>JAKSZU010000006.1:130179591-131379591 GCA_026018925.1 Tupaia tana | reverse complement strand
CCGACCCAGTGACTCAACCTCACTCCAGGCACATGTGCGTCCGTGCTCAAGATCCCGAGAGGAGAATGGAGAAGAAGGGATTGCGGTGTGGCCATCCCCCCGGGGGGTGATTTCTTGCTTTCTGTCTCTCTCTCTCTGTCTTTCTGGTGAGCACACGCACCCTATAGCAAAAACCTCTCCCCCCCAAAAAAAAAGAAATTGTAACATTAATATATTAATAACAGACTGGGGCTGGCTGGTGGCATGGTGGTTAAGGGTGCCAGACTCCCACACAGCCAACCATGGTTTGAATCCTGGAACTGGTGTCCTGCTTTCTCATCTTCTCTCTCTCTCTCTCTCTCTCTCTCTCTCTCTCTCTCTCTCTCTCTCTCTCATTCTGTCCCTCTCTGATCAAATTAAAATAAATAAATAAGTAAATAAAGTCAAATAAATAATTATAAAAAATTTTATACAGATAATAACAGACTAATTGCATTGTACACCTACATTTGTGCCAAGAACTGTGTTAAGCTATTAACATATTTGTAGGAAAATTGTGTAGAAAGAAACACTACAATGTGTTGTGATGTGACAAGAGGCACCTTAAAAGAAAAGGTGCAAAATTGTTGAAGAGAGACTGAACATGTCTTTCTTCATGGTGAAACCACAACTAGCACAAGTAACTGACTCTTCTTCTCTCTCCCCCAATCCAACCCTAGAGATGCTACTGAAATAAGAGGAGGAGCAATATGACTGGTAAATTATATCAAGAACAAGGAAATGGTCAGCTTGAGATTAAAAAAGAGGCAATAACCCAAGGGAAAGTGTTTGGCGCTGCTAGTCAGGACAGCAGGAGGGAGAAAGTCTTTTAGAAGTGCCCTTTGTTTGGGGTCCTCGTATTTCTTGGGACTGAATCTTTGAGTGCCTCTCTAGGTTTGGGAAGTTTTCTTGCAGGATTTCATGGAATAGATTATCAATGCCCTTATGAGTCTCTTCACCTTCTGGGATGCCTATTATCTGGATGTTTGATAGTATCTAGTATTTCTCGTATAATTCTCAAATATGGGGGCAATTTTCTCAGTCTTTGTGGTGGATTTTTCTAGGCCAGCAATTTTCTATTCTACATCTGAGATTCTATTTTCTGTATGATCTAGTCTGCTTTTAATACTTTCAAGGGAGATTTTGACTTCCTGTATTACAGCCTTCATCTCTAACAGTTCTATCTGATCCTTTTGTAAAGTATGAAATTTCTCTTTTAGAAGTGCCCTTTGCTTACCCCTACAATGCCCTGAGTCAGCCAATGCCTGCCTAGTCATGACTGAAAGGATCAAAAACAGCAGCCAGCCCAGTAGCTGGGACAGATAGTGAAACTGGGTGTTCTAGCCACCAGGTGGGATCAATAATCAACAGATTGGCCAGGTCCTGAGATTTCTTCTCCTCTACCTCGACCTTCTCAGCTGAAGGGTCAAATGAATATAACTGAGCAAGATCTCTCTTAGAAAAGAAAAATACCAGGGCACAGGCCCTCCATGCTGAAGAAATTCTACCCCAACCTACGGAAAAGACACAAACTAACGTTGAGCTTTAGCTCTTACCTTAACATGCATATCACCAAAACGGACTAACATCTCTAAGGAGTACAAGCTCCAGAGAAAATGGTGGGTCCACCTTGAAAGAATAACAGCTCCGAAAGAAAGGCAACAGAGTGACAACCCATGCCAGAGAAAGCAGAAGAAATGGACCAGACCACAGAACGATTTAAAATAATCTAAATAAGTAGTCTTCAGAAGATAAGGAAGGATATCAGAAACCAGAAATTGAAACAAGACATAAAGAAAAACCAGCTGGAATACTGGATATGCAAAGTATAAAAATTAAGATGAGATAGCAAATGAAGCTGATATATTTGAAGAAAAGATAACCAGGCCAGGCAGTAGTGTGAGGTGGAAATGGAACATTCTGTGATGCTGGGTGCACATGGGAAGTCCTGGGCTCACATCCCTGTGCTTGCTGGGTATATGCATGCATGCACCCATGATCTTGGCTGGTGAGGTTGGGGATAGAATGGTGTAAAGACCCTGTTGGGGATGCCAGTCTCTCTTTTTCTCTCTCTCCTTTTCTCATGAAACAAAATATAGGTAAAATTGTACCAGAAAAAAAGAGAAGAAATCATTAGGATAAATATATATCCATCTAGCAATTTGTCTTCAAAATATACAAGCCAGTCAAAAATCTGAGGAGATAGCAATCGTTGCATTTAATAATTTTCAGATGCCCCACTCAGAAACTGATAGAGCAACTTAGCTCCAAAATAAACAACTGTATGAAAGAGCTAAGTAGCACCTTGTTAATTTGAATTTATTGATATATATAAAACTTTATGCACCCAAAGTAATACACGCTCCTTTAAAACACATGCAAATATTTTCAAAATTAAATGTATTTGGTCATAAAAGAAGTCTAAGTAAATTCCACAGAATCAACATCTTGGAGACTATGTTCTCCAATCATGATGCAATAAAGTTTAAAATCAACCCCAAATGATATATTTTTAAATCTCATATGCCCAAAAACAAAATATCATACTACCGAACAATCATTATCTAATGAGGAAGTTATAAGAAGAATTATGAAATACTTTGAACAAAATAGCAATAAAACATTAAAAAATTGCTATGCAATTAAAGTAGTACTTAAAAGGAAAGTTGTAGCTCTAAATAAACTTACCAGAAACTAATAAAGCATGAAAACAAATGAACAAAGCATTCGACTCAACATAAAACCAAAAAAAGAGCAATAAGTAAACACAAAAAGTCATGTAGAAAAGAAATAAAGAAATAAGGACAAAAACTGAGCAAACAAAAAAAGATAACAAAGCAAAGTGAGGGCCAGTAGGGAGCTGGATCCCACATAGCCATCTTTTTTTTTTAAGTTCTGGACTGTTTCTTGAAAATCACACCAGGCACACTTCTGTGAGTGCTCAAGGTCCTGAGAGGAAAACAGAGGAGAAAGGATTGTGGTATAGCCAACCCCCCTGAGGGGTGATTTCTCTCTTTCTCTCTCTCTCACGCTCTTTTCTTCTCTTTCTGCCTTGCTCTGGTGAGCACATATGCCCTATAACAAAGTTTAAAAAAAAGTGAAATTTAATAAAATCAAAAACTGGTTCATGGACAAGATAAAACCCCAATAAACTGAAAAAAAAAGAATAAAAATAAGCAAAATGCTCAATGAAAGGGAAATAACTCATATAATAGATTTTTTTTTTAAGAGAGCTTTTTACTATAGGGTATATGCAATTGCCAGCAACACAGAGAGAGACAGAAAGTGAGAAATCACTCCCCAGGGTGATGGCCACACCACAGTCCCTTCTCCTCCATTCTCCTCTTGGGATTTTGGGGACTTATGCACAAATGCCCAGCATGAGTTTTAAGCCACTGGGTCTGGGACTCAAACCACAGTTGATTATGTGAAAGTCCAGAGATGTAACTATTATGCCATCTGCTGTCCCATGATAGTTATTTTTTACATACAATAATTTGATTATGGGAACCAGCTGTTAGCGTAATGGCTATGTCGCTGGACTCCCACGTAGTCGACCGCGGTTCGCGTCCTGGACCCGGTGGCTTAAAACTCACACCGGGTGCGTGTGCGTGCGTGCCCAAGATCCCGAGAGGAGAATGGAGGAGAAGGGATTGCAGCATGACCATTCCTTCTGGGGGGTGATTTCTCACTTTCTGTCTCTCTGTCTCTCTCTTTCTGTATGGGGAGCGCACGCGCCCTATAGCGAAAACCTCTCCAAAAAAAAATAATAATAATTTGATTATGAATTGAGAAAATCTAGACAAAATGGATAATTTCTGGAAATTTATAAAATGCAAAATATGGTACTAGAAATATACAATACTTGAATTTATGTTTCAAAGAGCATCTTTAGACAATGCTGAAAACATTATGACAGATTAAGAGAAAATGTTTGCAAAGTCATTATCAAAGAAAAGATTTTTGTCTAGAATACCCAAAAATCTTGAGTAAAACAAGAAAAATATTTCAAGAAAAAGAAACAGTTAAAAAGGGGGGGGGCAGAGGAAATGAATTAAGTTGTTGGTAGTTCACAGGAAAGAAACCAAATAGCTAACAATGCTTGATCTTATCAGCAATAAAAACATTACACACACAAATAACACATATTAAAACAATGTTTTGTTCTTATAGCACTTGATACCCCTCAGATTGTTAAAAATAAAAATTTAAAAAAATAAGAAATTGCCAAATGAATGAAGGCTAACAGGGATTTCCCTTCATGCACTGCTGCAAGGAGTATAAATTGGCGAAGTTATTCTGGACAGGCATTCAGCAATACTCTCTGAAATTAAACACTAATGTCCTAAAAATTACAACAATCCCATTGCTGAGTTCATATAGCTCCAAAGAAACCAGGCATTGTTCCACAAAGGTGTAAGTGCAAGAATCCTCACCGCAGCCTTTGTGTGGAAGTGGGTTGTTGAGTACCACTCAGCAGTACACTACGGATGTAGCCATAAATACTTGAAGCCAAAAACTAGAAATGCGTATCGTAACACGGACTGATACTTAATACATATTACTGAAAGAAACATGTAAGAAATAAAACCAGATCCCTAGTATAAGAGTATGCATAAAAATCTTAAAATAATAGTCACAAAAATAAACACTTTGTCTTTTTTAGGACACATATTTACCATAGTATGTATATCCAACATTAGACAGGTACCTCTGGTGGGCAGGGAGGGAAGTACAGTCAAGGAACAGGAGACTGGGAAACACGCAGGTGAAGAGAGAGAGAAGTCAGCTTCCCTGGTCTGCATGATTCCTACCTCTGCACATGACCTATGGGTTTCAAATTAGGCAAGACAAGTAGACTCTCTTTGGTCAGAGACAAGCAGCTTACAAATCCCAAAAGGATGAGCAGTAAAACATTCATAGGGACTTCCTTTGGGACTGAAGCATAAATACTGGGCCTAAAAAGTAGATAATAAAATTAGTGTGCTATCATTTTTTTTTAATTATCTTTATCCCTGGTTCCTGGTGCAGAGCATCTAAAACTCTTGGAATCTCTTGAGTAATATCAAAAAGAAGCCTTCTGTATGCTAATGAGATGAACCCTGGCTAGACCCCTAGGTAACTTCAGGATGAGGGCTAGTCACCAGAAAGTCCTAGCCATCATTGGAGTGTTAGAACCTCCAGTTCCCAACCCACTCCCATTCATTCCCTCTCCCAATATCTGGGGAGGAGAAAGGGGCTGGATATTAAATCTTATCACCATTGACCAATGGTTTAATCAATCATACCTATAAAATGAACCTCTATAAAACGACATTTCAAATGACAGGTGTGAAAAACTTGCAAGCTAGTAAGCTTGTTGTACTGGGAAGGTGGTGCACCAGAGAGAGCACGGCAGCTCTGTGCAGCTCCACCTCACCCACACTCAGCCCCGTGCATCTAGCTTTACTACTTGGCTGTTTCTAAGTTGCATCCTTTATCGTAACCAATAAACATAGTAAAGTGTTTTCCTGAGTTCTGTGACTTAATCTAGTCAATTATCAAATACCTAATTTAGAACCAGTTGGTCAGAAGTACCAGGACTTGCAATTGGCATCTGAAGTGGGAGCAGGTAGGAGAGGGGTGTGACACTAACCCCAAGGAGAGAATGTCAGAATTAAACTGAATTCTTGAAACCCAAGTTAGTGTCAAAGAATTGATGTAATTGGTGTTTTAGAAAATGAAGGATTTGCCAACTTCCTGTAATAATCATAAAATAGAAATAGGTCAGTTTACTTTATCTTAAATATGTTAAGGGAACTCTGGGTTTTAAAGAGAGGATGTACGTGCAAAACCTCTACTGCTTTCAAATTTTGTATCACCAGAGTGGGATATTCCTAAAATTCTAATTTCCTAACAAAAAGGCATGAGAGTCACTCATTAGGTAAAATGTGTTCTCCAGGTCCGTTTGCACTGGACTTGACACAATTTTCTTCTGACCAGACAGTTCACTAGCCCTGTTCTATCTGCATAAGTTTCCACTGGATATAGAAATAACAAATATTAGCTAGTCTAATGCTGATGGAGTAGTTTGTTTTTTCAGTCAAGCTGCTTTCATAATAGCAAAATGGCCTCTCTACATCTCAATATGGAAAATTAGTCTTGGCCAAGATTTGTAACATTTAGTTAATGACCAGGTGGGCTGAAGCCTGTTTCTCTAACAATAAACATTTTGTGGGCTGCCATTATAACTATAAAGAGTCTTTATCCATCTAGAAACTATGTCCTCTTGTAACTCCATGGGAATTCAGTCATGAGGAAAAGAAAATAAATATTTTATACAAGGTATGAAATGCAGGCCACAAATACAGGTGTGCAAAATGCAACTTTCTTTATTATTCTATAATGATTTAATTTCTATGTTGGCCTCCCAATTCTCCAAAGTCAACTTGGGGTTGTGACTAAATTCTAGGGGTCTGATACAAGTGTCAGGTATGAAGAAGGGGGCATGTGATTCTGATGCTGCTTGCCCTCACACACATCTTCTGAGACATCATGGTCCCTGTTAGGTTTGATTTGGGAATGGCGGCAGTCAGAGGTGGCAAGGACGAAAATACCAGAGTCAGGCCTTGGGGTTTAATAAAACCAATATAATTTATTCTGCAAAAAGCTCTCAGGTGAGGTCCGTCAGCCTGGTCAGAGGCCGAGGGAGTCACACCCAGGGTGGGTGCTACTTGTTCTCAAAGAGCTGTTGTCCAACAGGTGTTCACCATGAGTCGTTGTCTGGCCAATGAAGTTCGCTGTTTCTGTTCAATTTTGGCCGGCATGCCAAACACGGAAAGGCGGGAAAGTCCATTAGTGATGGCGGGCCAGGTGTGGAAAACAGGAAAGTTCCTGCCGGTGGGAATGTTTCCGCAATGTTTCTTTTCCCTTCCCCCAGACCTTGACCCCACCAGTGCATGTGGTTTTATGTTCCCATCCACACCTCGAGGCTCAATAGGACTCAAGGTCCAACCGTGCTCTCTGCAGCTCCCATGCCATTCTAGGAGGCATGGAATTGTTCTTCTAGAGCCCGGTGATCTTAATGCTGCTGACTGCAACACCATGTAATCTACAGCCTTACCATCTTCCCCAGAATGTTAACCCAGAGAAAAGATCACAGAGCTCCTTCATTCTGCTCAGCGTTCCTCCATAAGCCTGAAAGAATATCTTCTTGAGTGTCTAGGAAGTCTGCTTTTACTCAAGGTACTCCTTGTCAACAACTATGGCCAACAAAGTCACCTACATTATCGCAAGGAAGAGAAATCAAGAAGAACCTTTTTTTTTCCTGCATTTCAACCTGTCACAACCTTCACCTGAATAAATAAGCACAGAAGAAATTCTTTCTTATAGGACAATGGGGAAAGGTTAGCTAGAGAAAAGGGGAAAAGGGAAAAGGTGAACTTCCGGGAGAATAAACATTAACTTCCCTTTAAAAAATATTTTTCTGGGCCAGCAGGTGGCATGGTGGTTAAGGGCACCGGACTCCCACATGGCAGACTACAGTTCAAGCCCAGAACTAAAGGCTTGCTTTCTCACTTCTCCTCTCTCTCTCTCTCTCTCTCACTCTGGCCCTCTCTGGTCAAATTAAAAATAAATAAATAGGGCCGGCAGGTGGTGTGGTAGTTAAGAGTTCTGGAATCCCACATGGCCGACTGTGGTTCAAGTCCCGGACCTGGTGGCTTGCTTTCTCTCTCTGTCCCTCTCTGGTCAAATTAAAATAAATGAATGAATAAAGTTAAATAAAATAAATCTTTAAATAAATAAAGTTAAATAAAATCATTCTTAAAAAAATTTTATAACATTACTACCACTTCTCTCTAGTTAATTCATTACCCCATGTCTAAAATAGCACTGTGCTTAAATAATCAATTTTTTTTTTTTTGGAGATGTTTTTCTATAGAGCGCATCCACTCACCAGAAAGACAGAGAGAGGCAGAGAGATAGAAAGTGAGAAATCAACCCCCAGAGGGGATGGCCATGCCGCAATCCCTTCTCCTCTAATCTCCTCTTGGGATCTTGGGCACGCATACACACGCACCCAGCATGAGTTTAAGCCACCAGGTCCAGAACTCGAACCGCGGTCAAATACATGGGAGTCCAGAGACATAGCCATTACGCCAACTGCTGGTCCCTTAAATAAGCAATTAATAGATAATAATGGTCAAAAGGAGTAGCAGTCGTGTCACAGAATGTTGAATTTAAACCAGAGACAAAACTTGATAAGGATTAGGTTAGGAACAGCATCCTTAGTATTCCAAGCCACATCACTGGCAGGTAATTCACTTTCTAAAATGTATACTTGCTAGCACCAGATTCTGTCAATATCCAAAGGGAGACTCTGCCTTTCAAACCCTGGAGATGAAACTTCCACGTAATTTATTATCAGTAGGGCATAAATATGAAGAAGCCATTGAGCAGGCAGGTGTGATAGTTAAGGTGCTGGACTCCCCACCTGGCCTACTACAGTTTGAGTCTTTGTGTCTTGCTTTCTCACTTTCTCTCTCTCTCTCTCTCCCTCCCTCCCTCCCTCCCTCTCCCTTTTACCCTCTCCCTCTCCCTCCATACAAATTAATAATAATAATAATAATAATAATAATAATAAATTAAATTGAATTAATTCTTTTTTCCATAAAAGAAGCCTGGTACTTAGCCGGGTTCCAAGTTCACTAAGATGTACAGACTCGAGATACAGTGCATTAGTTAAGGGTCATGAAGGTGCATTTGGCAGAAATCCACCTCAAACTGGCTGAAAGCCTAGGTAAAATTATTTTGCACATTACTGAAACATGCAGAGACAATGCAGTCCCCTGGGTGTTGGATCAACATATTTGAGGCCTTGCTTCCTCGGGTGTCTCTTGCCCTACCCTCTTCCTTGTGTCAACTTCATCTTCCAAGTTGCTGAAAGGGCAGTGAATATTTATTCAACAAATATTTACTTGGTATCTCTGCTGTGGTCTGAATGTGTGCCCCAAAATTTATATGTTGAAACTTAACTGCCGGTATCAGAGTACTACTATACTGAGAGGCAGGGCTCTTAGGATGTGATTAAGTCATGAGAGCAAGACCCTCATGGATGGGATTAGTGACCTCATAAAAGATGAGTTTGTTTCTTCTGTCCTTTCTATCATGTGAGGATGCAGCAAGAAGGCATCATCTTGAAACAGAGTATGTCCCTCACTAGACACTGGGCCTGCCTGTACCTAGATCTTGAACTTCTCTGTCTCCAGAACTGTGAGGAAAAAATGTCATCCCTTAATAAATTACGTAGTCTCAGACATTTTGTTATAGCAGTAGAAATAGACTAAGATAACCTCTAACATGCCAGACATTGTTCTACATTCTGTGAATACAGATGTGAACTGATAAGGAAGCATCATTCTGGTAGGAGAGACATAATACACACACACACACACACACACACACACACATATACACACATATATATAAACTAGATATAAAGTATGGTGTTAGTTTGAGAAGCATTCTGAAGAAAAATAAAATAAGGCAGAAGAGAGTAACAGGAATGTTACTTTAGCCAAATGATGAGGGTAGCCTCTCTTAGCCAAGATGATTAGGGAGCCTTCTTTGAGGAAGAAACAGTTCAGAGGAGGCCTAATTAAAATGAAGGAGCCAGCCATGATGGTATGTAGAGGCAAAGAGCTCCCAAGCAGCAGGAACTACAAGGTCTCTAGAAGAGGAGTTTGCATGGCATGCTAGAGAATAGTGAGAGGACCAGTGTAGTTGTATTTCTCTGAGTAAGATAGAGGGCAGTGCTAGATGAGGAGAGAGAAAAAGCCAAACACACTGATAGAGATTTGGTAGGCCGTGGTACAGATGTGGGATAGAAGTGTAAGGGTGATAGAAAGCCATTGGAGGATTTGAACAAGGGAATTCCTGACTTGAGTTTTAAAGGATCATTAGACTATGCAGAATAGTGGGTAGAAGTGACAGGGCAGGAGCAAAAAGTTCAAGTGGTGTGGAGGGTCGGATAGTGTCCCTCATACATGTATGTCCAAGTCCTAACCCCTGGGATCTTTGAATGTGACCATATTTGGAAAATGGGTCTCTACAGATGTAATTAAGTTAAGGAACGCAAGATGAGATCATTCTGAATTTAGGGTGGGTGCTAAATTCAATGACCAGTGATTTATTAGAGAAAACAGGGAGATATTTGGCAGAGACAGAGAGAAGATCATATGAATACAGAGGCAGAGAGTGGAGCTCTACTACCACAAGCCAAGAAAGGTCCATGGCCACTTGAAGAAGAGGCAAGGAAGCATTCCTCTCTCCTTGAGATTTTGGAGCAAATATGGCCATGGTTACTCTTTAGTTTGATATTTTGGGCCTCCAGAACTGTGAGAGAATATATATATATATATATATATATATATATATATATATATATATTTTAATCCAAAGTGTGGGACTATCCAGCAGCATGGAGGTTAAAGTAACTGGATCTCCTCAGGCCAACTGCAGTTTGCGATCCAGCAGCCTGAGAAACACACTAGGTATGTGTGTGGTCATGCCCAAAATCCCAACAAGAGGGAGAAATGGAGGATTGGAAAGGGATTGTGTTGTGACCATCTCCAACGTGGGGGGTGCTTTCTCACTTCCTTTTTACCTCCTTCTTTGTCCTTCTCTGGAAAGCAAATATGTCCTCTGGCAGATTTTTTTTTTTAAGTTTTGTTTGTTTGTTTTTCAAAAAAGAAGCCCTAGGAAACTAGTACAGGAGCTAACAGAGCATGTGGGCAACAGACACTAGTGACTCAGACAGGGATGCTAGCGGGATAGATGGTGAGGCATGAGCTTACAATCCAAGGGTCAAGATAAAGAATAGTGGGAATGGTAGAATTAGAACCAATGGGACACATTACTCTATTCTTATTCAGAAGGGAGAAGCTCTCTCCCACAATCATCAAGCCCACTGCCCCTCTAAAAAAACAGCCCACAACCCTCAGGGAAAATTCACTTGATCTCTAAGCCTGAGGTATAGCTAAGTCATTCCCATCCAGAGGTTCCCACCAGAATGCTGCAGAAGTGGGCACTTTGAGTGCAGAGTTTCTGACCTCCACAGCCCTAATGCTGGCCAGGTAGAGCTGAGTCAGCTACAATCCCCAGATGGGTCATTTTTAGTCCCAAGGTTTCTAGCCTCCATCCTTGATGTAGGGTACCATCAAATAGTCTCATTTCAAATGTCTGCCATAATGTGAGAAAGAGAATGAGAGTGCTGATATTCCCCCATCTCCCCCCCCCCCCCCCCCAGTAATTTAAGAGCCGAAACTTATGCCAATGAGCTCATCCATTCCCTGATGACTGTCACTGGTTTAGGGGGAACTTGTCATCAAAGGAAAGAACTTCTATTTCATCACTATGCAAAATAAGCTTCCCCCTCTCTCTTTCTCCCCTTGAACAAGGCAACATGTGTTCCTTCTTCCACTGGCAGCCATCTTGCGACTCAGGTGACACATGGAGAAGGGTCAGAAGTAGACCTAAAGCCCTGATCTCACCATCACTCTGCCTTTAGTCCACACTGCCTGTGGACTTTCAGCCCTGTAATCTAACACATTTTCATATTTTTACACTGGCTTAAGTTAGGTTTTCGATTACTTGGACCTCAAAATATACAGACACATCTAGTATCTGTCCCAGAACCATAGAGACAAGAGGGCTAAATTCACTCTAACTGACTTAGTCTAGTCAGGGACAACTTCAGGAAACGGGAAGTCAATCTCATCCAAATCACATGACTAAAATGTCCAATGTGTGGATCAATCTGTGTAAGTTTTAAATGGTACATTACCACATTTTTTAGTCACTGAAGAAAAACATCAGTTTAAAAGAAATACTTATTATAGCATATCCAAAAAATACTGGGAGTAAGAGAGTTAACACTATTTTATTAGCCAATTTTTTATTTTCTACAGAACTGATCTAGATATATAAACACCATATCTATCAAAAATGAATCTGCAAGTTGAATGTCTTGATTTTTATAAATATAACAGCTGTATCCTTGCTATTTTCTTGGAAAAGAACAATGAAGTCAGTAGAGAAACTGTTTAACAGTAAAACAAACCAACAGATACAGAATTGCTAGCAACATATTTGATATAATCCAATTTGACCCCATCTTCAAGACATTTGTCCCTGTTCAGGCACAGATTAAAGTTTAAACACATACATACATATTTAATGTCCCCTAAAACTTTGCTGCAACTATTGGGTCATCATTGAAAAAGTCACAATATATTTATCTATACAAAAATGCTTCATGACTTTTCTGACAAACCAATACTTCAGAAGGATCTGTCCTTAGATGGATACTACTCAAAAGCATCAGAGACGCCTTATTGCTTTGAGAAGAAAGTTATAGTTGAAGTCATAAACTGGCCATTCATAGACAAATTTGGCTCTCAGGCATGTCACGTTTCATGTGCACAGTACATATTAATATAATCATTAGTATAAAGTTCAAATTTAAAAAACAGGAGATACCACAAAAAAGTCTCATTTCTCTCTCTAAATATTAGTAATACAGTTGTAATTGAGTCCATACAACTTTCAATATAGTAACATTGCTGGAGTGATCAGACAAGCTTGTTTGCTTTACACCCCTTCAACTCCTGTTATCTCTCTATAATCCCTCATTTACTTTTCCTTTTTGTCCTGGTAGGCAATTTTATTTATGATCCAAGAGTAGAGGCTGCTGGGTGGTCAGGGCCCCTGCTACATCTCTGTGATACTGGGAGGTTTTTTTTTGGAGAGATTTTTGCTATAGGGCACATGTACTCTCCGGAGAGACAGAGAGACAGAAAGCAAGAAATTTCCCCCAAGAGGAGATGGCCACACTGCAATTCCTTTTCCCCATCTATCTCTCAGGATTTGGGGCATGCACGCACACACACCAGGCATAAGTTTTAAGCTGCTGGGTCTAGGACAAAAACTGCAATTGACTGAGAGTCCAGTGATGTAAACATTATGCCATGTGCTGGTCCCAGAACTGGGAGATATTAACTCGTACTGCCATAACTCCCACATCTCTGGTCAGTGTTGCTACTATCAGTTATCCCGGAACCTTTTCTTTACCTCTGAACTCAGCTGAATTGAGTCTTTGATACATTAAGGATTCTTACTGATACACTGAAGAAGACAGGTTTCATGGGCTTCCCTGAGGATTGGCATAAAGAAGAAGCTGCTCTAATGTGTCACCCTAGAGTTCCAATGATGAGAAATCCATCCCAGGTGTGATGGGAAGCATATGCCAGCTCTCTCATTGCTTCTGCCCAAGATATGGTATCAGGGGTATAGTTTCCTTCCCTAAACCACTATAGAGCCTAGAATGAAATTAGCACTGTTGAAAAGTGGGAAACAAGGAAATAATCCAGAAGGATAAAACAAAATAGGAATACTACAAGGGAACAAAGTATTTCCTTCCAAATTTCCCACGGCAGCTCACTTTCCCTAATAAATAGATTTCATTCTTACGCTGGTACTGTCCTTAAACTAACAATTTGGGTTTTTGGGGTTTTTTTTGTTTTTTTTTTTTTGTTTTTTTTTTTGTTTTTTTTTTTTTTTTTGAGAGCCCAAGCTATAGCTGTCGCATTTACTCTTTAATTTTGACACGAAATCCTATAAATAATCTAAGGCAATTATCATTACCCTTTGAAAAGTGAGAACTTTGAGCCATAGCAGTCAGTTGACTCACTCATGGGCCCATCTCTTAGCAGAAGCTACATTAGAGCTGGGATTTGTAGAATCTTATCCCATGACTCTTTCTACTGAATCATGTCATGCTTACTCACTCCATCCCTTTTAAAATGAAACTACAGCACTGCCACTGTTGTACTGTATTTCAATAGTGACATTTAAGAGAAAAGACGATGGAATGGTGGAAGGTGCTTTAAGCAAAGAGTGATGAAAACTTGTCATCTTTCTGAAATATTCCTAACTCTATAATAAAACACAAATATCCACTGATATGCCATTTTTATTATATAATGATAATGCTCCTAAGACATTTTATGGGACAGGTGCTTTAAGTTACATTTTTATTGATGTTATAAGATTTTCCTTGTCCTAGCCATTCTGTTTTGACTTATTTAGAAACAATGACATGATAGAATTTCAGAGCACAATTTAAGGTGCAAAAGAACCATACTAGTCAATTTAAGATAATGGCTTGGGGGCCAGCAGGTGGCATGGTGGTTAAGGCTCTGAACTCTCACATGGCTGACCATGATTCAAGTCCTGGACCCTGCGTCTGGAAAATCACACTGGACATGTGTGCATCCAGGCTCAAAATTTCAGGAAAAGAATGGAAGAGATGGCCATTCCTCCTGGGGGAAATTTCTCACTTTCCCTCTCTCTGCCTCTCTTTCTCCAGCAATCACATGTACCCTATGATAAAAACAAACACAAAAAAAGATAATGGCTATTGAGCAGAATTGATCAGTCACCTCTGTAGCATTGGACAAACTTCTGAGCAAAGATGAGTTACAATAGAGAGCAAAGAATTCATATTTGTTTAAGTCTGGGGGATAAAAGAAAGAAAAAAAAAAAAGTCACTCACACTGACTTTTGTTCAAACTTTGATGCAATTACTACTGGGCCATGGGAAGGATGACTGCATAGACCACAAAAAGAAGAAAGGCCACTGATAGAGAGACCTGAATCTAGATCTCGATCCCAATTGTATTCGGTCGTTGGGAAAATCATGACGTATCTTTCTATGTTTTTCTGTGCAAAAGGGCGTCATGACTTTCCTGATGACCCAAAATTTCACTTACACTGTCACTTTAGACCAAGTGGAGGGCATTGGCTAGAAATGACTACTAGGTTAAAGATGAATTCTAATTCAAAACAATTTCCAGAGAATTAATAAACTATCCAATTTTAGCTATGATGTCTCAGACAGTTTCCTTCTGTGACACCACATTCAAAGATCCATAGAGCAGCCTTTTTTGGATTTATTTCACATTCCTCTAGCAGATCCCACAGTGTTCAAAGAAGCAACAGCCAGAATTGGCACAGTGGTTTCCGGTATTTTCCTTGTATCTGAGGAGAAACAGGTTGTAAAGGACTAATCAAATGCTGTCCTTGCAAGTGCAGGGGACAGAAACATGGGGAACGAAGACACTTCCTGCCAGTCTTCACTCCCCCTCCACTGGCCCTCACACACCTGCAGTGACCCTGAAACCCCAGAGGCTGGAGTCAACATGGAGAGAATCCAATTAATATTTGTGAGTAGACAAAGTAAAAATCTTTATAAAATATAAGAGCAACCTGTATTCATGCTTTTTAGAGGAGAAAAAAATCATTAGGATAATTGACTAATATATGACAAGCTGCAGCTGGTTTGCCTCCTGCTGGATCCTGGGCTTGCCTCGTGCGGAGAAAACCCCACGAACTCGCTCAAATATGTCACTCATCCCTCTTGTGACAGCTTTCACTAAATAGTTGGGGTAGAGAGACTCTGAATGGTGCTTTTATGTTTTCCCTCAAGTCATTCTGCATTTGCAAAATCGAGTTATTTTCAAATGAGCAGATTTTTAACTTTTTACTAAAAGACACAGAGAACTATCACCTGGAAAGAATGAACATCCCTGGATTATGTCTAGTGACTAAAGGGGTGCCATGCAGTCCTTTTCATGCTTGTTTAAATACACCATGACCCCCTGGGAATAGAAAGATGGGAGTGGGAAGGTGAGCTTATAACCTGCCCCCATAACCACTAATGAAAATCAGCAGGATGTGGAACCCCAAAGGAGAAAATAAGACTATTGTGGTCTTAAAAGACTTGAGTTGACCACACACCCAAAGAGAATGAAGAAAAGGGAATAGAAAAGAATAAGATTGGGATTTGGAGTTCTGTGTGAATGATTGCAGCCAAAATACTCAAGAGGTCCATGCCCCATTGAGGCATAAAGTTTACAGTAGTCCCTTCTTAACCAAGGTTTTACTTTCCAGTTTAGTTTACCTGTGCCACAGTACAATAAGATATCTTGAGATAGATAGGCCATATTCACATAATTTTTATTCCACTAAATTGTTATAATTGTATTATTTTATTATTAGCTATTACTGTTAATCTCTTAATGTTCCTAATCTATTCATTAAACTTTATCATGGGTATGTGCATATAGGAAAAATAGTGTTTTTAGGGTTTGGTACTATTCCCAGCTTCAGGCTTCCACTGAGTGTCTTAGACTATATCCTACATGGATAAAAGAAGACTAATGTAAGTGCATTTATGGAGAAGGAGTGAGACATGAGCTTGACTAGTAGTGAGGGACCAAATGGAGAATAAACCCAAAGAGTTTCAATCCAGCATGCCTTCTTATACTGAATTAAAAGAATTGAGCTAGGAGTGTCCTATGGTGGTGAAAACCTTTTTACAAACTTCCTATCCATCACAGACTGTGATACTATAATAAAATAAATTAAAAATCAATTATTAGAGGCCGGGCCCTGTGGCCTATGGTTAAGGGAGCAAGATCCCACATGGCTGACTGTGTTTCAAAACCCAGACCCGGTGACTTGAAAAACACACTAGGCACATAATTATGTCCAAAACCTGAGAGGATGAGAAATGGAAAAGGGATTGCAGCATAACCACACTACCTGAGGCAGGGGTTGATACTTTTTCTCTCTAGCTCTCTGTCTCTTTGTCTTTGTCTGGTGAGCACACACACTCCTTAGCAATTATAAATAAATAGGAAAACAATTATATACTTAGATACTATGAACTTTTCCATTGCTGCAAAAGTGTGATATTCTTACTTTTAATTTCTCTGCTAATGTCACGTCAGATCCAGTAATGTATAGTTCAAAGGAAGGAATGGCCTGTGAACCACACTATGGCTACCACAGTCTTTCTCCACAGAGACTGTGATCACAAAGGATGACACATTAGACACATCCTTCAACCTGGCAGGTGTGTATGTCCATGAAATACCGCCTTTAAAGGCAGAAATTCTGGGCCCCATCTTCCCCTTCTCCCATGAAAGCCTGGGCACTGGCAACAGAGGCAAACTTTAAATCTGGGGAAGATTGGTATGTGTTAAAACAGAGAGAGACCATGAAAAATACTCAAGAGAAGACTCAAAGATCTCCAGACAGGAGCTAGGGCAAGCAGGCAACTGGAAATCTCATCCCTGAGTGAAGAGACAAGAGCCCACCGCCACAATTTCAAGAGCAGGAGGCAGGAGGAGATGGCTATCAAAGTTGCTTTGGGATGAATAGGCCTATTCCCTAAGCCTAGGCCATAGTCCGAGCCTCCCTCATCCAGAGCAGGCCAGTGCTGTTCCAGGCTCTGCAGAAGAGGAGAAGCGCCCCCTGATGCCAGTCCAGAGGCTGAGAAGAGGTCTGTACTCATCACAGCTACCCAAGAAGCTCTCATCAGTGCCCATATCTATTTTCCTGCTATCTTAAGTCATATGTTGTCTTTTCATTTTACTTATGTGTTTGGAAGCTTCACAACTTCTCCGTTTATTAAATCTTCTTTCTGTTTCTTCCCAGAAGCTCCTCTTTAAAAACACATAAACAGTTCAATGTGAAGATTAACTGTGGTTGACTGATAATTCATTCAGGAAGAGTAGCTTTTAAAAAGACAAAAGGAATTAAGCTGAGTTAGGCTTGAGATGTATGTGCCTCCTTCGGCTTTTGAATTAAATGTGTTTAATGGGAACATGGACACGAGGGCTGTGAGTAGTGGAAAAATCTATGGGCCCTGCTGGTACTAAACATTCCAGCTGCGACTGGAATTCATTTTGGATTACAGAAAGTGAATGAGCCTGGACAGGCTTTGAAGCACCTTTAAAAAGATCTGGCCTCTCCCTACCTTCATCAGTCCACCAGGCATCTCTTCTGTTGAAACATTGCTCTTTCTCAAAGAGATTCTCAAAAATCCCAGAGCCCTTCATTGTAGACATGGGCAAAAAGTAATTCTGAAATTGTCGTTGTCGTCCCTATTGAGGACCAACACTCTGCGAAAATGAACCGTTGGGGCTTTCCACCCGCTGAGCAGTGACGCTCCCACAGCCCCAGGTGAGGAACCATTAGCCACAGGTGGAGAACTAAAATGTAGGTATAAGGTCTGCCAGAACGCAAAGACCTGAGAGAGAGGGAGGGAGCCTGCATTTCTCCTTCCTCTGCATTGTTTTGAGTGATACTTGCAACACCTCCAAACAAAGAGAAAGTTTTTGCAGGTTCTATTAGAATGAAAAGCTGACTGGGGACAAGAAGGTAAAAAGAATGTAAAAAAAAAAAAAAAAAACTTTAAAGAACTTTTTCAGCAGTTCACCTTTGATTATAAATAATAAAAAACACTTCTGACTGGTATGTGTGAGGCAGTTTCTGACAAGTTTATCTATTTTATTCAAAAAAGGTTCGAAATTATTTTAGAAGACAAATCAGTGTCTAGAAGTGGGGAAAGGCAGCTTCTATAGTAAGATGATGCTTTTGTATCTTTAGTTGAGAAAAAAATGCCAGGATCCATGCAGTCCAGGATTCTGTGTTCGACTGTAGCCCCAAGGGGCAGTGCTGGGAGAGCTAGGATGTGCTGTTTGAGGTCACTTACGAGGTTAGATGGGTCCTAGCTTCCCCAAGGAGCCTTGGTAATTAAGAAAATCACACACAATTATTGGAGTCCATTTCTATCTCCATGCATTATTACCATCTCTTAGTGTTTGATATATTTTAAAGATTGGTTTCTTTCTTTTTAGTTTTCTTCTTTATTTTTTTTTTTGAGAGTTTTTTGTTTATTTGTTTGTTTGCTATAGGGCATGTGCACTTGCTAGAGAAACAGAAAATGAGAAATCACCCCCTAAGGGGGATGACCACACCACAATCCCTTCTCCTTCATTCTCCTCTCAGGATCTTGGGAACGCATTCACACAAGCCCGGCATAAATTTTAAGTCACCGGGTCCAGAACTCAAACCACAGCTGACTACATGGGAGTCCTACTACATAACCATTACACCATCTGCTGGTCCCAAGATTGGTTTCTGCTCTGAGTAGTAATTCTGATTCTTACCTGTTTATGTTTTTTTGCTGTTGTTTTATATACATATATATATATATATATATATATAGTCATTATTCATGTTTATGTTTTTAATATTTTATAATATAGGAAATAAGGCATTTTTGTGCCTTATTATCCCTTTTCTAAATTAATACATTTAAGTTATGTCTTCTTAAAAACTTCAGCTATCTATGAAAGAAATAAGAAAATTCTTTTTAATTTATCCACACATTGCATCTGTCTTATTCCAGTTGGCTTTTTATAGAACTTTTCTGTTACAGTACTCAGATATTAAATATATGGCTTAATATCATGATGATATCTCTTATTAGCTGTGTAGACTTAGGTCATTCTAATTTGACAGGGGTATGAACCTCTTCACAGTGCAGTAGGTCTTCATTTTCTATAAGCAACATAATCTCTCCTGAGTACATCATTCTTCAGTGTAGCAACAACACACAAACACACACATACATACACACACACACCCCACAGCATCCTGCACTTGACAGCTTCACATACATTAATTCTTTTCATCCTGAAAACATTACTGTGGGGCATATTTTACCATCCTCATTGTGTAGTCAAAGAAACTAAAGCTCTAAGAGGCAAAGTAAATTGACCAGGACTGCAGCTCTTAAGAGTTACAGCCATGATGTTAAATCAGTCTCTGATCTCTTCATTCGATTTCCTTTATTACATAACAAAAATATGCACAGTTTAAGAAATAATTCTAGATGAGCAGAATGACACTACCAACCAGATTAAAAACAAAAGCAAAAACAGAATAATGCCAGCCCTTCAAGTGCCCTTCCCATGATTGAGAACTTTTCCCCAGATGTAACAACCACTTCTTTGACCCTTGAATTAATTTTTATCTTTAATGCAATGCCAATCAAAGTACCAGACAAATTCTTCACAGATCTAGAAAAGACAATCATAAAATTAATCTGGAATAATAAAAGACCCTGTATTGCCAAAGCAATTCTACACAAGAAGAGTGGAGTGGGCGGCATCTCACTCCCTGACCCAAAAATATACTACAAAGCTATGGTAATCAAAACAGCATAGTACTGGCACAGGAACAAACATGTGGACCAATGGAACAGAATTGAGTCCACAGGAATAAATTCCCAATCATTCAGTCAACTGATTTTTTTTTTCTTTTTTTTGGAGAGGTTTTTGCTATAGTGCGAGTGCGCTCGCCAGACAGACAGAGACAGAGAGACAGAAAGAGAGAAATCACCCCCCAGGGGGGATGGCCATGCCACAATCCCTTCTCCTCCATTCTCCTCCCGGGATCTTGGGCACGCACGAACACGCGCCCGGCATGAGTTTAAGCCACCGGGTCCAGGACTCAAACTGCGGTCAACTACGTGGGAGTCCAGCGACATAGCCATTACGCTAACTGCTGGTCCCTCAACTGATTTTTGACAAGGGGTACCAGTCAATACAGTGGGAAAAGGAAAACATCTTCAGCAAATGGTGCTGGAAAAACTGGATTTCCACCTGTAGAAAGATGAATCTGAACCCCTATCTCTCACCTTTGACAAAAATCAAGTCAAGGTGGATCAAGGATCTAAACCTAAGACCCCAAACTATTCAACTGCTCCTAAAAAACACTGAGGAAACTCTGGGAGACATTGGGATAGAGAAAGACTTCTTACATAAGACCTCCAAAGCACAGTCGATAATCCACAAAATAGACAAGTGGGATTACATCAGACTAAGAAGTTTCTGCATGGCAAAAGACACAGTAATTAGTGTGAATCGACAGCCCTCAGAATGGGAAAATATATTTATAAATTATGTATCAGATAAGAGATTGATAACCAGAATACACAAGTAACTAAAGAAGCTGTTTGGAAAAAAGATGATCAACCCTATTAAAAGATGGGACATGGATTTGAAAAAAACACTCTCTAAAGATGACATATGAATAGCCAAAAGGTATATGAAAAAATGCTCAACATCCCTCATTGTAAGGGAAATGCAGATCAAAAGAACAATGAGATACCATCTAACCCCAGTCAGAATGGCTAAGATTAAAAAAACAAAAAATGATAAGTGCTGGCGGGGGTGTGGTGAAAGGGGAACTCTCTTACACTGCTGGTGGGAATGTAAATTAGTCCAACCACTGTGGAGGACAACTTGGAGATTCCTCAAAAGTCTACAAATAGAACTACCATATGATCCAGCAATCCCATTTTTTGGCTTCTACCCAAAGGATAGAAGAATTCTTCATTGGAAAAGTGCTTGCACATCGATGTTTATTGCAGTACTTTTCACAATTGCTAAGACATGGAACCAACCCAAATGCCCCCGTACGGATGAATGGATTGAAAAACTGTGGCACATATATTCAATGGAATACTATTCAGCCATAAAAAACAACAAAACCCTGGCTTTTGATAGAAAGTGGAGGAATATGGGAGATTTACTGCTGAGTGAAGCAAGCTAGGCTATGAAGGAGAGACACTGTATGTCACCACGCTAAAACTGAAACTGACGGGCTAAAGGATGTACAAACACAAGAGATGGGTGTGAATGCCAGATGTGGTGTGTGTGGAGGAGAGGGGTCTGGGGAAAAACATTTGGAGGAGGGATATGGTGAGAGCATTGTTGAGACAGGGAGGTAGTATCGTTATATTTTGATCAACTGGACCAGGGAGAAATGTTCACATATTGAAATGATCACCTTGTAAGCTAAATAATGTGATTGAATGTATTTTAAAAAAAGTAAATAAAAAATAATAATTTTTTCTTTATAATTTTACCAAACACTAAATGTATCCTTAAACAAGTAAATTTTGTCAATTTTTGAAATTTATATGAATAAAACCATACAGCATGATTGACTTTACATAATGTTTTTCTTTCTAAATGTGGATATATGCTAGTCCCTCAGACTGTAGTTTATTCCTTTCCTGGTGGTGTGATACTCCCCCTCTAGGCAGGGCTCATATTCAGGAATATGTCTGCATAATCCAGTTATTCTCAGTCAATGTCTTACTAATTGGGCCAGTTTCTTTTCCTTTCTTTCCTTTCTATGCTTACTTGTTTATTTATTTCATTAAGTGGGCAGTGGGCACCCTCTGCAGGGTCCTGCCATACTACAGTTCCCCCCACCCCAAGACTTCCAGCCTGCCAGAATCATGGGCATGTCCACAGGTGCACCCAGTGTGTTCAGGTTGATTCAGGATCTGAACCAAGGGTCTCCTCGATGGCTCCAGTATTACAAAACAGTGATCTCTGTCTATATTGGAATAGTTGCTATTCTGATTGTTCAGTACCAAAATCATATCTATTTTTTTGAGAGATTTTCGCTATAGGGCGCGTGCACTCGCCAGACAGACAGAGAGAGACATAGAGACAGAAAACAAGAAATCACCCCCCAGGGGGGATGGTCACGCCACAATCCCCCTTCTCCTCCATTCTCCTCTCGGGATCTTGGGCACGTACGCACATGCGCCCGGCGTGAGTTTTAAGCCACCGGGTCCGGGACGCGAACCGTGGTGGACTACGTGGGAGTCCAGTGACATAGCCATTACGCTAACTGCTGGTTCCTGAAAATCATATCTATTTAAACATCAGTTTGATTAATGTGTAATACAATACATATATTTATTCCAGTAAATAAATGCTACTGGAATTTATTTATTCCATTCTACTATTTACATCTATTCCAAAGTTTTACGTGAGTATTTACTACTAGGTATTTGTGTGGTAGAGACTTTTGCAAGGAAATTGGTTTTTTTTTTTTTGTTTTTTTTTTTTTTTTTTTTTGAGAGTTTTTGCTATAGGGCGCGTGCGATCTCCAGAAAGAGAGACAGACAGAAAGCGAGAAATCACCCCCTCAGGGGGGATAGCCACACAACAATCCCTTCTCCTCCATTCTCCTCTCGGGATCTTGGGCACACACGCACATGCGCCTGGCGTGAGTTTAAGCCACTGGGTCCAGGACTCAAACCACAGTCGACTACATGGGAGTCCAGCAACATAGCCATTATGCCAACTGCTAGCCCCACAAGGAAATATCTTAACTCATCAGAAAATCTCCCTTTCTATCTATAAAATATTTAAATTGCTGTATTGATATATAATTTACCAGTTTGGGGACCAACAGATGGTGTAATGGTTACATCACTGGATTCCCACATAGTCAACTGCAGTTTGAGTCCCAGACCCAGTGACTTAAAACACATTGGGCACACGTGCATGCATGGCCAAAATCCTGAGAGGAGGATGGAGGAGAAGAGATTGTGGTGTGGCCATCCCTCTTGGGGGTGATTTCTCACTTTTTGACTCTATGTCTCTCTGGTGAGCACACACACCCTGTAGCAAAAATCTCTCTAGAAAAAAATAATAGTTTTGAAGAGTATATTTATAAACTTGTACAATCACCACCACTATCTAATTCCAGAACATTTTTGTCATCTCAGTAACTGTTGGCACTCATTCCCCATTCTCCTTGCCCCACATCACTCAACCAGAAATCTAGTTTCTGGATTTGCCTATCTGGACATTTAATATAAATGGGATCATGTAATGTGTGGCTTTTAGTGACTGGCTTCTCTCATTTAGCATAATGTTTTTAATGTTTATTCATGTCACATGTATCAGTACTTTATTCCTTTCAGGAATAAATAAAATTTCATTGCATGGATATACCACATTGTTTTTCTATACTCATTAGTTGATATACATTTGGGTTGTGTTCACTTGTTAGATGTTACAAATAATGTGACTATAAACATTTATATACAAGTTTTTGCTTAAACATACAAGAGATTTTCAAAACATTCATGGAAATTTTATAGTATGAAAGAAATGCAGAAATTTCACATATTTGTACTAAAATAAACTTCTAATTTTATTTTTCCACAAACTTTTTGAAGCTCCCTTGAGTGTCTTCATTTCTCTTAGTAGAATTGCAGAATCATATAGTAACTCTATTTTTAATATTTTTAAAACATATTTCTTTGCTATAATGTGTATGCACTTGACAGAAAGAGACAGAGAGAGGGAAATCACCCCCATCAGGGATGGTCATACTGCAATCTCTTCTCCTCCATTCTCTTCTTGGAATTTTAGGCACACATGCACACATGCACACATGCCCAGCATGATTTTCAAGCAGTCAGGTCTGGGGCTCTAACCATGGCCAGCCATGTGGAAATCCAGTGCCCTAACCATCATGCCACCTGCTGACCCCTCTGTGTTTAATATATTGAAGAATTTCCAACTGTTAACAAAGTGGGTAAACTATTTTACATTTCCACTAGCAGTATAAGAGTGTTTTAATTTTTCCACACACTAACACTTATTGTTTTATTATACCATTCTAGTGGATCTTACGTGATATCCCATTGTGATTTTGATTTATATTTCTCTAATGATTAATGATATTAAACACCTTTTCATGAATTTATTGAAAATTTATATATCTTTGAAAAATATCTATTCAAATCATTTTCCATTTTAAAATTGGTTTATTTGTTCTTTTTTATAGAGTTGTAAAAATTCTCTTTGTATTTTGGATATGTCTCTTACCAGATATATACTTTGTGAATATTTTCTTACATTACATGGTTTGCTCCTTTATATTCTTAATGGCATTTCTCAAAGCACAAATATTTTAAACTTTAATGAAGCCCAAATTGTCAATCTTCTCCTCTCTCACGTGTGCTTTTGGTGTTACATCTAAGAAATCATTAATTAATCTAAGAGTACAAAGATTTTCTTTTCTTTTCCAGCTAAGATTTTTATCATTTTAATTCCTATACATAGGTAAGTCTATGGCTCACTTTGAATTAATTTTTATGTAAGGTATAAAATATGGGGATCCAAATGTATTATTTTGCATGCACATTTTCAATCGTCCAAACATTTGTTGAAAAGGCTGGTTTTCCCCCTTCTGATTGTATTGGACATTACTTATATTTTGTAATCATTATTGTAAAAATTCTGCTTATGAGTATAGGAAATAATACAAATAGAAATTTATTTGTATTAGAATTATATACATATACAGGAACTCCTCACTTAACAACTGAATTCCATTCCTATGACTAGGTCATTAAGCAAAGCGGTTGGAAAGCGAGGGTTTAAAGGTAGATGTGGTGTGGGAACCAGCAGTTAGCGTAATGGCTATGTCGCTGGACTCCCACGTAGTCAACCGCGGTTCGCGTCTCGGACCCGGTGGCTTACAACTCACGCCGGGCTCGTGTGCGTGTGTGCCCAAGATCCCGAGAGGAGAATGGAGGAGAAGGGATTGCGGCGTGACCATCCCCCCTGGGGGGTGATTTCTCGCTTTCTGTCTCTATGTCTCTCTCTGTCTGTCTGGCGAGCGCACGCGCCCTATAGCGAAAAACCTCTCCCAAAAAAAAAAAAGGGTAGATGTGGTGTGTCATGGTGCTACAAGGTATGTATTTCTCAATAGATATCACATACCACCACACCGGAATAATATAATTCATCATACAACAAGCATATATTACATAGATAAGTTCCAGGAAGTGACAAAACACACCATAATACAATGATATACATCTGACATAACCATTTTTATTCATCTGAATACTACCATAAGAGCATAATAAGGACAAATTTGTAAATGAAATGTATAGCCATGCATGACTACAAAGGCTTTTGTGCAGTAAATACTAACCAACAGTGGAAATGAGACAAAGACTGAGAAAGGAGATCACTGAGACTCTAGCAGACTGAGAAAGGAGATTCCCTACTGGAGAACTGGTCATTTAGTCCCAGCAGTCATTAAACAGGAAGGTTGTTAAGTGAGGAGTGACTGTAATGTTTTACAGAGTAAATAGGGTACATATACACATAAATGTATGACATGTAAACTAAGATGCTGTAAGTACACACATAGATATATTACATGTAAATTAAGATGATGACAGTATTGGTTAGAAATTTCTTTCTTGTGATTGCTATGGAATGGGAGAGCTAATGAGAAATCAATGATTTGAAATATTGAAATAAACACTCTGTCAAACCCAGAGTGCACAAGTACAGAAAAAATGGAGACCTATAAGTTAATGGGAGAAGATGAGACTCTCATCTTCAGTGAGCGTTTACCAGCTAGAATTGATAGACAAAGACTTATCACTTTTATATAGGTCAGGCTGCATCCAATGGAAGGGATACAATCCTTGAGTCTACCAACACAAATGGATTGGCCTCTTTGATTATGCTCCATTGGTGCTTCTGAAAAGTGTCTGTTGGTCCAGTCATTCACCTCTGAACTCAGGAAAATTGTGAGTCTGTGACATTAGCTATCAGATATTGAATCCTTCACATCCAGGAACCAGCTAAAGTAGACAGAAGCTCCCTCTTTTTACACAGCTTCCTTTCTGGTGTTAATTTTCTGAACAAATAGAGTTGGAAAGAGGAATACAAAATTTTTAAAGACTTCTTTTGTCCTTGTTTCTTAAGTAGCCTTGGTACAAAACTCTCAGTTAAAAAGGAAAAAAAAATTAAGAAACTTAATTAAGGTTTTTGAAATACAAATGCAAAATACTAAGAACATTATCTCACCCTTGTCTGCATTAAAATTCATCTACCACTTGTCAACCCACTTAAACAGCCTTTTAAGATCTCTCTGTCATCTCTCTCCATCTGCTTAGCTCTCCTAGTTGTACAACTTCTGCAAACACAAGAACTTCATGACTTTGGGATCCCAGTAAAATTTGTCATTAAGAATATACCAGTAGGGAACCAGCAGTTAGCGTAGTGGCTATGTCGCTGGACTCCCACGTAGTCGACCACGGTTCGCGTCTCGGACCCGGTGGCTTAAAACTCAGGCCGGGCACGTGTGCGTGCGTGCCCAAGATCCCGAGAGGAGAATGGAGGAGAAGGGATTGCGGTGTGGCCATACCCCCTGTGGGGTGATTTCTCACTTTCTGTCTCTATGTCTCTATCTGTCTGTCTGGCAAGTGCACACGCCCTATAGCAAAAATCTCTCCAAAAAAAAAAAAGAATATACCAGTCAATAAGAAGACAAGTTGATTGGGTCCTGGATTGGGAGTAGGAAATATAAATGATTTGGGGGAGGACGGTTGGAAAATTTTTAATATGGACTACTTACTAGATAATTTTGTTCTATTAGTCTAAAGTTTCTTGAGTGTAACAAATATGCTGCACTTTTGTATGTAAATATCTTTGAGGGAGATAAATATTAAGGTATTTAAGAGTGAAATATAATGATGCCTATACTTACTTTAGAATAGGCTAGAAAAAATATGCACACATAAATGTGAAAGGTGTAACAAATGTGCACAATGCCTCATTTGAAACTGATATTGGAGACATTGTAGATATAAAATGGTTGACTATCAACAAATTGCAGATGGTTCACTTCAAAAAAGAGAAGTATATCAGTGAATCTGAATAGGTTTCTCAATTTGGGACTGCTGACATTATCTTAATTCTCCAGTGTTTAAAAAAGGTTTTCCTGTGAATTGTAGAATATTTAAGAGCATCCATGGCCTCTACCTACCAAATCCAAGTAGCATCCTCAGTTGTGACAACAAAATAACTCCAGTTATTTCCCAAATGTCCCCTGGTGACAAAAATCATCCCTGGTTGACAATCATTGATTTACAGAAATAATTAAGGATATATGAATGAATGGTTTTTTGTGTTTTTTTTTTTTTTTTGAGAGGTTTTTGCTATAGGGCGCGTGCGCTCACCAGACAGACAGAGACATAGAGACAGAAAGTGAGAAATAACCCCCCAGGGGGGATGGTCACGCCGCAATCCCTTCTCCTCCATTCTCCTCTCGGGATCTTGGGCACGCACGCGCATGCGCCCGGCGTGAGTTTTAAGCCACCGGGTCCGGGATGCAAACCGCGTCGACTAAATGGGAGTCCAGCAACATAGCCATTACGCTAACTGCTGGCTCCCAATGAATGGGTTTTTAAAGTGTGTAGATTAAAAAAAAAAAAATTCAAAATATTAAGTTAGAAAGATCCGGGACGGAGAGGTGTGGTGTAATCTGTTGAAGATATTTTGATCAACTGGACTGGGGAGAAATGTTCACATATTGAAATCTTCACTTCATAAGCTAAAAAATGCCATTGAATGTACATAAAAATAAATTAATAAAATAATAATGTACTTATATATTAATAATATAATTAATTATTGATAATTAATAATTTATAAAAATTATTCTGGCACCAAATTTTGATTATTTTAAATATATTTCCAGAGGGCATGTTCACTCACCAGAGAGAAAGGGAAAGTATGTCCTAGAGGGGCATAATGAGTATAGGCTTTGTTTTCTTCATTTCTCTATCCCATCATGATTTGGGACTTGCATGTACATGTACCCAGTGTGTTTTTCAAGCTACTGGAGCCAGGATTTGGACCGCAGTTAGCCAGGTGAGAACTGGCTCTCTATGCACAGCTTAACTTCTGTACTACAGAGATGACCCTAATTAACATGTATTCATACTTTTAAAACATCAAAGCCCTTAGGATCTTAATTCGTACACTCCTTAATACTTTCACTTGACTCCATACTTAAAGAAGAAAGCTTTTACAGGACCATCATTCACCCGAGCTGTAGAGAACACAAGATGAAAGAGCACTGTGGGGAGAAAGCAAATGGCCAGCTCCAGGACTTGAGTCGCAGTCAGCCATGTGGGAGTCCAGTGCCTTAACAGCCATGCCACCTGCTGGCCCAGATTTAAAATTCTTAGTTGAACTCTACTTTCTGGTTCAGTCAACTTCTTTTTTTTTTTTTTAACTCTCTGAATCCCTTTTCTCTCTTCGTCCTTCCTGACTACCACATTCTCCTAGATTTTGCATGTAAGCTTGTTCTTTCTCTTTACACACCACATCCTCAGAGTATTACTCTTCTGCACACCCATCCAACACACACACACACACACACAAATCTCCTTTAGAGGGACACTGGTATTAGTTACTAAGACTTTTTTCACTTTACTATACCTAAAAGTATAGTAAGTGTACCTTTTCTTTCAAATCGTCTGTACCTTTAAAATATTTCAAAATAAAAAGTTGAAACAACAATAATGCTTTGTTCACAGTAAAAATTTAATAAATGTTAGATGCTGCATTGTCGTTTCTAGTTTTTAATCCAAAAGTAATTATTTTACCCCAGGAGTTTCTTCAAACATAAAAAGAAACAGATATAATACTAGTAACTGTACAATTATGTTTTCAGTTCCATTGCAACTATCTTTCAATGAACTACTATTTGGTAGAGTAATTTTGGTATATAATTTAGAAATTGGTTTATCCTTTAGAATCTACTACCACAAAATGAGACTAGGGTTTTTGAAACATCAGCTCACTGGAAATACAAAATATTTTAAAAAGTTTCTTTTATCTATCTTACACTATTTTTGAATAATTCACATTACCCAACCTGTACCTTTCCACTCACAATCCCTTGCCCTACGCTATTTTACTTACATTTATTAAGACATTCAAAATTATGTCAGTTTGAGGAAAAGGCAAAAGAGAAATGAAACACAAGTTGTTTTCTCACTTGCTCTGAAATTCAAGCAATGTGAGGGCCCTCGAGAGAGAAGAAAATAAGGTCAAGAAGGAAATATCTAGAACTCCAGAAACCTAGCAACAAGGAGAGTTCCATCTTTTACTAAGAGAAACAACTTCAATCCTAGCCATCAAGTTTCTTTCCCAAGCAATCTGAAATTTGTATAAAATTTTCTTATGGTTATATTTGGGCCTGGCTAGGATACATTTAAAATGCCAAAGAAGTATTTCTGTCTAATGGTATGTATGCATAGAGTAATTTATCAGAGCAGAAAACACAGAAGACTATCTAAAGGAAGAACTCATCTCATAATCTGGCAGGAGTAGGAAAGAGAGGAAGGAGTGAAGGGGAGAAGGAAGAATATGGCAGAAAAACCAGGCACACATGAGAAGCCAGAGAATGGGTAGGAGGTAGAGGAGTCTATAATAGAAGTGTCCAAAAACATAAGGAAGACAAGCCCTGTTCATGTTTTAATCTTTGGAAGGAGTGCTTTGGTAGCTTTCTCCCAGGTGGAAGACCCTATCTCAAATACAGAGACCTAGAATAGACATAATGCCTGTACCTCATGCTATGGCGTCCCAATGTGTTGGTGCACTCCCTTTGCACATCACACAATTCTAGGACTACAGTGCTCTCCTAGACTCTGATGATTCAAAGCAATGATGTGCAGTTGGAATTTCTAACATAGTAGGCTGGAGGGGAAATGAGCTGGGGTCATGGAACTGTCTTACTTCCTTGGAAGTTATTCATAAAGTAATAGAGAACAGGCTGATAGGCATTCTTCTCCTACCTTTGCTCACTAGACACTATTAGGGAATTCACTAAGCTTCAGATTGCTCAGCTAGTATAGAAATAATAACAAAAATACATACATCAAGGGTTGCTACGCAACATAAATAAAAGAAAGGTGTGCCTGTGCTTTGTAAGCTTTAAAATATTATATAACAAATTACAGCTGCACATAGACCCCCATAATGCCCCAGCATAAGCAGGTGCTATACCATTTCTGCTTAGGCACAATTCCTCTGTATTCCCGCCTGAGTGAAATTTTCATATTTCATTGGGGCCCTGAACATCACCGAGAAAAAATGAAGAGAAATAAAAAATAAAATAGTTGAATGCCAAGAACATCCCCAAAGTAAACAGCAATTCTCTTTAAATATGGAGAGAGCAGCATTATATTGCTCAAAGCACCTAGGTAGCTTTCCTCTTTAGGGAAAACTATGTAAGCTGTAAACTATCTGCCCTGGCAACAAATTCATGAATCACAACAATTACCTGTTTCTTTTGGATATTGGATCTGCTAATTATCCACCAAAGTTTAGACTGGACAGCTGTTACCTGACTTCATTTAGTATCCAATATGGAATGCTTTTGGCAGATAATTGGTTTCTCTTATCCCACCAGGAAAATGGAAAATGAATTGGAAGATTTTAGTAAGAATTAGTAAAACATTAAAAAAAAAAAAAAACACTGTAGCTCTAGGTGTTTGAATCTTGAATTAACTGTTGAGGGTTTAATCGCTGAGAGAGTAAAGAACACTTCTGTAAGTGGATGATTAGTTAAAGGTGAATTAAAGATGGGAGAACTCATCAGTTCATCAGTGCGGACTAGAAATGCTAACAGGTTAAAAGAATAGATTGCATGTTTTAACAAAATCTGCATTTAATTTTGGCATATATCTGAGAAGACATCTGGAACTTGGGTGTTTGTGTTGAAATTACCAGTTGCATCTGTTCTTCCTTCGTTATAAACCTTAAATCAGAGGAAAACCACATCATTTTGCAGATATCTGGGAAAAATAGTTGATAAAAATATGACGTGCTACATTCAATATGCAAGTGTAAAAGAATACTGTAACAGTTTTCTAATTTTAGAATAGGTACTATTCTTATACTCTAATTAAAATATGATTAATAAATGCTTTCATTTCTAAAGAATTTATTATTTGTGATTTATAAAAGTATCAAATTAAAAAACTAAGTTTCTATTTCTCTTTTATTCAAGTAATTAGCATCCAGATGAAGCTATATAACTTGGAGAATTTGAGTCAGCAAATGCCCAATAGGCTGTGTACAAATTCACCTACCCAAATTTAAAAATAAAAATGTATATTTAATATAATCAACCAGACAAACCACCTAAAGGAGAAAAGTGGTGAGGGAAGAGAGAATTTCAAAACAATATTGAGAGAGTAATCATTCTATGTGTATGCAGTTACAAAATTTCAAAATATTACTCTACAGCAAAAAAAAAGAAAAAGTTTTATCCATGGATACAAAAAAAAAAAAAGATTTATGTCCTAAAAGTGAATCTTTGCCCAAATAAAACACATTTTGTTGCAATGTCTGTTACCATAAAGACAACTGAACAAAAGCAAAGTAGATGCTACAATAATATGGTGTTGCACAACTGTAAACAAATTGGCAAAAGTACCCGAACATCAAATCAAGGTTTCCTAAGTGGCTCTACCCTTTGTCCTTCCTTTCCTCCTCCCTCACTTCCTTCTTTCCTCCTCTCTTCCTACATTTCTATCTTCCTAACTCCTTTCCTTCCTTCCTTTCTTCCTTCTCTCTCTCTTTCTCTCTCTGTCTCTGTCTCTGTCTCTCTCTTATTCTTTTCTTGTTTTAGTTTAGGGTGCATATATTGACCAGAGACAGAAAGAAAGTAAAAAATCACCCCACCCCCATTATGATGTGGGCATGGTCACATCATCATCCCTTCTCCATTCTCCTCTCCCTGATTTGGGGCACACAAGCACACTTGCCTGGCATTTTTCTCAAGACACGAGTCTGGGACTTGAACCACATGACTGGTCATGTGGGATCCAGCTACTTTAACTTTAATGGCATTTGCTGGTCCTTTTTCTTTCTTTTCTTCATTTAAATACTTTCTTTCCTCTTTTATTTTTATATTTTGACATGTTAACAGCTAATTTCAGCTTTCTTATATTTCAAGGAACTTTCAAATATAGGTTTTTCAAAAGAAGTATGTATTTAAATTTTTATTATTATTATTATTATTATTATTATTATTATTATTAATTTGCTATGGGACATATATGCGAGAGAGAGAGACAGAGAGAGAGAGAGAGAAAGCAAGTCACAGATCCAGGACTTAAATTGCATTTGGCCATGTGGGAGGCCTATGCCTTAACCACCATGCCACCTGCTGGCCCAAAAGTGTAAATGTTAAGTGCTTTAGTGTTAATTGTCCCTCTACATCATTGCACAATTGAAGAAACTGAGAGCGAGAGAAGCCTGCTCCACTAGCTTGTTACAGAGCAATAATGAGTCACATTACAGCTACTGTTGTTTTTATTTTTAGAAAATACCTTATATATACACAGGTATATATATATCTATAAAATATATGTAAATTTTATTTATATGTGCAAATTCATAACACTTATTTACACGGTTTTCTAACAAAATCAAACATATAAAGGCATTTAAAGTAAATCTCCCCAGCCCACTCTACCCTCTATCCCACCCACCTCAGATTTCCCGTTAATAGACTTATATGGATACCTTTTTTATGTGTATGTGTGTGTAAACACACCTACAGACATCTACACACATGTGTGCACAAACCATAAATATACATACATGAGATTTTTGCTTAGATCTGCTCTGTTGATTACTATGTTGAATCATAATATATACACTTCGCACTCATTATTGCTGTTTGTCTTTTCGATTGCCTATCACAGACAGCCTTGTCCATGAGAGTATGTACATGTGTCCACACATTTAAAAAATTATGCATAACCATAAATATTTCATTTTATACAAAGTGGTACATTCATACATGTTAGAGAGTTTTCAAAGCAGAATTTTTTCCTTCTGCCTTTTCTTTCTTTCTCTCTTTTTCTTGTTTGCCCCCCACCACCCTTTACCTCTCCAGTTTGAGATCACCCACCGTCGTACATCTTCACAGATGCGCACTTTGGTGTGTAGATTTCTACTGCTTGTAATCATATACCATCTACCTACGTACAAAATGTCTCTCTCTTTCTCCCATCTCAGCCACACACACACATTCAATTTGCCAGAAAATCAGTGATCTTGATTCCCCACAGTTAATTTTCAAAAAATTAAATGCAGGACTTTCATGCAAACTTAGCATGAGCACAAATCAGAAACGTATTTAATCTATTAATAAGGGAACCAGCAAGATAGTACAGCTGCTTCTAAGACAGAATTTACTAACTAGAGGTTTATACACTCAGTTGGGAAGAGATGCTAAAATGAGTTTGTTGGGTTAGAGGCAAGCCCAGTTAGTATCCTGCCGGGCAATCTAACCATAACCTTCGCCATCTTTTCCACCTGGCAGAAATCATTTTCTTCTAATAGACCACAATTTGTAAGTTAACTGGAAACTTCACAGTGTCTGTGTCTTAATCAATAGTAAGTAGCAGTCAAGGACACAAACATGCATCTCATCTGGGCCTATTGGGCAATGCTCCAGTGTGACATTGAAAGGACACACAATCATCCCTTTGCCTTATTTTCTGGTTCTGAAACGTTTTTAACACCACAGTGACATCAATAGACTATGGAACTGTGCCAAGCTTGAGTCACACCCTAAGAAAATTTAGGGATTCTTCCGGACACTTCATGCTGTTTCCCTGTCTGTCAGTCATGACGACACCCTGGACCTGTCTTTTAGGCCACTTAATGACATAAAAGCTAAACCCTTGCTGGTTCCCTTTAAGACCATTGGCTCTTCTGTCATCCTTAGTGGACATGAAAAGTAATTGCTCTAAATCCTTTGCATAAAAAGCCTTCATATAATCCGTGAACTTATTATTACTGCAAATAAATTTAATACTTGTAATGATCTAAAAAATTAGTGTTAATTAGCACTTCTCACGGTCCAACATTAAAGAACTTTCTGGTATGAGGTTTATATTTCAAAGTCATACTAACCTACTTTATTTTTGTACCAAGCAATGAATATTCAGACTCCTTTTTAAAGTTTATTATTTTTTTTTTCATAAGCAAGAGAAGCAGAGAGAGAAAAGAGAGCTAGCACCCCCAACAGGATCTTCATCCCACAATTTACGCCCAGACTCAGCCAGTCCCAGATCATGGGTAGGCGTATACCTGGCATGTTCCGGGAAGCTTCTGGATGTAACTCAAAACCTTCCCATGTGGGTCAGCCTCACAGAGCACTGTGGTCCCTCTGCACCACTGTCCGGTCCCATGTTCAGACTTTTTTAATATATAAATTTAGTGTTTTTCCTTGTCTTCTCTGTCTTTGCCACACTAAAAAGATGAAATCACGTATTTCTTCTACTGCCTTGCCCTTGAAGGAAAGCAGTTTTTAGGTTGCTAATGACTTTGACATTGTGATGAGTGGGCATTCACTATCTACAGTAGGCCAGCTGCGATAGCAGCTGGGACAGCAGTGACACAACACTCTGTGATGCTGAAGCTCCGTGGGAAGGTCCCAGAATCACGTCCTTGGGTTTCCCTATACTTGCCAGGTCCAAGTGCTTGCACCTGCGACTCTGGCTGGTCGAGACTGGGACTGGATCACAGCAGGAAGACCCTGTTAGGGTTTCCCACCTCACTGTCTCTGTCTCTTTCACTCATTCTCACTCTCTGTCTCTCTGTCTCACAGAAGGAAGAAATAAACTCTAAAAACACCATCTATTGCAAAAATAAATGAGAGAGAGATGATAGTTTAAGGTAAGAGAAGTAGGAAAGAAGATCTCAGAATGGTAGGGAATCCGGAACCACAGTTCTTTTGCCCAGCTCTGTGGCTCCTCTGGGAGGCAGCAGCTGCCCTGAGAGTAGATAATAGCAGGTTTACTTAGAAAGGTAAAACCCTGGGGCCAGCAGGTGGTGGGTAGTTAAGGTGGCTGGATTCTTAGATGGCTGACTGGTTCAAGTTTTGGACCCGGTAGCTTAAAAATTATGTTGGGTGCCTGTGCGTGCATGCCTAAAATCCCAAGAGGAGAATCAAGGAGAAGGGACTGTAGCATGGCCATGCCCCGGGAGGTGATTTCTCTCTTTCCCTCTCTCTGTCTCTCTCACATAAGCGCATGTGCCCTATGGCAAAAAAAAAAAAAAAAAAAAAAAAAAAAAAAAAAAAAAAAAAAAGTTAAGATTCATGCACTAAGGTCTCCAGCTTTGGAAGGGCACCCCCTACCTGCAAAGCTGCAGAGCAGAAAACTTCAAGAGGCCACTGCTTACCTACCTGAACAGTGAGAGTATTCGCACAATAAACTAGAAGTCAGAGACCCTTTCCTGGGTCCCAGGTACCACATAAGCTTTCTGAATTCTGATGAAACTCGAAGGAAGCAGAGAAAGGGTGGCAGGGGAAGAATGAGAAGAAAGGTAGAAGGCCCGAATAAGGGATGAGATACAATGTCCAGTCTGCCTGACAGGATGGAGCATCCTATTTGTCAGCTAGAGTGTGTTACATTTAAAAAAGTGATAGGCACACCTGATTTACACACTGATCTCAAAATCTACCTCTTTGTATCTAGGTGAACATGCTGGATTCTGTTATTGGGCCTCCATAAATCATCAACAACCAGTAAGAGCCACCTCAGAATTTTGTTGTTTAGTTCAAATCGTATCTCCAGGAAATCTTTCTATAGTGAGAGAGAGAAAAGAGTCTAATTCTTCTAAGACCCATTATAAGGAAAAGGAGAGGGGAGATTGAAGGAAGCAGCATGGCTGCATGGAATAGCTCATTAGAAATCAGGAGACTGGGACCAGCAGTTAGCGTAATGGCTATGTCGCTTAACTCCCATGTAGTCGACTACGGTTCGAGTCCCAGACCCAGTGGCTTAAACTCACACGAGGCACATGTGTGTGCATGCCCAAGATCCCGAGAGGAGAATGGAGGAGAAGGGATTGTGGCGTAGCCATCCCCCCTGGGTGGTGACTTCTCACTTTCTGTCTCTGTCTCTGTCTTTCTGGTGAGCACATGCGCCCGATAGCAAAAACCTCTCCAAAAAAAATCAGGAGACTAGAACAGTTACTTATACGTGACTATTGCTTTGTGTAAATCTTGACAAGAGACAACCTACTTGTATTCATCAATAAAATAGCTCTTCTGGCTTTAGAGTTATACGTGTCTCTCCCCTGCATACTAATAACTGAGCCATCTCTATTACATCAAACCTAGATTTTTAGACCTTCAACTAAGACACTGGTTATGACTATTAGCTGAGAAATCCTATTTATAGAAACTTTGCTGCTACTCCAAAGGAGTCAAAGTCTTTTGGATTTTTGGGTGTTTTTAGAGACATTTTTGCTATAAGATACAGGTACTCAATGGAGAGACAAAGAGAGACAGAAAGACAAAAAGTGAGAAATCACACACACAACCGCCCCCCCCCCCCAAGGGAATAGCCATGCTACAATTCCTTTTCTTCCATTCTCCTCTTGGGATTTTGCGCATCCACACACATGTGCCCAGCATGAGTTTTAAGCAACCATGTCCAGGACTCAAACCATGATCAACTATATGGGAGTTGGGAGACATAACTATTATGCCATCTGCTGGTCCTAGGAGTCAGAGTTTTTCATTTCTCCCCAGATATGGAGAGGATGGTTATATAGAATACACTAGGACTATGATAAAGTTCCTAATTTTCTACAATGACCTAATGATCCAGTGTTAGAAGAGGAGGATCTTATTTTTCTCAAACCCTCTTTACTTATGATCATAAGACACCTCTAGTTGTTTAAGAAAGCTTCTGTTAACTTGAACAGAAAAAGAGATCAGAGTAATGTATCTAAAGATGATAATAAATATGTTAAGTAAAAATATATTAAGAATTTATTGGGACCACCAGGTGGCATTGTGGTTAAGGTGCTAGATCTCACAGCTGATTTTGTGGTTCAAGTCCCGAACTTGGCGACTTGAAAATCACGCTGGGCACGAGTGTGTGTGTGTGCGTGTGTTTGTGCCCAAAATCCCAAGAGGAGAATGGAGAAGAAGGTAATGAGATTTGGCCTTTCCCACTGTGGGAGTGACTTCTCACTTTCCCTCTCTTCCTCTCTTACTCTCTGGCTCTCCCTGGCAAGTGCACACATCCTACAGAAAAAAAAACCTTTATGGGAACCAGCAGTTAGCATAATGGCTATGTCGCTGGACTCCCACGTAGTCGACTGCTGTTCGTGTCCCGGACCCGGTGGCTTAGAACTCACGCCGGGCGCGTGTGCGTGCGTGCCCAAGATCCCGAGAGGAGAATGGAAGAGAAGGGATTGCGGCGTGACCATCCCCCCTGGGGGGTGATTTCTCGCTTTCTGTCTCTCTGTCTCTCTCTGTCTGTCTGGCGAGCGCACGCGCCCTATAGCAAAACAAAACAAACAAACAAAAAAAAAACGCTCAAAAAAAAGAAAAAAAAAAACCTTTAAAAAAAATAAAAAGAACTTATCAAATGCCACCAACGTATTGAGAGCTTCTAAGCATTATTTTATTTCATTTTCAAAGCAACTCTATAAAACATGTCCATTTAATAGCCCTACTTTAGAAAAGAGACACTAACAGGAGGCAAAGGTAAGAAGCTAGTCTTCCGGCTCATAGCAATCAACCAGCAGAACTAGGCCACAGATACAGTTTAATTTTATACCATAGTCTATACCTTTTTCTGTTATATAGCCCAGGGGTATGAGTATGTTTGGCCTTAGACAGGAGAGAATACAAAAGGGGTTCTGAAAAACACAGAACAGCTCATTTAATAGTTCAAAGCATACATTACGAACAACGGGTAAAAGTGTACTTTTTATTAAACTCTCCTTCTTATCCACAAGATTGAAACCTAAGAGGGTCTGTGATTTGTTCAAATAGAAGTCATTTTTATAAAATGGTCATTCCCAATATTGAAGATAGTTTTCAGTGGTGTATGTAAGAAATTCAGAGTTAGAAAAACTAAGAAGCCAGAACTTGTATATCTAGAAAGACAGTGTTGTGGAGAAAGAGATCAAACAGCCCACTGCAGGAGAGGAAATATAGCAGAATGGGAATGTCTAATAGGTAATATTAATAAATTTCTGGGTAATGAAATGTGGATCTTTGTTCCTGACTATCTGTAAAGCATGTAAAATTGACTTGACTAGCCAATACTTTTGTAGTTGGCATTGATTTCTGATATGTGACAACAAATAACTGAATTTTGCCTCCAAAGGGAACGGAATGGGATCAAAGGTAGCCCAAAAGTGTCTCCCATTACATTTAGATTAAAATATAATAAAACAAATTAAAATAGGAGATCAAAGATATGTTAACACATAAGCAGAGTGACATAAAGAAAAAGAAGTGTCACATACTTATATACAAGAGCTATTGAAATTCACAAGTGATCTAAGTAAAGGGAGAGATATTCCATGTTCATGAATGAAATAACTTAATAGTCCATATTTCAATTCTCCTGAAAAAAAAACTAAATTTATTCTTATAAGATATTTTAATAGAAATTCTGTTTTTTTGTTTTTGTTTTGCTTTTAAATTTGCTACAGGGTTCATGTGCTCACCAGAGGGACAGAAAGAAAGAGAGGGAGGGAGTAAGAAGGCAACCCCGCCCCCCGCCCCCAGGGACATGGCCACGCCACAATTTTTTTCTGCATTTTTCTCTTGGGACTCTGAGCATGCCTGCACATATGCCCAGCATGTTTAGCACATTTTTCAAGCTACAGGGTCTGGGACTCTAATTGCACAGTCAGTCATGTTGGATACAGCACCTTAACCACCACACCACTGACTAGACCTGGAAATTCTGTTTTTAAGAATTTAATACATTCTTGGGACAAGCAGATAGCATAGTAGTTATGTTTCTGGACTTCTACACAGCCAACTGAGGTTTGGGTTCTGGATCTGGTGGCTTGAAAATCATGTTGGTGCATGTGCAAGCATGACTAAGATCCCATATGGAGAAGGAAGGAGAAAGGATTATGGTATAGCCCTCCTCCCCTTCGGGGGCAATTTCTCACTTTCCCTCTCACTGTCTCTGTCTTTGTCTCTCTCTCTCTCCAGCAAGCACACATGCCCTAAGTCAAAACCTCTTTTAAAAAAAGTATTCAACAAATTCTATATCTAAAAATATGGATTAAAAATTTTACAAGTGCTCATTAAACTATTTAAAAATAGAATAATGTGTGGACGTTTTTCTTGCCACATATTAAGACATATTAAAATATAAAGTAACAAAAACGAGGTGATAATTTATAGCAATGAATACAACAATTAAAACAAATATACTACATGGAAATAGATACAGAAGCCTATGGGAATTTGATATATGCTTAAGCTGACAACACCAAATAATGAGGAAAGCTAGGTTATAAATGGTATGGGCATAACAGGCCTACTATATTAAAAAAAAAATAGACTTCTACTTTGTATCACTACAAAATGATCTTCCAATGAGTTATTAAAGATCTAAATTAAGGACCAGCAGGCGATATGTGGATAAGGCACTAAACTCCCATGAGGGCTACCACAGTTCTAGTCTCAGACCTGGCAACTTGAAAATCATCCTGGGTATGTATATGTGTACCCAAAATGCTAAGAGGCGAATAGAGGAGAAGGGATTGTAGTATGGCCATCCACCCAAGGGATGATTTATCACTTTCCTTTTCTCTATCTCTTTCTGGTGAGCACATAAGACTTAAGGCAAATAATAATAATAATAATAATATAATAAAAAATCTAAATTAAAAGGTGAATAAAGCTAACAGAACAAAATGTAGGAAAAAAATCTCTATGATGTATTGTTTTTTATTTTCTGTTGCAACAAACCCCATGGCTTAAACAATAGATTTATTGTATTATAGTTTTATGTGTTAGAAATCCATCATGGCTAAGATCATGATTTTGTCACGGGTGCTTTCCTTTCTGGAGTCTCGAGGGAAGAATCTGTTTTCCTTCCTTTTCTAGCATTTATAGCCCACCAGCCCTCCATGGGTTGTGACCCCTCTTCTCCATCAGTAAAGCCAGCAATGAGCATTTCTCTGACCCTGCTTCTGTTTCTCACATTGCTTTCTCTCTGATAAAATACAACTGGGAAAAGTTCTTTAATATTAAGGATTCACAGTATTAGACTAGATTTATCTGAATGTTAGAGAGATAAGCACCCCCTTTCCCATTTCAAGTCCTAAACCTTAATTATATTTGCAAAGGTCATTTTGCCATGTAAAGTCAGATAGTCTCATGTTTCAAGGATTAGCTCACAGACACTTCGGGAGGGCCATTTTATTACCTGCCATAATAACCTATGAGAATATTTCTATAAGGTAGGCAGGAGAAAAAATTAATAAACAAGTCAAAACAAAACAAACAATACAATAAAAAATTAATGGATTTAAATATGTCAAAAATCAAAGATTTGTGTTCAATAACTAATACTATATACAAGGATAAGGCAAATGACAGATGGGGAATAGACATTTTCAAAGTCAAAAAGTCAAAATTTTGCCAAAGAGTAATACCTAAAGTATACAAAGGATTACATTATCAGTAACTACTTTAAGTGTAAATGGATTAAACACTCCAATAAAAAGCCATAGACTGGCAGAATAAATTTTAAAAGATCCAATTATATGCTGTCTATAAGAAACACACTTTAGATTCAGGCACAAATAGGTAGAAAGTAAAAGGATGCAAAAAATGATACCATAGAAATAATAACCAAAGATGGGTAAAGTGGCTATACTAATATCAGATAAAAATAGATTTTAAAACAAAAAATTGTTATTAGAGACATAGAAAGATATTTTTAATGATAAAGAAATCTGTCCATCAGGAAAATATAATACTTATGCAGAAGTGTACCCAAAAATAGACCCACAAAAACACATAAAGTAAAACTGATAAAATATTTTTAGAAAAAGACATTTCAGTAAAAATAGTTGGATAATTCAAAACCCATTATTCAATACAAGACAGAATTAGGAAGATGATCAGCAAAGAAATATAAGAATTGAAAATGCTATAAACCAAGTAGACCTAAAGAGATATCTATAGCATTAAAATGTACATTCTTCTCAAGTGCATATAAAGCATCCTCTATGACAGAACATATGGTAGACCATAAAACAAATCTTAGCAACTTTAAAAGATTAAAATAATACAAAAATATGTTTTCTGACCACAGTGTAGTTAAATTACAAATTGATAACTGAGTAAAATCTGGGGAACTCACAAATATGTAACATTCAACAACATACATCTAAATAAAATAAGTGACTAAAGAAAAAATCACAAGAGAAATTAGAAAATATATTGAAGAAAATATACATATCAAACTCAATGTACCAAAACTACTGGGCTGCAGCTAAAACAGTATTTAGAGGAAAATTAACGTATATCTAGACTGAGACAAGAAGAGAGAATACTTAAATTACTGAAATGAGGAACTGAAGAGGAGGTATTACTACCAGCCTGACAGAAATAAAAAGGATACTGGAGGGACCAGCATTTATCATAATGGCTATGTCACTGGGCCCCCACGTAGTCCACCACGGTTTGAGTCCCAGACCTGGTGGCTTAAACTCATACTGGGCACGTGTGCGTGCGTGCCCAAGATCCCAAGAGGAGAATGGAGGAGAAAGGATTGCGGCGTGGCCATCCTCCCTAGGGGGTGATTTCTCGCTTTCTGTCTCTCTGTCTCTCTCTGTCTCTCTGGTGAGCACATGTGCCCTATAGCAAAACACTCTCCGAAAAAAAAAAAGAAAATTTTCTCTATTTGACCATCTATTAAAAACCCAGAACAAAGATATTGAATGCAGAATAATTGAATGCAATGTAATAATTACATAACATATTAGATATATTAATTTGATTGTATTAATCATTTTATTACACACAAACATATATATCAAAACATGATATTTTAAACTTTTAATACATATAATTTTATTAGTCAGTTACCTCAATAAAATTGAAAAAAGAGTTTTAAGAAGATATAAACTTTCCATGAGGAATTAAATATTTCTCCTTCAAAAAAAGAAAAAGTAAAAATAGAATCTACAGAAAGTAATAAATTACATGCAAATCATATTCCTGTGATAGAGCTTGTATATACAATATGTAAAGAACACTTAAACTCAGTAATAGAAAGATACGTAAGCCAATAACAAAATGAGCAAAAACTATTTTTAAATTTTTTTTAACTTTATTTATTCATTTGTGTATTTTAATTAGACAAGAGAGGGACAGATGGAGAGAGAGAGAGAGTGAGAAAGCAAACCACCAGGTCTGAGACTCAAACTACAGTTGGCCATGTGAGAATCTAGTGCCTTTAACACCATACCACCTGCCAAAATCCTGGCAAAAAAATATTAATATCTGGGACCAGCAGTTGGCGTAGTAGCTATGTCGCTGCACTCCCATGTAGTTGACCGTGGTTCGAGTCCCAGACCCGGTGGCTTAAACTCATGCCAGCGAGTGTGTGTACATGCCCAAGATCCCGAGAGGAGAATGGAGGAGAAGGGATTGCAGCGTGGCCATCCCCACTGGGGGGGTGATTTATCACTTTCTTTCTCTCTGTCTCTCTCTGTCTTTCTGGCTAGCGCATGTGCCCTATAGCAAAATCCTCTCCCCCCCCCAAAAAAAAAAAAAAAAATATATATATATATACACATATATATATATTAAATATATTTATATATATATATATATATTTATATATATTCATTTCTCCCAAGAAGATATAGGAATGGAATAAGCCATGAAAAGATGTTTGATTACAGTATTTATTAAGAAAATGCAAATCAAATCCACAGTGAGATAGCTCTTCATGTGCACTATGATGGCTAAAGAACAGTATTAATGAATATATGGAGAAATTGGAACCCTCATACATTGCTAATTGGGATGTAAAGTAGAGCAGCCATTTTGTAAAACAGTTTCTTAGTTTTTGAAGTCTTATTTCTGTGTAATTGTATTTAATTTTCCTCGTATAGCACTCCCTACAGAATTTCATGGAGATCTGGTCCAGTATTGGTAAATTCTTTCAGGTTTTGTTTATCTGTTAGAGATGAAGACTATAATACAGGAAGTCAAAACCTCCCTTTAAAGTATTCAAAGCAGACTAGACCACACTGAGAATTGAATCACAGATGTAGAAGGTAGAATCGCTGGCCTAGAAAAATCCACCACGAAGACAGAAAATTGTCCAAAAACATGAGAAATACTATATGAGAAATACTAGATACCATCAAACGTCCAAACATCCAGATAATTGGTATCCCAAAAGAGGAAGGGCAGGGGAAATCTATTCTATGAAATCCTACAAGAAAACTTTCCAAAGCTCCAGAAGCATTCAAAAATCCAATCCCAAGAAATACAAAGGACCTCCAATAGAATCAACTCAAGAAGATCTTCTCCAAGATACATTATAACCAGATTGAGCAAAACCACAGACAAAGATGAGATACTAAGATTGACAAGAGAGAAACGGCAAGTTACCTACAAAGGATATCCCATCAGGCTGACAGCGAATCTCTCATCAGAAACAATGCGAGTGAGGAAAGAATGGGAAAGTATATTCAAAGTGTTAAGGGAAAAGCAATTGCAACCACAGATACTATACCTGGCAAGATTATCCTTAATATGAGAAGAAAAGACAATCCCTCAAAAAAGTTAAACTTTTAAGTTATCATATAAGTTAGTCATTTGACTACAAGTATATACACAAGAGAATTCAAATTATATGTCTACACAAAAACCTGTACATGAAATTTTTGGACTCTGGTTCTATATGTAAGGAGCTTGAAAGCTGTCATTCTATCCCAGAAACAAGTAAAGATCTAAACAAACTGAAAAATCAGTGACTCCTCTCAGATCCAATAGAGGTGAGAACACGAAATAAACTACTTCCCACAAGATTGGAAAGACAGTAAGCAAATAGAACAAGTCACAACTTATTAGAGCAGTGATTTATAAGCAGAAACCATAATAGAAACCAGTGCTTGGATAAGAAAACCTGAACTGTAACCAACAGCTTAGTGGAGGCTCAAGGCAGACAAATCTGAGATACAAAAACTCCAGTAAACCCTTGTCATTGCCCCTTCTTTTTTTGAGAGATTTTCGCTATAGGGCGCGTGCTCTCGCCAGACAGACAGAGAGAGACATAGAGACAGAAAGCGAGAAATCACCCCCCAGGGGGGATGGTCACGCCGCAATCCCTTCTCCTCCATTCTCCTCTCGGGATCTTGGGCACGCACGCACACGCGCCCGGCGTGAGTTGTAAGCCACCGGGTCCGGGACGCGAACCGCGGTTGACTATGTGGGAGTCCAGCGACATAGCCATTACGCTAACTGCTGGTTCCCTCATTGCCCCTTCTTTTCACTTATATAAATTTTATCTTACAAAAGAAGCCTAATGGGAACCAGCAGTTAGCGTAATGGCTATGTCGCTGGACTCCCACGTAGTCAACCGTGGTTCGCGTCTCGGACCCGGTGGCTTACAACTCACGCCGGGCGCGTGTGCGTGCGTGCCCAAGATCCCGAGAGGAGAATGGAGGAGAAGGGATTGCGGCGTGACCATCCCCCCTGGGGGGTGATTTCTCGCTTTCTGTCTCTATGTCTCTCTCTGTCTGTCTGGCGAGCGCACGCGCCCTATAGTGAAAAACCTCTCTAAAAAAAAAAAAAAAAAAAAAAGAAGCCTAATAAAGTTTTCACAGTAAATGCTGAAGAGAAATTCCCTTGTACTTTCAGCAGAGAAAAGGAGAAAAACATTTTGAAATATATTAGAGCTCTCTGTTTTTCTTAATAAAGTATTCCCTCCGAGTAAACTAATTAACAAGAACATAACTTGCTGGAGTATTATTAGAACCTAACCAACATAGAAGTACCAACTCCAGCCTACTGGAGCCTTCCAGGTGGGATAAGGGAGATGCCCACATGTCAGCATCAGTTTACTCTAGCTATCCTTTCCCATCTAAGAGGGGAAGAACAAAACTGATAAACACTTGTGAAATGTGATGGTTAAAGTATCAACTTGACTAGACTGAAAGATGCCTGAACAGCTTAGAAAATATTGTTTCTGAGTTTGTTTCTAATTGTCACCAGACAAAATTGGTTTATGAGTCAGTGGATGGAGAGAGGAAGACCCATAATTCACTGTGGGCAGACAAAATCCATTCACCTGGGAGTGCAGGAAGGACAAAAAAGAAGCGGGAGTTCTGTTTCCCTCTCCTTTCTTCTCTCTTGACCCTTCCTTCCAGAACCTGCTCTATGTTCCACGACTATACATCTGCCTGCTCCACTTGTGTTCCCTGACTCGGCCCTTGGTTATATTTATTCGTGCTGGATCTTGGCTCCCATGACCCTTCAGCCAGACAAATTCCAAGTTCTTTAACCTTTGGACTCTAGATTCAGACCAGTCATGACCTGAAAACTCTTAGGTCTGTGGCTTCCCAAAGATCCCCTTTGGCCTCAGACTGGAACTATACCATTTAATTTCTCTGCTTCAGAGTCTTTCAGCTATTTTTCTAGCTTGAAGACAGACAAATCCTTTTATATGCATACACACACACACACACACACACACCCCTATAAATATAGGTGATATATTGATACAGGTGATACGTTAGGTCATCAAGAAAGTCATGACATATTTGTCTATATTTTTCTACGAAAAAATGCATCATGACCTTTCTGATTATCCAATAGATAGATATAGATGATACGGATATAAATATACACATAGGTATATTGTTGGTTCTATTTCTCCAGATAATACGACCTGAACATGAAATTCACAGAACAGAGAAATAGACTCACAAAACAAACCGAGATCCAATTATATGACTATAGACTGCTTTCTCTCCCTCCACGTCTTACCAACACATTACTAACGTCCTATTTATAATGACTCCTTTTACATCATGACAGGTCATCAAAAAAATGACAAGGAATATTAAAAGGAAAAATAATTTTTGAGTAGACAGACCAAGCTCCATAATCAGATATCACAGGAAAGTTGGAATTATCAGACCAGGAATTTAAAATACATATAACAAATATGGTAAGGGCTCTAATGAGCAAAGTAGATAATATGCAAAAACAGAGAAGCAATGTAAGCAGAGAGTTAGACATCCTAAGAAAGATCCAAAAGGAAATCCTAAAAATCAAAACTACTATTGTGTAATATCAGTGAGCAATGCTTTTAATGGGTTTATTAGTGGCCACAGCTAAAGAAAAACTTTGAGCATATATAGCAGTAGAAACCTCCAAATCTAAAACAAAACAAAAACCACAAGTATTGAAAATAAGAGAAGAAAATATCTAAGGACTACAGGGCAACTACAAAGTATATACATATGTGTATTTAGAATACCAGAAGAAGAAAAAAGAAACAGAAGAAATATTTGAAATAATAATGAAGGAATTTGCTACAAATAAACATCAAACACCAAACCACAGATCCAGAAAGCTTGAAGAGCACATCAAAAAACAAATGCTATAAATAAATAAATAAATAAAACTACAATATCTCATTTTCAATTATAACAAACCAAAGATATATTTTAAGTCGTAAAAAAAGACAGAGGAGGGACCAACAGTTAGCATAATGACTATTTTGCTGGACTCCCACGTAGTCGACCGCGGTTCACATCCTAGAGCCAGTGGCTTAAAACTCACGCCGGGCGCGTGTGCGTGTATGCCCAAGATCCCGAGAGGAGAATGGAGGAGAAGGGATTGCGGCATGGCCATCCCCCCTGGGGGGTGATTTCTCGCTTTCTGTCTCTCTGTCTCTCTCTGTCTGGCGAGCACACGCGCACTATAGCAAAAACCTCTCAAAAAAAAGAAAAAAAGCCAGAGGAATAAACACCTTATCTATAAGGAAACAGAGAGAAGAATGGCATCCAACTTCTCAATAACCATGCAAGCAAGAAGAGTGAAGTGAAATATTTAGTGTTTAGAATGAAAAACCCACCAATCTAGAATTCTGTAACCGGTGAATTCTTTCAAAAGTGAAGTAGAAAGACTTTCTCAGACAAAGAAAAGCTAAGATAATTTGTTGCCAGAAAACATAATTTTCAGGAAATGTTAAAAGAAGCTCTATATCGGGAACCAGCAGTTAGCGTAATGGCTATGTCGCTGGACTCCCACGTAGTCGACCGCGGTTCGCGTCTCGGACCCGGTGGCTTACAACTCACGCCGGGCGCGTGTGCGTGCGTGCCCAAGTTCCTGAGAGGAGAATGGAGGAGAAGGGATTGCAGCGTGACCATCCCCCCTGGGGGGTGATTTCTCGCTTTCTGTCTCTATGTCTCTCTCTGTCTGGCGAGCGCACGCGCCCTATAGCGAAAAAAAAAACCTCTCCAAAAAAAAAAAAAAAAAAAAGAAGCTCTATAGAGTAAAGGAAAGTAGTACAGATCAGAAACTCAAATCTACCTAAACAAAGGAAAAACATCAAAGAAGGAAAAAGTTCAGGTAAAATAAAAACCTTTATTTTTTTTATTCTTTTTTTAAGTGTATTTATTTATTGCATAGAGAGAGACAGGGACAGAGAAACAGGCACCCCCAATAGATTCCTCACACCGTGACTGCCCCTGCTCTCAGCTGGCACAGATTGTGGGCATGATTGTATGCCCCACATCCTCAGAAAGGTCTTCACGTGCAAACCCAGGACCTTTCCTGCATGGGTTCAGTGACATTATACTGCACCATGACCTGACCTAACAGATAAAAGATTCTTCAAAATAATAGCAACAATGTATTTAGTTATATGAATATAATTAAATAAATATTTAAATATGTATATGCATATTTTTACATAGGTCAAATGAATAACAGCAATAATACAAGATATGAGGGAGGAATTTGGATTATTTTGTTATATAATCTGCTCAGATTCCCCATAAAGCAGTGCAGTGTTATTGGAAAGTAGACTTCTATTAGTTGTAAATGTACATTTCACAGTCTAAGGAAACACTAAAAAAAGTAAAAATAAGCAGTATAACTGAGTGCTAAAGAGATAAAACTGAATAATATAAAATAATTAAAACTATAAAAGGTGAGGTCAGCAGGTGGCGTGGTGGTTAAGGCACTGGACTCCCACGTGGCAGGCGATGGTTCAAATCGTAGAGCTGGTGCTTACAAATCATATGCTGGGCACATGTATGTGTGCCCAAAATCCTGAGAGGAGAATGGAAGAGAAGGGATTGCAATGTGATCATTCCCCTTGAAGGGTGATTAATGACGTTGTTGAGTTCAAACTACGTACTTACTGATTTTCTGCCCACTGGATCTGTTCACCACTGGAGAGCGATTTCTCACTTTCCCTTTTACACTCTCTCTCTCTCTCTCTCTCTCTCTCTCTCTCTTTAGTGAGTGCATGCTCCCTATGACAAAAATGTTAAAAAAGAAAAAAGAAAAACTTCAAAAGATAAAAAAAAGAGAGAGAGAGAAAAGACAAAATAAGAATAAAGACAAAGGACAACAAATAGAAAGCAGTAACAAATATGATAAATATTAATCCAATTATATCAACAATTATTTTGAATGTCTTCAGTCTGAATGTACCTATTAAAAGACAAGTTATATGAGTAAACCAAACATCAAGACCCAACTATATGTTGTCAATAAGGAAGTTCACTTTAACTTTAAGACATATATCGAGTAAAAGTAAAAGGATGAAGAGAAATACACCATTCTAACAATCAAAGAAAAGCAGGAGTCATCATATTTTCAGGCAAAGAATACTTAAAGGTAAAGAAAGTTTTCAAGGATAAAGACCATTACTTAATGATAAACGGTCATTTCTTCAAGAAGACATCATACTCCCAAAGGTGTATGTACTTAACAACAGAATGTCAAACAACGTGAGGCAAAAACCGATAAAACTGCAAGTTGAAATAGATAAATCCATGATCATAGTTTGAGAGGTCAACACCCTTCTCTCAAAAATGAAGAGATCCAGTGGACTGGAAATCAGTAAGGATATAGTTTGAACTCAACAACATTGTCAATCAACTGGACATAATTGACATCTATATATTACTTCATTTAACAACAGCAAAATACACAACCTTCTCAAACTCACATCAAACATGCACCAAGATGGACCATAGTATGGGGAAAAAAAAAAAAAAAAGCCACGCCTTAACAAATTTTCAAAATTAGAGATTGTACAATGTCTACTTTCAAACCACAGCACAATTAAACTAGAAATCAGTAGCAGGAAGATAAATGGAAAATCCAAAAATATGTGGAGATCAAACAACGTATTTCTACATGAAATACTGGCCAAAGAATATATCCCAGGAGAAATTATAACTATTTTGAACTAGAGGAGAACACAACTTACCAAAATGTGTGGCATGCAGAAAAAGCAGTTCTTAAACGAAAAATTACAGCATTGAATACATATATTAGAAAAGAACACATATTTAAATCAATTATTTAGGTTTCTACCTTATTAAGCTAAAAAAAGTGCAAGAAAGCAGAAAAAAAGATACAATATAATTAGAGCATAAATCAATGAAATTGAAAACAGTACATCAATAGAAAAAGTGAGTGAAATCAAAAGATGCTTCTCTGAAAATATATACAAAATTGATAAACCTTTAGCCAGGCTAAGAAATGAAAAAAAGAGGCCAGATGGTGGTGCGGTGGTAAAATGCAACACTCTGTAAAACAGTTCTCACATGGGAAGATTCTGGTTTAAGTCCAAAGAACTCCCTGAGTATACCCGGCATACGCTTGCCCAGGATCCAGGGCTGGCTGAATGCTGGGATTGGTTACAGCCACAAGATCCTATCAAGGGTTGTCTCTCCCTCTTCCTCTCTCTCTGAAGAAATAAATACTTTTAAAAAAAAAAACAAGAAAGAAAGAAATAGAACACAAACTATTAGTATTAGAAATTAAATAGGGATATCACTATAGATTTAAAGGATATTAAAAGACTAGTAGAGAAATACCATAAACTCTATGCTCACAAATTTGATCATCTAAATGAACTGGGATCATTCTTTCAAAGACACAATCTGCCAAAATTCACACAAAAAGACATAGTCTGAATAGGCCTATCTATGTCTATTTAAAAAAAAAAAAAAGAACTAATAACTAATAACCTTCCAAAACAGAAAGTTTCAGACTTAGATGCATTCAGTGATGAATTCTACTATATATTTAAGGAATAAATTTTACCAACTTTTTACCATCCCTTTCAGAGAATAGAAACCGAGGCAATGCTTCTTAATTCATTCTGAGGCCAGCATTACCCTGATAAGAAGATCAAAGACATAGAAGAACAGAAAACTATAAGGGCATAAATGAAAAAAAAATTATCAACACAATATTAGCAATCAGATCCACCAATATAAAAGAACTGTGTACGACAACCAAGTAGACAAAGTTTGTTCAACATTAGAAAGTCAATTAATGGAATCTATCACTATCAATGGGCCAAAAAAATTTATATAATTGTATCAGATTCAGAAAAAAGCACTTGCCAAAATCCAACAACATTCATAATAAAAATTCTTGGTCAACTAGGAAGAGAGGTAAACTTCCACAACATAAGAAAGAATATTTCCAAAAACTTATAACACTATTTGATGATGAGAAACCAGAAGTTTCCCACTAAGATCAGGAATAAGGCAAACATATCCTCTCACTACTCTTTTTCTTTTTTTTTAATTTACTTTTTATTAATTATTTATTTTGTATTCATGCACTGAACGTCATCACAGCATACAAGATGCAGTTTCCCATCCAGAATACACTGTATAGTGGCTTAGCCATACATGTTATCATCATAACAAATTTTCCATTTCTTGTTATCATCACAAAAAAATTTTCCATTTCTTGGAAGACATTTTGACAGTTTCTGAAAAATACTAAACATTCCTTCCATACGTTTCAGTAACTGTGGTTCTTGATATTTATTTAAAGGAGCTAAAAATTTATATTCACACAGAAACTAGTACATGATGTTAATAGGTCTATTTATAACCGCCAAAATATGGAAGCAACTGAGATGTCCTTTAGTGAACGAATGGATAATATACAGTGCTACATCTAGACGAGGGAACATTATTTAGCACTAAAAAGGAATGAGCTATCTAGTCAGAAAAAAGACACTTAATGCAGGTCACTAAGTGAAATAAGCCAATCTGGAAAAGCTACATACTGAATGATTCCAACTATATGATATTCTGCAAAAGGAAAAACTATAGACACAGTAAAAAGATCAGTGTTTTCAATAAATGGGGTAGGGAGTGTATAAATAGAACACAGCATATAATTTAGGGCAATGGAAATACCATATTGATAGATACATGTCATTATATATTTGTTCAAACCATAGTATGTACACCAAGACTGAACTCCGATGTATTCTACAAACTTCAGATAATTACGCTGTGTCAGCAGCACAAGTACATCAGCTGTAACAAATGTCCCACTGCAGAAGGAGATGTTACTAAAAGGAGAAGCTACACATGTGTGATGTTAGGGGCTAGCCACAAAATCTATATACCTTCCTCTCAAGTTTGCTATGGAGCTAAAACTTAATGTAAAAAAAATCATACATAAATGTCCACAAGAGATTATTTATGATAGCCAAAAGTAGAAATAACACAAATGTTTATCAACAGATTAATGAATTAACACAAAGTGGTATATCCAAACTTTGGAATATTACTGAACAATAAAAAAGAATATTGATCTATGTTACAACAGGGACAAACATTCCAAACATGATAAGTAACACAAAAGGGTCACAAATTTGTGATTCTATTTATATAAATTATCTTGAATAGGCAAATCCACAGAGAAAATAAGTTAGTCGCTATCAGGGTCTACAAGGAGCAAAGACTAGACAGTAGCTGCTTAGAGAAGGGTTTCTTTTTGTAGTGATGAAGATGTCCCTGAATGAGATGATATTAATAATTGTATAACTCTCTGTTAATATACTAAAAATGGTTAAATTCCGGTAAGAATGTGTCATAGCAATAAACTGCAATACTCCCTGGGGCTGACCCACATGGGCGTTACCAGTGTGTACTCACAGACCTTCTTGGGTGTACTGGGCACACCTTCTGTCCATGATCTAGGCTGCCTGAGACACAAGTGGACAGTGGCATTGAGACCCTGTCAGGGCTGTTTGTTCGCTCTCTCTCTCTCTCTCTCTCTCTCTCTCTCTTTCTCTATCTTCTCCCTCTGAATAAACTTAAAATAACTTGTGAATTGTGCACTTTGAAAATGTAAACTTACGGTACAGAATTATATACTTCAATAAAGTCATTTTTTTTTAAGTTTTCTATAGGGTGCATACACTTGCCAGAGAGAAAGTAAGAAATCACCCCCCAGGTGGGATGGCCATACCATAATCCCTTCTCCTACACATCATTATACATTTGTTCAAACCATAGTATATATGTCAAGATTGAACTTTGATGTATTCTATGAGCTTCAGATCTGCCTCTTGGGGGCTTGGGCACACATACCCAGAATGTTTTTCAAGCCACTGGGTCCAGGACTTAAATCTCTCAGTCTGCCTTGTGGAATCCAACCTCCTTAATTTTTGCACCACTCGCTGGTCCCTGAAGCTGCTATTTCTAAAAGTCCATTAAACAAGGAGTTATGGAACCTGATTTCCAATCTAAGTGCCATTACAAAGTTTATTTTACTTCAGAAAAATCTTTATTCTTTCTAGCTGTGGTCTCCTCATCTGGAGTGAAAAGTGATGTGCAAGTGCCCTACCATTTCTGACAACTTATAGTTCTATACCCCATCACTTCCTTGGTGAAAGAGTCTTTTGCTGAACTGTCTGATGGTAACCTTTTCTGCTTGGAATTCTACCATTGGCTGCATAGCCATGTATGCTTCATGTTTTTTCTCTGCTAGAAATATGAGCCATTTAAGAGAAGACTCAGAGCTAACTTGTAAATGACAGGGATTCAATGAGCTTTTATATTATTAGATAAGTAAAATATTTTTATTTAGAAGACATTGTAAGAAATGAGGAAATCAAGCAAAAAACAAATTAATAAATTTCTATAATTTGAGATGTTAATTTGGCATAATAAATTATAAGCTTTATAGATAGTTTGATATTTTACATTAATGCATCTGTTATCCCATATATATGAACTTCTCCCCTATTTTAAAACAGATTGCCTATTATATTATGGCAGTTTCACTATCATTAATATTAAACATGAAAATGAGCCAGCTGGTGGGATGGTGGTTAAGGCAGCTGGATCCTACATGGCTGACTGAGCAATTCAAGTGCAGGACCCAGAGGCTTGAAAATACCCCAAGTGGGGTCAGCAGGTGGCCTGGTGGTTAAGGCACTGAACTCCTACATGGCCAACCACAGTTTGAGACCTGGACTTGGTGACTTGAAAATCATGCTGGGTGTATTTATGTGCTGCTTAAAATCCCAGGAGAAGAATGGAGGAAAAGGAGCAGCGTTCTGGCCATCCCCCATGACACTGATTTCTCACTTCCTCTCTGTCACTCTCTGTCTCACTCCAGCAAGTGCACACACCCTATAGTAAAAACCTTACCAAAAGAAAAAAAGAAAGAGAGAGGAGAAAGAGGAAAGACAGAGAGGAAAGGAAAAGAAAGGAGAGGAGAGGAGAGGAGAGGAGAGGAGAGGAGAGGAGAGGAGAGGAGAGGAGAGAAAGAAAAGAGAGAAAGGAGGAAAGAAGGGAGGGAGGGAGGAAGGAAGGAAGGAAGGAAGGAAGGAAGGAAGGAAGGAAGGAAGGAAGGAAGGAAGGAAGTCACCCTACACATATGTGACCAAAATATTGAAAGGAGAAATGGAGAAAGGATTGCAATGCCCATCCCCCACGGGGAGTGTTTTCTCACTTTCCCTCTCTCTCTGTCTTTCCTGGTGAGCTCATGTTCCCTCTAGCAAAAATATTTTTAAATGATGAAAACAATCCAAAATGAAAAGAAGTAAAATATTGGAACCAATGCTATCTCATTGTAATTAATCAAGCTTCAGTATTCCAGTAGGTGTTCTGAACCACATTGTTTTTAAGCAATGAAATCTCCCAATAAGAGACCTCAGTAGAGTACATTATTATTAAATCTGCATTGAGAGGTTAAGCCACTGTTTTCCTGCAATCATTAACAAGTTTGCAAATTCTTAAAAAACAGAAAATTATGCAGGCCTTGCTGCTGTATATAACTTTCCATAGTGTGTGTTTGACAAGCTGAAATGATTAAACAAAGAAGAAAGTTGAGTAAAAATGTAATCAACTGCTTTCTTACTTCTTTTTTCTTTAAATACAAAAGACAATTGTCTGAAAACTAATCTTCAATTTTGAGTTCTTTCCTTCACTGATGAACTACATAATTTAATTCAAAAACATTTCTCTCTCATTAATAAAAATACAAAAGGAAAAATTACAAAGAACTTATCCTAACTTACTTAAATTTAACTATAACCTTATAATCCTACAACATTCCTTTTTTATTCTTCTTAATTAACATTTCAGAATACCTGACTCTATTTCTAAATGTAGTTTAGAAAAATTTTTTGTAATTGATAAGAACTAGAGCAGCATCAAAACCCTTAAGAACCTATGGAAAGAGCCAATAGGTGGTATAGTGGTTAAGGCACTGGATTCTCACGTGACTGACTACAGTTCGAGTCCAGATGGCAACTTGAAAATCACACTGGGTGCACATGCACGTATGCCCAAAATCTCCGGAGGAGAATAGAGGAGAAGGGAACTGGAGCATGGCCATTCCCCTTGGGGGGAAGAAGGAGGAATGATTTCTCACTTTCCCGCTCCTCACTGTCTCTCTCCATTGAGCATACATGCCCTATGGCAAAATTTAAAAAAAAAAAAAGAAAGAAAGAAAGAAAGAAAGGAAGAAAGAAAGAAAGAAAGAAAGGAAGGAAACTACGCAAAATAAAATTAAGTCTAGGCCACAACTGGTAACATCTGAGAACATTTTCTATCTATTCTACACTTAATTTACATTATATATACCTGAAATTATTTTTTTAGAGGTTTTTTTTTGTTTGTTTGTTTGTTTTTTCCCCCCCTATAGAGCGCATGCACTAGCCAAAAAGACAGAGAGACAGAAAGCAAGAAGTCACCCCCCAGGGGGATGGCCATGCTACAATTCCTTCTCCTCCATTCTCCTCTCAGGATCTTGGGCATGCACGTACACGCACACACACCTAGCATGCGTTTAAGCCACAGGGTTCAGGACTCAAACAGCGGTCGCCTACATGGGAGTCCAGTGATATAGCCATTACGCCAACTGCTGGTTCCAGAATGATGTTTTATTAATAAATCATTGAGTATGGCTTCAATTAAGTACCCACATTTATCAACTGTATAGACTTAAAGCTTTTAGACAGAATTATCATTCTTCATCTTGGGCATGGTTGCTTCTGTCAAGTGTTGTCACTGCAAATTTCTATTTAATAAGTATTTATTGAGTGCTAACTATTCTGGTACTAATGATAATACACATCAAAAAAACTCTATTATGTGCTTACTATCATAATAAGCACTATGCTAAATTGATGATAGCCTTGTTTCAATCAACCTAAGAGCAATTCTATGATGTAGTGGTTTACTCTTGCATCCCCATTTTACAGATGAGAAATAGAGATTTAAGGACATGAAGTAATATGCACAAAGTCGCATATTCAATGAGTAATTCAGATTTCTAGTAGACATTTTGGGGTATACAAATACAAAAATATGCAGGTGACCTCAAGAAACTTACAATCGAATAAGGTTATCAAAAGAAACCAAATAACAGATGTAAATATTATTTATATTGTAAACATTAACATGCAAAGCCTGATGGTTACTGTATACAATGTTTTTGTATTGCAGCATTTTGACTGTGACCTGTCACATGAGGTCAAGTGGTGTCATGTTGGAGCTCAACAAGTTTCAGACTTCAGAGGATTTCAGGTTCTAATTTTTGGATTAGGGATGCTTAGCCTGTATTGACTTTGTATTCCCAGCATCTAACACAATGAAAAGTAGGCATTAGAATATTCTCAGGATCTCTTATTGAGGGAAACTGAATAGGACTTGAATTGAATTGAATCCCATTTCTGGCCTTTAAAAATTTCTCAGAAGGAAAGTACGTCCAGAATAAATAAATGGCATGGGTAAGCCCAGAGATTTGGGAACTCACAGCTGTGTCAGCTTCCTGGGTTGCTAAATATGTGGCAAGAGATATGTATTAGTCATATAGTGCTACATAACAAATTACTACAAATTTAGAAGCTTAAACCAACACACATTTATTATCTCCTGGTTTTTGCAAGTCGACAATCCAAGTCCCAGCATAGCTAGGTGCCCTGCCACATGGTGTCTCACACAGCTACATAGAGGGATCAGCCAGAGTTTGCCTTTCCATTGAGGCTTCACTGGAGAAGAATCTTCTAAAGTCATTTGACTGCTAGTAGTAGGTTCAGTTCCTTTGCAAGCTGTTAGATTGATGGCCTCAGCCCCTTACTGACTGTTGGCCAGAGGTGGGCCTCTGTATGGTGGCTTTCTTTATCAAAATCAGCAAGGGAGAGAGTCAATATGGAACTTCTACTAGCAATGTAGATATTATAATCCTATTGCCATATTCCATTGGTAAGCAGAAGTCACAAGTCACAGCAACATTCAGGGGGAGAGGATTACACAACAGCATGAATACTATGGGCGATGAGACGATAACTGGTTAATTGGAGCCATCTTGGAGTTTATTCACCACACAGTCACACTTAGGATTAGATTTTGGTTTGGGTTCTCAGAAGTCTCAGCCCCGGAACTACAGGAGATAAGAGTTTATTTGCCTCCAAGGGTACCTAAACAAATCACATCCCAGGATTGTCAGTCCAGAGATGAAACTCGAGGAGTCAGCTCACCTCAAAGAGAAAAGCCATATCATCTTCATCATCTGAAGGGTTCCTCAGCTTTCCCCTATACCCTGACACCATCTTAGGAAGAAAGATCCATCTCTAGAGAACTGAACATCACATTTTCTAAAGTTTTAATTTAAAAAAGAATGTTAAACTGGGGAAAAAAATGATTACCATTATTTAGCAAGTTAAAGATTTGCTGACTGAGCAGCTGGAATGTTTTTGTGGCATATGTGAGAGAGTGCATTTCTCTTACTACTCTGTTCCTTTTACTGCTAGAAAGTGAAGGACTCAGGAGGGAGATTAGTTTGGTGATAGGAAATGAAGATTTAGTGCAATGTGAGCAAACATTCACCCCTGTAAAATGAGAACCGCCTGTTCCTATAAATAATTAAGTGATCACCTATTATATATACCCCAAGTGGTCTCCCCCACCACTGGATAGTCACCATACAAAACTCCCTAACCATTTTTTATAAGGAATGATTAGCAAAGAGGATTATGACCTTGTCTTCAAAAGAGATCTAAATGTTTGCATTACCAAGGAGCAAGTCAGGAAGCCATCTCCCACAAGCATACTGTTAAGGATAAATAGAAATAATAGACGGCATTTATGGAGAACTTACTATGTACCAGGAAATGATTTATGATTTTCCCCAAAATTTTAGTGTAGAGCAACCAGCAGATGGCATAATGATTATGTCACTGGACTCCTATGTAGTCGACTGCAGTTCAAGTCCCAAACCTGGCAGTTTACACTCATGCCAGGCGCATGTGTGTGTGTGCCTAAGATCCCAAGAGGAGGGGCCAGCAGTTAGCGTAATGACTATGTCGCTGGACTCCCACATAGTCGACTGCGGTTCATGTCCCAGACCCAGTGGCTTAAACTCACGCCGGGCGCGTGTGTGTGCGTGCCCAAGATCCCGAGAGGAGAATGGAGGAGAAGGGATCGTGGCGTGGCCATCCCCCCTGGGGGATGATTTCTCACTTTCTATCTCTCTGTCGCCCTCTGTCTTTCTGGCGAGCGCACGCGCCCTATAGCAAAAACCTCTAAAAAAAAAAAAAAAAAAAAAAAAAAAAAGATCCCAAGAGAAGAGTGGAAGAAAGGGATTGTGGTATGGCCATCTCTTGGGGGAGGAGGGGATAATAATGATTTTTCACTTTCTGTATTTGTCTTTCCAGTTAGTACATGCACCCTATAGCAAAAAACTCTCTTAAAAATATTTACTTTAGAAAAGTTTCAAGTCGACAGAACAGTTGAGTAAACAGCACAATGAACTTACATGCCCCACTCACATTGATTCAACAGGTATTGACATCCTGCTATATTTTTTACCTTTATTGCACACACACACACACATCATATAGAAGTGCACATGTACTTACATATGTATATATGTATATATCTACATGTGTATCAATACACAAAAATACTATATATACATACACAATGTATATAGATAATGTCTCTATATATGCATGTGTATACAGACGTGTGTGTGTATGTATACTTTTTTGACTTGAACTAATTTAAAGTGGGTTTCAATTTACATTTCTTGCTATAGACTGCTCACATTTGCAAAGCTGGACAGAGAAAGTGTTGGGATTGGGAGCCTGGCAGTCTAACTTATAGTGTACGTATTAATACCTCTGCCATTCTGACTCAGTTAAGGGTAGGTGAGAGAAGTGGTAATAGGCGGGATACATAAGGTTCCTGTTGACCACAGTTAGGATGAAACAGCAGGAGAGACCTTGGAGGTTGGGTGGGGAAAGGGCAAAGGAATTAAAAATCACAGAGATGGGAGTTGAGATGTTTTGGGAGGAGAAGTGACTATCAACTGTGGAATGTCACTAAAGCAAAAGCTCCCTTTTATTTTTTTTAATCTAGGGCAAAAAAAATTAGTTATTTTAGACTTGATATTTCAGAGTGTAAACCCCAAGGAGACAAGTAGCAGGTTCTGTTTAATTGACGTGCATCACGTCCAATCAGTTAGGCCTTTGGTCATTGCTTCTGATGGGAACTGACAGAGATTTCTCAATCACCAAGTCATCCAGTCACTAGAATTATATTTATCATTATGTAAACAATATGCCAATTGTCCTAAAAGCTTTCAAAATGTCTCTCTTTAACTGGCACAAATATGACCCTTGCGATCTGTAATACAGGAACAATGATAAAGGATCCATTTTACAACATGACTAGGTACTGACTCTTGATTATTATAGCAGAGAAAGAATCCTTAAAAAGTCATTTTAAAAAATCCGAAAATTTCCAGGACCAGCAGTTGACATAATGGCTATGTCGCTTCCCATGTAGTCGACTGCATTTCGAGTCCCGGACCCAGTGGCTTAAACTCACACCAGGCGCGTGTGTGTGTGTGTGTGTGCCCAAGATCCTGAGAGGAGAATGGAAGAGGAGGGATTGCGGCGTGGCCATCCCCACTGGGGGGTGATTTCTCGCTTTCTGTCTGTCTTTCTGGTGAGTGCACATGCCCTATAACAAAAAAAAATCTCTCAAAAAAACAAACAAACAAACAAACAAACACAAAATAAACTAAAATTTTCTAAAGATTATATATACAAAATAACAGCAAAGGGTTACTCCTTTTGTTTAATATCACAAAACCTATTTCATTATTGTAATCAACTCTTGCCATAGTTACTGCATCTATTTCTATCTATATGTAACATGATCAGTGAACTCAATCTGTTCTTGAGAACAAATAATATTAGTTGTATCTTATTTATATATACAGAAAGTTAATAGAAGGAAATGATGCAATGTTATATTTTACCTGATGATTAAAAAATTTTAAAACTAGAGTCAGCCAGTAGCACAGAGGTTAAGGTGACTAGATCCCACGTGGCCATCTGCAGTTTGAGTCCTGGACCTGCTAGTTTGAAAAACCTGCCAGGTACATGTGCACGCATGCCCAAAATCCAAAGAGGAGACTAAAGGAGAAGGGATTACAGTGTGGTTATTCTCTCTGGAGGGTGTGTGTGTGTGGGGGGGGGGGGTGGCACTGTGCTTGCTCACTTTTCTCTCTCTGTCTCTCTGTCTTTTTCTAGCAAGCAAATGTGCTCTATGGCAAGTAAGTAAGTAAGTAAGTAAATAAATAGGTCTGTATTGTATTATTCTGCTTCCCCTATCCAAGCCACTCATACTATTCATCTACTTGCCTCTAAAGGCAAGTCTAAATTCTCTTATTGGTTTGAGCAGTGGCTTGCAAACTTTTCTCACAGAGACTAAAGTGAAAAATTCATTTTGTGTAGCTGGTACACACAAAAATATCTACAGAAACACATATTTTTAGGTACTACATTTGTGCATATAATTTAGAAAGCTATTTTTTTATTCTCCCTTAATGTGGTACTTTTCGATCTGATCAATAGCCCTTTAGAAGGTCATGAAATGAATTTAGTAATTTCATCAACATTTTTTAAAAGAAAAAGTATTCAGAGAACATTGCAGGGAACACTGGCTGAGAATTGTTCCATGAAAATTCTGTTTTCGGGTCAGCCTCAGGAGTGAGAGTTATAGCAGCTGCATCTCAAATGGGCAACTATGCGGCTCAAATCCCATACCTGATGACTTGGGAAACGTGCCAGGGGTGTGCGTGTGTGTGCCCAAAATCCCAAGAGGAGGGAGAGGTGGAGAAGACCATGCAGTGTGACCATTTCCCATGGAGCATGGGGAAGTGCTTTCTTATTTTCTCTCTTTTTTTTCTCCCTTAATTCAACAAGCACATGCGCTCTCTGGCAAAATGTTTTTAAATAATAGGAAAAAAATTTTGTTTTAATTTTGCATGTATAAAGGTGTAGTTTTTTGGACATGAAGTAAAATGTATACCTCATGTAGATCTTAGTCAAAAACTTTTAACATCTTACTATTTTGTGGCAGTTGCAGACTGAAAAACATTACAGTCGAAGGGGCCACAAATAACGGCCCTTATCTTCAAAAATGCTTTATTACAATATCCATGATGTTGAAAGTTCCCGTTATGTCACATCTCAGTTTCTTACCCTCTGGTCCAGAGAGAGTAGGTTTGAGAAGAGTGACAGAGCAATATGTAGCCACACAAAGAGCCATTTTGAAGTATGGTAAAAAGAAACACCGAATTATAATTCTCTGCTCATCCTTAGACTCTTGGCACACAAAAAAAGATAAAGATAAATCAAGGAAAGATTTATCTTTAAATAAGCTTATAAGAAATTACTTATGGGGACCAGCAATTAGCGTAATGGCTATATCACTGAACTCCCATGTAGTCGACTGCAGTTTGAGTCCCAGACCCGGTGGCTTAAATTCACGCTGGGCACATGTGCATGCGCGCCCAAGATCCCTAGAGGAGAATGGAGGGAAAGGAATTATGGCGTGGCCATCCCCCCTGGGAGTGATTTCTCACTTTCTATCTCTCTGTCTCTCTGGGGGCACACATGCCCTGTAGCAAAAACCTAAAAAAAAAAAAAAAAAAAAACTACTTATGAGAACTGAAATTGACATACTAATAAGGAAATATTAATTTCTATATTTGATTAAAAAAATGTAATTATCAACATAAATTCTCTCAAATATGATATCAGAAATATATGATCTTTGTGCATGGGGGATTGAGTCTATTTTAACCAACAGAAAGTTTCTTTTTTTTTTTTTCTTTTTCACCAGAGGACACGTGGAGTCACCAGAGGCAAAGAAAGAGGGCGAAGAGAAAGCACCCCAAATCACCCACCATGGGGAATGGTCACGCTGCAATTCCTTCCGCAAGCCCTTCTCTACCATCCTCTTCCTTGGAGATTTGGGGCAGGCACAAACGCATGCAAAGCCCAATGCCATGTGGGGTCCAGCCACCTTCATCACCACACCACAGAGCTAGCAATTCCGACAGTGGTAGCACTACAGAGATCCAGAGATGAAGATATGCAAATAAATAGAAACTGAGAATATGGTCCAAGACAAGATTTCATGATAATTGGAAGAACTTAAAAATCAAAGGTAAATAATTTGTCGTCATTGCTTTGTTTGTTTTTAGTTTTTTGTTTGTTTGTTTGTTTTTTTGCCATAGGGCACATGTGTTCATGGAAGAGAGAGAGAGAGAGACAAAGACAGAAATAGAGAGAGGGAAAGTGAAAAATCACCCCTTCGAGGGGGATGGCCACACCACAATTCCTTCTCCTCCACTCTCCTCCAGGGCTTTTAAGTACACACATACACACACACACATACACATGCCCAGTGTGATTTTTAAGCCACTGGGTCCAGGACTCGAACCGTAGTCAGCCATGTGGGAGTTCAGCACCTTAACTACCATACCAAATGCTGGCTCCCTGAGGCAAGCCAGTTTTTAAAACATTGGTAAAAATGGGCATTTTTATATGAAGATTCCCTGAATGAGTCACTGTTCCGAGACAGAAGTTCTTAGTAGTGGGAAGATGTTTTCAATGAGGATAAACGTTGGATTGACCCCTAAAGGAACCTAATGTTTCTTTCTTAACAATAGAAATTATTTGGGTAAAACAAAAACAAAACTAAAAACAGAAACAAAAGTCAGCCTTTCAAATGAAATAGTTTATAGCAACTAAACCAAAATATGTCATAAGTAGAATAAACCAAGGGCTTGGATTAGATTACCTAATGACTTTGTTCCTTTTCTGATACCGCAAAGTTTAAAATAATCCTTGATCACTGACATGATACCTCAGCCAGCTGTCGTCAATAAGCAAAGCATACATGAAAGTGGTCCCTGGCTTTTGTTTTCAAAGCTACAGAAGAATTCTGGCACTAAGTGGTAAAACTGCCTCTGGGTAGTACTGCAAGTCAGCCTTCTGGACAGCCTTTTCACTAGCTGAATCACAGAGTGGAAAATGCATAAACTCTTGAAAGACATTCTCATTAGTATTCCTCCCCAAATCACCTGACTTTGGGCTATAACTCCACAGGAGAAGGATGTAGAGAAGAGAGGGGTTTGGGGAGAGAAAGGGCAACATGTTCAAAGAACCAGCCAGTGCCCTGAGACAGAAGCTTCTTTGTATGTGGCAAAATAGCAGAACCAACTTCACCAGTGAGCTACTAAGAGAAATCTACGGCCCAAAAATTATTGTCCATTTTTGCTTTCTGTTTTAAATTCTACAAACTACAAAACAATGTACTGCGTTGCCAAGTTTTCTCTCTTAGTATCCATTAGACAAACAATAAAAAAGAACGGGGGAACCAGCAGTTAGCGTAATGGCTATGTCGCTGGACTCCCACGTAGTCGACCATGGTTCGTGTCCCGGACCCGGTGGCTTAAAACTCACGCCGGGCACGTGTGCGTGTGTGCCCAAGATCCCGAGAGGAGAATGGAGGAGAAAGGATCGTGGTGTGACCATCCCCCCTGAGGGGTGATTTTTCGCTTTCTGTCTCTCTGTCTCTCTCTGTCTGCCTGGTGAGCGCACACGCCCTATAGCAAAAACCTCTGCCAAAAAAAAAAAAAAAAAAGAATGGGAATTCCAAAAATGTGTCCCTCCCATGGTTAATGCACAATCTTTTCCATATTTTTCATTATTACTCCCCCAAGTAAGTTTTATAGTCAAGAACCAAGGTCCTCCTAGAATCTTACACATAGTCTCCCATCACCCTTTTGTTGTAGATGTTTTAGTTTTATATGGATGTTTCAGTCTTTAAAGATGATGCTTTCTTGCTTTAACTAAATGAGACCTTGAAAGTGTAGCAATGATTTGAGAATTCTGTATCTAGGGGAGGGATAAGAAGGAAAACCACCACCAGTCATACTTCTCTCCAAATGTCTTGTCTATTGCAAGTAATATGGTAGAAGAGGTACAGGCATTTATAATGTAGTTATTTTCTTTTGAACTAAATGTCCTTATTAGGATTTAATTGATTAAACATGAAGATATCAGCAAGTAGCTGTTTTAAGTACATAGGTACTAAATAGTTTGATAATTTTTAGAGTGACGAGCTGTAGCATTCACTCATCCATGAATAAAAATTATATTACAGTGTTCAACCTATTTAAATTGGAGAGGTGAATATCATTTAAATATTTTACATGGAGGAAGAATATCTAACTATAGAATAATAACATGCTAATAGATGGCTATGGTTTGTCCTCTTATACTCATGTTGAAATTTAATTGTCCCTGTAATGTTATTGAGAGATGATGGGGCCTTTAAGATGTGATTAGGTCACTGAGAGGGATTAATGCCTTGCTGAAGGGACTGAGATAGGTCTTAAGGGAACAAGTTAGTTACTGCAAGTAAGTTGTTAGAAAGTGAGCCTGGCACCACCTCTGTCTCTAGCACTGGGCACTCCGTTGACGCACCCACTCACTGCTGCTGCTCATGGTGCCATGAGATGCTATCCCTTATGACACAGCATGAGGCCCTCACCAGATGTGGCCACCCAGTTATGAACTTCCCAGCCTCTGGAATTGTAAGCCACAATAAATCTCTTTTCATTATAAATTATCCAGTCTCAGAACCACTAGGTGGCACTGTGGTTAAGGTGCTGGACTCTCGCATGACCAACTACAGTTCAAGTCCTGGATCTGGCAGCTTGCTTTCTTACCTTCACTCTGTCTGTATCTCCCTGATGAACATGTGTGTCCTGTAGCAAATTAAGTAATAATAATAAATAACATAAATCTTTTAAAATTTTTTTCAAATAAATTACCCAGTCTCAGGTATTCAGTTATAGCAACACAACATGAACTAAAATATGGGTTAAGTTTAATTGAAAATTAAAAACCATAAGCAGGGACCAGCAGTTAGTGTAATGGCTATGTCGCTGGACTCCCATGTAGTCCACCGCAGTTTGCGTCCCAGACCCGGTGGCTTAAAACTCATGCTGGGTGCGTGTGCATGTGTGCCCAAGATCCCGAGAGGAGAATGGAGGAGAAGGGATTGTGGCATGGCCATCCCCCCGGGGGGTGATTTATCGCTTTCTGTCTCTCTGTCTCTCTCTGTCTGGTGAGCGCACGCGCCCTATAGCAAAAACCTCTTAAAAACAAAAAAGAAAAACATAAGCAAACATGAATTGTGTACTTATTACTGCTGGACACCAGAGATTTAAATATAAAAGAAAACCTTCTCATATCTCATTGCAAAATTTGACATGTAAACATATCATTTCTATTTTTATTTATTTTAATTTTTTGAGAGATTTTTGCTATAGGGCACATGTGCTCACCAGAAAGACAGAGAGAGACAGAGAGAAAGAAAGCAAGACATCACCACCTGGGGGGTTGGCCATGCCACAATCCCTTCTCCTCCATTCTGCTCTCAGGATCTTGGGCACGCACGCACCTGGCGTGAGTTTAAGCCACTAGATCCAGGACTCGAACTGCGGTCAGCGACATGTGAGTCCAGCAACATAGCCATTACACCAACTGCTGGTCCCTTATTTTATTATTTTCTTAAGTTTGTCATAGGGCACATGTACTCACCAGAGAGAGATAAAGACAGAGAGAAAGTGAGAAAGTAAGTCACCAGGTCTGGAACTTGAACTGCAGTTGGCCATGTGGGAGTTCACTGCCTTAACCACCATGCCACCTGCTGGCCTATAAACATATAACTTTAATAGCATGAGAAAATATTAACATAAACATATGTGATGCACCATGAGAACGTACACAAATAATTTATTGGAAGACTTCCTGAAAATGATATGTTTTAAAGGATGAGAAATTACTTATTTCTGGGGAAAGAATACTTTTAATTGAGATAAGTTATGTGCAAAGAAACAAATATATCCTACATAATATGCTAATACAATGGTAATTTAAGAGATATTACCTATAATATTAACATATTTAAGTAAATTTATAAAGCCTGAAATCCAACAGAGAAGGCACTATGGCTATTTGTTTTTCAGATTCCCGGAATATGTTTCCATCTTCCTAACTGTATTCAAATTTCTTTTGTGATAATGTCTCTCCTACACCATATGGCACTTTGGTAAGGTGGTTAAGTCTAGTTTCTTACCTTATGATAAAAAAAGAGAGAAATTTTCCAAGTCACCCCAGCTGAGAAAGAGAAGTGAAAACATGACTGTAGCTTGCCTTTCTGGTACTCCAATACTTGACAAAGAACAGAAGATGCTGTTGGATATTATTCATTTCACAAAGGTATCAAAACCAGATTGTTCCTGAGGTTCTCACATCCTAGTACCCTTTAAAAGTTCACAAATTCTTGAGCATTTATTGAGTTCATAGGTCTTAGAGAAAAGAAAATATTCCTATTCTAAAGGAAAATATAAAATGATAGCATATGAGGGGTATTCAATAGCTCACAGAAAAAAATGTCTTATGAAAAAAGTAATGCACGCACTTCAAATTTATTTGTACCAAAGTAAAGTCTTCTTTTAATTCCATTTTCCCATGGGCTTTTTGAAGCACCCTCAAATAAACAGCTATGTAAACAACGTATAAAATTAAAGAATGCAGTCATTAGAGAGTGCTAAGTGATGGGAGAAGTACCATTGAGGGAGACAGTCAGAAATGAGCTGCTGAGTTGGGTTGAACATGCTTGACATAATGGAATGACGCACTCAGTGGCCTTCATGAGATCCAGAATCTCAGGACACCACACCATGGTCTACATTTCTCCAGCTACCAGAGCCCTGGCTGCTTTTTCTTGGTTTTTGGTTTTGGGGTGTGTGTGTGTGTGTTTATTGTTGTTGTTGTTTACTACAGTTTAAGAAGCAAGGGTAGAAGCAACTATATAATGGAAGGCTGTCTACTCAAAGCGAATCATGGTAATCAGGTGCTAGCCATGGAAAAATGGTTACATTATGGATATTTTTGAAGGATAAAGATGAACTTGTTTTACATGCTTCATGTGGGGTCTGAAAGACTCAGAGAAAACAAAGACAAACTTTTTTTTTTTTTTGGAGAGGTTTTTTCGTTATAGGGCGTGTGCGCTCGCCAGACAGACAGAGAGAGACGGAGAGACAGAAAGCGAGAAATCACCCCCCAGGGGGGGTGGTCACGCCACAATCCCTTCTCCTCCATCCTCTCGGGATCTTGGGCACGTACGCACACGTGCCTGTCGTGAGTCTTAAGCCATCCGGTCCAGGACGTGAACCGCGGTCGACTACGTGGGAGTCCAGCGACATAGCCATTACGCTAACTGCTGGTTCCCACAAAGACAAACTTTTGACTAAGCAACTGAAAGGATGAAGCTATATTAACTGAGAAGAGAAAGGCAGTTTGTAATTAGGAGGGTCAAGGAGTAGGAGTTTCGTGTTGGAAATCTCAGTGTGATGTGTCTGAAAGACATCTGACTACAAGTCTGGAGTCTTAGAGAATATTTCCCATCACACTGTAAATACATACAGAGAACATCTCTAACACACAACGGGTTGATTTACAACTTTTAATTTGATGATGGTACAAAAGTGATATTCATTCAGGAGAAACCATATCCTGAGTACCTATTCAGTCATTCTGTTTTTCACTTTCAGTATAGTGTTTAAAAACTATATGAAATTTTCAGCCCATTATCAAAAAGGCTTTATGTTAGATGATTTTGCCCAACTTTAGGCTAATGTAACTGTTCTGAGCACATTTAAGGCAGGCTAGGTTAACTTATAATGCTTGGTAGGTTAGGCATATTAAATGAATTTTTTACTTATAGCGTTTTCAACTTTATCAGCCTATAACCCCACTGTAAGTCAAGGAGAATCTAGATATGATATTTAAAGCCTCGAGACTCGATAAAATCACCAACAGAGTGTGGAAAAGAGGTCCGAGGACTGAGGCTTGTGGCTGCACAGATAAAAGAAGAGAGGGAACTGAAAGATATTGAGAAAGAGCTTTCAGAAAGGTAGGAGAAAATCCAAGAAAGCATGTTGCCTGGACAAAAAATGGGAAAAAGATGATTGATTGATTGATAGATAGATAGATGACAAATGATAGATAGATATTAATAGATAGATAAAACATGGCACACAGCAATCCAGGTGACCTTCAGAAGTTCAGGTTTGATGGAGTGATAGCAAAATCCTAATTAAAGTGGATGAAAGAGAGAATGGAGAAAGGTAAGTATGGAGATAGGATTGTGTAGAATGTTTTCGAGTAGTTTTGTTGCAAATAGAAGCAATGAAAGGGAGTAATAAGCTGATGGAAAAAGATAAATCAAGAGAGTTTAGTTTGCAGGAAGTAACATTTTTGTATGTTGATACAGTAGAGAAGATAGATAATATAGTACAGAAAAGGAGATTTGTCAAGCAATGCAGTGAGAGATGAGTTCTAGGGCACAGTGGAGGGGTTGACGTGAGACAGGAGCATGGATATTCACTCATCACCATAACCTCCTACCCAGTAGCAAGGCAGAGTGTGCAGAGGAAGACGTGGCAGATGGGTGGGGGTGATGGTGATAATCTCTGTAAATTCTCTTGCAAATGCTCCAATTTTCTCCCTGGGGTTCAAAAAGAGAAAAAAAGTATTTTAAATCCTATCAACAGGGCAGTAGAATAAATTCTTAAAAACATCTAGTATGATTTCCTTGTATAATTAAGCCCCACTGCTAATTTAAAGTCATTGTGGCTGTGTGTTTTCCTCCAGTTTTAGTTTTAAGGTTGCAGATAAGGAGTGGGCGAGAGTTGGATTTAGCCATGGCTGTGAATCTGCCAAGTGTGTAAGACAATGACAGAGGAATAAGGGGAGATGAGGTGTTTGCAAGGGAGTGATTGCAGTGATTAACCATAAAACTTAGCCTGGAAGGGTGTGAAGTCAATAAAAAAAAAGGTCGCATCAGGACCAGCAGGTGGTATAATGGCTACATCGCTGGACTCACACATAGTTGACCGTGGTTCAAGCCCCGGATCCAGCGGCTTAAAACTCATGCTTGGTGCATGTGCATGTGTGTCCAAAGTCCCAAGAGGAGAATGGAAGACAAGGGATTATGCCATGGCCATCCCCTCAGGGGGTGATTTCTTACTTTCTATCTCTCTGTCTCTCCATGAGCACCTGTGCCCTATAGCAAAAAAATTTTGCTTAAAAAAAAAAAATAGATCCAGGGTATCCTTAGAGTTGAAGGATTGTTGGGGCCTGAATTCTAGGAAGAGTGGGCTGGGAAGATATGATGCTGCAGAGAATAAAATACTTGAAATCAAGGTTATGAAAAGGTTTAAAGTACAGCCTCAAGAAAGTAGCTAAGATGAGATTGAGGGCAAACCTTTGGAAAAGTGCCATTCAAGGAATTGATAGGCCAAAGAGTATAGATTTCCATAGATATATGGAAATCTACCATTATATTTTTTTGGAGAGGTTTTCTTTCTTTCTTTTTTTTTTTTTTTTTTTTTTTTTTTTTTTTTGCTAGAGGGCGCGTGCGCTCGCCAAAAAGACAGAGACAGAGAGAGACAGAGAGACAGAAAGTGAGAAATCACCACCCAGAGGTGATGGCCATGCCGCAATCCCTTCTCCTCCATTCTCCTCTTGGGATCTTGGGCACGCACGCACATGCGCCAGGTGTGAGTTTAAGCCACCAGGTCCGGGACTCAAACCGTGGTCAACTACATGGGAGTCCAGCGACATAGCCATTATGCTAACTGCTGGTCCCAGAAATCTACCATTATTAAAATGGAGGTATTATTGGAAAAAGTGAGGCTGTAAGTTTATATCACCAAGAAATCAAAGGAAATACCCAGAGATCCATATATGACAGCAGCAATAAGGGCAGGGTTGATAGAGTATCTGCTGGTGTAAGATTCTCATTTGGTTGCTTCTAGGGCAGAGGTACAGAGACATGTATGAGGGTGACAATGAGCACCCATGGGAATACATGCCCCACTTCCTGATCTGTGGTAATAGACTTGGGAAAAATTGCAGCTACCAGTAGACAGGCTGCCCAGAGAATGTAACCTGGGAAGATCAAGTTCACCTTGGGGCAAGAAGGTAAATGAGGATGAGACTGTGGGGGATTTGGGTATTGATAAACTCTGAATTAAGAGAGAGTACTTTGGATGACTTTGAAGGCTTGGGAGAGGTGACAGGAATAAGGTTGTGGTTTCCTGTTGCATCAACTACAACATCGGTATCACATGAACCTTCTTAGAAGAGCAGATTCTGAGGCCCGACTCCATGCCTAATGAATCAAAAACTAGTTTAGGCCCAGCAATCTGTTTTAACAAACTGGTAACTCTAATACACAGAAAAGTCGGAGAATCACTGGTCTCCGGGCAGATTTTCTTCGGGCTCAAACTACAGTTGAACAATATGACCTAGAAGTTTGGGTTTCTGTAGTGACTGACATAATAGTCGAGAGAATACAAGACATGTTCCTGAATTTAAGGCAAATACTTGGGGCACATTTGTGAATATTGGAAAAAGAAGGAGAATAGGGAAACATAGGTGTCTAGGACTTTCTCATCATCTTTGAAGGCCCAGAGCATCAAACATAAACAATTTCCCTCTCCTACTTAAAGAGATTCTATTGATGTATATTTTCACCACATTAGAGCTTCCATTTACCAGTATTTTTCTTCCTTTCCCTCCAATTCTCTTCATTAAGGCTTTTTTGTTGATGTTGTTACAAGTAACAGCCATTTTAAGTAGCTTAAATGAATAAAAGAAAATTTATCCTAATGGTATAAAGAGCAGACAGGGGCCAACTCTGTGAACCTAGTGGTTAAGGTACAATAACTAAAGTGGCTGGATCCCACATGGCTGATTGCACTGTTCAAGTCCTGGACCTGGTGGCTTGAGAAACATGCCAGGCACATATGCATGCATACGTTGAGGCATGGCCATTCCTCATGAGAAGTCTAGTGGTGGCGAGTAGGGAGTTTTGCATGTGTATGTGTGTGTGTGTGTGTGTGTGAGAGAGAGAGAGAGAGAGAGAGAGAACATTGATTCTATGTATCTGCTTCTCTTTTCTCTCTGTGGAGGACCCTCATGCCATGTCTCCCTGTGCTCACCCTCACGTGTTAATAAGCTTTGACACATCTGAGTTTCCAATGGTCAGGACAGTTGGGTTAGGCGAGCATCTCATCATCTGTAGCTTAAACACTGATTTAATAATTTCAAGTTTTCTTTTTTGTAAGATAAAGGGTAATAAGTATCTGAAATTAAAACATATATACTTCTACAGCATTTAATAGACTAAAATACTTCCTCCCATTGAGTTAAATAAGATAGGTCAATCTGGATATCCATAAACCTGGTCCGAGTGTGGACATGTGTTCACAGGTATACACTTTGTGCTGGCTTGTGTAGGGTTTACCAACTTCATCTGCACCATCTGTGATTTCTGAAGACAGATCACAGTGTATTTCACACCAGCATCATCACACACCTTTCCTAAGAGGCCCTCCAGAAGTGGATTTTAATTAAGTCTTTCTAATTTTCAAACTCCCAAAATAGTTAATGAAAATGAATTTTAGTAATACTTTTCATTTTGGGGGGACCAGCAGATGGCATAATAGTTATGTCACTGGACTCCAACCACGGTTTGAGTCCTGGACACAGCAGCTTAAAACTTATGCCAGGCATGTGTATGTGTGTGCCCAAAATCCTGAGAGGGGAACGGAGGAGAAAGGATTGTGGTGTGGACATCCCCCCCCATGGGGGGTGATTTCTCACTCTCTGTCACTCTGTCTCTCTCTGTCTTTCCAGCAAGCACACACATCCTATAGCAAAAATCTCTCTTAAAAAAAAAAAAAAAAACTTAAAACTTTTTATTCTTTTACAAGTTATTCAAGTTATTCTAAATATCTTTTATAAATATTCTTTTTATAAGCGCTTCTATTTGCAATTTACAAAAATTCTTTTACAAATTTCTAAAATAAAAGAAAGGAACAGAGAGGTCTGATAGAGCTAAAGCCAAATGACAAAACAGAATCAAAGCATGGTATAAAAACCAGTCTTTGAAGAGAATCTCCATATTATCAATTGCCCACAACTATGTTTAAGATCTTTCTCCTTTCCTGTTCTCTCTCTCTGTTCTCACTTGGTCTGTCCAAATGCCATACTTGCTGTTTTTTCCTTTCTCCTTTATGCACTTTTATTACTTGTGATGATATTTTCTCTTTTATGTCTCTGGGAAATATTTGAACAGCATTTGTAACGTGAAGCACACTCATGTTTTTCTGAGTAAAGCCTGAGATAATAATCCAATGTGTTTATCCAGAACAGATATTGAATGTTCTACAGATTTTTTAAAATATGAGTGTACTATATTTATTTTTTTCTCTCAACTTCTTCCTCTTCATGAGATAGTTAAAGGAAATAAAACCAGAAATTAAAAGCTTTAAAACTTCAATCCAGTCACATGATGAATTTTTTTTTTTAGTGCAATTGATCCTGTGTCATTGCCTTGATGATGCTAGACAAAATGGAGAGCGTAGGTGTTTCTGATGTTTTTATAATGTTCTGGGTTTGGATAACATTTCTCTATTCTATTTATTGGAAAAAGTACTTGGCCCCAGGCTATATGAATGATTTTTGTAATAATGTTACTAGGTCAGGGTGGGAAGGCTGGGGGGGGGCGGGGTTCTTGATTTGTAGTCATTTTCACGTTTAGTAGATTTCCTTTTATTATTTGTCCTCCTGTAAAAGGGCAGTGAGGTACAGTGGAACTTACCACTATTTGGGGAGACCTGAAATTTCCTATCTTTTCTGCAGATAGGTGAGGTTCAAGGCAAGCCCCTTAGATCATTCTTAACAAACTCTCAGATTTTAATGCTAAATGAAAAGCTTGCTATTTAAGTTTTAAGTAAACATAACTCTCTGGTAGCCTCCTCTTCGCAGACCTATCCACCTACACACTACACAGTAAGTTTCCTTTCAAACCCTGCCTTTATTGCAGTCACACCACTTGTATGGTCTGTCCATTCTGGACTATAGATCTGATACCACATGAGATCAAAATCAATTAAGACTTACTATGCTGTCATTTGATATTTTCCTTATGCAAGGTTTGTTTAAAACCACAGTGCCAGGAATAATTGTCGAATTAAATGGGTGTCTTTTGCAAAACCACACTATTTGCCACTGATACAAGCTCTTCACACAAAAAGAATTCACAAGATGTGAATCTTTCATATATTAAAGTGTATCTAAGTCAGGATGAACCAATTTGCAAACAGAAAGGAAAAAGAAAGAGAGAAGAGAGAATAAATAGGTTACAAATTTTGTGTGTAAATAATTTACAGTTGTGCTTTAAATAGAATAAAGATATTATAAATCATGTAGTATTATCATAGCAAAAACAAAATTTTAAAAAATAAAAAACAATAAACAGAAACAGGCAGGTTAGAAAGAAACCCAGAGGGTAGCAGTATTCTATTCCCTCAGGTCTTAGAGAAAAGGACAAGGGAGAAGGCAGGGAAGTAAGAATATAAAAAAGGGAAAAAGAAAAAAATAAGGAGCCCCCATTCCATTAGCTGGAGGATACCATTCTCTCCTGCCTGTCACTTCTTCAGGTAACTGAGAAAAGGAAGAAAACACACGACCCGTTTCCTCACCCTCCACATCCATCACCCAATCCCATCAGGTCCAATGGGAGTACTGCATGTAACTACCCACTCCACACCACCTTTGTGGCTATGATGACAATTCTCCCAGCCTGGGGTAGCACTCCACCAGCTCATCACCTCTCTCCTGGATCACTGGATCACCTTCAGGCTGGGCTTTGAGCCCCAGGGTTGCCCCCACCCTGAGTCTGTTCTTTTCTTCTTCTTCTTCTTCTTTTTGTAGAGGTTTTTGCTGTAGGGTGCGTGTGCTCACCAGAAAGACAGAGAGAGACAGAGAGATAGGAAGCAAGAAATCACCCGCCTGGGGGGGATGGCCACGCCACAATCCCTTCTCCTCCATTCTCCTCTCAAGATCTTGGGCACGCACGCACACGCGCCCAGTGTGAGTTTAAGCCACCAGGTCTGGGACTCGAACTGTGGTTGGCTACATGGGAGTTCAGCGACATAGCCATTACGCTAACTGCTGGTCCCCCTGAGTCTGTTCTTCACCTGGAAGTAGTACTGGTTTTCCCAAATCAAACATCTATTCTTGTCATTTCCATTCATTGTCTTCAAGCTAAAATCACAATCCTTATCCTACCTTACAAAATCCTTTCCACTTCTTCCACACTACCTCTTCTGCCTCCTTTCTGATGTTGGGGAGGGAGGAAGCAGGAGAGTTACATCTCTACCAATGGTTCTGCTAACAGTTGCCTCCCCTGATCACACCATCCTCTTCTCTCATTTCCCTCATCATCTATCCTATGGCGCAGAATGGCCTCCCCACTTTCCCTCCATCCCCTACCTTTGCCCATCACTTAGTTCAAACAGATCTCACAAGTCCTATTCCTTAAATGCAGTTCGGCATGTCAGAGGAAGAAGGGCTCCACCAAAGAATCTCTTAAGGGTAGATGAAAAATGAAATGTATTTAAAGTCCACCTATTTATATTGGTGTCACTTTGGCTGGCACATTCCTTTCCTTTTTTATGTCAATGACATTCACATAGCAGGCATTCTATCAGTCCTCACCCCACGGGGGTATGAGGATCCCAATGGCTTTCTGCCATTGCCCCACCAGGTACCAGCCTATTGCCCAGGATTCGGTCAGCATTTCCAATGAGCTGGAGCAGTTTACCTCATAGAGTCTCTCAGGGACCAAGTGCACAGACCTTCAGCCTCAGCCCGACAACCTGTCTCGGTGTTGAAAAACAGTTCAAGGTAGCACTTGAGACCAAACGTGTCATTTTCCTTGTCAAAATGAAAGCTGTAAATTTTAAACCTAATGCTTAATGTATCCAGATATTGAACACAGGGACTTTTATCCTCAGCTTAATGGTCTGTCTAAAAACATCAAAAAAGATTACTTAAAAACTCTGGGCCTCAGAGGTCCTATAAAATTACATGAAGCACCACCCCCCCTTCCCATCTCCTCCAAGTTTTAAAAAATTTATTGGAAAACACTTATGCAATATATGAACTCCTTTTTTCTTAGCCTTAGATACTATGTGCATGATTGCTGGGGGGTGGTTTAGAAAAGCAATAGGATAAGATGAAATTTTATTAGATTACAATCTAAAATTTTAATAGTGTTTCTGCTTCTAGGAATGGATGGCAACCCTTATTCAGCATCTTCTTGAACAGAGAAAATGTAAAAGCATGGCTTTTCCCCTTTAATATAATGTGACAATAAAGAATGACAGCGCTTTTTAATTTTCTTTTAATTCAGATATTCGTAGAGATCTGATTAGAACAGAAAGACAGAAGAGATACATGAAAGTAATAGGAGAGTTAGAATGTAATTATTTTCTCCAATACAAGCGACTTGGAATAAAGGAGAATTGCCAAGACTTTAGGGATGGAGACATTCTGGGCCTATTAGTCTTGTCAAACACTCAGCCACCACACACATTAGTCTGAGGCCTTAAAAATCCCTCCCCCAGCCAGGGTATCTGTGGTCAGGTACATGGCAAAGTTTGCTTTCAAAATCTTACATAGTTCTAAAATTCTTCGTTGACACAAACAGAAGTTTTATTGCTTCTAGGCTATAAAGAAATAGGGGTATTTTGGGTTTTGTTGCTTATTTTGTTTGGTTTTGTTTTAGTTTGGTTTGTTTTTTGCATGTAATCATTATCTTCCAGTCCAAAGAAAATTGTGAACCAGGAAGTTTTGAGGGGATCAATACGGCTTTCCACTGTTACCGTTCAGTCTAAGACTACACTCCCGCTTGTTCCCTATTCTCCAGAATAGAGTTGCTAATTAGGGAGGACACAATGTCTGAGAAAATGGCAAACCTCCCAATTCCTCCCGAAATTTTGATTTCTAATGTTTTTAAAGCACTGTAGATTCACAGATGGTAGTAGTATCATTTGCTTTACGTGCCTTAAGAGTGCTCTCTGATGGATCTGTTTCTGACATAAAATAACTCCATTATAGGCCCCACATTAAAGGGTCTTACATTAATGCCCCAACATGTCGGTGCCTATCTGGGTTACCTATGATGCTACAACCTCATTAAGAATTACTCCTGGGCTAAAGCAGCACCTAATGGGTTAATGAGGCCGGGCAGTCTCAGCCTGTTAGCAGCTGCTTAAGCAGCAGGCTGGGGAAAGCTCTGTTGATTTTCATTCTTCACTGCTGCGTGATGAAGGGCAACCTATAGGCTAGAAATCTAGTCAGGCCACAACCTGTACTCTCACACCAAAAATAATGCAATTCGATCCATGCCCCAGGTCAACGATTTCTCCATGCTATCTGATCTAAGAATAAAGTCATGGCATTTACAGGGTATAAGGGGATGAAACCAGGAGCTTGGGGAGGTCAGCCACTATTTTTATTATCTTTTATTGAGGAAGATTAAGACTCACCAGGAGCTGATCTAGAATTCAAATAGTTCTTTAATCAGTGATGATATATATCTTGATACATACTACTGATGCTTTCACTGATAATATTTATTAGCTGATCACTTTGGATCTTTGAACTCATTTGGGGGTTATAGAGCCCCAAACTCTAGTACTAGAGTGCCCTGCTTTCTAAAAAAAGTATTATATTTTAGCAATGAAGTAAGTGTGGGCCAGCTCCTTAGCCTAGTGGTTAAGGGAGCTAGATCCCACATGGCTGCCTGCAGTTGGAATCGTGGCCCCTTTGGCTTGAAAAACATACCAGACTGTGTGCACATGTGTCCAAAATCCCAACGGGATGGAGAAATGGAGGAGAAAGGACTGAAGTGCAACCACACTGGTGTGTGCTTTCTTCCTCTTTGTCTCTCTCTTTAGTGAGTACATGTGCCCTCTGGCTATTTAAAAAAAAAGGAAATCATTTGAATATGAAAACTGACTCCTTCCAATAATGCTCATTGGGGCCTACAGGTAGCATGGTGGTTAACAGCGTTGGACTCCCACATGGTCAGCAGTGGTTCAAGTCCCAGACCTGGCATCTCTCTCTCCCTCCCTCCCTCCCTCCCTCCCTCTCTGGTCAAATTTAAATAAACCAGTAAAGTTAAATAAAATAATTCTTAAAAAAATGTTCACTTATTCATTTGATACTCCTGAAACACCTCCTGTTTTTGACTGCACTCTGTATAAAAATCCCCTGGAGAGCTTGTTAGCCCACAGATTCCTGAGGCCCACCTCTGGAGATTCTTATTCAGTAGGTCTCGGTGAGATGTGAGAATTTACATTTCTGAAAGCTTCCCAGACCATCCAGAGGCCCAAAGTCCACAGACCACACTGTGAGCAGCATTCTTCAAGGATAACCCTTTCCTAATATTCAGCCTCAGTCTCCTTTGCTGGGTTTTCTTCTTCTACTCGGCAGCATGCTCTCAAGCTCCATTGTTCTTCTATGTTCCCTCCCAAACCATCTCATTCAGTCCCCTGACATGCAGTAGCTCTAAACTGGTAAAACCTGATGCTGCCCCTAAATTCAAGATTGTGTATCCACCAGCCATTCCACATCTCCTGATTCTCTTTCCTCCTTCAAACCTGACCCCCTCCAGTGTTTCCCAACTCTGCAAACAGCGCCAGCACCTACAAAGTTGCTCAAAGCAAAACTGTACTCACCCTTAACTCTCCCCTTCTTCTCAAATCCTATTCCAATTCATCAGCCAAATCTGGCTGACTCTCCTTTGAACTTATATCCAGATGGGATTTTATGGTGGGTCAATTGTCATGCCACTGGACCCACATGGAAAAGTTCTGGGTCCCGTTTTTGAGGTACTCTGTACACACCATGCACATGCATGCCCATGATCTGGGCTGTCTGAAGCTGGAGGTTGGGGGTGGGAGCAGAATGCAACATGAAGACCCCTGTTGGGAGTGCCTATCTCTCTCTCTCTCTCTCTCACTTCTGTCTGTCTCTCTCTCCTATAGAAGAGATAGATTTATAAATATATGTAATATATATTTATTATATATATAGAGAGAGAGAAAGAAAGAAATGCATATATAGATATACACACTCCAGAAGCTGGCCTTTTCTCACTACCTACTGGCCTAGCCACCATCATGTCTTGCCTGGATGATTATAACTTCCCAGCAGATCTCTCTATCTGTCCCCTTGCCTCCTACCCCACCACGTTCACAGAACAACAGAATAATCCTTTACAAGCAAGTCAGTTCCCCTTTCCTTCCTACTCTCTGTATATGAAAAACTGGAGGCCTTACATTGTCCCATCAGGTTCTGCAGGATGTGACCACGTTCCCTCATATGTCTCCCACCTGACACGCCAGGAATTTCCCTCCCTCCCACACGGCGAACACGCTAGCTTCTCTGTGCTTACTCTCACACACCAGCCTGCTGCTGTGTCAGGGCCTTTACAGTGGCGTTTCCTCGCCTGGAATGCTCCTCCCTGAGTTATCAACTGGGATCAGTCCCCCACTTTGTTACAATGTTTATCAAAGGGACTTCTCTCTAAAAGAGCACACAATCAGATTGGCATCATTCTCACATTTCTTAACCTGTTTCACTTTTTGCCTTGGCGCTTGCCACCCCAATGACTTCTTATATATGCATTTGTTCATTTTCTTTCTCCATAGAACACAAGCTCCATGAGGGAAAACAAATGTCTCTCCATGGCTACAATCCCAGTGCCAGAAATATTACCTAGCTTGTCGACATATACCCAGTGACTATATGAATAAATTGATTGAAAAGTGCCTATTTTAGTCCGTCAGAAAGAATTCACAATTACTTTTCTTCTCTACAATTGATCAGTAATTTTTCTTAGCCTGTGCCACTTAAAGGATGCACTATTTTTTGCAATACTTACCTTAAGGGAATTATATGGATATTTTACTTAAGTAAAAATTATTAAGACTACTTCACAAGTGTTCAATAAAATTCTGCAAAACTCTCATTCCACTCCATCCCTTTTTCCCCACACCCATTTTTTTTCCCTGTGCCCACGGTCCCCAGAAATATTAGCCCAAGGTACAGTCCTTTTGAGTGACCCTGGGCACAGAAAGAGCAGCTGAGTCTATATATCAAACTTGATTAGTCACAGGTGGTCACAATGTTGGACAAAGAATATAAATTTTTAAACACTGCGGTAACTGCACAGAGTAATGCTCGCTGTTTGAAAGGCTACCGCAGCTAATTAATGCAGCCCAAGGGGTCTCACAGTTGATAAATATAAGAGATGGCAAAAGTCTGAGATTTAGGTAAAGGAACTGGTATTAAAATAGCTTTGTGAAAATATACCGCAGCACACAGCCTCCATTCATCCCTTACACTGAAAAATTGTATCAGCACTTAGAATGACTCCTCTCACTAACTTTCCACCCAACTCAATTTAATTTAATTCAATTTAGGTTTAAATGCTTACACTCTGAACTCTACTGTCTTTGAGCTTTTTAAAGAGTAATGACATTGATAGTTGAACCTGAGGACCATGTTGCATGTTTGCTAATGTTATTTGTTGGATTCAGCTTGCAACGAAAAGCAACTATTAAAAAAATAAATGTGTGTGGAGATTAAGTCCACATTTTGAAATGTCAGTAAATACAGTATTTATATGACAGATCATAATGACTTGTAAAAGGCAGCCATATGTGTATCAAGCTCTCAGTCTTCCTAATGTTTTTTTTTTCTTAAAAAATCTTTTATTTTTAAATCTGAAGGCAACAGCACTAAATGAAAAACTATCTTTCAATTTGTGAAGGAATTCGGAATGAAGTCAGACATCCTCAGTCTGTGGATTTCTCTCTTTCGAAGAGAAACCAGGGGGACGTTTCCAGCATGGGCATTGCTGTCATCTCACAACATTTAGGGCAATAAACTGATTTCAGAAAAAAGAAATCAAGGCTAGAACATTAGAGTCGACTCCTCAGTCTTTAATGTCCTATTTCACTACTTAACAGTGCCTAAAGGTAGTTCGCTGGTGTACTTTCACAAACAGCACCATTAACAGAATTTTACATGCGTAGGTCACTTCGCTTTAATCCCAAAGAAGTCTTAAAACATTGTACAAACAACAGACTTGAGGCTACATCCCTGAAAGACAGCCACTTCTGGGAAGTAGAGGTGGTCCCTGACATAGCAACAGAGCACGCAGGACAGTTTCAAACAAAGAACAAAGGCGAATGATGGTCCTTCTGAAAACCGCCGAGGATGTTAAGTGTCTTCAGAGTGAAATCAAACACTACAGCGTGAGGCCAGTGGAGAATTCTCGCAGGAGAAAGAACCTCTGCTGAAAAGTGATTAAGGGCTTAATGGTCATCACAGACCTCCAAATTTCATGCTTCCACGTACATACACTGCATCTCCAAATGCGCTGAAGTGATATCTCGGGCAGAAGCTTCCTTTTGTTCGGATGCCAGTTTGTAAGAGATCTTTACATGAACAAAAGCTTCTGTCTTTACAATAACCATCTTTCTTTAGAAAAGGCATGCAATATACTTTTGGGATGCCAAATCACACAATAGAGAAAACCAAATAATTCCAGCGAGGTTTGATGAGCCCTCAGCAAATCCTACAACAATTCTAGTCACCTGTCAATCAGGAAGTCTCTCATAAAGAATTGTGTGGCATTGCTACTGTCTATTACCTGCGAAATTCCTTTTGGTTCACTTGAGATTTTAAAAAAAATATATAATGAATGCATTCAATAATTGTTTGAATTGCTGCTGTGCATTCTGTCATAAATGGTTTATGGATAACCATCAATTGGTTCTGCTCATCAGTCTAACAAGTTCAATGTACTACTCAGAGCAAAGGATGACTATTTATTTAACAGCTCTTGGCAGGAAAATTTGTTGCATGCCACAACTTTACAAAGAACATTAAAATCAATGACAATTTATAAACCAAAGGCTGGGAATTATGCTTTGGATTCCCATAATTCATCAGAATAAAGCTGTCAGATACCTTTTATTATAAATTAATAGCATGTTGTCTAAGAGCACGCCGGTACAGATGTTTTGCCAGTTCGGTACTGACATCTAGTGGTCAATAGAAAATCTCCTTCTATTTTTTTCCTAATTGGATTTTCCCTTTCCCAGAAGAGGTTTGTTGCTGCTGCACCAGTCCGAAGATTTTCAACATACAAGAAACTGTTTAAATATGAGGTTTGTGTGTTTGCATTTGAACTGACAAATGTATCACAAATCCAAACTTTTAATATAAACACTGGCAGCATGTACGTATAATTTAAAGCCTGCTCAGCTAACCACACCCTCTTTAAAAAAAAAAACTATATTTTAAACTTTTTAGTACTTGTCATTTTGGGGGACTTAACTATTTCTAATTCTCTATTATTAATCAACTAAGCTATATAAGGCATTATATTTTCAACTCTATAGTTCTCATAAAGAACCATAGTTCCTTTTTTTTTTTTTCTGTAGAGGTTTTTGCCTTAGGGCACATGTGCTCACCAAAGAGAGAGAGAGACAGAGACAGTGAGAGGGGAAGTTAGAAATCATGCCCCCGGGAGGATAGCCACACTGCAATCTCCCCTCTTCCATTCTCCTCCCAGGATCTTGGGCATGCATGCACATGCACCCAGTGTAAGTTTAAAACTGGGTCCAGGACTCAAACTGTGGTCGCCCATGCGGGAGTCCAGTGACATAACCACTATTCCATCTGGTGGCCCCAGAACTAGAGATATAGTTCTAAAATCAGCACTTATTTAGCCTGTATTCGATTACAATTTTAAGATTCAATTTGCTTTTTGTGAACTTTAATCTCTAATGTGATTTAGGAATGGCCTATATATTGAAAATTTTAAGAAGGCTAATTAAATGCATTGTTTGTAGATTCTGTTTCCTTAAATAGTATTTTTTGGGTTGATCTACACAATGTAATTCCATGGTCATTAACATATTCAAAAACTGGAAAACTTCCTAATATATTCTGGCAACCTCTCAAGTTTTGCCCTGACACATGGTAGGATGTTTTTATGCTCTAGGTAAGGGACAAAATGAGCCTTCCCAAGTGTGACAGGATACCTGGTCTGGCACCTTGCTGGATGTGATGTTTTAGGGGGGTGGGGAGTGAATTCTCTTCAGAGTCTTTTGGAATTCTGTACCTGAAAGTGAAGAAAAGAGAAATGAACTCGTGTCTATTGTGTGCCTGCTCTTGTGCCTGGCCCTTTAATAGCCACTTACCCTAAGAAATGAACAGAGGATGGATTGGGGGTGAAAATCATGGTTCCAGCTTTTTATTCCTTAAAGGGAACATGAGTGACATGCTCAAGTACTGCATCAAGTGGCTGAAATTTCTAGAAGGAAAGCAATGCTATCTCTTTCTACCTTATTGTTACTGGGAGATAACTGGAGAAACTACACCAAAATCATAGTCTGTCCCATTCCACTTTACTGAACTATAAAATGAGAATGGAATAGGAAACGACCTTATAAATTTTGTGAAGTTATAAAGTCTATTTTAGGTTATTTTAGAAGCAGTGCATTACAATTATTTCAGAAGGATTATGTGATTATTATGAAGGTGAATAAACAGAACAGCATATAACATCCCCCCATAATAAAGAGAAATCAACTTTAGGACTTCTTTACATGAAAGTAGGGGGGTGGTGAACCTGCTTAAAGTGTAAACTCACAATTTTTATAGAGTATGTAAAAGGAAATAGTTCAGAATTTTCATGGTTTTCTTATTTAGGAAACACTACGATCTCAGTCCCAGCTTCCAATTCTTTATTTGAACATCTTTCTAAATAAACTTTCTGTAAGTCATTAAAATAAAGACAGGGCCAGCTAAGTGGCATGGTGATTAAGGCAGCTAGGTCCTACACGACCAACTGTGTGGTTCAAGCCCGGACCTGGGAGCTTGTGTAACACACAGGGCATGTTTGCATGTGTGCCCAAAATCCCAAGAGGAGAATGGAGAAGGGGTTAGGGTGAAGCTATCCTTCTAGGGAGTGCTTTGTCACTTTCCCTGTCTCTCTCTCTCATCTTTCTCTCCAGTGATTGCACGTAATCTATAGAAATTTAAATACATATATTATATATATATATATATATATATATATATATATATATTTAAATATATAATTATATATTAAATATTATATTTGTATTATATATATATATATAAAGAGAGAGAGAATTCACAGATAAGGACAACTGGCTAGCATTTTATCAGCTAATATGGCTTTTCAATGAGTAGTTTTTCATATTACTAAAATACAAATCGGGCTGCCTTCTGTCATAACTAGCTTCAGTTCTTTTCATAAAGAACTGTCACACTTACATTAGTATTTGACTAAACATTCTCTTATTTTTAAGACAATGTGTAACTCTCAAATGATTGTAAATCCTATGTGCTCACCTCAGCTATCCATTTACACGAATTCCCTCTATGGCAGCATTTAAAGATCCCAGTTGATGGACAAATCCACAAGTGCTGAAGTCCGCCTGCCAAAGTCAGCCCTGGAAGCAGTGAGAAGAATTGGCAAAAGAGACAAAGCCCAAAAGCCAGGCAGATAGAACATTTATGCAAACACTGGACAGTGTATTGATGTCGGTTTACAAGCTTAGAGTGGGCATTTTAATAGAACAAGGGGAGGGAGGATGTAGACAGTGGTACAGCAGTAATGCAACACCTTACAATGCTGGACCACATGGGAAGGTACTAAGTTTGTGTCCTGAGGCCTCCCTGTGCATATGAGAGGTGTATTTGATTGCTGGCAATCTGCTGGGTGAGGCTGGGGACGGATCATGGCATAAAGACCCTGTTGGAGGTGCTGTCTCTTTCTCTCTGTTTCTCTCTCTCTTTCTACTTCCCGATCATGTGTAAGAGATTCGAAGCTGAATCCTAAGACACATCACTGTTCTTTCATCTACTCCCTGCTGTGTGGATAAGTCAGGACCAAAAAGCATTCCAGAGAAACCAGAGACCCATAGGGGCAGCTTCCCCCTGCTTAACATGAGGTCAAGTTCTTGCAGATACAGTAACTTCTATTCAAACCTCCCTCTGCCCCTATTATTTTGGGTTGCACCTGAAGTAGATAGAATCATTACACATTAGATTTTGAAGGGACCTCCAAAAACACCTAGTCCAGCTGCCAGTTATAGACAAAGAAAAGAGCCCAGAGAGGTCAGAGTTGTCAAAGGTCAGCAATGTAATACTGAGCTCTGTGGTGCAGTAGGATAGAAGGTCACTGGGGCTGAGACTGCAAGAAGCCATCAAGTCAAGGAAGGATCCAGGGCTAGAAGCATAAGGTAAGACCAGGAACGAGGACTGGTAAATAACCACAGGAAAAGGGAAGGCCTGCCCCGGATGTATGTGGTCAGCAGGATTGAAGTTTCTGTTTGAGGAGACCAGTCACAGGAGTAGGGGTACATCCAGACACCAAGGACCACAACTTGGTTTGTACCAGGACTCAAGTAGGCCATGAAGCAAAGAAAGCATACACAAAAGGAAAGCAGGCAGTGGCATCATGGTTAAGGCAGCTTGCTCTCACCTGGCCATCAGCACGGTTCAAGTCCCAGACCCAGTAACTTGAGAAACACACCAGGTGCATATACGTATGTGCCCAAAATTCCAAAAGGAAGGAGAAATGGAGGAGAAAGCTCAAAAGGAGAGAGAAATGGAGAAGAGATTGTAGCATGATCATACCCCATGGAGCAGGACTTTCTCACTTTCTCTCTCTCTCTCTCTCTCTCTCTCTCTCTCTCTCTCTCTCTCTCTGTCTGTCTCCAGTGAGCATATGCATCATCTGACAAATTTAAAAAAAAAAAAAATACAGCAGAGCAAGGCAGGTGGATAATAAATTAGGGATCCACAAAAGAAAAAAGGGTAGTCGACCTGACAATCAAAATCAAGACTCCAGTCCCACTTTCTGCTCCCTGAAAAGGACCTCAGAAACTAAGGAGATTCCGACTCAGGCATAGAGATTTTTTCAAGTGTTTTTTTTTTTCTTCCATAAGTTTATTCCCTTCTCTTCTAGAGCATGAGAAAGAGGCGCCCCCAACAGGGTCTTCATCGTGCAATCCACTCCAGTCTAAGCCAGCCAGGACTACTGGCATGCACACACATGCACACCTGGTGCATACAGAGACCTAGGAATGTGAACCCAGGACTTTGGCGTGTGCATTAGCATCACCAAGCATTGCACTGCCACTGCGGTACCACGCCTGGCCATAGAGATTTTACAAGGTTCTGTGAAGTCAGGATTCCATCCAGCCTAGCTAAGTTGCTGGTATGTATGTTTTTTCGAGCACCTTGGTAAGGTGATGAGTGTATGGGCATTAAGTAACTAGATTGTAAAGAGGGTGGATTCTAATGGAATCTCGATTAGTTTAATGTACTATAAATGTCTAAACCTCAAATTAGTGATGTATGTGATTTTCACATGTGCTCCAGTTTGTATTTCCACATACATGTAGAGATTACAACTTGATAAACTAAGAATATCCTAAGTGCGTTTCTTACTTCCTCTCCCTTCAATTTTCATTTGATGGTCTAACAGTCTTTACACCACCAATCCCCCATGCATTTTAACACTATTTTCCTGGGTAAATTCACATTGTCTATTTATTTTTCAACTTTCTTTACCAAATGTCTAACTTAGGCTGTCATTTCCTAAAGAACCAGGGTATGCATTTATTTAATGAATGTTTATGCCTCTTTTAAGTCTACCCTAATATTCTGTGTGCAACCAGCAGCTCAGGGAAAAGACATGTGGTGAATTCAAATTGGTCTGTTTTCCAGCTGAGAATTTCAAATCTAAAAATTAGGAATTTCATCCAACCATACCACACACCCTTCTTTTTACAGTGGACGTTTTCATTTAATTGAGGAAAATTCCAGCTGAATGGGTTAGTTTAAATAGTGAAAAATAAAATTCCATCTAGAGGAATTTTTAACTGAATAATTTCAGGTGATCAGCAGCAGAATGGATGCTGGGTGGCTCGTCAGTTGATTTAGTTATTGAAAATGTATAGGGAACTTACTTACGTCTCTCCTTCAATCTGTCACCAAGAATTTCATCTTTGAATTTCATAGCAAAAAAAAGCCAAATGAGTCAACGGAGAAATGGATGGAGTGGGGAGCCAATCAAAAACTCCAACAGTTTTCTGTGTATTCCTTTTGATACTTTATCAGTAAGATTTTAATAGTTACAGAAGAACCACATGTTGATGTTACATGATAGTCCCAAGCAGAGATATCAGTGACTGTGACTGATGAAATAACTAAATATCAACAGTAAAAGGACCTCCAAGATGGTAAAAAAGAACATCACAGAGGGGGAAAAATGAGTTGCTGGCCAATGTGTAAACAAGAATTTGACTCTGTTTATTTCTTCCTTCCTTCAGATATATTAGAGAATTGCTTTGTGCCTTGTACCTCTCATGGCCCAATTTAATATCTTCCTGTTTTCAGAAAATGGTTTATGCAATGCACTGGAATATTTTCATGAAAAGAATGAGTGAGACACAGAAAGAAGGGGCAGGGGGAGAGTTAGAGTAGGTGGGAGAGTAAAAGGAAGAAAGAAAGAGAGGCAAAAGAAAGAAAGACTGATTAATCAGTCACAGGAATATGAGGCTCAATATATAATTGTGTTCTGTCTTAAATTCTCTCTTTTGTTATAAATGTTGTCAAAATAGTGACCTTTGAGACTGAAGATCTATATTTTGTCCCAAGATCAGTGTATCAGAGAAAGGCAGTACAAATTTTCCTGAAGTCTTTTGTTCACTTTCAACCCTGACTTAGACTCCTTCAGAGACTACAAAGCCAGTCAAGAGAATTTCTGAGGCTCAATGACAAAAGACCTATCGCTATACAGATTGCTGAGACCTCTCCTGTGACATACCACAGCAGTGGGGTTGGTTGTTCAGCCGTGTTTTGCAAGTTGTGAAGTAAAGGAAAACAATGAGAAAGATGAGGGTTTGAGCTCTGTACCTGGTTGCCATGCATTGATCAAGTCAAAGAAACTGCCAAGACCCCCTCTGCTTCAAGAACAGAGACATCGGGGCCAGCAGTTGGTGTAGTGGCTATGTCACTAGACTCCCACGTAGTCGACTGCGGTTCAAGTCCCGGACCTGGTGGCTTAAAACTCACGCCAGGCGCATGTGCGTGCCTGCCCAAGATCCCGAGAGGAAAATGGAGGAGAAGGGATTGTGGCGTGGACATCCCCCCTGGGGGGTGATTTCTTGCTTTCTGTCTCTTTGTCTTTCTCTGTCTGTCTGGTGAACGCACGCACCCTATAGCAAAAACCTCTCCAAAAAAAAAAAAAAAAAAAAAGAAAAAAAAAGAACAGAGACATCATCTGCTTCAGTCTCCTCGCAAAAACTACTATAGACTCAGACCAGAGCAACTCAGAGTAAGTAACCAATTCCTCCCCAGTTCATCTCAGGTGACTTAGAAGAATTCTCAGCTTTGCCCTTTGCTCAATGAAATCTAAATCTGAGAATCCCCAAGATACCCACACTTTCCAGCACTAAAATGAACCCATGCATCAGCAGCGTGTTGTGTCAGTTCTTCCCCATCTATTCATGGGTCAGTCTGGGTGCTTTGCGGATGTGACCGGGAGATGTCTGGCTACCTCAGCATTAACCAGAGTGGTCACAAAGAGCAGGAACTAGATCTCTATTCACATACATGCTTCTTAAAAATCCAATGTGTTGGGGGGGTCCAACAGGTGGCAGAGTGGTTAAGGCACTGGACTGCCAAGTGGCTGATTGCGATTTGAGACCCAGACCTGTCAGCTTGCTTTCTCATTTCCTCTCTCTCTCTCTCTCTCTCTCTCTCTCTCTCTCCCTCTCCCTCTCCCTCTCTCTCTCTCTCTCTCTCTCTCTCTCTCTCTCTCTCTCAATCTGCTGAGTGCATGTGCCCTATAGCAAATTCAAAAGTAGTAATAATAAATTAATATTTTTTTAAAAAATTCAATGTGGAGAGTTGAGCCCTTCTCTGAGCAGACTCCTCATGGCTACTGGGAACTAGATTTTTCAGGGAACAGGAGAAATGAAGATTTTCTACTCATAACAGCCTCCAGCAAGCAGAGCTAGTGTGGCAGGAGAGTTGAGCCCTTCTCTGAGCAGACTCCTCATGGCTACTGGGAACTAGATTTTTCAGGGAACAGGAGAAATGAAGATTTTCTACTCATAATTCAGCCTCCAGCAAGCAGAGCTAGTGTGGCAGGAGAGTTGAGCCCTTCTCTGAGCAGACTCCTCATGGCTACTGGGAACTAGATTTTTCAGGGAACAGGAGAAATGAAGATTTTCTACTCATAATTCAGCCTCCAGCAAGCAGAGCTAGTGTGGCAGGAGAGTTGAGCCCTTCTCTGAGCAGACTCCTCATGGCTACTGGGAACTAGATTTTTCAGGGAACAGGAGAAATGAAGATTTTCTACTCATAATTCAGCCTCCAGCAAGCAGAGCTAGTGTGGCAGGAGAGTTGAGCCCTTCTCTGAGCAGACTCCTCATGGCTACTGGGAACTAGATTTTTCAGGGAACAGGAGAAATGAAGATTTTCTACTCATAATTCAGCCTCCAGCAAGCAGAGCTAGTGTGCGATCACAACAGAACGGCAAGCAGATTCTAGAACACCTCTGTCTGCTTGTTCCTGTACATTGAGGCTTAACTTCAAGAATTTGAAAGAAACACGCCATTCATCAGATGACAAGAAATCACCGCCGGATCACGAGAAATATGGGAAAACGAGAAAATACCTCTCCTCCACGGGAAAAGAGTAACTCTCCTTCATCCACAAGCAGTTCGGTGAAAGTCATGGAAATGTCTGATAAGGAATTTAGAGCATTCGTAATGTCGAAGCTAACAGAGATGGAAGAAAAGAGAGATAATGAACTGCTAAAGAGAAAGGAGAAAGAAGTTGCCGAGTTCCAGGAGATGAGGAAATTCTTGCAAGATCTAAAAGAGGAATTACACACTTTACAAAAGACTCAAACGGAACTGCTAGAGATGAAGGCTATAATACAAGAAGTCAAAATCTCCCTAGAAAGTATTAAAAGCAGACTAGATCATTCAGAAAATAGAATCTCTAATGTAGAAGAGAAAATGGCTGGCTTAGAAAAATCCACCACGAAGACTGAGAAAATGGCTCAAAAATTTGAGAATGATATGCGAGAAGTACTGGATACCATCAAACGTCCAAATATCCGGATAATTGGCATTCCGGAAGGTGAAGAGACCCATAAGGGCATTGATAATCTATTCCATGAAATCCTGCAAGAAAACTTTCCAAACCTAGAGAGGCATTCAAAGATCCAGTCCCAGGAAATACAAAGGACTCCAAATAGAATCAACCCAAGAAGATCTTCTCCAAGACACATTATAGCCAGGTTGACCAAAACCGCAGACAAAGACAAGATACTAAGATTGGCAAGAGAGAAACATCAAGTTACCTACAAAGGACATCCCATCAGGCTAACAGCAGATCTCTCATCGGAAACAATGCGAGCGAGGAGAGAATGGGAAAATATATTCAAAGTGTTACGAGGGAAGCAATTTCAGCCAAGAATACTGTACCCGGCAAGATTATCTTTCAGGTGGGAAGAAAAGACAAGAACATTCTCAGATAAACAAAACCTGAAAGAATTTACCAACACCAGGCCAGATCTCCAAGAAGTTCTCAAGGGTGTGTTGTATCAAGAAAATTAAACACAGACACATGGAAATAAGAGTCCAAAAACTATGAAAGTGGCCAACTTAATCATAGGGACAAGTATGGAGTTGAATATTATATCCTGGAATTTAATCAGGAAAATTGAACCAGAACAGACGATAAAAATACATGAGACTGATAGGTTCATACACCTACCATTTGAACAGAATCCTAACTTTTTTCCTGGCTTAAAGCAAAGTTCCTTGGCACTTCTTTGAGTTAAGTTAAAACTGGTTTTCTTAGTAGTAATGAGTGAACTCAACACTGAAAGTAGTTAGATTATGTAGGAAATTGTGTGATCAATGCAATGTGGGTGGGAAGGGAATGAAGGACAATTGTAGACACCGGAGGTGGTGTGAGAGGAGGGTGGGAAGGGACAGAAGGTCAGAAAGAGGGGTGGAAGTAATTCTAGGAACTAGTAATGGAAAATTTTTTGTAATGTGCATGATTGTATCACTATACAGTGTGTACTGGATGGGAGATTGCATTTTGTATGCTGTGATGAAGCTTAGGGAAGGAATGTAAATTGAGTTACAAAAAGAAAAAAAGTTTCAGAAAAAAAAAAAAAATATATATATATATACCTAATGACTGCAGTAGGATATGTAGCCACAGCTAGGTGCTACTTTATAGGATGCGTAAAGTAAGACTTGTGTTCATGGAAATGTGGGTATCATCTGTGTTTGCTATGAGGGTATTTCGATTGATTAGGGTCTTTGGCGATACAATAATTGTGAGGAGAAAACAGTATAGAATGCAAACATAGATACCAGAGACTGTGGGAGGAGAGTGGGAGATGGCAGAGGGTAAGAGATAGAGAATCAAGGATGGGGGGAAAAAAGCAAAACATACAGAAGACAAGAAATGTAAGATCATTTACTGACAATAACATGTTTGTTGATGTGCTTGATTGAGACAATATATAGTGTACTTTGGATGGAAAATAAAAAAAAAAAAAAAAAATTCAATGTGAACAGCAAGCCCCATAGTACAGTAGTTAAGTGTTTTGCATTAGAAGCCTGATCCCTCATAGCCATCTTTGGTTCAAATCCTGGCCGTAGAAGCTTGCAAAACAAGCCAGGTGTACCAGTATTATTCATTAAGGAGCCTTCCCATATTCTTTCTTCTTCTAATTTTATCAGAGTTTCTCTCTCTAATCTCACCCCCTCCTCAGTGGCAAAAAGAATATGGAGTCAATTGTGTAGACTAGGAAAAGCAATCTTTCTGTAAAGAGCCAGATCAGTTAAGCTTGCCAATCATAGTCTGTCTCCACTACTAACTGCTGTCATCCTAACTCAAAAGCAGCCATATACAATAGGTAAGTAAATACGTTGTAGTCATGTTCTAATAAAACAGGGCTAGGGCCACATTTGACCATGAGTTATATAATGCTGACTCCTGATATGGACTAGTACCTGGTAGTGACTCTTTTCCCGGAAGATAAATTGTCTTTTCCCCAATTATAATTTCCACCTCTTCTTGAAATCACTTAAGATAGTGCTCTCCAATAGGCCTTTCTGTCATGATAGAAATACTCTACATCAGTGTGGATCACCACTAACCACACATGGCTATTGGGTACTTGGATGTGGTTAGTGTGATAGAGGAACTGAATTTTAATCTTTATGAACTTGAATTTAAGCAACCATATGTGGTCAGAGATGACCACATTGAACAGTGCAGCTTTAAGGGTTAATGAAGTCCACCAGGCACTATTTTAGACAAATCTTAAATATTGTTCTAGAAAGGTAAAGCCTCCCCTCAATCACAATGCACAGATAAGTACCTATTGTCAGTTGTAATGGTTAATTCTGAGTTTTAAATCAACTGGACTGATGGACAATGGACGCTGGGTTCATCCAAACAGCTGGGAGCACAAGACAGAAGAATGGAAAGTGAAGGATTCTCTTTTCTCTACGCCTCACCCAGTGAGGGCCAGACATTATCCTCCTACATCCCCTGCTCTATGACTAGACCCTGAGCTATCTTCAGATGGAAAGGTGATTGGTCCCGTACCTCTCAGCCCCATGCCCCACTGGCCAGAGCCAGATAGACTCTTGACTTCTCCATATTTTAGAATATGTTCTTGTGCCAGCAGCCTTCCAGGGCACTCAGGACTCCAGCCTCTAACTGGGAGCTGCGGCACTGTCTTTCCTGGCTCTAGGTTTGGGCTGATTCTTCAGCTTACAGGCCGCAAGTCATAGGATTTTTTCACTTCCATGACCACTTGAGATAATCCTTATAATAAATCCACTCTTAGATATTCATGCTGTTTGTTCTGTTCCTCTGGAGAACGCTGGCATTACAAAAGCATTCTTCTCTTTTTTTTTCTTCTGGACAGATTTTCGGTATAGGGCGCGTGTGCTCTCCAGAAAGACAGAGACAGAGAGACAGAAAGCGAGAAATCACCCCCCGGGGGGATTTCCCCATGCCGCAACCCCTTCTCCTCCATTCTCCTCTCGGGATCCTAGGCACGTGCACACGCGCCCAGCGTGAGTTTAAGCCACCAGGTCTGGGACTCAAACCGCAGTCGACTACATGGGAGTCCAGCAACATAGCCATTACGCTAACTGCTGGTCCCAACATTCTTCTCTTTATAGAACAATGCTTTTAGATAAGTTTTCCAGTATAAAAAGTGGGATTTAATTTACAAACAAGTTTTTGGGAATCCATCAATTGGATTAAATGTGTGACACCTTTATTTTTCTTTACATAGCAAAGCATACCTACAATTTTAAGAGTTGACAATGAACCACTGCCTTCAATGTGCTCACCACCTGTGTGAAAATAAAGACACAAGTGACCAGCAGGTGGTGTAGTGGTTAATGCAATGGACTCCCACATAACTGATCGGTTTGAGTCCTGGACCTGGCAGCTTGCTTTCTCACTTTCCCTTTCTCTTTCTCTAGTGAGCACATGTACCCTATAGCAAATTAAAAATAATAATAATGATGATGATGATAAATAAATATAGTAAATAATTTTTAAAAAAAGAAAATATAGACACAAAAAAATTACTCAATTGGGCCAGCCAGTTGGTGTGATGGTTAATATGGCTGGATCCCACATGCATAATTGCACAGTTCTAGCCCCATCCAGGGCACTTGAAAAACACATTGGCCACATGTGGTGTGTGCCCAAAATCCCAAGCAGAGAATGGAGGAGACGAGACTGAGGCAAGGCATGGCCATCTTTCCTGGGGGTGGCCTCTCTCTCTTTTTGAAAGCACACACATCCTATAGCAAATTAAAAAAAAAAAATTGATATACTGCAATGCCATAAATTCCCTAGTAAAGGTATATATTTTATTAATAGGAACAATTAAACTTTCAGAAGATAGATGAGCAAAGACTAAAAAGAGCTACACAGGAGTTGGGCATTGAGCAAGAATAGGGAGGAAAAATATTTCAGGAAAGGGGACAAGCATTAGCAGAGTCATGTAAGTGGATAATGTATTCTAAATTTTAGGGAATGATGGGTAATCTGGTATGACTAGAACATAGAGATGCAGAGCAAGAAATTATAGAGATAAATCAGAAATGCAGGTTAGGAGAAAATTGAAAAAGCTATGGTATATCTGGAAAAACTCTCTAGCAGGCAAGGAGTTACCAGCGGTTTTAGAACTGGGACCAGGAAAAGGTGATGGTAGTTAAGATCTTTGTTATAATTATGAAAGCCTTGTGGAAGACAGTTTGGAAAGAATGGATGCAGAGAGAGAATGTGCAGATAAAAGCTTCACATTAATTTTTTTTTTGTTTTTGAATCTTCTCCGGTTTTAGTTTTATTTAGTTTCTCATATTGCTTTCTAAAAATCATCTAATTATTTAATTTATTATTATTATACATATATTTTATATGTTATAGATTTTATTCATTTTTATTTTCTTTTATTATTTTTTTCTTTTAAATTTATTCATTTTACATTCATTTATTGTACATCATCACAGCATACAAAATGCTATTTCCCATTTTGAATACACTGTATATTGGCTTAATCAAGGACATTACCATATATGTTATCATTAACAAATAATTTTCCATTTCTTGTTTCTTACATATCTTTACATTTTATTCTTTTTCTTTTCCCCTTGATTCCCTATTTCTCACCCTCTCCCTTTTCTATCCTCTTCCCACACTGTCTTTGGTATCTGCAATTGCTTTCCATTCTTTTTTTATTTTTTCCCACAGTTTATTGATTCACAAAAAAAATTTTTTTTTGGGGGGGAGAGGTTTTTGCTATAGGGTGCATGCGCTCGCCAGACAGAGACAGAGACAGAGAGACAGAAAGCAAGAAATCACCCTCCAGGGAGGATGGCCACGCCGCAATCCCTTCTCCTCCGTTCTCCTCTCTGGATCTGGGGCATGCACGTACACGCACCTGGCGTGAACTTTAAGCCACCAGGTCTGGGACGTGAACCGCGGTCGACTACATGGGAGTCCAGCGATATAGCCATTACACTAACTGCTGGTCCCATTGATTCACAAAAGATCTTAATTAACCTAAATATTTTCAATAGCAAGTGCAGCTGGTATATACACATCTGTGAACACACCTGACTTTAGGCATAAAACTCAGTTGAGTAGAATGAATATACTATAAAGTAGCACCTAGCTGAGGCTATATAGCTTACTGTGGTCATTCAATTGGTATTTTTTATGTATTTTTTAATTTCAAGAAAGGCAATTTTACCTTTAATAAATCAAAATCAGAAAATGTTAAGAGAAATTTGCTTAAGACTTAAAGCTAGGGAAAGGTTAGGATTCTGTTCAAATAGTAGGTAGATGAACCTATCAACTGCTCAAGAGAAGACAAATATCCTTAAATCTGGAAAACAAAGCATAGAAGAATATCAGTAATGTTTTAGTCAAAAGTCATAAAGTTCTTTTTCATCAGTTCTATCTCATACAATTAATCTTTCTCCTGATGTGGTCTGATCTTACCATTTAAATTCTGGAAGTTATTCAACTCCAGACTTGCCCCTACCATTAAGTTGGCCATTTTCTTGGTTGCTTGGTATTAATTTTTAATGCAAAAGATAAAAAAGATTAAGAAGATCATACATCACTGGATTAATGATCATAAATGATGTAACCCCAAAACTTGGTAAAACATATTTTAGCGGTCATTGAACCAAACTGAATCCACAGACGTGTTTTTGTTTTTTCTATTAATATTTTGATTTGATTGCCAATATTTATGTATCAGAGAATTTTATTTGAAAACCCATATTTCTCTTTGGAATGTGTATTTCTTTAGAAATCATAAGATTGGGCAACTCGGTGCCTGGTAACAATGAGCTGTTTCTGGGTAGCAGCTGTGCTCTCACCCCACAGAGCACCGGCTCTCATTTTTCGAGGTCCTAGTCACCTCCTATTATGTGATTTCTAATTGGTTTTACTCATGTACAACACCTTTCTGGCCCTGAAGGCATTTGAATTTTTTATCCCAACTTAAAATAGTTGATTGTTGTTCATTTACAGTTAAAAGTTGAAAATTTTATGTGGTTTCAAAAACTTCCTCTATGGGACCAGCAGTTAGTGTAATGGCTATGTCGCTGGACTCCCACATAGTCGACCACTGTTCAAGTCCCGGACCCAGTGGCTTAAACTCACGCCGGGCGCATGTGCGTGTGTGCCCAAGATCCCGAGAGGAGAATGGAGGAGAAGGGATTGCAGCGTGGCCATCCCCCCTGGGGGATGACTTCTCGCTTTCTGTCTCTCTCTGTCTGCCTGGCAAGCGCACGCGCCCTATAGCAAAAACCTCTCAAAAAAAAAAAAAAAAAAACTTCCTCTATGAATAATATCTTCAACAATACCCACTACATTTTTATTCTAATCATATTAAAATATTGCTTCGTTTAAAATGTTCAATATTCTCAACTTTTTTATTTACATAGGCACACAAATCCTTCTAGAATAGCTTCATCTTAAAAAATGCAGAAAAAAGAAGCAATAGTAGAAAGAACCAGCAAGTAGATATTGAACCTGAGTCTCAAGCAGTCATGTTGTTTCTTATACAGACCCTTGTGCAGTGGCCAAGTCTTAGTCTCAGTTGGCTTTCTCAAGGTGATTTGTGTCATATCTTTGCATGCTATCTTCCCTATGACTTCATGGCAACTACAGAATGAGTTATCATGATTGGGCCAATGCTGAAACTTGGGTTTGGTACTAGCTGGAAAAGTCCCCAGTTATCTTTTTTGTTTTTCTTTTTGAGAGGTTTTTGCTATAGGGTGCGTGCGCTTTCCAGACAGGCAGAGAGAGACATAGAGACAGAAAGCAAGAAATCACCCCCCAGGGGGGATGGCCATGCCGCAATCCCCTCTCTTCCATTCTCCTCTCAGGATCTTGGGCATGCACGCACACGCGCCCAGCGTGAGTCTAAGCCACCGGGTCCGGGACTCGAACCGCGGTCTACTACGTGGGGGTCCAGCGACATAGCCATTACGCTAACTGCTGGTCCCATCCCCAGTTATCTTAAACATCTGGTAAACTCATTCATTTTAAGATAATTGTTATATTTGGAGGCTAGAGATTTTTATTTGCTAAGTATTAACCAAGATGTTAATAATTGGGCCCAGCAGATGGTGTAATGATTGCGTCATTAGACTCCCACATAGTCAACCACTGCTCGAGTCCTGAACCCAGTGGCTTGAAACTCATGCTAGGCACGTGTGTGTGCATGCCCAAATCTCAAGAAGAGAATAGCAGAGAAGGAATTGCAATGTGACCGTGGGGGGTGGGGGGGGGGATTTCTCACTTTCTGAGAGCTTTTTTTTTTTTTTTTGCTCTAGAGCGCGTGCACTTGCCAGAAAGACAGAGAGAGACAGAAAGCGAGAAATCACCCCCCAGGGGGGATGGCCACATCACAATCCCTTCTCCTCCATTCTCCTCTTGAAATCTTGGGTACGCATGCACATGTGCCCAGCATGAGTTTAAGCCACCAGGTCCAGGACTTGAACTGTGGTCAACTACATGGGAGTTTGGCGACATAGCCATTATGCTAACTGCTGGTCCCTCACTTTCTGTCTTTGCCTCTCTCTGTCTCTCCAGCAAGCACACGTGCCCTATAGCAAAACTCTCTCTAAAACAACAACAACAACAATAACAACTCCAAGGTTCTTGTATTGAGTGTATGAAAATACTAAGGTGGCCATCATCTGAGATACATAAGAGTACAAATGGTACAAGTTTGGAGGGTGTAGCTTGGGAGTGGAGCTTGGGATTCAATTTTAAACAAGTCGAGTTGTTTCAACATCTATTAAACATCCAAGTAAAAATTTTATGTAGGCCATTGGATAATAATAACCTTGATTTTGGGAGAGAGAATGGAAATATAAATATGATAGTCTTTAACTTATGATGAAATTCAAAACCACAGGACTAGAGGAGACCATGAAGAAAGTGGGTACAGGTAGAGAACAGAAGATCACCAAGGACTAAGCCTAGAGTCTCTCCAACATTAAAACATTGTCTTGGCCTTCTTTCCTTGCTCGATTCTATTTATATTTGTTTCTAACAAATTAGCCATTTACTCTGATTTGTCTTACATAAATAATTGTCTGTATTATACCTCAACTACTAACTTATAAAATGTTAGAGTTTGAGGGACATCTAAATAGCTTTCTGTTCCTAGAATACTAATGTTGCATATTGAATTGTGTACATTACAAATAAATGTTTGGTGACCTTAGTTCTCTTTCATTTTCTCTTTCACATCACACACTCATGCATAGATACACAAAACTCATATACAAAAGGCTACAATACTTTCTAACAATGCAATTTTGAACAACTTATTAAACTGTTGTACTCCATTTTTTCTTTGTTCAACACATACCATCAGAATCACATGAGATAACTAAATATAACTACATGGTAGAAGGTATATAAAAGTTTCTTCTTCTTTTCTCCTTTAAAGATATCCTCGGAGTTGACTTTAACTTTATTAAAATATATTTTTTAATCTATAGCCATACAAATAAATAGATGAGCAAATAAAGCAGTTTTTTCCAAGATGTGTGATCCTCTTTGAAATGCTCCTGAACAAGTACTTTGGAAATATCGAACACTGTATTGGCCTTAATGACCTTTGGAAAGCTTGTTAGGAATAATGCCTCCAAGTCATTGGAGATGAAACTGTGTATCCCACAATATTGTAAACCATCTAGTATCTAATAGCTACTGATACTCCAGGAAGTGTTGATCACAATAAGCTGAGGGTACACTCAAGTCTTGATGGCTCTTTCATGCACCAAGTACATCTTCTGAATCTGCCTAGTTCTGCTATGGATGATGTCAAAGATGCCATGAGGTAGGGATGCCATGGTGTAATGATTCAGGAAGAGTACTTCCTCAGTTATCTGGGCTGGTCCTATTCTATCATCTGTACCTTGACCATACCTTGTGTGAGACCATAGTATCAAAAATACGGTTACCATACTGATAGAAAAAGCAGTTACAGGGCCAGCAGGTGGTGTGGTGGTTAAGGCACTAGATTCTCACATTTCTGACCATGAGTCAAGTCCTAGACCCAGAGACTGCATGCATGCATGTATGTCCAAAATCCCAAGAGGAGAATGGAGGAGAAGGGATTACAGCATGGCCATCCCCGCTGAGGGTGATTTCTCACTTTCCCTCTTTCTGTCTCTCTCCAGTGAGTACATGTGCCCTATGGGAAAAAAAATAAAAAAGAAAGAAAAAGCAGGTTCAAAATATACCTAGTCTATAAAGAATTTACATAAGTAAATAGTAACACCCTTTACAGCTACTGACTTGTTTCTAGTAATGACTATTGGATGCTTACTTAGCTTGCCTCTTCCTAGGTTTTATTTGTCTTCAAATAGGTAGAAAATGGCTAGAAAATAGGACTGCAGTGTCTTATATAGTCTCTCCCTACTTTTTGCTTTCTGAACTTTGGGTTTCTAGACCTCTGAGAAGGCCTAGTTTTTTTTCTTTTTCTTTTTCTTTTTCTTTTTTTCTTTCTTTTTTTTTTTTTTGGAGAGGTTTTTGCCAGAGGGCGCATGACCTCACCAGAAAGACAGAGAGAGACAAAGAGACAGAAAGCAAGAAATCACCCCCAAGAGGGGATGGCCACACCGCAATCCCTTCTCCTCCATTCTAGTCTCGGGATCTTGGACATGCATGCACACGTGCATGGCGTGAGTTTAAGTCACCGGGTCCGGGACTCGAACCACGGTCAACTACATGGGAGTCCAGCAACATAGCCATTATGCTAACTGCTAGTCCTGAGGAGGCCTAATATTTATAAGGCTATAAAAGTACATAAACTTCACAGTATTTTTTTTAAATATACTAATTATGTCAACACATAGTTTTTTTATTTATCTATTTTCAAGAGAGAGGCAGACAGACAGAGATAGGAACCTCTAAATGGTCTAGATGCATGATCCACCCCCAGCTTCAGCCATCCCTAGATCATGGGCATGTTTGTGCCCAGTGTACTCAGTCAGTCTTTGGACTTGAACTGGGGACTTTGTCATTTGGGACTGCCTTGAAGGATGTGACATTTGTCATTTTGCCACAATCTGTATTTTTAATAGCTGAGAATTAGAAAGCTTTCTGTAGTAAAAGACACAACAATCTCTCTTTCTTTTTCGGAGAGTCTTTTGCTATAGGGCACGTGCGCTCACCAGAGAGACAGAGAGACAGAAAGTGAGAAATCACTCCCCCAGGGGGAGATGGCCTACTCCTTCATTCTCCTCTCAGGATCTTGGGCACACATACACATGTGCCTGGCATGAGTTTAAGCCACTGGGTCTGGGACTCAAACTGCAGTCGACTACATGGGAGTTCAGTGACATAGTCATTGCACCAACTGCTGGTCCCAAGACACAACAATTTTTCTGTGATCAATTAGTAAAAAGAGTCTTCCTTGTCTCTTCTCACTGAGGAAGGAGACTTGGGGGAAAAAAGAGTAAAATGCTAAGCAAATAGCTTGACAAGCCTCAGAAAGAGTGGGTTTAAAAAGACAGATTTGGGGATAGCAGGAGGCATGGCGGTTAAGGTGCTGGACTCCCACGTGGCTGACCACAGCTTGAGTCTTGGATCTGGTGCTTGCTTTCTTGCATTCCCTCTCTCTCTCTGTCTCTTTCTAGTCAAATTGAAAATAATAATAATAATAATAATAAATAAAATTAAATAAATAAATTTTTTAAAAGACAGATTCATTTTGTGTGAGGTAAGAGGGGATTTTGAAAGAGGAGGAAGATGAAAGACACTATGGAAAAATTTATATTAAGAAAATAATAACATAAAAATCTGATAACTAGAAGGGTCTTTACACATAAGCTCATCCTATCTACTCAATTGTAGAAGAGTAAAAATTGAGGTAAGTAGGTACCGTCCATTTTGGAGACCACTGGTTTATAAAATAAGTGACCTAACCCACTCCTAAAGGTCCTACTTCTTAATACCATCACATCGAGCGCTAGATTTCAACATATAAACTTGGGAGAAACATAGGCATTCAGACCATAGCAATAGTTCAATGTATAATATATAAAAACCCATGTCACCTCCTTAATATTTCATATTACTTGCTCTGCTCAGCCATACTGGACCTGGCTTTTATTTCACAGGCCAAACACTCTCCCTTCCAGCCTCATACCAGAGACTAAGCTTGCAGCTTCCCCTGCCTTGGGTTCTCCCCATACATTCACAAGTGTGATTATTTCGCTTTACTAAAAGATTTCCCCCATCCCTCTGCATCCCCTTACCTTGCTTTATTTTCCTTCAAGGCACTCATTATTAGCAGCCTCGATATCAGATATGTATTTGTTTGTTTTCACTGATTATCTTTTCAACTAGTATGTAAACTCAATAAGGACAGGAACTTTGTTTGCTGCCATATTCTTAGCACCTAAAATTATAGGTGCTCAACACATAAACAAACACGTGTGTCTGTTTAGCACTAAACAGAAGAGGGATTTCAAGCCAGTAATTTATGAACTAGACTTTTTTTAAGGACTTAAAGGAAAATGCCTGATCTTCCCATTGACTGGCTGAATTTATTATTTCCAAGGTGACTATAACACAATTCTGACTCTTCTTCCCAGTTCGTAGTATAATATTTGTTAAATACTATGACTCCCAAAGATTAACAAAGCAGAAGAATTTTAATGAGCTAACATTTGGTATACAGGTATTTAATTTGTTTCCAGAAGGTGATTACTTTAACAGTTCCGCACATTAGTGTGTATTGGGAGAACAGAGATAGTTTTTACATTCATCTATCCATCTTAGACAATTTTGCAGTCTTTTAACAGTGATACCCATTTAAAATTCAATTAATGAAACACTAGATCTGTTTAAATGAGCCCCTCGAAAGGATTGGTCCCCAAATATGACATACTTGATATATCTACCTTCACACTCAAAATGACTTCAATTTTCAAATTAAAGTCACCAGACACAGCTGGGTAAGAAAATGAACAATGAATTTCACATCAAAGTAACTGGGCTCCTGCCATTGATCCCCAAAGTAACAGTTATTTAACTTTGGACAAGCTATCTAATCTCTCATTCTCAGTTTTCTGACCTATTGATATAACTAACAGTGCATATCACCATGGTTGTTATAAAAAATAGATGAAATCATACATTGTTTTAAAAATTGTTGAGACCAGATTGTGACACAGCAGTAAAACATGATGTTCTGTGAGGCAGACCCACATGGGAGGGTTCCAGGTTCATGTCCAGAGACCTCCCTGAGTATTGTGGGCAAAGGCATGCCCAGGATGCTGGGCTGACTAAGGCTGGAGGTAGATTATGGCATCAAGATCCTATTAGGGGTGCTGTCTCTCTATCAGTCTCTCTAGTGGAAGAAATATTTTTTTAAATAACACTTCGAAATCCATAGAATGCTAATAAAACATTAGGATCATATCTGTATAATAGTAGTAATAATAATGACTTTTTCTCTTAGTTATTGATTGAGAATCCAAATCTGAATGATATATCATTCAACAAGAAAGAGTATGCTTTGATTTTTTTTTTTTGCTTTGATTTTTTTTAACAAAAGGAATTATTTCAAAATATATACTCAGGATGGATTAAGAAAATGACCCACAAAAATAAGTAGACAAAAAATATCCTGTCATGACTCCATACTATATTTAAAAGCAACTACCAAAATTGCCATCAGACTAGTGAAATAACTGGATTAAAATATTGATTCAAAATAGTGTTCATTCTTGAAATCTCAGAAAGAGAAAACTCCATTTATACAAAAATAATAGAAGATTATGTCTCAAAGGGGAAAAGTGGTTGGAAACTGTCTAATTCTTATTCTAAATATATCTAAACTTAGGTGTCTGGATAACAGCTAGTCCTTCAAACTGAACCATCAACCCCTACTTCATCTTTTATCTCGGCATTATATAAGGCAAAGAATGAGAGAAAATGCCCCTAAAAGCAGCACATTTACATCCATCCCAAAATGTTTGTGCCACGTCCCTTATCTCCCAGAGTACAGTTAATGTAATTGAAGAGAGAAAGTGATTTTCTCTTCTGTATGAAAAGGAGTAAGGCTCGGGAACCAGCAGTTAGCATAATGGCTATGTCACTGGACTCCCACGTAGTCGACTGCGGTTCGAGTCCCGGACCCGGTGGCTTAAAACTCACGCCGGGCGTGTGTGCGTGCGTGCCCAAGATCCCAAGAGGAGAATGGAGGAGAAGGGATTGCGGCATGACCATCCCCCCTGGGGGGTGATTTCTCGCTTTCTGTCTCTGTCTCTCTCTCGCTGTCTGGCGAGCGCACGCGCCTTATAGCGAAAAACCTCTCCAAAAAATAAAAATAAAAAAGGAGTAAGGCTTCTTTTTTTCTTTTCTTTATGAAAACATAATAGGTGGAGACTTCTAGTCCTGTCCAAGATAAAGGAACAAGAACCAAAGAACCAAATTTATCTTCCTGCTGAAACCAACTAAAAATCAGAAAAAAATATATGAAGCAATGGTTTCATACACTGGAGGTTAATAACAGAAGACAGAGGTCCCTGAAAGATGAGAAATAAATAAGATGAGCTCTCCAGTTGTTGAGTGTATTTCTCTAATAGTGTTTCCAGGCCACAACACAGGAAGAAAATACAAGGACCGTTTGGTAGCTTGCCGAACTTTGGAGACCTTGCTGAGGTAGAGAAGCCACAGCAACTAGTGTCCCTGGATAGAGGACTGGAGAAGAGCGAACTACACAGAGAATGGGGGGAATCTAGAGCGGTTCCTCCTTCTGATGAGAATGTGTGGGAGGTAACTCTCCAAGATGGGAAAACACGCTGGAAGAATTAAAGGGAATGATCCCTTTAGCCATACCACCTGCTGGCCCCAAACAAAAATATTTTTATAAAATGAATAGATCATCAGTGAGTGGAACAATTTCAAGTAGCCTAATACATGTAATCGTAATCATCAGAGAAGGAGAGAAGTAAAAACAAAACAACAATAAAAAACTGAATATTTTCCAAATATGATAAAAAATTTTGAACCATAGATCCAAGATACTCAATTAAGTCTAGACACAAGAAATATGAAGGAACATGCAGCAGGAGATATGAACCAAGAGCATATAATAAACCTAATTGTAACTGGAGATAAAGAGGAAATTTAAAATCAAGTTAATGAGGGGCCAGCAGGTGGTGTGGTGGTTAAGGTGCTGGACTCCCATGTGACCAATTGCAGTTCGAATCCCAGATCAGGTTGCTTGCTTTCTCATTTTCCCTCTCTCTGTCTGTCTTTCTTGGATGAGTATAAGTGCCCTATAGCAAATTAAAAATACAACAATAATAATAAAGAAAATTAAATAAATGATTCTTTTTTTAAAAAAGAAGTTAATGAAAAAAATCCATTATGTACAGAAAAACAAAAATAAGTATAAAGGCAAATTACTTGTTGAAGTAACCAGCAGTTAGTGTAATGGCTATGTCACTGGACTCCCACATAGTCGACCGCAGTTCGTGTCCCGGACCCGGTGGCTTAAAACTCACGCCGGGCGCGTGTGCGTACGTGCCCAAGATCCCGAGAGGAGAATGGAGGAGAAGGGATTGCGGCGTGGCCATCCCCCCTGGGGGGTGATTTCTCGCTTTCTGTCTCTATGTCTCTCTCTGTCTGGCGAGCACACACGCCCTATAGTGAAAAACTTCTTCAAAAAAAAAAAAAATTACTTGTTGAAAACAATGCAAGCAAAAAGAGAAATGAGCAACACCTTTAAAATACAGAAAGAAAAATATCTGAATACTTGACCTGGCAAAAGTATCTTTTAAGAAGGCAAAATGAAGATTTTTTAAACAGACAAAAAGGTAAAAGAATTTATCAGCAGCAGACCTGCAGAATGATAAATGTTAAAAAGAATTTCTTCAGGCAGAAAAAAAATGATACCAGATAGTAAGGAATGAATGATACCAAAAATGGTAAATATTTGTATAAACAGAAAATAATTTTATCCAAATACATCTTTTAAACAATTGACTAGTTAAAGCAAAATAAAAAATATAGTATAAGATTTATGACAGTGCAGGAATAAATTATATGATAACAAATGGTAGAAGGAAAAAAATACTCGGTGATACCATTTGTATATTATATACAAAATAGTACACTATCACTTGAAGGTAAACAGTTATAAGTGAATGACAGATTAAAGATGTGTACTATAAGCCCTAAAACAATCACAAAAGAACACAACAAAGTTAAAGTCCAATAAAGTCAGTAGACAAAATAAAATGGAATAATAAAAATAATTCAAAAGAGAGTAAAAAAAATGGTTAAACAGCACAAAGAATGGGTAAATGGAAAAAATAGTAAGGTGGTAGATTTAAACCCATTAACAACAACCCCATTAAATGTAGACAATCTAAACACCCCAATTAAAAGCAGAAGTTGTTGAACTGAACTTTTCTTAAAAAGCAATATACACATATATCCTACCTATAAGAAACACACTTTAGGTTCCAGCAGGTGGCATAGTGGTTAAGGCATGAATTCACAGACAACCAACTGCAGTTCGAGACTCGTTGACTTTAAACTCATGCTGGGTGCATGTGCATGTGTGCCCAAAATCCCAAGAAGAGAATGGAGGAGAAGAGACTGTGGCGTGACCATATCCCCCAGGGGAGGTTCTCACTTTCTCTCTCTTTGTCTCTCTCTGTCTCTCCAATGAGCACATGTACCCTACAGCAAAAATCTCTCAAAAATAAAAAAAAAAGAAGCACACTTTAAATATAGAAACATAAATGAGCTGAAAATAAAAGGATGAGAAAGATAAAGTAACACAACAAAATCTGGAGTTGCAATATTAATATCAGAAAAAACATATTTTGGAATAAATTATATTACCTAGGATAAAGAAAGTCATTTTAGAGTGATTATGAGGTTAATTATCTAGAAGACATAACAATCTTAAATATATATGCACATAATAACAGAGCTATAAAATATATTAATCAAAACTGAAAGAACTGCCAAGAGAAATAGGCAATTCCACAGTTATAGTCATAAATTATAATAACTCTCAGTCAACAATAAACAAAATCAGCAACTATGTAGACTACTGAGACAACCTTATTAATCAGCTTGAAATGATTGACATTTATAGAACACTCCACTCAATGGTAGCATAATCCATATCCTTTTATATTATTATTAACATATTTTATGTTAGATAACAGGATAAGGGAAAAAGAGAACAAAAATATTTGTTTAATAGCTACATAAATAAAAACGTATTAATATAAAAATAAGGAAATAAGGCCAACCTTACAGCCTAGTGGTTAGGGGAGCTGAATCCCACGTGGCCAACTGTAGGGTTCTGATCCTGTCTCCAGTGGCTTGGGAAACATGCCAGGCATGTGTGCCAGTATGCTCAAAATCCAGACAGAAATGAGGTAATCCCTATTTTGGCATTATTGTAGCTTGACCATATCCCATTGCAGGGTGCTTTCTCCCTGTCTCTCTCTTTCTCTCTTGACAAGCACACCCTTTGGAAATTAAAAATATAAGTAAGAAATACTCATAAATATTACAGTCCTCCTTTCTGCAACTGGTATTCCTGAAGACAGTATTTCTAACTACCTTCCTCTGTCACCCATTCCATATTCTCTTTGCTCTCAGCAAGCACCTTAGCTTGTCTGTTGGTTCTAGGTTTATAATAAACTACAACAGCCCATTTCTGTACTGCCTGAAAAAACACTATAATGAAATAAATAAATAAATAAATTTTAATAAAAAATCTTGAGTATCCCTTGTATTGTATACACACTTTTCCTTATCACCACTGTATAACAACAAGCCAAATTCCACTTTAAAATCAGGTTCAATCACCTCAGCCATATGGCGACCTCTTCTTTGCTTGTTGATTTAGAGGCATAAGGATCTCTAAGTGACCTGGTGACAGTTTCAAATATCAGTTCAACTGAGTCCTTGTTTTATCCCAGTGGGAAGCATTCTTCCTTTTGGAACTAATATTTCTAAACCAGTAGACCCTGTGGTTACAGAGACAGAAAGAAAAAATTAACTAGTAGATCACTTAGAAAACCAGTAAAGAAAGTCACAGTCATTTCTACTTCTTGATTCCTGGACATGTGAATTGTAGCTATGGGCTGGGAGATGACAAACGGCATTGTGTATTGGGTACTGACTTAGTGCATATACTATATCTTAGAGGTCATTATTCCAGCTCTGCACAGTATTGCCACCTGGCTAACACTTAAGTGAATTTTTTTTTTTTTTTTGAGAGGTTTTCGCTACAGGGCGCATGCGCTCGCCAGACAGACAGAAAGATACAGAGAGACAGAAAGCGAGAAATCACCCCCCAGGGGGGATGGTCACGCCACAATCCCTTCTCCTCCATTCTCCTCTTGGGATCTTGGGCACGCACGCACACGCGCCCGGCATGAGTTTTAAGCCACCGGGTCCAGGATGCGAACCGCAATCGACTACGTGGGAGTCCAGCGACATAGCCATTACGCTAACTGCTGGTTCCCACACTTAAGTGAATTTTTGAAAGTTCATTCCACTAGTCTGTCAAATCAGCCACTTCAGGAGGATGGTGAACATGTTAAGATCAGTGAACTTCAGGAACATAGGCCTACTTCACACTCCATTTCTTGTGAAAATAACAGTTTTGATCAGGAGTGATGCTATGTATTAATAGAATACCATGACAATGGATAAGATATTCTGTTAAGTCCACAGTTGGTAAATAGGCAGAAGCATTGTGGACAGGGAAGGAAAGTCAGCATCTAGGGTCAATGTTTACTCCAGCACAAGCAAAACACTGGCCCTTTTGTGATGAATATGGTCTAACATAATCAAATTGCCACCAAGTAACTTTGGCAATTTGCTTCAGAGATGGTACCATTTCAAGGGCTCAGTGTTGATCTCTGCAATAGCAGATTGGGCACTTAGTAGAGGCTGCATCCAGATCAGACGTGGTAAATGAAAGTTTATGATACTCAGGCCCATAACCCCCATTCCTGTGTCTATGGTCACTTTGTTCATGAACCAATTGGGCAAAGACATAGGGTTGGGGAGAAAGGCAAACCAGAACAGGTCATCTTATAGATCTGATTATTAAAACATTCTTCTGCTAAAGTTGATCTTTGGGATGTAAATATCTTCATATTCTGTGCCCATTCAGAGAGATCTACCTTCCTCTTTTCAAAATTTCTTGGCATCAATTTTCAATCATGTTCTTTCCAGTCTAATAATCCAGCTACACCATTGGTCCCAGTCCCTGAATATACTCACACATCTGTTGATTTGTTCTTCCAAGCAAAATAAACAACCAGGTACACTGCTCAAAGTTATACCCATTAGAAGGACTGTTCTTCACCTCTGTCCTTCAGGAATATCCCAGAATATGGTTGCACTGCTGCAACCATATATTTTCAGCTGGTGCCTGCATATTATGCAGATCTATCTTTAAATCAGGTTTGAGTGTTTTGTTTCATTTTTTGTTTCCCAGTCAACCTTTTATAGATCATTCTTCTTGAGACCATAACCATGGGATAAAAACATAGCAGGAGTAGAGCCCAGAAGAATTTGAGCACTTGCTTATGTCTTCAAAAACATGGAAATTTGAGCATTTATTTATGCCTTTGAGGCCTGCTTGAGCCCAAGTGTGTATACCACTTCCATTGTATACTGGGCCTCTACTCTGCACATGCAACCCTCGTGGGCCAGAGAATACCCAATTCATCATGGGTAGCTTAGGGTGCATGGTAGCTTGGTGACTCATGGTTTATGGTCACGATACACTGTCCAACCTATAGAGTGAAAGACAAGACCTATAAGGTAAGAAAATTCATCCAAACATTAGAAGAATGTTCTAAAAAAAAAAGCTAGGCAGCCCAAAAAAGATGACAAAGGTCTACCAGTATCTATACCTTGACTCTCCACCATCAATTCCACCCTCTTCCCATACTTAAATGTGTCAACCTCTATTATAACAGTACAGAGCTTCCAATTCGTTTTAAACTATCTGTCTATAAGAGAAATTGCCCTTACCCTCTACCCCAAAATAGGGTCAACTTGAATGAATGGTCAGTTTCTGCACCTACTCTAAAATTCAGATTCTCTGAATGATACATATATTTTTTTCAGTTTCTTTGGAACCCCAACCAGATATTTTACAAAAAGAGGAGGCTAAATCACTAAGTTCACTGCCACAAAAATATACTGTATAAACACCTGGGCATGACCAATGGGGAAAATTAGTTGAAATGTGTAGATGAAATGGGAAAAAAATATTGACAGAGATATTTTCTTTTCTTTTTAAATCTTATCTTTTATCCATTTCTTCCATGAAAGAGAGAGAGAAAAGGAGATGAAGAGGTGCCCTCAACAGGGGCCCCATGTCATTAGCCTGGAAACACAACTGACAATATAGACATTCATCATGGCGTGGCTTCAGCATAGTTATTATTTCTTAATAAATACTAGCACTTTGATCCATCCTTCTAATGCAAGCAGAAATTCTTTTCTTTGAAGATAGGCATCTTGATTTACAGGTATGAAAATAACATGGTAAAACTTGAATAACACTATTCTACCTGAACCAAATTTGTATTCTGCTAGTTTCTACTTTAATGAGACTAAGGCAAGAAATATAAGTGGCTAACATGGAGGCTTCGTATGGGCCAGGTCCTATAATAAGTGGGCTTTATTTTTGGGGGGTTTTAGTTTTTTGCTATAGGGTGTGTGCACTCACCAGAGCGAGACAGAGAGTAAGAAAGAGAGAGAGAGCATACTACCCACTAAGGGGGATAGCCACACCCTCAATCCTTTTCCTCTCAGGATTTATTCTGGACAGGCATGCACATGCCCCCAGCATGATTCTCAAGTCACCACATTCAGGTCTCAAACCATGCTGTTGGCCATGTGGGATCCAGCACCTCATCCTCCACTCTATCTGCTGGCCCTAATAAGTGCTTTTCATGCATTAACTTACCTAATGGTTCAATGCTATCATGAATCAGATATTGATGGTTGCTCCATTTTGTACTTCAGAAAACCGAGGGTTAGGAACCAGCAGATGATGTAATGGTTACATCGCTGGACTCCCACATAATCGACCACTGTTCGAGTCCCAGACCCAGTGGCTTAAAACTTGTAGGGCATGTGTGCATACATGCCCAAAATCCTGAGAGGAGAATGGAGGAGAAGGGATTGTGGTGTAGCTATCCCCCTTGGGGGTGGCGGGGGGAGGGAGCGATTTCTCACTTACTGTCTCTCTGGTGAGCGCACTTGTCCTATAGCAAAAATCTCCCTTAAAAATAAATAAATAAATAAATAACAACAACAACAACAACAAAAATGTTTTTAGGTAGGTAGGTTGTCTATGACAGCCTTCCTAAAGATCCATAAATGAAATAAACATCAAATTTACCTGACACAGGAAGAAATGCTTTGTAATTGTAAGCAGTATCTCTACTATGACACCACTTGAACCATTTTTTCCGTAATACCATCACATACATATTCTATTGGAAAGCTCTCTAATCTGCTCAATACTGAAAAAAAGTGATTCGTTTCAGCAAAATCTCTGTGGCTATTTTTATCAGAGACTATCTATTTCATTGTGTATAGAATACTGAGTCTTGCAATGTGTGTCATAGAACAAGTACTACCTAATTTTACCTCTTAATTCAGGAATTACTTGACACATCTTTTTACACTATACCTCAACATTGGATTTAAAGAACATTTTTAATCTTAGTATTCTGCAATAAGACATCTTTTGTGATGAATATTAATATGCTTGTTTCATGTAAAAGTAATATACATTCCTCCTTCTTTAAAGTAAAAAGACAGTCTCAAGGATCCTAAGACATGTGTTTTAAATGAAATTCATGCTGGGGTTATTGGTGTTTTATGTTAACATGCTTCTCAAGCCTTCCCCACCACCACCACCACCTAGTCAGATAGTCTTCATTTTTAGTGTCCTCCCATATTACCCCACTTCCTGACAGTTTGCCAGATTCTCACAGATTTGCAAAATTGACAAAACGCACTGTGAAAAAATGTCTTAACAATGTGCAAAGTTTTTCATGTATTTTATTGAAATATGTGCATATTACTTGCAATATCGCTTAATAAGACATAAAACTGGAAAGTGTTCAAAAGTTAAAGCCCAGGCTGCTGTCATCATCTTAATTCTTGTGAACTTAAATTACTTTTTGTTGAAGAGAAAGGAAAAAGGAAAATAAATTCAAGGTTCACAAAATATTTCTTCTAAAGACTTTTAAACAAAAGACAGACTTCAGAATCAGCCCACAGTACAGATTCAACTGGCCAGCAGTCAAAGACCAGTCAAGACTATCCAGTCCCTTCTCTGTTGCACTTGAGTCAGCACAAGAGACAGTAGTACCACCACCGAGGAAAGGATCAAGCAGCTTGGTTCAGTTGCACAGGGTCAGAAATTTCAAACTAGGCTGAATTTGATAGGACTTTGAGTCTACTCCTTTTACTTTATGTGTGCAGTCTTCAAAATGTTCATGATAAATGCTTACTCTGAAGAAACTATGCATGACATTAAAAAAAATTTGCACCAATATAAAGTCATACTTTAATTCCATTTATCCATATTCTTTGAAGTCCCTTTGTAGAGGTGAGAACACAACCTCATCAGTTTCCACAGTAAGTCAAAGGAAAAAAAAAAAGTTTGTGGGGGCCCAGGAAATAGCATTGCAGTAAAATGCAATGCTCTGTGAGGCTGACCCACATGGGAAGGTTTGGGGTTTGTATCCAGAGACCTCCCTCAGTATACAGGGCATGGACATGCCCAAGGTCCTGGGCCAGTTGAGGCTGCAGGTAGATCAGATTGAAAGTCACGTTGGGGATATTGTCTCTGTATTCTCTCTGTCACTCACAGGGGAAGTAAATTAAATAAACTTTTTTAAAAAGTGTTCATCCCAGTGTTCATTCTGTCATGATCCATGACTTTATTAGGATATAGGCACTTCCAGAAATAGGACACTAATTTCATTTTGGCTGAATTACTCATATGATTATCCCCTTTTCAATAAACTAATAAAGAGTTTAAGGTAATAATTTGAAAATTTTGTCAATAAATTTAAAAATAAGAACTTTATTAGCACTATTTAGCCTTAATGAAAAGTAAGCCTACACCCATCCCTGATACCATAAGAATTTTAAAGTTTGAATCTACAACAGTGTGGTTTTTAGGGCAGCTAGATCCCACATGGCCAAGGGCACAGTTTGACCCAACAGCCTGAAAAACACAATGAGCATGTGTGCATGCATGTCCAAAATCCTGAGAGGATAATGAAGAAGAAGGGATTGCAGTGTGATCAAACTTTGGGGGGGGGGGTTCTTTTATTCTCTCTCTCTAGCAAGTACATGTTTCCTATAGCAAATTTTAAAAATAATTTAAAATTTTATTTTTTAAAACCATATTATCGGGAACCAGCAGTTAGCGTAATGGCTATGTCGCTGGACTCCCACGTAGTCGACCGCGGTTCGTGTTCCAGACCCGGTGGCTTAAAACTCACGCCGGGCACGTGTGCATGCGTGCCCAAGATCCCGAGAGGAGAATGGAGGAGAAGGGATTGTGGCGTGACCAACCCCCCTGGGGGGTGATATCTCGCTTTCTGTCTCTATGTCTCTGTCTGTCTGTCTGGCGAGCGCACGCGCCCTATAGCGAAAACCTCTTCAAAAAAAACCATATTATCAAATAAAAATGTATAAATAAAAATAGAGGGTCATCAAAAATAAGTATAATGGAAGGTCAAGACATGCAGGATGTGTGGGTAGATAGGACTAGAAGGCAGATATTGAAATCTACAGAGTTCCTATAATGGAGATTCCAGTTTAGCTCTGAGCTGTGAGGTGGCCACAATAAAAGAAAAATATATGAGTTTCATTGTCCTCAAGGGAAACAAATCTTTTGATAAAACGTAATTTAAAATTAGTAAGCTTGTTTGTAGATTTAACTAGTAAAAGTTATAAGAATCCTTAGCAAATAGGTTAGAAGTTATTTACCAGAAATTTTTATTGTGACCAACCAATTAATCTAAAATATTTGAGGCAAATATAGTAGATGACATAGGGTCTCTGACAGAATGGTTCTCCTCACTAAACATCTTTGAAAAATCTGACTTATTTCTTCATTCTAATTTTTTACTTCCTTCCTAAAAGGAAATTTGTTTTCTTGATTTTTTTTAGGTCATTTCATGTTCATAAGTCCACTTAAAGTAGATGAAACACACACACACACACACACACACACACACACACACATATATATATATATATATGCATCATAGATTTAAAGTTGAAGTGAGTCATATGTATTTTTATTCCAACTCATTTGTTTTACAGATATAGAAATCTATACCCAAAAAAGTATAATGTGTTACCCATTTCCTCAAAATTAATTCGTTTCCAAGCATCTAGTAAATGTCTTTTCTCTCTCCTGGTGTCACAAAACTTTGAAAACTGAGGCTCAGATATTATGGTAACTACTATTTTCCAAATGAAATCAGTGTAATTTCTTGAGTTTCCCAGAATGTAGTTAAAGACATAATATAGTACTATGTTTTCAAGAGACTATTGATGATTATTTTAATACATATATTTTTTACTGAGGGACCAAATGACACATGACAGTTTGAATGTCTTTTCATGTTCAGTAGTAACTTTTCAATACAGTCATCAACATGGTACTTTTTCACGAAAAAAAAAAAAATCAGCATTCTTACTCTTAGTGCTGAATTTCTCATACGATGTAAACAAAGTATCTTGGTTTGTATTAGAGCTCTCAGTGGCAAGCACAATCTTGATGAGAGATTTATTGAAATGATATTGAGTAGCTCAGAAAATTACCATGAAGGTACAAGTTTAGTAGAGAGGGGGAGATAAAGGATGTCTAAAAAACATGGCAGTGACATCATAAAACCAGATTGGAAAGGACCCAGATGCACCTCCCACACGCTAGTCCCCATAGCCGGTACTGCTGCCGCCATGAGAACCTGACATGGATGCTGCTGCCATAGCCCTGCCACTTTGCCCCTGCACCTGATGTTGCTGCCTCTGTGGCCGCCCACCATCAGAATGAGTTCTCTATGGTCCCTGCGCCATTGCACCACACCTACTCCTAATTTTGAGTCCAAGGAAGGTACATCCAAATGGCATTTGAACATTTCCATACCTTAGTAGTGAAGGAGACTGAGGAAGGAAGAAAGTGGCAATTTTGAACTCCACAGTAAGAGATGAGATATATCTTTTACCAAGATTCTTAGCATGGGAGAGCCTCCCAAACAAAGGAATAAGGTTCAAATGTGTATGACTCTTGGTTCCCATAAACAAGCCTTTTCCGTCCAATGTTCTAATTTTATTAATAGCAACACTGTTAATAGCATTAACAATAATGTTACTCAATATCCATCAGCCTTGGAAATAAGAACTGGTAAATAAATCACCTTGTAAATCACTCTTCAACCTGAAAACACACAAGAGATTCACTCACCAGATTTTGACTCTGTTTTGAAGCCAAAGTTTTCTCCATAAAGGGGGAGAAATCCAAATCTGATGTTCAGACAAGTATCTTCTCTTTGCTAAGTTAGTGTACATTTGTGTAGAAATGTCAGTCTTTCTACCTATTTCATTGTGGCCATCCCCTGTAGGGCCCGAGTTCCCACTTTCGCTCTCCCTTTTTCTCTCTCTGTCTCTCTTTAGCAAGCACATGGGGGAAAAGAAGCAAATTGGGAAAAAAAGTTGTTCTGAAAAATTATATTCAAATAATTGTCAAAATCTACTATATACTGCTCCCACTGAAGAACTTTTTTCTCTCAAGAAAAGTATTTTTCTGAGCAACCAGTTGTTTCTGGTCTATCGAAGTTTCATAGCTTTAGGATGGGCTGCCCCATCCATAGGTTTATCCTCTTATCAATTAAATGTTTGCCCCCAGACCAGCATCTTTTTAAATTTTTCCTGAATAGCCACCTGAACAGGTTATGTAGACAGCCTACATGGGCTTGAACAAAAACTTAATCGTGGGCCAGCCCATGGCCTGGTGGTTAAGCCATCTGGATCCCACTAGGCCAACTATGTGGTTGAGTCCCAGACCAGTGGCTTGAAAAACACACTGAGTACATGTGTGTGCATGCCTAAAATCCTGAGAGGAGAATGGAAAGTAAAGGACTGTGGTGTAGTCATCCCCCTGGGGAGTGTACTCTCTTTTTCTTTCTCTATCTCAGGCAAGTGTGTACACCGTACAGCAAATTTTTTTAAAACAGAACTCAATCTCATAGACGCAATATATTCCTCATGATTTAATTCAAACAGAATATTTTCCATGCCAGACCCAAATTGTAAAGGTATGAAAGTTTAAAACTTCCAGTCAAAATTTAGTTAATATGCAGATAAAAATTTTGCTAGAAATCACTGCAACATAATTTCATTCTGCTTTCTTGACTATTTTCAAGAAGTCTTCTTACATTCCTTCCTTATTTCTCTATTCAAAAGAGATTTCTTTAAAGTGCCTGAGTTAAGATAGGGTCAAGTAGCTTAATCTTTTTGATGCAGAGCTTATTGGAATAAAGAAAAGAACTGAATAACATTGGATTACTAGACTTCAGCATTCATTTTGATTAGTTGATCTTTTCTTTTAATAATTGCAATCAGCATTTAAAGAAATTTCCATAATGCCAAATTATATGAGTGGGATTTTTTTTTTCTGTTTTGGATGTATTTTGCAATTTGAAAATAAGAAACAATCAAAAAATGAAAATATCCTAAAAACACTACTGGACATTCATTTAGACAAACTTTCCAAGATACAAAAAGGGAAATAAAATCCTTGATCAGGAACAGAGATTACAGGCATTATTATAATTTTAATTCCTACCTCACTTTTTTTTAAGAATTATTTTATTTAACGTTATTTATTTATTTATTTATTTATTTATTTATTTTAATTTGACCAGAAAGGGACAGATTGAGAGAGTATGAGAGAGACAGAGAAAGAGAAAGTGAGAAAGCAAGCCACCAGGTCTGGGATTAGAATCATGGTTGGCCATGTGGTAGTCCAGTGCCCTTAACCACCACGCCACCTGCCGGCCCCATCCCACCTCACTTTTGACTTTTTTGTGTGTGTGAGACCTTGCCCAATTTATTCAATTTATTGGGTTATTTTATAGTGTCCTGTGAGATCACCAAATTTCTCTGAGTTACAAAAGATATCTTATCTTTTTACTTCATTTTTAGATAAGGTATCTTTTGTAACTCAAAGAAATTTTATTAGAGTCATAGTTACAAAGTCATTTAAGACCTTTTGTTTGAAGGCTAAGTTTTATTAGCACATTTATTTGTTTAAGATTTTTATCTAATAAATTTTTAAACATACTTACCTAGAACAATATAGAACTCTTCGGCTTTTTGAGTTAACTGAAAGCAATTTTTCCTAATAATATTTAATCGTCCTTATTTCTTTTTCAGGAATTACACTGCCCTGAGCATTTTTATGATGTTTCATCCACTAAAGTAAAAACTTATGGCAGTTTAATTCCCCAAATAAAAAAGGGCTGCTGTAAACATAACTGAACTACCAGGAAGCAGATGGTTTTAATTATCTACATAAAAAGCTATTTATACAGGGAATTTGGAAAAACAATCTAAAAACAATACTCACTGTAGAAACATACATTTTAATTAATTTAGGCTTTAAAAAGGAATAACAAGTGATTATTAAGTGTTACCTAAAAGTCAAATTGACTTTAAAGGCTAGATATGAAAACCTGGAGTGCCTCCGAGAGCCTTAAAACACTGCAGTTGCATATGTAATTGTATATTTGATCTTACAAATAAATTGAGGGGAAGAGGATTGTTTGAAATCGGCACAAGCTCACTTGCACAATAATATACAATCAGAGTCTGAGTTGAGCCAGGCAGTAAACAGGCATACTATACATTATATAAATCATTCCAAATTTGGGGTCCAGGAACATTCATTGGGTCTTCAAAACCAAGGAAAAAATCATGCAGAACAATTTTTCTGCCTGTCTAAAGAGTGCTTAGCATTGAACTTAGTATACAGTAAGTAGTCTATGTTCTATTAAATAAATATTATTCCTGCCTAAAAGAAAAAATAAAGTCATGTGAAAAGCTCTTTTGCCTTACTAATTCTGAGGCTATCTGTGCAATAATTACAAGTACATGTGCCTCACATTTGTCTCCTACCACCACCGACCTCACCCATGCTTACTCATCTCTCTCCCTATCCATTTACTGCTGATGCTCTGGTTCTGGAGACATCAGCCCCAGACCTCTTTGTATGGCAACAGGGCTAGACCACTCCAGTGGCTGCTTATGCAAAACAGCTACTTTAATCCGTAATCAGATGACTACAACAGTAAGTATGACTCCAAATAAGGTGGGGAAAAGAAATTCATGAGTGAGGTTCTCTCAAGCCAGTTCCATAGCCTAGTGGTTAAAGACCTAGATCTCCCATGACTAACCACACTGTTCGAATCCTAGCTCTGGCAGCTTGAGAAGTATATTGGGAGCATCTGGGTGCCAGCACAAAATCTCAACAGAATGAAGAAATGGAGAAGAAATTGCGGCTGACTACACTGTTTCTCTCTCTCTCTCTCTCTCTCTCTCTCTCTCTGTATGTATGTATGTGTGTGTGTATATATACATACACACACACACACACACACACACACATATACACACCTACACACACATAAGTATGTATACATGTATATAAAGAGAAAAAAGAAATTTCTAGTAATATTTTCTGAAATTCTAAATAGTATGAAAATTTTTTTATTAGTTTCCTAGAGTTCCTTTAACCTTACCACAAACTGTATAGCTTAAAAATAATAGAAATAGGATAGAAAAGCAACCTCCAGCAACTGTGAAGGCTAGAAGTCTAAAACCTGTTGGCAAGTTTGGTTGCTTCTGGATACTCTGAAGGAGAATCCATTCCCTGCCTCTTCCCTGGCTTCTGGCCGTTGCCAGAAGTCTCTGATGTTCCTCAGCACGTGGATACATGACTCCAATCTTTCCATAATCACACGGCCTTCTTTCTTGTGTTTCTGTGATTTCTTATTTGCTGTCTTTCATAAAGACACTTGTTGTTGGATTTATAGCCCAGTCTAATCCAGAGTGATCTCTTCTTAAAATCCTTACCTTAATTTCATCTTTGCAAAAGCTCTTATTCCAAATAATATCAGTGTAAGGTTTCTGCTAGACATATTGTTAAGGGATAGGGGAACCATTCAACCATTCAACCCACTTGAGACCCCCCCCTCAAACAAGTAACTGACATTTCAGAGGAGATCAACCTAGAATGAGAGCAAAATAGAGCATGCAGAAGAAAATCAGTAAAAATTAGATAAAACAAGATGAGAAGGAATTTAGCTTCAAACTGAATGGAAGCATACCTCCTAGAAATATGAGACCAAGGGTTCTCATTATTTATTCAATAAAGAAGATTTAGAGATTATATTAAAATTCGCCGTTATCAGCAATTGCTAAATATCATTTTTAATAAACCTTATAGAGTTCAGTTGTTGACTATGTCACAACATATCTATTATCTTCAGAATTACCCAGTTTCTCCCAATTCCAGTAGAGACACGAATAGTGTAGTAAGAACTAAGTAAAGAGAATAATTCAGGGGAAAGCTGTCTTCCTTACTCCAAATTCTTACCAAGTTTGCTACATGCTATGCAGGGATATTCTGGGAACAGCCTTAGACATTCTTTAGTCTAATCACTGTCTACCTCATGATGGGGACATTATGTAAAATGTTAAATTAATCTGAAAATAGTTGTGAAAAAATTACATTAAGGTGATAGTTTAAAAAACTTAAATTTTTAAAAATAAGGAAAAAAAAGTCAGAAAAGAAAGCATTGTAACTTCTTTCTTTAAGGATACAATAATTTCCAGGCACTAAGCAGGAGTTTGTTTTTAATATTTCATGTAATTTTCTTAAACATATTATCATAAGGTGTTACCTATATTTTATAAATGACAAAGATATGAACTTAAGTCTTTCTAACAACTAAACTTATGCTGTTCCACCAATAACTCCATCCCAGTCCCTCCACAAGTTGAGAAGTATGATTTGAATATAGGAACCCTCACCAGCTAGGAGGACTTGCCATTTATTTGCCAATCACATTATCCTTTTTATCCTTCAACACACAGCACAGTGCTAGATACTTCATGTGCTTTGTACAAATGGGTGGTGACTTGTTGACCACAAAGTGAAACGTCCTGTAACAAACTTGGGCCGAATAACTAGGCTGCGCCTAATTCATTGTATGGTACCAAGAAACTAGTTATGAACTTCTGCAAATGTCTGAGAAGTTCAGTTAGATAGAATGATGAAATTTTCACAGTAAATACCTACAGTCTGGTCAGACAACCTTCAAGGGCTAAAACTTCTGACTCAGAAAAGTATCTTTTCCTAAAAATGCAAAGAAAGTAACAAGAAGACAGCTGTGTTGATTCAGTTTAAGTAACAAGGCCATGCTGTTTCGAATACCATTTAAAGGTAGACCATATGAAACTCAGTATTTATACATTGCAATGCAGATTTTGTGGTTATTAAAAAAAAGTACCATGATTCTTTGTTTGAATGTAACAGATTAGTCTCCACCCATCTGAAACTCTTAGTTACTCAAAGGTAGTTTAACAATTTACCTAAACCTCATGCTTCTCTTCCTTTTTATTAGTCATGATCATAACTATGAGTTTCCTATTAAAGAGCAAAAGGGACATGGAGATAAAAATGAATTTCAAACTTAGTAGTACTCCATATTAAAAGTTTGGTAGAGAAAACAACCACTACTATCTTCTCATAAAACAACGGTCAAAAGTTGTTTTGCAGTCTAGCCTTATCTAGCCACAGTTGGTAGCAAACTCAACAGCAATGCTGGAAGCCACTTGGCCACATACCAGATAAGGCCCCTGAGTCACCTTGACAAATCCTTCAATTGTATGTGAATCTGTCCATGCCCAAGATCTTGATGAGCTAGAAGGCTGGAGAAAGAGGATCTCAGTGTGATGAGAGACCCTGCTGAGGGTGCTCTCTCATGGCCATAAATGTGTATATGTGCTCTTTATTCTGAATAAAATAAATTTTAACAAAAAAGAAAGTTATTTTGGAAATTCTCAAATTGTCTATATCTGTGATCGCTCTCTGTCCCTCAGAACTCAACCACATCAAGAATTAGGAGAGCATTTCATTTTTGTTCTTATTAGCCATACCAAAGAGCAACATTGCCTTCCACTATCACATATATCTCAAAATTTAGAAACTCTGTAATAAAATCTAAAGAATATGTTCTGTACTATTTTCACTACAAAAGTAAGATCATGGTATAATAAAAGTACTCTATTGAAAAGCTGTTAAGAGTTTGGCCTCCATGGGTCTGGCAGGTGCATGGTGGCTAAGAGCGCTGGACTCTCACATGACTGACCATGGTTCAAATCCCAGACTTGGTGGCCTCCATTCTCACTGACCCCACTCTGTCCTTCTCTGGTCAAATTAAAATAAATAAATAAATAAATAAAGCTCAATAATAAAAAATTAATTTCAAAAAAATTTTAGCCTCCTATAACTTTCCCAGTACCCCATCATCCATATTCCTAAGTCACTGATTTCTAGAATATAGAAAAATGTTTTGCAGATTTTTATTATATTCATTTTAATAATGCTTATAGTACAGCCTGCAGGGAATTAGAAGAGTTATCATAACAGCAGAATGTTGTAAAATCATGTCACCAGCCAGCATGACTAAGGGGTCTTGGGCTGTCAAGGCCAGTGGGAGAGGGAGGAGAGGCGAAAGTGGATGCAGATAAGAGTGAAATGGTGAAAGAAGAGAAAGGAGAGCAGGCTTTGGCTACTGACTCTGGGAACTACCTGCCCACACTGGTTTTCTGAGGAGAAAGGAAGCAGAGACTGGTGGTAAGAACTACCCATATAACTATGAAAATCATTGATTCTCTTGAGTCCTCAAGAACACCTGATATATGCTCATTCATCCATTTAAAGAGTATTTATAGACTGCATAATCTATTCTTGCATTTAGACATCTCCCAATTGTTGAGAGCTCTTGTAGACACTAAAACATAGTAACCAAAACCATTAAGGATATATTGGATAACAAATGTCTATGAACAGCATTAATAGTTACCAATATCTAGTTAAACTATCTTCAGTCTATATAATGAATTACTATAAACTCTTTAAAATAGTGCTATAAAATAAGGTTCACATAGGAAAAGTTTATGACATAAGTAAAATTATAAAATTATATTAAAATACAATCTCTTATTTTTTTAAGAGGTTCTGCCTTAGGGCATTTGCGTTTGCCAGAAAGAGACAGAGACAGTGAGAAGGAAAGTGAGCAATCAACCCCCAGGGAGCATGACCATGCCACAACCCATTTTCCTCCATTCTCATCCCAGGATTTTGGGCACGTATGAACATGTGCCCAGCATGAGTTTCAAGCTACCAGGTCTGAGACTCAAACTGTGGTCAGCCATGTGGGAGTCTAGCAATATAACTGCTAGGCCACCTACTGGTCCCAATATGATCTCATTTAAAAAAGAAAATATGTAGTATGTAAACATACATATATATTTGTAAAGTTTATTTATGTAGTTTCTCCATGAGTGAGAGGCAAAGAGACAGACATCCACGGGACCAGCAGTTAGTGTAATGGCAATGTCACTGGACTCCCATGTAGTTGACCACGGTTCACGTCCTGGACCCGGTGGCTTAAAACTCACACCGGGCGCGTGTGCGTGCGTGCCCAAGATCCCAAGAGGAGAATGGAGGAGAAGGGATTGTGGTGTAGCCATCCCCCCGGGGGATGATTTCTCACTTTCTGTCTCTCTGTCTCTCTCTGTCTGGCAAGCACACCCGCCCTATAGCAAAAACCTCTCTTAAAAAAAAATGAGACAGACATCCGCAACAAGATGTTGGCATCACACATCACCTCCAGACATGGCCAGCCCTGGATCATGGGCATGCATATGCCTGGTATATTCAGGGAGGACTCCAAATCCAGAACTTGAACCCAGAACTTTCCCTTGTGGATCAGCCTTGCAGTTTGCTATGTAGCCACTGTGTCACCATCTGGCACCAACACATACATTTTCAAATAATGAATAAGACTCTTTCTAATATTCTAACAATATTTCCTTAGAGTAGCAGAATAACAGAATATTTCTGGCTTCTAAACATCTGTGATAGGCAGCATAATCACACACACACGCCCCACCCATGTACAAGTTCTAATCCCCAAAACCTGTGACTATGCTACTTTATATGGCAAAGGGGACTTTGTAGATGTGACTAAGTACTTCCAGATGGAGAGTTTATCCTGGACTTTCTGTGTCAGCCCAACGTCATGAGGATTCTCTTAAAAGCAAGGCACAAGAATCAGAAAAAGAGATACAACAACAGAAGCAGACTTAAGAGTAAGGAGGTTGTGAGCCAAGGCATGAAGGTAGATAGAAGCTGGAAAAGATGACGAACAAGTCCACCTCCAGAAGGAACACAACCTTGGTCTAAGATCCATAAGACCCATTTTGGAATTTCAACCTGTGACACTATAAGACAACAAATTTGCATTCTTTTAAGACACTGAGTCTGTGAGAATTTGTTACAGTGGCAGTATGAATCTGCACAACATCCTGCACAAACTTTATGTTTTTTAAACAAAATATCAGTCATTTTTAAAGTCTAACCTAAGTAGCTTTAATTGCCACTTGTTTTATTTTATCAATGTAGAATTTATAGTCATTCATGGCAGGCTGCCCCTGAAAGCCTTAAAACTCTCAGAAATTGAACCCAGCACAGGAGCTTTACTATGTACTAGATGCCATCATGCCTGTCTTCCATATTCTCCTTGTGGTATACTTATTCGTAGTAGTGAAAGATGAAAGGGTACCAAGAGAACCAGTCTTGACAAGAATATTAAGGCAACTACCAAGAGCCTTCTGCATTATTTCACAGTATGCCTACTTGTTCTCTGTCCACACTCGCCTCATCACCACACCACCCATTTAAATACCGATAAGTACTTGCATGGCATTTACCTGCCACTGTAACTTTCAGTATTTTGCTCTTCTGTTTTATCAGAAGTGTTTTGGCTTTTCAATTAGATGTTTTTGTCTAATTCATATTACCTACGTTTTTTACCTTTTTTTTTTTTTTAAGAGAGAGAGGTTTTTGTTATAGGGCACTTGCACTCACCAGACAGAGAGAGAAAATGAGAAATCATGACCCAGGAAGCTTGGCCATGCCAGTCCCTTTAACTCAGTTCTCCTCTTGGGATATCAGGCATGTGCACGCATGCATCAAGTGTGAGTTTCCAGCTGCCAGGTCTGAGACTCAAACCACAGTTGGCCATGTGAGAGTGCAGCACCTTAACCAGTACATCGCCTTCTGGCCCTTACCTCTTTAAACTTCTAATAGAAATTGTTAACATTACATGCAAATTCAAGACATCAATAGAAGGTAAAAATTTTATCTGTAAAAGATAGACAACATATTGGAGAACCCAAAAAGAAAACCATGGCATTTTTTTTAAGATATTTTTGCTATAGGGTGCATGAACTTGTTAGAGACACAGAGAGAGACAGAGAGACAAAAAGTGAGAAATCATTCCAGGATGTGGCCAAACCACAACCCCTTCTCCTTCAGTCTCCTCTGAGGATTTTTGATACTCATGCACACATGCCTGGCATGAGTTTCAAGCCACTGGGTCAAGGACTTGAACCACAGTCTGCCACGTGGGAGTCCAACACCTTAGCCACTATGCCACCTCTTGGTCCCAAGAACCACAGTATTTTGAGGTGAAGTAGAAATAGCCAGAGGGCCAATTTCCAATGAAATCCTAGGAAATCTGAGATGGCACACTGGAGAAAATGATAATGACTCTACAAACAACAAAGTCTGAAAAGTACTGATAAATCTAAATCTAATTAGAATATACTTAGAACAGTCTTAAATTTCTGTTGTCACTAATAATAACACAAGTAACATTAACAAGCTAACATTAATTCAGAACCTTATAGGTTACGGAGCACTGTCTCAGCTGCCTTGTAAGGTAAATAGGAATATATTTCATTGTAATCCCTACTGAATGCTTATGAAAAACCAGCAGATAAGTGAACTGACCAAGGAAACATAGATGTAGCCAAATAAAGAACTTCCATACTAAACTTACCTATTTTCACACCACTTCTTAGAGAGAGAGAGAGAGACATGGTTAAATGTTTTGTTAAAGACTATATCACAACTTATGAACAAATATATAATACATTGATTCCAGGAGATGAGAAAATTATTTCATGATTTGAAGGAGGAATTCCATAAAGAAACAGACATCTTAAAAAAATAAATATCAAACAGAAATTCTGGAGATAAGGAATAAATACAGGAAATAAAAACTCCCTTGAAAGTATTAACAGTAGATTAAACCATGGAGAAGAATCTCTGACCCAAAAGACAAAAACTTTGACTGAGTCCAAGCTGCCAAAAACATTGAAAAAATAACCAAAAGAAATTAAGACAACATGCGAGAAATTCTAGACACCACTAAGTGTCTGAAAATCCACGTAATGGATATTCTAGAAGGCAAAAGATGGATAAAATCATAGAAAATCTCTTTCATGAAAAACTATTTGAAAACTTTTCAAATCTAAAGAGACATACAGAGAACACCAAATAGATTCAACATAAGCTGCTCTTCAAGGCACATCATAGCTAAACTGGAAAAAGATAAGGACAAGCTTTGTTCTTGCAAAGGTTACCCCATCAGACTAACCCCAGATCTCTCAAGTGAAACAATGAAATCAGGGAAAGTATGGGAAGACAAATCTAAAACTCTGAAAGAAAAAAATAATATTCAGCCAAAATATTACACTTAGAAAGATTATCCTTCAAATGTGAAGGAGAAATAAAATTATTCTTCACTAAACAACAGCAACAACAACAACAAAAAAATTACCAACGCTACACCAACTCTTCAAAAATAATTAAGGAAATATGACATCAGGGGAACAAAAGAGATACAAATAGAAATAAGAGAACAACAATAACAAAAAATATATAAAAACAAACAAAAAACTAATAAAAATGACTAACTAAATGGTAGGAATAAGTCCATGAACGCTGAAAACTTTAAATGTTAATGTATGAAATTCTCCAATTAAAAAACACAAATTGGGAGCCACCAGGTGGCATGGTGGTTAATTCTTTAATTAAAAAAAAAAATGGCTGAATAGATTTTAAAAAGAAAAAAATAAAGAGCCTTCTATATGCTGCTTCCGAAATACGTATATCACTGATAAAGCTATTTATAGATTGAAAGTGAAGGACTGGAAAACAGAAACCATAAAAATGCTGACTTATGATACTAATATCAGACAAAATAGACTTCAAGACAAAATAGACTTCAAGACAAAAACTGTAAAACCAGACAAAGAAGGACACTGTATAAAATTAATTACTAATTAACTAAAAAATTAATTCATCAAAAAGCTGTAAGAATTACAAATACTTATGCACTTAATTATGTAAAAGAAAGACTGCTATTTCTAAAGGGAGAGCTAGAATGCAACACACTAATTTCTGGAGATTTCGCCACCACACTGTCAACCAAACAGGTCATTTTGACCAAAAAAGACACAGGAACTAAATGATACCATAAACCAAATGGACCTGAGAGACATCTATAGAACTTTTCACCAAACAATCATAAAATACACAGTTAACTCATACCTACATGGGACATTTTTGAAGATCAATCATGTAAGAAGGCACAAAACAAGCCTTTAAAATCTAAAAGTAGAAAAACTATATCCAGCATCTTTCCAATCACAACAGAATTAAACTTGAAATCAACAATAGAAAGATTCTTTGAAAATGCACAAAAAAACACAAAAACTAAGTATCTACTCTTTAACAACTTCAAAACTACTGAAGAAATTAAGACTGAAGTCAAAAGATTTATTGGAACCAATGATAGCAAACATGATTCTCTGGAATCTTTGGGACAAGAAAAAGCAGTCATAAGAAGGAAGTTTATAGAAATTAGTTTGTACAAGGAAATAAATGAAAAGGAAACTACTTTTTTAAAAAATACCGAGAAAGGAACAAAGTAAATAAAATCAGTAATGAAGCAGATTTATACCTGCTGCCCACATTTATCACAAATACTAAAAATCATGCAAGAATACTATAAACAACTATATGCTAATAAACAAAAAACTTTTTTTGTTTTTAAGTTTTTAACCTTAATGAAATGACTTTGGAAATAACGTACATTTCCATGACACCAACACTACTTTTGAGGCCACAGTAAGATACACAGAATTACATCCTTAATTAATATGAATGCCAATATTTCAAGCAGTAATTTCTGTTATATGGCAAACAAAATCAAAAAAGAAACCATTAACCAAAAGAGACCCACAGCTTCAGACAAGGTAAATCCTAGGATTGCATAAGAGGACAGTTGCTGCTTCAGTGAAAGGATTTTTTGGCCTAACCAATGATAAGGCTGCCCAAGACTATTCCAATACCAGCACCAGAACCAGTCACTCCTATGTTGCAGCACCGGCATCAGTAAATTTGACAGCAGTATCAAGGTCTCTGCTGATTGCACTGCTCTGAAATCCCCTCTGAATTAGCTGAGCCACACCATTCTGGGCCCCATTAAATACCGTATAGCCTTCTCCAGTCCTTGCCTTGGTCAAGATAACACTGATGCAGAAACTGGTCTGTTTACACCTCTGGATCCAGCTCAGATCAGAGCAGGGGAGCAGACAAGCTTGGCGCAGGAGAACATTTTACACACGTCCAGGTGGCATGGCTGGAGGACTTGGATGACAAGCGTCATGGGCTCCTCTGCCACTTCCTCTCTTCTCGAGAGGTGGCCGCGGCAGCTACGGCCACAGAGGTCAAAGGAGTGGGGCTAAACAAGAAAACTTTAATGAGATGGACAAATTTCTGGACACAAATAATTTACCTAGGTTGAACCAAGAAGAAATAAAAAGTCTGAATAGACAATGTTAGGCAATGATATTGAATCAGCAATAGTCTCCCAAGGAAAAGCCCAGGTCTCAATGGCTTCACCTCTGAATTTTTGAAAACCATTAAAGATGAGCCAATCTCAATTCTCCTCAAATGATTTTTCAAGATAGAAAAGGGAAGAACTCTTCCAAACTTATCCTATGAAAGCTCCATCATCTAGACATCAAATGCAGACAAGGACATAACCAAAAAAAGAAAAAAGAAAAAGAAAAGAAGGAAAGAAGAGAAAACTTATAGAAAGAAAACTATTGATACATACAAATATCCCTGATGAATACAGACACAAAATTTATCAGCAAGATATGAGTAAATTGAATTCAACAGCACATTATAATGATTACACACCATGATCAAGTAGGCTTTATCCCAGATGTAAGGATAGTTCAGATAATATTTATTATATTATACATTCCATTAACAAAAGGAAAGATAAAAACTATATAACCATATCAATTGATGCCAGAAAAGCATTTGACAAAGTACAATATCCCTTCATGATCAAGATTCTCTGCAAAATAGGTATAGGAGTACATTTCTCAGTACAATAAAATCCATATATGACAAACTCATAGCTAAGATCATACTGAATGAGGAAAAGCTGGAAGTTTTCCCACTAAAAAGCTAGAATAAAAATAAGGCCACCCACTTTCTCCACTCATTTTCAACGTATTTCTGGAAGTCATAGACAATAAAATCAGACAAGAAAGTAAAATAAATTCAAACAGAAAAAGGAGAAGAGAAATTGTCCCTATTCATAGGAGACATAATTATATACATATAAAATCAAAAGAATCCATGAAAAAACTCTTAGAAGTGATAAATAAATCCAGTAAAGTGGCAGGATATAAAACCAATATACAAAACTTTATAGCATTTTTATATAACAGCAATGAACAGGGCAAGGCCAAAATGAAGAAAGTAATTCCATTTATAATGGCCACACAAACAAATAAACAAGTAAAACAAACTAGGAATAAACCTAACCAATGAGGTGAAAGACCTCTACAAAGAAAATTATGAAAAACTGAAAGAAATAATTGATTATAATACAAAGAAAATGGAAAGATATTTCATGTTTTGGGACTAGAAGAATTAACATAATCAAAATGTCTGGAATTGACCCAATTAATTTACACCTTCAATGCAATTCCAATCAAATTACCAGTGACATTCTTCACAAAAATAAAAAAAATCATAAAATTTATCTGGAATTATAAAAGACCTCATATCACCATAGCAATACTGTGCACAAAGAATAAAGTAGTAGGCATCTCATTAACTGACCTTGAAATATATTGAAGCTGTGATAATCAAAAGAACATGATACTGGCACACAAACAGACATATAGTCCAATAGAATCGAATAGAAAATCCAGAAATAACCCAAAACACAGCCAACTGATTTTTGACAAAAGACACAAGACAATCCAATAGGGAACAGAAAGTCTCTTTAGCAAATAGTGCTGGAAGAACTAAACATCCACCTTTAGAAAAATGAAACTGGACCTCTATCTTTCAACAATAGCAAAAATCAAGTCAAAATGAGTCAAATAGCTAAATATAAAGCCTCAAACTATAATACTACTGGTGGAAAATACAGGGGAAACACTTGAAGATATTGGAGCAGGCACAGATTTCTTAAAAAGACCCTTATAAAGCACAGGCAACAATTCTAACAGCAAAGGAAACAATTAGAGTGAAAAGACAACCCTTAGAATGGGAGAAAATATTTGTCAACTATGCTTCAGATAAGGGACTGATAACCAGAATCTATAGAGAACTCAACCACCTTACTCACAAAAAAAAAAAAAAAAAAAAAAAAAAAAAAAAAAAAAAAATTAAAAATCCAATTAAAAATGGTCAAATGAGCTAAACAGATAAGGAAGACATACAGGGGCCAGAGGATGGCATAACAGTTACACTGGACTCCCACAAGGCTGACTGCAGTTTGAGTCCCATACCTGATGACTTGAAAATCATAATGGGCCTGAAAAAAGCAATCAAGTCCACAGACTGGAAAGTGAGAAGAATTTTCATTTAACAACCTACTCTACTTTCTGAGTATGGAAAACGCAAGAAGCAAGGAGTGGAAATCCACAGAGAAATCAAAGGAAGAATATGGAAATCCTACGTGTGAACAAGAATCTATAGAAACTGAAGAGCAACAGTGGGCTTCCAGTCAGCCATGCACATCTACAGGGTTACTCAACAAAGGGGGGAAAATGAAAAATGAAAATGATCTGTGAAGGATGACAAAGCTTCCTGTCCAAAAGAGAGACAATGCAATGACAACCTACAGCCTCAGAAAAAAAGATGCTAATCCCCCCATTACTCTCTAAACTGCCACCAGTCAACTAGTTTCACCAAGACATTTTGCAGGCTTGGTGCCAACAATTAAAGATCAACTCCAAAGGCCAGAAATTAGACACATATAGGATACTGTATGCCTATGTTTATCCAAATCAAAAGGATATTCCTACCACAGCAAAAGAGACCAGGATTGAGACATCATTACGAAAAAAAAGCTAAAGGTGAGCAGAGGGAAAGCATCTTCAGAAAGTCTCCAGGAAGGGATGTGTTCTGAAAGGACTAATCCTCCGGAAGTGGCTCCTCCACTTACAGAAGCTTTGCCTAACCCCAAAGAGTCTGCCTAACTCCAAACTGCTTCCCCAGAGGCTGTGCTGGCCTCCTGGGCCAGAGTTACATCCATGGCTAGTAAGATGGAGGCAACAGAATCAGAGGCTGTGGAATTTCCACAAGATGTCTATGGTATCAGGTGGTGCGTGTTCCTTGGGAGAAGTCCCCCTGCAAACACAGGTGGTTGGGTTCACCTGAAGTTTCATGCTGGACAAGCCTGGGTTCCTGAGAAGCAAAAAGAGAGTGTGTGTGCCCTCTTCCTACTTACAGCCTGAAATTTCCCACCCCCACACCTGGAAGGCAATATGTTGTGTCTGAAATATGTTCAAAAGAACAAGGTCTTTATGAAAAGTCTTCAGTGAGATTAGAATACCAGGAAAAGGGTACATTTATGATTGTAATAAATTTTAGGAAAGTTGGCCTGTTGACTCCACAGTGCCCCAGAGGGCTGAACTATGGTCATCCACACTGGCCAAGCTTCCTGTTGCTCAGAGGCCATGCAGACTGGTAGAATACAGGTGTTATCCCTGAACTCCTGAGAGTACCTGCTGCCTTACAGATTCTGGTACAGAGACTGTGTTTGACAATGGAAAAGACTTTCACAAAACACCATGTACATTCCAGTTAATGAGATGAAAAAGTTGTTCCTACTACCAAATGTCTACCCTTCTGAACTAGAAAGGACTTCAACAGTTCTTTGAAGTGGAAACTTCTTCAGCAGTGCATTGTGGAGGAGTTGGGACAAGAAACTCGTTTGCTTTATGTTGGACTTTTTCTCCTCATGATATAGATGTTTAGGAGACATTCTATTCTGATTATAAATTTAATAAGTGTAAATACTTTCAACCAAATAAAAGAAAAGAAAATTGTGCCAGGTGCATTGGTGTGTTTGCCCAAGATCCCAGGAAAAAAATGGAGAAGAAGATATTGTGACAGGGCCATTCCCCTGGGAGGATGATTTCTCACTTACTTCTCTGTCTCTGTCTCTCTCCGGTGAGCACACACACCCTAAGGCAGAAATCTCAAAAAAAAAAAATATATTCAAATAGCCAAAAAGCACATAAAAAACATTCAACATCTCTTATCATAAGGTAAATGCAAATCAAAACCACAATGAGATACCACTTGACCCCAGTGAGAATGGCTATGATCAGAAAAACAAAGAAGGACAATGCTGGCAAAGCTGTTGTGGAAAATAGACATCACCTGCACTGTTGGCAGGAATGCAAAGTAGTGCCGCTGCTGTGGAAAATAATTTGGAAGTTCCTCAAAAACCTACAAATAGAACTACCGTACTACCTAGTGATCTCACTTCTTGGTATTGACCCAAAGAATAGGAAAACAGTCAGAAAGAGACTTAAACATCCATGTTTCTTACTGCATTATTCACAATCACTAAAACAGAATCAACCTAAATTCCCAAGAATATATGATTGGATTGAAAAAATGTAGCATACATACACTATGCAATACTTAACAGTCATTAAGAACAATGAGACTAGGGACCAGCAGTTAGCGTAATGGCTATGTCGCTGGACTTCCACTTAGTCGACCATGGTTCAAGTCCCGGACCCGGTGGCTTAAACTCACACCTGGCACGTGTGAGTGCATGCCCAAGATCCCGAGAGGAAAACGGAGGAGAAGGGACTGCAGTGTGGCCATCCCCCCTGGGGGGGGGGGGGGGGGGTGATTTCTCGCTTTCTGTCTCTCTGTCTCTCTCTGTCTGTCTGGCAAGCGCACGTGCCCTATAGCAAAAACCTCTCCAAAAAAAGAAAAAAAGAACAATGAGACTGTCATTTGAAACAAAGTGGATAAATATAGAATATTTAATGATAGTAAGACAGACTATGAATGACAAACCATGATTATCTGCACTCATTGTACACCAAATGTCTGCACTCTATGGCAGAAGTTGAAAGATTTGAAGATATAATGGTAGGGGGGGCAAATGTAAATACCAAAGACTATAGGAGGAGGTGAATAGTAGCGGGTGAGTGGGAAGGGCTCAGGGAAAATACATTTAATAGGCACAAGAATGTAAAGATCAAATTCTCTGCTGAAAATGACATATATGGTAATATCTTTAATTGTCATGCACTGCATACATGCTTCGAAAATTTATCTTTTATGCTATGAAGATGGAAATGAATAAATGTAACAAGAAATCATAAAAATTTTTAAATTGTTACTGTTTTCCCAATGAAAGATAAAATCAAAATGATACATAATTTAAAGTTAAATTATTCTGGGACCAGCAGTTAGGATAATGGCTATTACTGGACTCCCATGTATTCGACTGCAGTTCGAGTCCCGGACCTGATGGCTTAAACTCACACCGAATGCGTGTGCATGTGTGCCCAAGATCCTGAGAGGAGAATGGAGGAGAAGGGATTGCAACATGGCCATACCCCGGGGGGGAGGGGGAGGGATTTCTCACTTTCTGTCTCTCTGTCTTTCTGGCGAGCACATGCACCCTATAGCAAAAAAAAACTGTAAAAAAAATAGTTAAATTATTTCAACAGCTATGTAGAATCAGATGCTGTTACTGTCACCTCCAATTTTCACTGATTACTAATTGCAAAGTAAAAAGTTAGATGATTTTTTAACTTGTGAAAAATTTTTATTTAATAATATACAAAAGCATGATCCCCAAAATGAGGTCATAATTTACTAAGGATAATATCTTTATATAATATCTAGGTGAAACTATTTCAATATTAGTTTTAGCTTGGAATCTCAACTAGTTTCTATAGGGTGCATGGACTTGCCAGAGAGAGAGAGATTGAGAATTCACCCCCCTAGGGGAGATAGTCATACCACAATCTCTTCTCCATTCCCCTCCTTTCGGGAACTTGGGCATGCATGCACACATGCCTGGTGTGAGTTTTAACCCACTGGGTCTGAGTCTAGAACCTTAGTCAACTACATGGGAGTCCAACGATGTAACCATTATGACATCTGCTGGTTCCCAAGAATCCCAACCATTTTCAAATTCCAAAGTGAAGGACAATATGAACATGCAAAAAAATGTGGCCAAAACCCTATTTTGCAACTCTTAGCCTGTCACTCATAATGTTAAGAAAAAAATATTCAACACTTAGAAATACAGCAAAAAGACTACTATGTGCCCCTTCCAAGGCATGCAAAAGCATGGCCTATGAATACTGCCTATAAGTCATCTGGTGCTCTATGGGAGCAGTCAGAGAGCTCTTTCAGTAAATGGCACTATAATATTGACATTTGGAGCTTTTTGAGATATGGTATGTATCACAATTACTCAACTCTGCCATTGCAGAATGAAAACAGCTATAGACAACACACCGAAGAATTAGAGTAGGCCAGCCCAGTGGCTTTGTGTTAAGGGAGCTGGATCACACGTGGCTGATTGCATAGTTCAAAATTCTAGCCCTTGCAGCTTGAGAAACACACATGGTTCATGTGTAAGCACTCTCCAAATCTCCACAAGATGCAGTGGTGGAAGAGGAGAGATTGCAGCATTACCACTCTCCATTATGGTGTTCTCCTTACCCCACCCTGTCTCTCTGTCTCTCTCTGATGAACACATGTGCTCTCTGGCAATATTTTTTTAAAGAATTGGAGTGTCTATGTTCCAATAAAACTTTACATATATGGACCAGTCAGGTGGGTGGTGGTTAGGGCAGCTGGATATGACATGGCTGACAGCACAGTTGAAGTCTGGGACCCGGTGGCTTGAGATACAGATCAGGCATGTGTACATGCATGCTCAAACTGATGAGAGGAGAATGAAGAAGAAAGGATCACAGCATGGTTATCCCCTCCGAGAGATGTTTTCTTACTTTCCTTCTCTCTTTTTCTCTCTGGTGAATGTACGTACCCTATAGCAAATTTAAAAAAAAAAAATTAACTCTATTTATAAAAATAGTCCTGGCTTCATTTGATCTGTAGGCTGTGGTTTTTATAGCCCTGCTCTTGGGAAAGGTAACTTTCCTCATTGCTATAGCTTGGGGCCTAGAATCTTTGACATTAGGTACTAACTTGTAGAAAATTGATGTCACAAATCATTTGTGTCCAGTAGAGATGTAAATGATGTCTCACTGGTAGAAGAAAACAACCCCAAAGGGCACCTTTTCATTACTCTGTAGGACCTTAACCAGCTTTTTGTCTAACTTTTGTATCTTCTTTCAGCTTTCTTCCTTTCACCAACTATATTATATTGTATTTCCATACTTCAGCATACTCTTACATACTCTTATCCTCAATTGAACCATCTCTCATTTTCATCACTCATTTATGAGTAACACAACTCTTTGGCATGTGCCCACTGCATATTTGTATGAAATCAGGCTTTTAACTTTTTGAAACGTATACTTTGACAGGTATAAAAGGGTAAAGTAGGAGCTTAGAGAAGAATTTCTTGGAAGAAAGCTGGTTTGTGAGTCATACCATGCACCTCCTGGAGAAAGGGTGCATGCATCTGCTCTTCCCCTCAGGCTTAAGGAATGGGCTTCATAAGGCCCCCAAGTGTTTCAGTGTATGTCTTCTGTACCACAAGGGAGCCTGATCTGATGTTTCATTCCCCCCTGTAAACTCCAAAGGGCAGGTGACTGGTTTGTTGGCTGCTCCTCCGCCGCTGAAGTAGAGAATATGCAGCACTGGCATGCCCTACACGTGCAGGCATTGTCAGGGCAAATGTTTGAGTATTTCCTGCTTTCCAGATGTGGGCTATGTAAGAGAGCGCTAGCATGGAGTTGTTTTAGAGCTTGTGGAGGAAAATCCCTGGAGGGACAAGATATCACAAGACCTCAAGGAGCTAAGAAGCTACAAAACCAGCCATGGTTAAGTGCTTTGGAAGGGGGAGGTGGTCCCTGGAGAACTCACTGAAAGTACACCAAGAGAAGGAAGCTCAGAGGGTATTGATTACTCAACAGCAGTATCTGTCAAGTGAAACATTTCAGTCTCCTTTGGCTGCTTATTTTCCTACTGCAATTCTTAGAGGGTCCAAAAATCAGCCTATTGAGTGAAGCGATGGGGAGATAAAAACTCTAGTTAGAAATAGATAGGAAACTGACCATATTTTTCTAAGTAAAGGCAGCAGACTCTCAGTCACAAAGTAGGACACAGAAATTCCAATGAAACTGCACATATTATTACACTGAACTGGGTATATTAATGACTAAATGAATAATACGTAGGTCAAAGCAACTTTTATTACCAACTGTGACCAAGAAGTCACTTGCCCTCACGAGCAGGTTGTCAGGCAATGGGGAAAAGGAACAGGGTGGTTTAGTGATAACATCCCCTGGCCCCAGCACTTCCAATATGTCAGCCTAAGTGGGAAATGAGAGGGGAAGATGAAAAATCTAGCTTTCCCATAGGAAAATATTAATGAGTACTCAAAGACTTTCTCATTTTTAATGTACTTTGCTGGGAGATATTAGCCTGTATAGGAAAAGGGAACACTGAAAAACAAAGTGGGTTTTGAGTGATGTGCTCAGTATTAAAGAGTCTCCCTGAGTTTTATTTTTTCCTTTGGTAAAGAAATTTTTCTCAACCATACTTTGTTTTATTATTTGCACGGTTCTTACAAATTCACCTTAAGCCTAAAATCATGTTTTTTAAAAATTAAGTATAGGGTTAGTGCTGTGGTCTAGTGGTCAAAGGGCCTCAGCTTCTACATGGCTAACCACAGTTCATATCCCAGCACCAGTGGCGTCTAAAATACACCAGGCACGTATGCACGCTTGTCCCAGATCCCAACAGGATGGAGGAATGGAGGAGAAGGGATTGCTGTGTGACCACACCCCATTGAGGGGTGCTTTCTTCTTCTCCCTTTGTACCTCTCTGTCTCTCTCTGGCAATTAAAAATATACATTTAAGTATGTATTTCACCTAGAGGTCCTTTGATAACTTTCAGATTTGTTTGACTTTTTAGTAAGTAATGGATATAGACCAATAGTTCTTAACTAGGAGAGATTTTGCCCCTCAGGAGATAGCTAACACTATCTGGAGACATCTTTGATTGTCCTAACTCGGGTGATACTTTGGAAGGTAGTAAGTGGAAGCCAGAGATACTGCTAAACATCTTAAAACAGGCAGGTCTACTCTCCTCAGCAAAGCATTATCTGGCACGTGTGAGTAAGGCCAAGGTTGAGACACCCGGATATAAACTGCTCTTCACAGGGAGGTGTATTCAGCTGTTTTGAAGCAGAGAAACAAAATACAGCCAGACACTCCTGTTGGTTGATTACCATATGCACTAAAGTAAAATTTTACAGTCTTCAAATTTTCAGTCTGAATCTAATTTTTTTTTTTCAATTTTCATTGCAGGCTAAGTTTCATTTAAGGTATATGATTGTATTCCCAGTCTTTTGTTAAATAAATATGTTATAAACGCCTCATTGTTTATCTGGATCTAATCCTGAGTTTTCTTTATCTGCCCCATTTTTATCCCCTACTGTTCTGAGAATTTATATGCTGCCAACTGCATAAATGCTTCTCACATGTTCATCACATGCTTATTTTTCAAGCAACTTCTCAGAGAAGATGTTCCTGTACAGATACTCTCCTTTCCACTGTTTACTGCCTTTCTATATAAATAACAGATTGCAGTAGTGATATCACTGGATCTGGTAGGGGGGAAAAAAAAAAACACCAATAATCATGTTTTTCTTTCCAGTCAATCTATTAGCAGTACATGCGCCTTTCCCGTGAGCCATTTTTGCTTCCCATTATCAGAGCTCCTAACCATCAAAATCATCTTGCTTTTAAAAATAACCTTTTTCCCTTGAGAATTCTGGCTGTCATTTATTAGATTGGAAAGCTGATTTTTGGGTTTGCTATATGGATTTAACTTCATGCCTTCCAGTGTTTGTGATAAGAGTAAAACTCATTCTGGTCTCTGGTATGTCATCACATTCTCCAGTTTCACAGAATTGAGAACGAACAATAGTAGTGAGATATATGTATGAATGTGTGTGTGTGTGTGTGTGTGTGTGTGTGTGTGTGTATGTATATATATATATCGAATATATTGAGAGAGACAGACAGACATAGACATAGACATAGATATGCATATAGATCTTAGAAAATGTGTCAGATTTTAATTCCAGAATTTCATTTCCCCTTTATTTTAAAACCTAAATGTACAAAGGAGAGAATAATTGCATTTTTTCTGACTTAATTCAAGACATAAAATCATGGATAGCCAAGAAGTCTGTGAGCTTGTTTTTATAAACCTCTATCTATTTCTTGGAATCTAAATGTCGGAGCGCTGAGTGGGCCTCTTACTTAAAAAGATTCAAGTTTCCTTCTAGAAAGAAGACCATATGGTCTGATTTTGCTGAGCAGTTTAAGTAATTTCCTAAGACAAGTCTAGCCCTTAAGGTCAACTAGCCAACTCTAGAGTCAACTTCCTTTTTTCCACCCTGAGGCTGGCCAGCAGGCAGCTTGAACACCTCCCCTTCTTCACCTCATGCTTTTGATGACCGATTTCCTTCCCTCTTTCCTCCTACCTTCCCTCTGATTCCTCCGACATCTATTTTATTTATTAATTGAACTATTTTAACTTTTATTGCATTTAAGTAATATTCATTCAAATTAGTTTTATATTCTGTTTTTTGAGGGGTTTTTTAACCCCAAACTCCAAATGTGTGGAGGCTACTGTTGTTTGTTCATAGTGGAACCGGGCTTGGCCCTTCAGTAGGAACCATAGAGCTGAAAGGAATAGCAAGAAATGGTCACAGAGCTTGCAATACTCCCCTCACCCGGGATTCGTCAACTGCTTCTATTTCTGCTGTTGGCATATGCCTTGCTACTCACCCGCTATAGATTGCAAAGCAAGACGTTGCATTTCTATACTCCAGTTTTTCTTAACATTTAGAGATTTTGAGTCTTGTGTAGAAGGAACACAGTTTAATTAAATCATTTGTATCTAGTCTCATATGTTGTATGTGAAATCTCTCTCACCCTTCCAACTCCTATTTTCTGTTCGGAGTTACTTATGATTGATTAGTGCTCACTTGCCTTTTTATTTATAGGCATTGGCTTTCCATTTAATATTTCTTAGTGCTCTTATTTTTTTTTTAACTGCTGCTGCTCTGATTTTTTGGCATACACACTAGTGCCTTCTGGACTGTGCTAAGCTTTGACAAGACTGAAGAGGCCCGACTGAATTTGTCTAGTACAGCTAGCACTCCACTCAAAATAACTTTTCCTTTAAAAGAGCTATTTTTACTGGTTCAAGCCTCATCTAATCTTTCAATCATAAGGTTGAGCCTTGCATTTTATTTTCAAGTACAAGGGGTAGTGTTTAAGACATTAATAAATAAGAAAAAAATCATTTTTAATTCTGTATATTTAACATGGGTTAATTTAATGAAATTAAATCTGGTGTTTGACTGTACTGAGCTAATCAGCTTTGTAGGCCAAAAATATCAAAGCTTGGCCTTTTCCAGTAAAATATCTTATAGTAAAATCTTTTTTTTTCTTTGCCAATTCTTGAACTTCCTACATGACACAGAGCACTATCGCCAATCACAAATGAATAATCATATGAGAAATGATCGAGCTTGTCATAAAATGGTTTATACTAGTACTTATGCTATCACAGTGGCTTGTCCCGTGTGCCTTATCTATAACTGGTACTAAATTAGCACCATCTGAGCTATTTGCTTTTTTAGGGAAATAGGATTAACAAAGGAAATTGAAATTATTAAGGGAGCAGGAGGAAAAACTTTTAATTGGTCCAATTTTGCCTGTGGCTGACCACACCACTTCATCCTCTCCTGATGGGCTCTGGATTCATTATATTCTTTGAGGCTCTGTAGAAAATTAATGATAAGATAAAACTGGGAAGTGACGAGACTAAATTAATTCAAGAAATATAATTATCTGTAGTTTTCCTTCATTATGGAAAGAGTGTAACTATTGATAAAGAGACAGAATCATTTTATTGATTTTATAATTTTATTTTTGACTAAGTAACCAATGTACCTGTTACAAAACAAGATTTAAAACAATGAAGTAAAAGGCTTCTCTTGGGACCAGCAGATGGGGTAATGGTTACGTAGCTGGACTCCCACATACTTGACTGTGATTTGACTTCCAGACCCAGTGGGTCTCACACCACGCACCTGTGCATACGTGCCAAAATCCCGAGAAGAGAATGGAGGAAAAGGGACCGCAGGAAAAGGGACCGCGGTGTGGCCATCCCCCCAGGGTGGAGGGTGATTTCTCACTTTCTTTCTCTCTGACTCTCTGGCATGCACATGTGCCCTATAGCAAAAACCTCTTTAAAAAAAAAAGGGGGGGGGGGCCTCTTCTCTCCCTCTTCCTTCTATCTGCTCCATTCAATACCTACCACACGAAAGGTAACTATTTTTATTAGTTTCTTCTGTTATCTGTTTAGAATTTCTTTATACAACTATAATCAAATATAAATTTGTATTCATATTTTTCCCACTGTCTTATACAAAATATAAAATACTGTATCTACTCTCCCAGATCTTTCTGTTTTCGTTGCTCAATACAATGGGAAAACTCCCATTTCAGTGCATAGAGAACTTCTTTTTCTTTTTTAAAGCTGCCTGTATTGCATTGTAGGGAATGGATCATGTATTTAATCAGTCTGCCAGTGGACACTTTGAGCATTTCCAAACATGTCTATTACAAACAAGGTTACAACAAATAAGCTTGTATATAACTATTAATAATTCTCTATGTGCTCAATTTTACCTGTAGGACAAATTTGCACAAGTAAAATTTCTGGGTCCAAAGGAAAATATAATATACATAATTTTGATACATTAATACCAAATTGTACTACAAGTAATCATGCCATTTCAAACTGATAAGTAAAAAATGATTTTTGGTATATAGTTCATTGGAATCTATCTTATGAGTGACTTTGAGCAGACTTGACATTTTTCAAGGCCTAGTTGCATTTGCTTGCCTATAAAACTTCTATCCATATTATCTGCCTACCAAAAAAACTCATGCAGTTTTTCTCTTGTCAACTTCTAGGAGCTCTGCATACATTAGGGAGGTTAATCTTTTGTTCATAATGAGTTGCAGATTATTTTTCCCAATGTGTTATCCACATTTTAATTTGCTTATGATAATTTTACCCCAAAGAAGTTTTTATTATATTGATAAATATAATATTAATGTGATTAAATTAATAAGTTTCTTCTTTTTTGTAGAGAGGGAGCAATCTAGTTAACTTTTAGGCATTCATTAGCTCTACTTCTCTGAAAATTACTTGAGACAGAGCCTGTTAATTTTTTTTTTTTTTTTTTTTTTTTTTTTTTTTTGTAGTTTTGCCATAGGGTACACACACTGACATGAGAGAGGGACAGAGAGGAGGGTTGGGGCAGTGAGAAAGCATTCCCCAGGGTGGTGGCCATTCCACAATCCCTTCTCCTCCATTCTTCTCTCAGGATCTTGGGTATGCACACTCATGGTCCCAGAGTGTTTTTCAAGCTGATGGGTCTAGGACTAGAACTGCATAGACAGCTATGTAGGAGCTGGCTGCCGTTTTTTTAGTTTTTTTTTTTTTTTTTTTTTTTTTTTTTTTTTTTTTTTTTTTTTTTTTTAAGAGAGAAAGATTTTTCCAAAGGGTACTCACCAGAGAAACAGAAAGCAAGAAATCATCCCCCACTCCGGGGGGGTGGGGGTGGCCACACCTCAATCCCTTCTCTTCTAATCTCCTCTCGGGATTTTGGGCATACAAGCACATGCACCCAGCATAAATTTTAAGCCATTGGGTCCAGGACTCAAAACTGTGGCTGACTACATGGGAGTCCAGTGATGTAACCATTATGCAATCTGCTGGTCCCAGGATCTAGCTGCTTTAACCACTATGGCACCAACTGGCCTTGATTATTTATTTTTAATTCTGTCCTAGCAGAGATTTTGACTATAGAAGTACTCTGTAACTACTCCAAGGGCGGATAGATGCATGGAACGAAGAAAGAAAAAACAACATATTCTGTTTCCTTAGCTCAAGTTTTCTGAAAGGCAACTTGTATTCTAAACTCAATTGGCACAGATGTGCTAAATGGTGCTCAAGTGTTATCTGCACGGGAACTCATTTTAAACATGTCTCCCTGGAGATAACCTCTTAACCCAAAGGAACACTTATTGTGAAGATATTTCAGACATTCTGGAATGCTGGTGGGGAAAATAACATTAAGAAAAATAAGACCTTACAATACCCTCGCATGATCCTGGAATGGCAGCCCATTCTCTGAAAAATGGTGCAGTAAATGAACTCTTACCAACTGAACCAACAGATATTTTTCAAGGCTCTTCAACAATCTTCAGGGAGCAGCTAAGAGACTGGAAGAATCTGACTTGTTGCCTCCTGTGTTACCTTAAAATAATACATTTACATTACATTACTTTCTTTAGAGATGGGGAAACATGGGTACAGAAAGGTCCACAGGTCACAATAGTTTAGAGGCAAAACAAATTGTTAAATATCCTAGCTCTTTTGAGCCCAAGCCAGATCCCTTACAGGGTCTTTCAGATCATGTTGCTTTAATATTTTATGAAAAATTGGAAAAAATATTTGACATCCTACCAAAATTGCTGAGTATTGAAAAGTATAATATAGTAACAACATTACTAATAGTTTAGGGACACAGATTATTTATTTGGATATAATAGAGAATTCAATAATATTTTCATCAGTGTATTAGTTTGAATTTTTTTTCCTTTTTTATAGTCTGATCTATCTTACTCCAAAAGAAATAGTGTGTGTTTAATGCAGCAGTACTAAACAGGCTTCGACAACTGTACACAAGACATTTGAGACTGAAATAAAGAAATATAACTTCTTAACCGCTCATAAACTCTGAGATTAAAATAAATTATGTATACTTTGTTTGCCAGATGCTAAACTCCACAAGTGTAAGAACTGTCTTATTTACTGATATATCCCCATTTATTTGTGTATTTATCAAATATTTTCCATGTATCTAACATGTAAGTTTGTTTTACATTGAAGAGACATAATGACAACCAAAATCTCTTCTGTTGCTGAGGAGGAAGAGACCGCCAACCAATCTATAAATAATTGACACAGCAGAGGATGATTAATACTCTTCATCAAAATTTAAATATGGCAAAAACATCAAGAGTCACTAGGTGGCCACTAGACTGGGTGGTCAGGAGAAGTCTTTCTGAAGAGGCAGCATCTAAGATGCTAACTAAGATAAAAACTGAATGACAAGGAGAAACCAGGCATGCAATGAGCCTAGCAAGCATCATCCAAACAGAAGGAACAGCCTGCTAAGGCAAAAAGAAGATTGGCATGTTCCAGGAAAGAAACGAAATATAGTGTATCCAGAGATCGGATATGGAACAGTGGAGTGGTAGGTGATGAAGAAAGACAGGCAGGCGGGAAACAACCAAGGAGGGCTTTGTAAGAAAGAGTGAGCAGTACAGATTTTATTCTAAGTATAATAGTCAGTGGGGAGATTTGGGTATAATAGCCAGTGGGGTGATTTGGGTATAATAGCCAGTGGGGTGATTTGGGTATAATAGTCAGTGGGGTGATTTGGGTATTGGTGATTTGGGATACATAATCTACACTATAGATTAGCGTAATCTTATAGATGTAGATAGATCTAGATATCTATATCTATATAGATAGGTAGAAAGATAGATTTTTTTTTCTTTTTTACAGAGAGATTTTTGCTATAGGGCACATGTGCTCACCAGAAAGACAGAGAGAGACAGAGAGACAGAAAGTGTAAAATCACCCCCAGGAGGAATGGCTGTGCCACAATCCCTTCTGCATTCTCCTCTTGGGATTTTGGGCACATGTGCACACGTTCCCACCATGAGTTTGAAGCCACGGGGTCTGGGACTCGAACTGCAGTTGACTTATGTGGGAGTCCAATGATGTAACCATTATACCATCTTCTGGTCCCTAATTTATATTTTTTAAAATATCCTCCTGGAGAGTGAGCTATGAGGAGAACAAGAATGGAAGGGAGGGAACCTGTTAGAATAATATCATAGTCCAAGAAAGAATGAATAGTGACTTTGTCTAGGCAATAGTAGCAATGATAACGAGAATGGGCATCTTTCTCTCTCTCTCTCTCTCTCTCTCTCTCTCTCTCTGTCTCTCTCTCTCTCACACACACACACACACACACACACACACACATACACATATGCCCTGGAGCAAATCAAAAAAACAATAATGTTAAATAAAATTAAGTAATTCATTTTTTAGAGAGATTTTTATTATGGGGCCTGAGCTTGCCAGAGAGACAGAAAGTGAGAAATCACTCCCCAGGGAGGATGACCACACTACAATCCCCTCCCCTCCATTCTCCTTCCTCTTGGGATTTTGGGCACACATGCACATGTACCAAGTGTGAGTTTCAAGTTGCCAGGTCCAGGACACAAACCATGGTCAGCCATGTGGAAGTCCAGTGATGTAACCATTATACCATCTGCTGGTCCCTAAATAAATTATTCTTTAAATGAAAGATTACTGTGTAAGTGAATTTTAACTTATTTAACCTAATTAGAACAATAGAAATGACCATAAAAACTTGAAACTAGAATTCTAGATACTTTATAACCTAATATTTCACAAATAATAAGACAAAATCTACACCAAATTGTTGAGACTTGTTATACCAGTTAATGACAAAGTTGATATGATACAGATTTCTTTGAGTTCTAAATCACTACTCTTTTAGTAACAATGTACTAAGTACAAAAAAATAAAAGCCACAGGATTCATTATTACTGCTGTGTAAGGGCAACGGGACAGTGTAAGAAGAGATTGGCGCTGTGTGATGAATAGTCTCTTTTCACAATTATACATACACAGCCAGACACATGAGAAATGTGAACACCTTCAACTGCCATATCACCAACCATTCAATCATTAAGATTCATCCAGAAGAACAGCTCCCTAGCCTAGTGGTTAAAGGAGCCAGATCCCATATAACCAACTGTAGTTCAAATTCCAGCCCCAGCAGGTTGAAAAACATGCTAGGCACAAGTGCATGCATGCCCTATATCCCAACAGGATGAAGAAATGGAGGAGAAAGGATTGTGGTATGACCACGTTCCATCAGAAGGGTGCTTCCTCCTCTCTCTCACTTTCTCGCTCATTCTTCCTATCTCTCTCTTGTGAATGCACAAGCTTTCTGGAAATTAAAAAAACAAACAAACAAACAAAAAATCCCTCATCTAGATTTCCAGCAAAATGACTGTTCAGAGGAGCTAAGTGTATTTCCCCCTTCCAGAAAAGAACCAAAATCATGAAGTAAACATCAGATGTTTTCCCAGAGTAGTTGAAGGAGAACACTGAATTACTACCTGGAATAATTGAAGGAGTGAAGGAATTGGCAGAGATACAGTGGTGCATAAGACTCAAGATGGACATAGAAGAAAAGAAGTACTCTCCATCTGTTGCTTCATTTCCCCCAGTTGGGAACAGTTCAAGAGACAAAGGGGCTTCATGTGGCAGGTGAGCAATAGGCTCCCAGCAACTCCTACTGTTGCCATGAACATCTGATGTCTTTGCTCTAAGAAAATCCTACAGTCCTCAAAAGCCCTGAGCCTAGAATGGGGAGCTTCTGGGGAGTTCACAACACCGTGTAGCCCGAAATAAGAAGCCCAGCCTTTATTCTACTATTTCCTACCCAGGAAGCTGTTACTCAGCATGCTTTTGAAGCATCATCTAATCACAACCAAGTGATAATTGTGGCCCCACCTACCTGAAGCCTGAAAAACAGGACATAGGCCCCATGTCTAATACACCAGCACTAGACACAGCTCTGACAATGCTGAACCTGCACTGAAAAAATGAATTCCCTAAGCCCAGTGTTCCAGCATTAATAGTGGCCTTGCCCAGTTGAGGCTCACAGAGACTGGCCAGCAGCTCCATGCACAGCTACCATATACAAGTGTTATTAGCGGTGGCTCTTCCCATGTAAGAACCACAGAGACAGATCAGCAGTCCCATTCTCTTCATGGCAACAATGACAGAAGCTCTGCCCGCCAAGAGACCACAATATCAGGCCAGTGTCTCCACATCCAGCCATGTACCAATGCGAGAAATGACCCTACTTACCTAGAGATCACACAGTCTGGCCAGCGGCTTCATGCCTAACTGGATACCAACTCCTGGAGTGACCCCTCCCTTCCACAGCTTACCTAAACATCTTGATGACTCACATCCAGCCCCAGGCAGTACCTGGAGCCATGGGAGCAACTCTATACACCAGCAAACCTTTTCTGACTTTGGTAGAGCTGGATTCCAGCTGGCAGGCCAATCCCACAAATCTCTGCAGCCTAGATCAGTGAGACACTTGCAGATATCACTGATATAAAATATAGCTGAAGAAACTGCACAGATAATACACTTCTGAGTCAACCTGAAATCAAAGCACACACACATAACCTAACCAACAACCTTAGGCCAATCTCCAGGAGAAAGTATTTTATCACAAGAACCACACTGTGCATCAGTTACACCAAATGCACAAATATCAGTATAAGGATGCAAGGAACATGAGAAAGGAAGACAGTAGGACACCCTCAAATAAACAAAATATTTCTCTAGTTAGATGCCAAATAAAATAAAATCTACTAACTACCAAAAAAGGAATTCAAAGTAATGCTCTTAAACTGAGCAAGAGGGAACCAGAAGATTGCATAATGGTTACCTTACTGGAATCCCATGTAGTCAACTATGGTTCATGTCCTGGACCTGGCATGCTGGGTGGATGTGTGTGCATGCCCAAAATCCTGAGAGGAGAATGGAGGAGATAGGATTGATGCATGGCCATCCCCCCTTGGTGGGGAGGATGGGGTGATTTCTTACTTTCTGTCTTTCTATTTCTCTCTCTCTCTCCAGTGAGTGCATGTACCTGATGGCAAAAAAGTCTCTCAAGAAAAAAAAAAAAAAGAAAAAGAAACTCAGTAATATACAAGAGAATACAGATAAGTTCAAACAAGAATGAGAATTCAACAACACAAAAATAGAACTCGCTTAAAAAAAAGTCAAACAGAAATCAAGTTAATAAATAAACATGGTAAAATACAATAGATAGCTTCAGTAACAGACTAGGTGAAGCAAAAGAATCTCTGATTTGAAAACAGATTATTTAAAATAATACAATCAAACAAGACAGCCAAATAAAAAGAATAAAGAAAGCCATGAGACTTATGAGACATGATTAGGCAAGACAATATTCACATTATAGAACTCCTGGAAGATGAGATAGGAAAACACATTTTAAAAACCTGTTTAACAAAATAATAGAGAAAAAAGTTTTAAGTCTTGAAAGAAAGACAGACATCCAGATTCCAAAGCTCAAAGGTCTAAGAACACTTATGATACTTATGAACTCTTAAGATACTTTCCAAGCATACTATAATCAAACTATCAAAAGTCAGATAAACAGAGAATTCTAAAGATCAGCAAGAGAAAACATGTCAAGTATATATAAAAGAATCCATATTAGACTAACAATAGCTTTCTCAGAAGAAACCTAATAGGTCAGGATATAGTAAGGTAATGTATTCAAAGTGCTGAAAGAAAAACTTCTATTCAAGAATACTATATTCAGCAAAGCTATTCTTCAGAAATGAAAGAAATAAAGACTATCTCAGAAAAAAACTGAGAAAATTCATCACCACTAGACTAGCCTTACAAGAAATGCATAAGGTTAACTTACATCTAGAAAACAAAGCATGATAATTACTATCACAAAAACACAAGTGTAAAACCCACTTATATAACAGACACATAAACTAGAAAGAAAAAGGAATAAAACTCAATACAGAAAACCAATGAACCATAAGGATAAATGATAAAAGAGAAAGAAAGAAAGTAAATGGAATAAATCAGAAAACAATAAACAAAATGGCAGAAGTAGCTCCACACCTACCAATAATGGTCTTGAATATAAGTGTATTAAATTCTGCCATCAAAAGACATGGACTGGCTGAACAGATTTTTTTTTTAAAAAAAAAGGATATAACTCTATGCTACCTACAAAAACTGATCTCACCTTAAAGAATTGTAGAATGAATTAGTCAGGACAGAATCCTTACAGGTATCTCCATCTCTGCCTCCGCTGCCCTTTCTGGGTTCAGCTTCATGGTTGTGAAGTACTCCAGCCAAGGTCCCCTCTTCTAGACCCCAGTGCTACTCAGGTAGGCAAAGTCTCCCTCTCCCTCTTGTTCTTTTCTGTCCCTTCTGTTTTTTCTTATCTTTTTTTTTTTTTTTTTTTTTTAAAGGGGGACTAGCAGTTAGCATAATGGCTATGTCACTGAACTCCCATGTTGTCAACTGCGGTTTGCGTCCCGGACCCGGTGGCATAAAACTCACGCTGGGCACATGTGCACGCATGCCCAGGATCCCAAGGAGAATGTAGGAGAAGGGATTGTGGCGTGGCCATTTTCCCTGGGGGGTGATTTCTCGCTTTCTGTCTCTCTGTCTCTCTGTCTGTCTGGCGAGCGCACATGCCCTTATAGCAAAAACCTCTAAAAAAAAAAAAAAAAAAAAACAGCTTTCTGTCCCCTTGTGCCTTTGTCTTGCTAATTTGTCTCTTCTTCCCTCACGTAGGACAAAATCCTTAGAGGCATCTCCATCTCTGCCTCTGCTGCTGTGCACACCTTGTGGTTTTCCATTTTTAACTCAATTTTATTTTCTGTTTTTTTTCTCCTGTGTTTGTTCCAGTTCTTTCTTTCTTTTTCCTTTGCTAATTCTTCCTATTTCTGTTTCCTACTTTCTTTTTCTTTTACCTCAATTTCTTATTTTACTGTTCACCCCTTACCCACTGCCTAGAGATGTCTAGGTACATAGCAGTAGCTAAACATATGAATGCTGTGAGATTTAGAGAATTCTTTGCCCCTCACTGTACTGGATATAAAAAGAGTGGAACTCCCCATCATAAATCCAATTTCAAAACGCCTCCTGTGATTACCACACTGGAGAGGACACAGGAGAAGGGAGAAAATAGCACTGAGTTATTTCACAGCAAAAGGAAATACAAGCTCCAAGTTACAAATCCTTCTCGAACAAATTAGTCAAAAGTGAATACATTACCAAGTGACTAAAATCATAGAAGAGACTCAAGGATGAAAGAACCAACTAATATATCTCTAGCAAGAGAACACTGTAACTTGTCTCCAAGCAGGGAAAAATTAGAGGATATTACCAAAATATCAGAAAAATAATGTAGAATATTTATGGTAACAAAACTTTATGAGATGTAAGAGAAAAGAGACATTGAGCTCCAAGAGATGAGGAAGACCTTCCATGAAATGAAAGAAGAATTGGAAACCATAAAAAAGAATAAGACAGAACTGTTAGATATGAAGGTTGTAATACAGGAAATCAAAACCCCCCTCAAAAGTATTAAAAGTAGATTAGACTATGGAGAAGATTGACGCTCAGAAATAGAAGACAAAACCTCTGGCCTAGAAAAAATTACCAAAAATACAGAGAAAATAACCAAGGAAAATATTAGAAAAATACTAGATACCTAATGAAATACTCAAATATCCGAATAATTGGAATCCCAGAAGGTGAAGAAACTAATTGGGGCATTGATCATCTATTCTGAAAAATTCTGGAAGAAAACTTTTCAAACCTAGAAAAGCACTCAAACATTAAGACATAAGAAATACAAAGACCTCAAAGAGAATCAACCCAAGAAAATCCTCTCCACATCACATCATAGCCAAATTGGTCAAAATCACAGACAAAGACAAGATACTAAGGTTGGCAAAAAAGAAACAGCAAGCCACTTACAAAGACTATCCCATCAGGCTAACAACAAACCTCTCATCAGATATCATGCAAGCAAGGAAAGAATGAGGAAATATATTCAAAGTGTTAAATGAAAAAAAAATTTCAAACAAGAATACTATACCTGGCAAGATTTTCCTTCATATGGGAAAAAAAGATAAAAATGTTCTCAGATAAACAAAACCTTAAAGAATTTACCAACTCCAGACCAGCTCTTCAAGAAATTCTAAAAGGAGTACTATAGAAAACTAAAGAGAGACAGACAGCAATAAAAGAACAAAAAACAACCAAAAATATGGCTAACTTAATGGTAGGGACAAGTCTGGAAATATCGATAATAACATTGAATGTTAATGGATTAAATTCTCCAATCGAGAGACACAGACTGGCTGAATATATTAAAAATGAGAAATCCTCTATCTGCTGCCTACAAGAAACACATCTCATGGATAAAGACATACGTAGATGAAAAGTGAAGGGCTAGATAAAGGAATTTAATGCAAGTGGAAACCAAAAAAGAGTGGGAGTCATTATACTTATTTTGGACAAAACAGGCCTTAAGAAAAAAACTGTAAGAAGAGACAAAGAACGGCATTATGTAGTAGTAAAAGCACTTATTCATCAAGAAGAAATAATGCTTATAAATATCCATGCACCCAGCTCAGGAGCACCCAAATCTGTAAAGGAAAGACGGCTAGATCTAAAAGGAGAGATAGACTGTAACACACTAACTGTTGGAGATCTCAACACCCACTTATCTCCTTTAGATAGATAAATGAGACAAAAATAAGCAGAGATTTAGGACCTAAATGATACCATAAATCAGATGGACTTGACAGACATCTATAGAACTTTCCACCCCCCAAAAAAACACAAAATATACATTTTTCTCAGCCCTGCATGGTACCTTCTGGAAGATTGACCACATGATAGGTCACAAAACAAACTTTACAAATTCAAAGGCATAGAAATTATATCCAGCATTTTCTCTGGCCATGATGGAAGTAAACTTGGTATTAACTTCAGAAAAAAAAACTCAAAAATACACAAGTACATAGAAACTAAATAACCCAATTCTGAATGACCTCATGACTACTGAAGAGATTAAGACTGAAATCAAAAGATTCATGGAAACAAATGATAATGAGTGCATAAGCATCCATACTCTATGGGACACTGCAAAAGTAGTCAGAAGAGGGAAGTTCATAGCAATTAGTGTGCATAAGAAAAAGACGGAAAGGTAGCAAAAAGACAACCTAACATAATGCCTCAGGAAATTGGAAAAATAACCCAAAAATCCAAAAAATTCCAGGAGAAAAGAAATAATAAAGATTCAAGCAGAAATAAATGAAATAGAAAATAAATTAACTATACATAAAATAAATGAAAGCAAAAGCTGGTTCTCTGAAAATATAAACAAGATAGACACACCATTAGCTAGACTAATTAAGAAGAAGAGAGAAAGGAACCAGATAAAATCACAATGAATCAGGTAACATTACAACAGACATAATAGAAATACAAAACATCACTAGAGGATACTATGAACAACTATACACCAATAAAGAAAGCCTAGATGAGATGGACAAATTCCTGGACACATATACACTCAAGAGGACATAGAAAGCCTGAATAGACCCGTAACAAGTAATGAGATAGAACCAGTAATAAATAACCTTTCAACAAAGAAAAGTCCAAACCCCAATGGCTTCACTGCTGAATTTTACAAAACTTTTAAAGAAGAGGTAACCCTCATTCTACTCAAGCTGTTTCTAGAGATCCAAAAGGGAGGAATCCTTCCAAATTCATCCCATGAAGCCTTCATCACCCTCATTCCCAAAACGTGTAAGGATACCACACAAAAGGAAAACTATAGACCTATATCTCTGATGAATATAGATGCAAAAATTCTCAACAAGATAATTGCTAACTGTTTTCAACAGCATATAAAAAAAGATTATTCATCATAACCAGGTAGAGTTTATTCCAAGGATGCAAGGGTGTTTCAACATATTCAAAACCATAAATATAATACACCATATTAACAGAAAGATTAAAAAACATATGAACATTTCAATTGATGCAGAAAAAGCATTCGACAAAATACACCATTCCTTAGTTATTAAGACTCTCAGTAAAATCGGCCCAGAAGGATTGTTTGTCACTGTAATAAAATCCATCTATGAAAAGCCTATAGCTAACATTATACTGAATGGGAAAAGCTAAGAGCTTTTCTACTAAAAACTGGTACAAGACAAGACTGCCCACTCTCTCCACTCCGATTTAATATAGTACTGGAAGTCCTAGCCAATACGATCAGACCAGACAAGAGAATGAAATAAAAGGCATTCCAATGTGGAAAGAAGAGTTGGAATTATTTGTTTGCAGATAACATGACTGTATACATAGAAGACCCAATAGTATCCATGAAAAAGCTTCTTGAAGTTATAAATACATACAGTAAAGTGGCAGGATACAAAATTAACTTACAAAAAATCTATAGTATTTCTATATAAAAACAACAAGGAGACGAGACAGAACTGAAGAAATTAATCCCATTTAGCATAGCCACAAAAAGTAAAAGATATCTAAGAATAAAACTAACCAAGGAAGTCTAAAACCTTTATATGGAAAATTATGAAAATTTTAATAAAGAAATCGAAAATGACACAAAAAAGTGGAAGAACATCTCATGTTCCTGAATTGGGAGAATTAATATAATCAAAATGGCAACTCTACCCAAGTGAATCTACATATTTAATGTAATCTCTATAAAATCACAAGAGACATCCTTCAAAGATCTAGAAAAGATAATCATAGAATTTGTCTGAAATTATCAAAGACAAATTTTTATATACCCCATATTGCCAAAGCAATCCAACACAAAAAGAGTGGGATGGGTGAAATCTCATTTCCTGTTCCCAAAATATATTACAAAGCTGTGGTAATGATAATCATGGTATTGTCACAAAAACAGACACAAGGACCAATGGAACAGAGTAGAGACCTGGAAATAAACCCCAAAACATACAGTCGACTGATCTTTGACAAAGGGTACCAATGAATCCAGTGGAAAAAGGAAAACCTCTTTTCCAAATGCTGCTGGAAAAACAGGGTATCCACCTGGAGAAAGATGAATCTGAATCCCTGTCTGTCACCATTAACAAAAATCAACACAAAGTGGATCAGAGATCTAAACCTAAGACCGCAAACTATAAAACTACAGCTGGAAAACACTGGGGAAACTCTGGAAGACATTGGGGTAGACAAAGACTTCTTAAGCAATACTCTCAAAGCATAAGCAATAATCCCCAAAATAGACAAGTGAGATTACATCAGATTAAGAAATTTCTGCACAGCAAAGGACATAGTACTTAGTGTGAATCAACAACCCTTGGAACAGGAAAAAAAAATTGTAAACTATGCCTCAATAAGGAACTGATAACCAGAATACACAGGGAACTCAAGTGGCTTACCTGGAAAAAAATTATTAACCTAATTAAAAGATGGAAAAATGAGCTGAACAAACAACTCTCTAAGGAAGACATATGAAGAGCCAAAAAGATTATGAAAAAATGCTAAACATTCCTCATCATGAAGGAGATGCAAATCAAAACTACAATGAGATACCATCTAATCCCAGTTAGAATGGCAAAGATTTAAAAAAAAAAATTATAAGTGCTGGTGGGAATGTGGTGAAAGGGGCACTTTCCTACATTGTTGGTGGTAATGTAAATTGGTCCAGCCACTGCAGAGAACTACGTGGAGGTTCCTCAAAGACCTTCAAATAGAACTACCATATGATCCAGCAATTCCACTCCTGGGTATCTACACAAAGGACAGAAGAATGCTCACTCGGAAAAGAGTTTGCACAACTAAATTTATTGTGGCATTATTCTTGATTGCCAAGACATGGAACCAACCCAAATGTCCACGCGCAGATTAATGGATTGAAAAAGTATGGCACATATACTCCATGGAATACTATTCAGCCATAAAAAAACAAGACCCTGGCATATGATAGAAAGTAGATGAACATGAACATGGAAGATTTATTGCTGAGTGAAGCAAGGCAGGCTATGAAACAGAGACATTGCATGTCTCCACTTAACATATACCGACTGTCTACACTTTATGGTAGAGACTGAAAGACTGGAGGACATAAAAGCATTGAAAATTGTTATGGACACTGGGGACAAAATGGAAGGAGAGTGGGTGAAGGAAAGAGTGCAGGAAGGGAAATTTGGGGAAAAAATGGAGAAGTAAGACATTTGTGGGATACGGATATGGTTTGTTGCCTGTTGATGATGCCATGTATAGTGTTCTCAACCCGCCTGATGTGTGGCATATATCATGTTGGGTAAAATCTCTTTACAATCTAAATGATGTATAGCAATTGAATGTGTAAATAATAATAAATAATAACTTTTAAAAAGAATCATAGCATGAATCTGAAGGGATAGAAAAAGGTATCCTAGGGCCATGAGATGGCATAGTGGTTATGCTGCTGGACTCCCAAATGGCTGACCACAGTTCGAGTCCCAGACCTGGTGATTTGAAAATCTCACCAGGCATGTGTGCATGCATGCCCAAGATATTGGGAGGAGAATGGAGGAGAAGAGGTTGGGGCATGGCTATCCCCTCTGGGAAGTGATTTCTACTTTCCTTCTAACTGTCTCTGTCTCTTTTTCTCCAGTGAGCACAGGTGCCATAAGGCAAAAACCTCTTAAAGAAAAGAAAAAAGATATCCCATGCAAACAGAAATCTAAAGTAAGTAGATGTTTCTTTTCTTATATCAGATAAAATAGATTTTAAGCGAAAAAAAAGGTAAGAAAGAGACAAAGAAGATAACCATATATATGTGTGTGTGTGTGTGTGTGTGTGTGTGTGTTTTACACACACAATGGAGTACTATTCCACTATTAAAAATGAAATTCTGGGGAACCAGCAGTTAGCGTAATGGCTATGTCACTGGACTCCCACGTAGTCGACAGCAGTTCGCGTCCCAGACCCGGTGGCTTAAAACTCACGCCGGGCACGTGTGCGTGCGTGCCCAAGATCCCGAGAGGAGAATGGAGGAGAAGGGATTGCGGCGTGACCATCCCCCCTGGGGGGTGACTTCTCGCTTTCTGTCTCTATGTCTCTCTCTGTCTGTCTGGCGAGCGCACGCACCCAATAGCAAAAAAAACCTCTCCAAAAAAAAAAAAAATGAAATTCTGTCACTAGGGACAATGTGAAAGAATCTGGAGGACATTATTATGTTAAGTGAAATAATCTAATCATTGAAAGAGAAAAATCTAATGTTGGCACTCATGTGGTAACTAAAAACATTGACCTCATAGAAGTAGAGAATAAAATATTCCCAGTAATTGAATATCTGTCACCCCTGTCAGAATGTGAGGTCAGCGACAATTCAGATTATATCAGCCTGTATACCTCCATATTTTCTACTTCTATAAAATGCCTGATGTGTCATAGGTAATTAATAAGTATTAAATAAGCAAATTAATGTATATGTTCCTTTTATCTATAGACAAGAGATGTCTCATGTATATTTAATGCTACTAAAACATTTTATCAATTATAATTTCATATTAACTCTAATTTGACAGGAAAATAAATTTAAAGGTAATAAAGATGCTTAACGTACATGGAAAGGGAAATCATGAATGAGAAACAAGGAAGATTTGGGGGAGTTTGAACTTAACCATTATTACCTGAATATTTACATAAGTATTTACTTTTATTTATTTTTTTAGAGGTTTTTGCCTTAGGGCACATGAACTCACTGGAGAGAGACAGAGACAATAAGAGGGAAAGTAAGAAATCACTCCCTAGAGGAGATGGCCATACCACAGTCTCTTCTATTTCCCTCCCAAGATCATGGGCACAAATGCACAAGTGCCCAGTGTGATTTTCAAGCCACCGAGTCCAGGAATTGACCCGTAGTCTGCCATGTGGGAGTCCAGTGACGTAACCACTATATAATCTGCTGGCCCACGTAAGTATTTACTTTTAAATACATCTATTATTTCACAGAAGCCTATGAACCTGACTACCTTTCCCTCTATAATCTGAACGGGCAGGGACTTCTCATTGTTATTTTTCATATGACAAACTGATTGTCTAAATTCATAAATTATTACTCACTCAAAATTGTGCAACTCATAAGTGACCAAACCAATCCAAACTTGGGGTTTTATGGTTCCCAGTGTAAGTCTCTGCCCACAGAATAGAACCTCACTTCTTCAAAAGGTCTGAAGCAGCAGAACAGTGTATTCATTCATTCAAAGTCATATTTCTGATTGTTAGGGCCAAGATGTGGGTGAAACATCTGAACAAAGCCATCCTGAGAAGCTGAGCCTAAGGCAATCAGCCAGAAAGGCACTGCTTCTTGGTATTATTAACAGATCTGATGGTGGAGACTTGAGCTAAAGACAAGAGTAGCAGAGATTTGGGGGAAAATGGGAGCCAGGCAATAAATGAATTGCCTTCTGAATATCCCACCACTACCAGCCCCATGCCCTGAGATACTGCTCCAGTCATTGCCACTGTCATTTCTCACCCATGGAGTTTTCGAGAAAATGAGCCCAGACTACCTATATCAGAAACACAAACTCTGGGGTGGGACCTACGAATATACCTTTTTAACAAACGCCTTAGTGTATTTTTACACACATGAAAGTTTGATCACTATTGACTTAAAAATTGGATAACTACCCTATTGACATGATTATCTAGATATATTAAAGAGCATAAAAGATGGTTCTGTTGTAAACACTCCCAGCCCAGGGCCAATGAGGTTAAGAAAGAAAAATTAGCGAACAGGTATATCTGGTTATGATTTTGTTTCTGCACAGCTGAGCACAATCGAGATGATACTCTCCGAAATGTTTGCTTTGATTGTTTTTCCTTTTCAGTCATCATGAAATTTCCTATGCAAATATTCAGTAGGAGGAACGCTTCAGATATCTGTGAGCTGATGATCAGCATTGTGAGTGGTAACAAACAAACCTGTTTGCTTACTAATTAGTAAGCAATTGGAAGCCAATGTTATTTTTAATTTGTGTGACCTCTTTGTTTTTTTGTATTTAATTTAGTGGTATTACACTGAGTGACAGAATGCTGGGCAGAATCTTCATATTAAATCTACAGAATTATATGAGAAAAAAAATTGAACTTTCCTCATAAAGTTTTTGTGAAGATTCAATGAGATAACACAAAAAGGATGCCTCTACTGACTGGGCATTGTAGAAACTCTGTAAATTAGTTTATAAGCCTGTTTATACTCTTACCTATTTGCTTACACCTCCATTTACCCCCTTTATTACTACAGAAATAATTAGAGCCCACCACCATTCTACATTAAGACGGTCACAGAATCTGTTGTCTTAGGCCAGCACCATGGCCTAGTGCTCAAGCTCTGTGCAGGGGAAATGATCACACATGGCTGACTGGAGTTCAAATCCTGGCCCTGGCAACAACACACCAGGCCTGCATGCATGTCCAGGATCTAGACCAGATCAGCAATTGGATGAGGAAGGTTTGCAGCATGATCAGACCCTATTGGTGGACGGGCACACTCTCTCTCGCACATACACACATGTACTCTGTCATAAATAAAAGGAAAAATATTTTGACAAAGAAAAAGAACATTTTATCTTTTTTTTTTTTTTTTTTAATTTGCTATTGGGCACATGCACTCACTAGAGAGAGACAGAGAAAGAGAAAGTGAGAAAGCAATCCCCAGGTGGTATGACCACAGCACAATTTCTTCTCTGCTATTCTCAGGATTCTGGGCACACACATACTTACCTGGTATGTTTCTCAAGCCAACAGGGCCAGAACTCAAATCACGCAGTTGGCCATGTGCGATCCAACTGATTAAATCGCCATAGCACCTGGAGGGCCCAAGAACTTTTTATCTTTTTTCATTCTTTTAAAAAAGAATTTTTTATTTAATTTTATTTATTCATTCACCTATTTTAATTTGACCAGAGAGAAACACACAGAGACAGAGAGAGGGAGAGAAAGAGAGAGAGAGTGAGAAAGAAAGCCACTAAGTCCAAGACTCAGACCATGGTCGGCCATGGGGGAGTGTCCAGTGCCTTAACCACCACGCCACCTGATGGCCCCGCTTTCTTCATTTTTGATGTGTGTTCACTCTGTGATCTTTACTTCCAACTTTGCAGTGTCAATATGTTTTAGAAATGTCACTTAAAAATATCATACAAAGGACTGGCAGGTGGTATGGTGGTTGGGGCACTGGACTCCCATATGTGACTGACTGCAGTTGAAGTCCTAGATCTGGAGGCTTAGCCTCTCACTTTTCCTTTCTGTCTCTCTCTGATCAAATTGAAAAATAATAACAAATAAAATTAAATAGTTTTTTTTTAATCATATAATAAGTTTAATTGTACTGTGATCAAAGAAGATACTGGATAGTTTCTGTCCCAGATACCAGAGACTGCAAGGGAGGGAAGTGGGTTGTAGAATGTGGATGTGATGGGCAAAGGGAAGAAACATTGAACAGAGAAATGAATGCGAAGTTTTCTGTTAAAAAAGCGTTCTGTAATTTTTGCTTTATAAAAATTAGAATTAAACAAATCAACAGTTTTATGCTTATTTATCTGAGATTCTCTATATTTTAAGCAATTGGCTTTATTCTACTTATTTATCTTATTGTTGCAGATATATATAGAGAAACTTTTATCTTAAAGATACATGCTCCAGGGAATAAAACTGTGGTCTGAAGGTCATTGCCTCTTTGTTGACCTTGACTCTAGATCCCTCCTTGGCCTCCTCTTCCTAGGGTACGTGGCCATCTCTTCAGCACGTGATGTGGTCAGGCTCCTTTGTTTACCCAGCTACCTCACTCTAGGTACTCACTGATTCATCAGAAAAGAACATTCAGTTCCCAGTAGTCAGTTTCAGAAAGCAAACATCAAACTCTTTAATTTTTTTTAGGTTATTTTGCCATATGGCACTGAACTTTTTAACACGACATAATTTTCAATTATAATGTTTGAGGAGGCTTGCCTAAATGATGAACTGTCTACCTCTCAAAACACTGTTGGTTCTATCCTCAAATTAAGCCAGGTATTCAAGAGCTACTCACCTGGATGTTTTGGCTCCTCCCAGAGCTGCTTTGGTGGACATCTCTCCAGGGCCATGCCACAGTGTAAGGTACAGCCCTGTGAAGTATCCATGCATACCATGAGCATGTTCCTGCCCAGAACATCTGTGGTGTCCTCAGCTCCTGGGTGGCTCAATAAAGAGCTCTAAAGTCCTAGGAATGAATTCTCTAGTATAAATCGTCTCTTTGTCACTGAGTCACTAATGTAACAGGCAGCCAAAGGAAGCTCTGTTCAACCATCCTGGTCATTAGTTCTATCTCTTGCTTCATTCTGGTGTGTTAATTAAAGCAAAAAGTAGAGGGGCCAGCAGGTGGTGTGGTGGTTAAGACACTGAACTCCCACATAATCGACCATGGTTTGAGTCCTGAACCAGACAGCTCGCTCGCTCTCTCTCTCTCTCTCTCTCTCTGGTGAGCACATGTGCCTATAGCAAATTAAAAATAATACTCAAATAAAACTAAGTAAATAATTCTTTAAAAAGAAGTATTATAATAAAAATGGAAACTTTTGTCTTTTGAAAGATCATTTTGTCTACACAGTAGGAAGTTTACCACACACACAAAAATTCTTAAATATTTTTAAATTGGGAAGCTATGTTTTCTGAAGGTTATCCAGCAAAACCTAGGGTGTGAGTTTTTAGCATTATTCCAAGAAAACTTGTAAAAAAAAAAAAAAAAAGTAACTATATTGGTCAGGCTATCTATTTAAAAACATCAGAAATTAACCCTGATTCATTTAAGCAGAAAGATTTTGAAGACTATTCAGGATTCACAGGTAGGAAAATTGGAGGATCAAGCCTGAGAGCTTATCATTCAGAAACAGACTCCAAAATCTTGATTCACCACTGCCATTGAAAACTCCCATGTACACTGCGGAGGTCTAAACCTATGAAAGAATAGACTTCTCTTCATGATACCTGGGATGTGCTCTGTCTACTTCTCACCCACCTTCAGTGCCACTCCCAGATGTAGCTGGTACCAAGCACTGAACCAGGACAGCACATTAATGCCCGCACCACTTTTAGAAGCAAGATGCAATCGCCACCCCTGTGGTCACTTCCCTTAGTACAGAATCTGGGCAGTTTCTTCTCTTCACCAGCTTCCCACACACATCTGGGCAGAAGTGTATGTTTGGGGAGACTTTTAGGTCATAAGCTCATACCCTACCTGCAAGGAGCTCTAGGAAAGGGACTATCTGTCTAGCTTTATACTGGGAAGCAGTATCTGCCTTACTAAGTGGGAAATTCTCGGGTATTCAAAAGAAAGTGAAGATGGTAGGTATCCTAAAAGAATAAACTGTTATGGAAGCTGATCTTCTCTTCTATAGCATCTGAATTTGAAATCTCATTTGAATAAGGAACATAGTGGTGCACATATAAAATCTATATGAATCAAGTTCCTCCAAGAAAAGATGATTTCTCTTTCTTGTCCGCTATGGCCCTGCTAAAACTTGAGGCACAGAGATTAAGACAAAATTGACCTTTTCAATTTTTCACAAAAAGAAAAGGGTCAGCTCTGTGCGAGCTCACATCCTGACAGCTCATAATCTTTCATTCTTGGTCCTTCCATTTTGTATCCTGTGATGTTTTTCCAAAGAATGTGCTAAATGAATGTATTCTGGGTAGATTATAGATTGTATTCTGAGTACACTGCAGTTGAAGAAGCTTCAACGAGGTTTGATATTTCAGTAAAAGAATATACCTAAAACTTTGTACCATGATGTATACTTATATATTGCAGATCAAAGAATATTTTTGTATGATGACATTTACGGCTTCTAAACATAACTCCTAGATAGCACTTTTCTCAGCATTGTTTAAACAAGTTCTCCTGGTAACTTACGAGTAAGCCCTATGTCTACCAAACATTTTCCTTTAACTTCAAATTCCCGGTGATTTATTATGCATTATGTAGATAATCAACAAATGCTTATTGACTAAATATAAAGTTGCATCACTTTATTTTCAATAAGTTGACAGAAAGGAGACAGGAGCAGTCACATCAGGGAAAGATGCCTCTGTTTCCCTTTTATAAGGGTTTTCTCATCTGCTCTTTTGAAATGTACCTAATTGTGACAGATTGCATTAACTAACAATGAATCTACTGAATATTTTGTGATTTCTCAGAAACTAATTCATAGAAAACTTGTATAATTCATTCATAATAGGATATGTATTGGAATAAGAGGTAGAATATATTTTAAGGTATTGTATTAATACCATGTTTGACATACTTTTTTTTTTTTTTGGAGAAGTTTTCGCTATAGGGCACGTGGCTCGCCAGACAGACAGAGAGAGACATAGAGACAGAAAGCGAGAAATCACCCCCCAGGGGGGATGGTCACGCCGCAATCCCTTCTCCTCCATTCTCCTCTCGGGATCTTGGGCACGCATGCACATGCGCCCAGCGTGAGTTTTAAGCCACCGGGTCTGGGACGCGAACCGCGGTCGACTACATGGGAGTCCAGCGACATGGCCATTACGCTAACTGCTGGTTCCCAGTTTGACATACTTTTAAAGCAAGAGAAAAATCATCAATTCATTTTTGTTAACACGGAATACAAATGCATAAAATAGATGAGTGGAATGCCGGAATGCTGCCTTGAGCTCACCTCCTTTGAGTCAGGTTCAGGGTCTTCTGATGTCCAGGACACAGGTAACGGAGGCAGGCCGAAAGAAGCCAGACACCAAGGGGCATGCAAGCAGAAAGCCTACAGGAGGTGCAAACAGAGTCAAGACCAGATCAGACTGAAAAGGGTCAGCAAAAGTGGAAATCAACTGTAAATACAAAATAAAGAGTCTGGAGACAAAATTATGCAGAAACAAGGAATGTTCAAACTCACACACCAAAAAGCAGAGAGTCGGCCTTATAGCACTTAGCTGTGTGTTGGAAGCTGGGTCCCACAGGGCCAACTGGTGTTCAAGTCACTACGAGGTTTGGAAAAAAAACTCACCAGGTATATGTATGGGCAAGTCCAAAATCCCAGCAGGAAGGAGAAACACAGGAAAGCGATTGTGGCTTGACCATGCCCCTTTAGGAGGTGCTTTCTGTCTCAACTCTCTCTTTTCCTCTCTGTCATTGTCTCTGGAATGTGCATGCCCTCTGTCTGAAGATTTAAAAAATAAAACGAGAGGAAGAGAACCTCACGGCACTGTGAGAGTAGTGGTTCTCAAGCTTGGGTGAATATGAGAGTCACCTGGAGACCTAATAAAAGCCAAGAGGGCTGGCCCTGAAAGTAGGAGAGGGCCTGAGCGTTTGGAATTGACCAAATTCCACAGGTGACTCTGATTCCAATCAAAGTTTGAGAAACACTGGCCTGACAGGAGAATAGACAACAAAAGATTTTAATGGCTTTTGTGAGAAATTCTTTGAAACAACCCATGTTAAATTTTTCTACTTCACAAAATGCATTTTAGACTAAGCAATTACCTCCCCCTACCAAAGACCTTCGAGTATGAGGAGCAGAAACACTTTCTCCTAAGATGCAGATTAAAACACAAGTTAATTGTGTGCATGATGCCTTCATTATACTGTCATTAGCCTCAATGACTAGTAAAAACAAAAAACGAAAACTTGCCATTCGCTTTTCACTCTTCAATTTGATATTTGCCCACAGAAGACGTCAAATAGAAACATTACTGTGAGCCCCAGGCTCCATGCAAGCGAGCTGCTAGTTCAGGCAGGTCTTAGCACTGTGCTGTTTAAGAACTGAGTTTGGGCAAGTACTGATTTCTCTAGCCTAGTCCTCAAGCAGACACAGGTTTCTCCCTTCACCTGTGCCTCTGGCTGATTCAGTCACGTGGTTCTAGCTGTAGCGAACTTCTGATTCAACTCATTAAATATAAAAATTGAGGACCAGTAGATGGCTTGGTGGTTGAGGTGCTGGACTTCTATATGGTCAACTGTGGTTTGAGTCCTGGATCTGGTGGCTTGAAAATCATGTTGGGCATGTTTGTATGCATGACCAGTATTCCGGGAGGAGAATGGAGAAAGGACTGAGGCGTGGCCATCCCCCTCAGGGAGTGATTTTTCACTTTCCCTCTCACTGCCTCTTTCTGTCTCTTTCTGGTGAGTGCACATGCCTTATTACAAAATAAAATAAATTATAAAAATCAAACAAAATAAAATATTACAAAACTTATCTCAAATGCATGACATTCTTATCCAGGAAGTATGTTTTATTCATCCTATATGATTTTGATCAACATGTAGCCATGAGATCTCCCTTTGAGTTTTATGCCATTTTGCTGAGTAAAGTAACTTTGTAGAGGACAAGGAACCATCTAACTATCATGTTTTAGCAGCAATTGGGGTGTGTCCATGCATGTGAGATAGAAAGATGGATGTGTTGTGAGGGTATTTGTGATTGAAGAGTTGGGATAGGTATCCATAAATTATAAATACTGAGTCAGATACCATCTGTCACTTTAGGTAAATTGGGATCTCACCCATAATTGCCACGGCTACCAACTCTAGCAGCCAAAACCTGTTTCATTTCATGCAAAGAGGAATCTTAGAGTTTATACCCCCCCCCTTTTTTTTTCCTTTATATTTTTGCCATAGGGCACATGTACTCACCAGAGAGAGATAAAGAGAGACAGTGAGAGGGAAAGTGAGAAATCAGCCTCCTGGAGAAAAGGCCACACCACAATCCCTTCTCTTCCATTCTCCTCCTGGAACCTTATACATGCACGCACACATTTTTCAAACCACCAGGTTTGGGACTTGAACCACAGTTGGCCATGTGGGAATCCAGTACCTTAACTATTATGACACCTGCCTCCCCTGTCCATCCCTCTCCGCCCTCCCATTGTTTAAGACAAGTAACCTTGAACCCAATCATCTCAGAAGCATCCTTTTTTTTTTCTTTTTTTTAAGGTTTTTGCCATAGGGCGTGTGTGCTCACCAGAGAGACAGTGAGCGGGAAAGGATGGCCACACTGCAGTCCCTTCTCCATTCTCCTCTCAGGCTTTGGGGCACACGTACACACGTCCCCAGGGTGATTTTCAAGCCACCACCAGGTCCAAGCCACCACCAGGTCCAGTACTCTGAACTGTGACCAGCCATATGAAGTTTAGCACTTTAACCATCACGCCATCTGCTGGTCCCTCTCAGAAGCATCTTAAATGCTTGATGCATTCATTCTAAAGTGTTTGAGTCACTGTGCCAAACCCTGGGTGCTCTAAGATGAAATAGACATGTTCCTACTCCCCAATAGCACACAATATAGTAGAAGAGTCAAGCATGGTTGAAAAGTAGACCGGCCTAGCCTTCCAAACAACCTCCGGAACTGTCTTAGATTTCGAAATCCCTTCATATTTTGATGCTCTTCTGTGAGCTCCTTTTCCCAAAACTATTTTCATTGTTTGCTTCTCTTTTTCTTTTGAAGTCAAAGTTAATTCCTTTGGGGTTCCCTCATAAAGTATACCCCCAAAGCATTTTAGTTATGTGATCATAATTTATAGGAATGATGGCATTTTTCTTAAAGTGCTCATGATACCAAGTTCTAGGAACTTCAAAATCCAGAGAATTCATAAGCCTATCTGAGGATTTAAAATGATACATTGAAAGAACCACAACTATGTTCAATCAAAAGCCTTAAAATGAACTAGAACTACATAGTTGTCTGTCACAAACAGAAATAGAATATTGAAGGAAAAAGATGATGGACTTCGAAGTAAATAGATCAAGATTGAATTTCAACTCTAAACTTTCTGACTCTGTGACATTAGGCAAGTTGCAGAAGTTTCTGGAAATTTAGTTTTCTAATGTTTAAGTGTTCATAAAAAAGACCTTGCTATAAGGACTGGAAAAAATGTTTGCAGTGCACTCACATATAATGGATACTTTATAAATGGTAACTATTACTGCATTATTCCTAGGTCAATTACTTCTAGAATTTAAATTATTAACTGCAACTTGCATAATTATACCAATAAAATAACTACTTTAAAAACCTGGCTAAATAATGAAAGCCTGGACAAAATAGTTTCATTTTCAGATATATAGATTTTCCAGCCCTATATATGAAAACACTCACAGCATTCACCCAACTAAATCACTGTCAAAGACTCCTGTCCTGAGCCTGTCAGAGGACGAATGAACTCGGTGTCTCACTGGTGACTCTGAGTTCCTCAGTCAGCCCGTAGCGTTCTGCTTCATCTTCTTCTTACTACTTGTGTCTGTGTTTCTCTTCTTTAGGATTCCATCATGGAGAGGAGCATGTGCAAAACATACAAGACAAGATGCTAATTAGAGTTCCTTGGGAGGAGGGAGAAACTATTTACAAAACTGAGTCTCCACCATCATCTATTTTGTTTTCCAGCTTCCCCTTACATTATCATATATTAACTAAAATTATTAAAAACCAGTGATTATGAACACATTCTATATCTTTTTTAAAGAACTATTTAATTTTATTTATTACTATTGTTATTTAATTTGCTATAGCATACATACATTCACAAGAAAGAGAGAGAGAGAGAGAGAGAGAAAGGAAAGTGAGCAAGCAAGCATTCAGGTTCAGGATTCAAATGTGGTTGACCATGTGGGAGTCCAGCACCTTAACCATCACGCTACCACTGACACCCATATTCTATATCTTAAGAATCTGGGTACCCAATGAACAATGTAAATGAAATCTTTTCTGTTTAGGGTCCTTGAGGGTTCATGAATTGTTCTAACAATTCATAAATCTATCAATAAACAGCCTTATGATTAGTTTACCTACAATAATGTCAAATGGCTAAATAAACCATCAAATTCAATAGTTATTTGTGAGAAATATATCCACTGAGTGAGCCATCGTCAATTACCTTACCCCATGCTAGTCAGAAGATCTGAATGGCACCTTATGTATATATCACTAAGAATAATGGGCAACAACACTGTGCCAAAGACAATATTTTAAAAAGGGGTCTATGATACAAAAAAATTATATATATGCTATTCAAAATGTGGAAACACACTAGACCATCTTATTTATCTAGGCGTGAGAATTGTATCAACCATAACAGTTTCTCAGCAGACCTCCCATTGCCAACATCACAGGTCTCAAGGGAAGGGCCTGAGCCTATGGTTTCTTGGCTGAGTCTCTTTACCAGTTCTTGGTAACATCAAAGAGTCTCTATGCCTCTTATTGGCTAAGTCAGCCACTAGCACTCAGTGGGTGTTCAATATGAAGAACTAAAAGAAATTTTGTAAATTAAATGCATTCTTGTGTTTTGCAGAGCTGCATAATTTATAACAAAAAAATCAATTAGTAAAACTCATTTATTGTAATATATTTACAGAATACCTTAAGAACTATAGTTAAAAATAAAAAGTATTGCCCTAAAGCATCCTGAGGCCTGTTCACATCCACGTAACCTATTGTAAATGAAGCTAATTATCACACCAAACCTGTTTAATTAATTTTACTTATTTATGTGCCTCCTTTAATTGCATTTCCTTTATAGTACTCACACCTTTCTAACACTGTATGGAAAGATTAACTATAACTCTGTCTATAAAAACAAATTCTTGCTGGACTATTGCTGAGGAATTTCTTCTACCAGCATAAACACTGAAAGCCATTGTCTGTTATTAAGATGAATTCTGGACTTGGCCAGCCAGTTATATCATCTCTATGAAGGAAGAAGTAATGAAGAAGATGGAGAAACTCTCGATCTAATTGTGTAAAAGGTGAAGCTTTTAGAGAGTGGAGAACCCCTGGAAAAAAAGCAATTGCGATTCACCACAGGGTGTGCTACAGGAAGCCATGAGAAGATTCCTCAAATAGAAACACTGAGAAAGAAGATTACTCAAAAGGGAAGGAAGGCTCACAGGTATGAAATTCTAACAACACGATGTCAGATGATCCCACTTAGGAAAGAGAATGAAGAGACGTGGCAATCAAATGAAGGTGCGCCACGAGCTCGCGTCATTGAACTGAAAGGACAGCGTAAGGCAAGCCAAAAACCAAGAATGAGAGAAAGCTTTCAAAAATGCTAACAATTAACCAAAAGGGTGTTCTTTCTGTTTAAGGAGATGATTAAAGTCAAAAGAGATACACACCTCAGGGCCACTGAGAATGGAGAAATGACAAGAAGTCCAGAATATCCATTCCTGTTTTGGTTGTATCTTCTGTCAAAGAAAATGCTAGTAAGCCCAGAAAGGCAAAAATAGACCTTGAAGTGGAAATAACAGCTGAGACTGGGGAGAATCATGCTCAAAACTGGAGCAAGCTTTATTAAACAAGCTAAGTTTTTCTGCCCTGGTGGGTTCCATCTCAAGAAGAAGCCACATGGAGCCAGCAGGTGGTGTGATGGTTAAAGCACTGGATTCCCACATGGTGGACCATTGTTCAAGTCCCAGACCTGATGGCTTACTTTCTCATTTTCCCCTCCCCCCCATTCAAAATTAAAAATAAATAAATATTTTTTAAATATTTATTTACTTATTTAATTTCATTCGTTATGATTATTTTTTCAACTTGACCAGAGAGAGACAGAGAGAAAGGGAAAGTGAGAAAGCAAGGTGCCAGATCTGAGACTTGAACCATGGTCGGCCATGTGGGAATCCAGAACCTTTAACCATCACGCCACCTGCAATTATTTTTTTAAAAGAAAAAAAAAATAAGAAGCCATAGATGAAGTGACTGAATCTCATTAGAATTTGCACAGAAGAAGCATGGAGAAGGGGAAGAGAATTAGAAGATAGAGATAAACTAATGTTGACTTAATATATTTTAAAAATGAGGAGTGGAAGAGGATTTTTCATTAATTAAACTCTTCTAAATTCTGTGTTGATCCTGGGCAAAGCAGGAATGGAGAAAATCAAATGGGATCAGTATGGAGCCTGTGTGGATTTGTGATGAGCAATTCAAGCCAGACCCAACTCATTTTCTCTTTTGATAAAATTACTAGAGCAGGAGATAAGAAAAATGCGGAGGACATATGTGTCTGAATTTCAGCTAGGCATTTGACAGGCTCTCATTTTACCCTTGCAGGGAGTATTTCCCAAATTGGTATCTGCAAAGAACAGACTTCCACAAGATATTCATAGGTATGCAGGGAGTCTACACAAATACATTTGGAAAACATGAGTTAAACAAAATATTTTTTTCAGGATTTTAAAGAGTAATATACATGATAATGTGCATTGTGGCTCTCTAAGAAGAGAACAAGCTACACAGCAGCTCCCAAACTTTTTTCTTTTTTTAAGGTTTTTGCCATAGGGTACTTGTGCTTGCTGGAGAGACAGAGAGAGACAGTGAGAGGGAAAGTGAGAACTCCCTTCCTCCAGCAGGGATGGCCTCACCACAATCCCTTCTCCTCCATTCTTCTCCTGGGATTCTGGGCATGCACATACACACACATACCTGGCATGATTTTTAGGCCACCATTCTGGGACTTGAGCTACAGTTGATCTTGTGGGAGTCCAGCACCTTAACCACCATGTCATCTCCTGATTTGTTCAAAAAATGAGTGGCCCCTTTCAAAACTATGGATGCTATAAAATGAGAAGAAATAACTGATGTGTCACCTTAAAGAATAAAAATCCAAAAAGATTACAATTCGAGACAACCCTGAGCTGAATCTAACAAGATGATATAGAATAATAAATTTGTATCTCTGCCTCTCATCCCCTAAATGGAAGTAGATTGAGGAAGGAGAAAAGTTAATAGCAGGGGGCTGGCAGGTGGCATGGTGATTAAAGGCGCTAGATTCCCACATGGCAGTTTGAGTCCCAGACCTGGTGGTTTGCTTTCTTGCTTTCCCTTTTTCTCTCTCTGTCTCTCTTTGGTCTAATTAAAAATAATAATATTAGCAAATGGGATTAACTAAATAAGTAATTCTTTAAAAAAAAAAAAGTTAATAGCAGTGCATGTGAAAATAACTTCAAATTTTGGTGAAAAGCTCATTATAAAGCTATAGCATGGGCCAGCCAGTGGCATGGTGGTTAAGGCGGCTGGATCCCACATGGCCAATAACAGCTCAAGTCTCAGATCCAGCGGCTTGAGAAACATGCCAGGTGCATGTGCCCGAAATCCCAAAAAACGAAGTGGAGAACAAAGATTGAAACATGACCATTCCTCATCAGGGCTGCTTTTTCACTTTCTCCTTTGCTCTCTCATGCACACATGAGTGCACGCAAGGCCATGCACCTTCTGGCAAATTTTAAAGCGAAAAAAATCTATAGCACAACATAGCTGCCAAAAAGTATCATAATATGCTCTTAAACGTTATTATAATTAGAGAGTGCAGGATAATGGGAGCACTGGGCTACATCTCTGCTCTGGTGATCATGTTATGTCTTAGGGGCTGTACTTGAAATATCTGAGAACCGTGTTATGTTTTCCAGGCCAGGCTTCAAAGACACATTACTGAAGAGTCACCAGCAGGGTACAGAAGCATGAAACTACGTCACAAAACATTAATGTGGCAGAGGGACCAGCAGGTGGTATAGAGGTTAAAGTACTGTACTTCCACATGACCAACCATGGTTTGAGTCCCAGACCTGGCAGCTTGAAAACCATGCTGGACACTTGTGCATGTGTGCCCAAAATCCTGAGAGAAGAATGGAGGAGAAGGAATTGTGGTATGGCATTGCCCCTGGGGGAGGGGGACGTGATGTCTCACTTTTCCTCTCACTGTCTCTCTGTCTCTCTCTCTGGCCATAACACACCCTATGGGAAAAAGGAAGAGGAAAAAGAAAAAAAGAAATGTGGCAGAAGCTAAGACTGCTTAGTCTATAGGCCTGAAGAAACCAACAATGGTCTCAAAATATGTGGAAGACTGTCCTGTGAAAGAAGCAATAAACTTCTACAGAAGACAATCAGACTGAGCAAAGGCTCTAGGAAGGGCAGTTTTGACTGAATTTATTCTCACAATCAGAGTTCTTTGAAGATAGCTGCTACTAATGTTTATGAATTTCCTGCTTTTGGTATGTTCCAATACAGGCTTGACAGATAATTAAAGGAAACATAATAAAGGAAACCTATATAGAAGAGGAATGTACTAACTGTATGGTTTTTAGGGTTTTTATTTTTTTTATTATTATCATCATAATCTTCTTTATATTACATTGGGTTACATATAATTTTACAGTGTATTACATTGCTTTTTCAAAAGGGAATGCCATGCATGTCAGTCAATACAGAGACATTAATCTCCCCACTTCATCATTCAATATCTTTTCTATGTTTTTTCCAATCATTATTATTATTATTCTAATTATTTTTTAAAACAGTCAATCACTATTTCTCATTTTGCTTGTAAAAAGACTTTACCCATCATGAAATACTTCTCAGACCAATCCAGTTGAGAATACTATACATGTCATCATCAACAGGTAATAAGTCGTATCTGTTTCTCACTAACGTCCTGCCTCTCTATTGTTCTCTTGCTATCTTTCTCTATCCTCTTCTCTTCACCTCCCCCATTCCACACTGTCCTATTCTCGTTAAGTACCTTCACTGCTTTTATGTCCTCCAATTTTTCGCTCTCTACCATAGAGTGCAGATAGTTGGTGGATACATACAATATCTTTCTTTCATAGCCTGGCTTACTTCACTCAGCAATAGATCCTGCGGGTTTTTATTTTTAATTCATACCCAGTATAGAAAAAAAAAAAGCATAGTGGTCCTCTTTTTTTTTTTTTTTTTTTTTTTTTTGGAGAGGTTTTTGCTATAGGGCGCATGCACTTGCCAGACAGAGAGACAGAAAGACAGAAAGTGAGAAATCACCCCCCCCCCCAAAGGAGATGGCCATGCCACAATCCCTTCTCCTCCATTCTCCTCTTGGGATCTTGGCACGCACGCACACGGCATGAGTTTAAGCCACCGGGTCCAGGACTCAAACCTCGATCGACTACATAGGAGTTCAGCAACATAGCCATTACGCTAACTGCTCGTCCCGCATGGTGGTCCTCTTGAAGGCCCAAAAGTTGTTGAAGAAAATGAGGAAGACAGCATCTGTGTATTAAGATAAAAACTAAAGGAGGTAGGGAACCTAAGGTCTTAATCTCTGGGTTTGCATCTCAGGCCTGAGGGCAGCCAGGCCACTCTAGAACCAAGATGGTGCCAGAGTCTTCATGACAGGGTCACCAGATCTTAAACATTACCAAAGAGTTTAAGACCAAGAAACTGCCTTGATATGTCTACTGCCAAAACCAGAGTCAGCCCAATGATTAAAACAAAACTGAAACACCAGGGATGTGTGTGTTGTGGGGAGATATTGGATTTTCCCAACTGTGAGAAGGGAGAGCAGCAGATGCTTGAAAATGATGAGTCTGTTACTTTATGGTGAATCTTGGACCTTTTCAAGTATCTCCAATGTCACAACCTCAGATGAAACAGCAGAGATTTTTTTTTTTCATTTAAACATTGGACTTAAACCAAAAAGCATGACTTTCTATTTGAGTAGAAAAATACAGTTTTATATACACGTATGAAGAAAAACCATGGAACAACTAACTATGAAAGAACTTAGTGAGGGGCCAGCAGGTAGCGTACTGGTTAAGGTGCTGGACACCTACATGGCCAACAGCATTTTGAGTCCCAGATCCAGCAGCCTGAAACTCACACTGGGCACGTGTGCATACATGCCCAAAATCCGAGAAGAGAATGGAGGAGAAGGGATTGTGACTGGGCAATTCCCCTAGAAGGTGATTTCTCACTTTCTCTCTATCTCTTCCTTTGTCTCCAGAAAGTACATGACCTTTATAGCAAAAATCTCTCTTAAAAAAAAAAAAAAAAGGAACTTAGTGGAATGACCATTTGCTACAGAATTACACTAAAATTCATATTAACCAAGAAAACTAGATTGTTTAAGACATAAAAATAAGAAAAATAATAATAGCAAAAATAATAATTAACAATAATGATAACAAATACTGTGTGTCAGGCACTTTTTAATACAGTCTATATGTGGGAAATTTTTATCCCCACAACAACCCTGAGGTACATGCTGTTATTCTTACAGAGAGAAAACCTTGGCATGGAGGGGTAAAATAACCGAGATAAATACAGCCTAAGGATGACATACTTAATCAGAAAACACAAAACACACACATATTCAAGATGGGGAACATATTAAAAGAGAAAGAGAAAGAGAAAAGAATGCTAGGACTCACTCTGCTCAGAGTGTAGGAAAGCAGCTGTCTCATATGCTGATGGTGGGAGTACAAACTGATGTAGCATTTCTGGAAGGGAATTTGGCAACAGGTATAAGAAGCCTTAAAAATACCCATTCTCTTCTTTGATCCTGTAATTCCACTTCTGGAACTTTTCCTAAAGAAAAAAGAAAGCACATAAACAAAGGTTTCTCCATAAGATTTTGCATCTTGTCATTGCTTATAATGAGAAATAAACTGTTTCAGTAAATTATGATAATTAAAAATACTAAAATGCAATACAGTCTCTCAAAATGATGCAGTAAATATAATATATCTATGCACATGTAAAGATGCTCCTGATAGCTTCTGAGTGGAACAAAAAGCAAATTTGTCCTGGAAAAAAAAAATCTGGAATATATGTGTCAAAATATAAAGGGTAGTTTATCTGAATAGTGAGATTATCAATCAACATTATCTTCTACCTTTGGAGTCTCCTATTTTTTGGATATTGTAACAATGAAAAATGGTACCATACTGTGGTTAAGGGTGGGCTCTGGGATTAAAACACTGTGGTTCAAATCTCAGTTTTTACTGTTACTCCCTGGGTGACCTTGAGTACTTTATTTAATTTCCTCATCTGTAAAATAAGAGAATGACAGAGTCAGCAGGTAGTGTAGTGGTTAAGGTACTGGATTCCCATGTGGCTGACTGCAGTTCAAGTCCCAGACCCAACGACTTGAAACTCACACCAGGTGCATGTACATGCGTGTTCAAAATCCTTACAGAAGAAGGGAGAATAAAGAATTGCAGCATAACTATCCTCCTGGGGGGTGATTTTTCACCCTCTCTCTCTTTCTCCCGCTCTTTGTCTCTCCAGAAAGTGCACATGCCCTATGGCAAAAATCTCTTAAAAAAAAAAAAACTGGAACAATGACACTCACCTCATAGGGTTGATATGAAAATTAAATAAATTAACATATGTGAAGCACTTAAAACAGTATCTGGTAAATATCAAAAAGAATTTGTAACTATTACCATTGCTTATAACATTAAACAAATTTGCAAAAGCAATAATTTGTCATCAACCAAAGAATATTATTGGAATAAAATACTATGCATTTAAATTTTCATAGTTAAGAACAAATAACATGCCACTGCAATCAAGAAAGAAATAGACCACTTTGTTACCAAGAGATCGCATAGGCGGCCACGCAGTCATTTTAGTCTCTGTGAACACCTGTTTGTTGTGTCTGTGTCTGGTTTTGAGATATTTTATAGTTATACAGCTATTATTAGCCACACCATTTCCAGTCGGAAAAGGCAAGCTTAAAGTATAGTAATAAGAAGAACGTGATTATGAGGGAAGAGAAAAAATGTTTTAAAACTTAAAAGTAGTAGAGAGATGGTGAAATGTTATATGTCCAGATGAGATGAATCATAGGACGCTAAGAAAAATTCTTTGGGAAAAAGAACAAATCATGTGACGTTTTCAAAATGCCAGCTCTCTGATCTACAGTTATCCTCAGCAGATGAGAGAAGGTTTGAATAAGGACAATGAACGACTTTGAGGACGTGGCCAGGCAATGTGCCTCAAAGCTGGACGTCTGGCATCCTAATGGCAATTCACAGAGCCTGGTCACTTGTTGGAGGTGGGAAATGTGATCAAAACTTTGCAACGAACCTTGAATGAGCAGTCCGTGGGAGCCTCATTTTGAATCTGTCCAATTTTCTATGGAGTGGAAGGGGATAAGAATTTCATCAGAAGCACTAAGGAATTCCCTCATGCTGCTTATAGAGAGTCAGGAAGAAGTGGGGAGTTTTATCTTGCCCTATTTTGTTTATGATAGCTTGTGCATACTTAAGAAAGAGAACGCTCTCAACAGAGTCTCACCACACCAAGATTCCTTTCCCCAGCCCTCGACCCCTCAAGATCTTGGGTGCCCACGCACGGCCAGCATATTCTCAGGCTGACCAGAAGATCCGAACCCACTGCAAGTATGTGGCTTCCAGCACCACAGTCCAACATGCTAGGAATTGTGCCACCTCGGTTAGCACTTTTTTTTCCTTTTAGGCGGGGTCTCATTATGTTTTGTTCCTCCTGCCTCGCCCTCCCTGGGATTACAGGCATGCACCACCACACACAGCTTTTAGGGTGAGAAAGAAATTGGATCTGGATCTCCTATGTGACCTCTGTTTGCTGGGTAGCAGCGTCAACCAGCTCATGCTACCACCCCCATTGCTGGGTGAGGGAGAAAGCTTTTAACAGCCTCCATAGATTTGCAATGGAGACAAAACCAGTCTGTTTTAGGAAAAGGTGTCTGGTAGACTGCATGTTAATGAGGAGAATAGCATGCCTTGCTTCAACTCTTCAGACTTACATTGTGTAGGAATGTGCTGGGAAAATGCAAGTTTAAGCCCTTCTTAAGAACATAACTATGGCTTTGCTGTTAATTATAAAGCTAAAATCCTAAAGCCTATGTTAGACTTTTCGTGTTTAAAGTGGTATTGTGTCATTCTGATTTATGTGCAAATGGATTTAGGGACAATATGTTTTTATCACTAGAGGAACTTCTGTACTTAACTTCAGTAAGGTGTCCAGAAAACTTGGAAATAAGAAAAATAAAACCACTTGATGAACACATCATACATAGAATCTCAGAGTCACTAAATGAGGCAGGATGGTTTCCAGGAGAGCAAGACTCATTATAACTGCATTAATTGTTTAAACACATCATAACAAAGAACAATTTAGGCAAAAAGCAGTGTTCATCCAAAATACATGTCTAGCTACAGAAGAACTACTGAGGAAAAGGCTGGCAGAGTACATCCTGGCATTGCCCAGGAGAGAGGAATAAGGCTAATGGGTTTTGAGTATTCTAGTCTTGTAGGTAAGGCCAATGCTAACTGAAAGATGGATACATTATGTCAGGCTGATTCCATTAAACATGCAATTCATCTAACTCTTCTCATTTGATTTCCTCCATTAACTAGCAACCCTCAGATTATAAACTGGTTTCCTATGTAGATATCCTTACAAAAATATCATGCTTTTTTTTTAAGAGAGAGTTTTTGCTATAGAGCACATGTGCTTGCCAGAGAGACAGAAGAGACAGAGAGACAGAAGGCAAAAAATCACACACACACACACCCCAGGGTAATCCTTTCTCCTCCATTCTCCTCTCAGGATCTTGGGCATTCACACACACTCACCTAGCATGAGTTTTAAGCCACCGGGTCCAGGACTTGAACCACGGTCGACTACATGGGAGTATAACGACATAACCATTACACCATCTGCTGATCCCAATATCATTTTATGTTAATGAAGCCAAAGATAAACATTCTGGTCCTCATGAGCATAATTTCACATCATATATAATTAAACTGACATTATTATATTGGTTTTTCTCTAGCTTGAAAAAAGAAAAAAGAAAATCCATATTAATCCTATGTTCATATATGTAAAGCCATTTCTCACTGAAAGTTTTTTAAACTGATAATTTTATTTTATACATCAGTTTTCCTAAACTTGGTTAATGTGAGTGAACTTTTAAAAGATGAATTTGTTCTTAAATAGTTGATGCAGGACTGGGGTGCTGGCCTTGGGCATAGGTACCTAAAGACACTCTGTGTAATCCCTGCTGACCTCCCTTAATATCACTGTTAGTCGCAGACACACACTCTGCATTTCTACAAAGAGTAATTCAAGGATTCTCTCTGTACTCAATAGTGCTTATTCCACTGAAAGACTCAGGCATTGGAGAGGAACCAAAGGAAAACCACAAATATGGTGTCCAGGTGTTTTAATCCTAGAAAATACAAGGCTGAGAGAGGAACATGTAAGAAATGGTCAGGGGGCTAGCAGGTAGCATAGTAGTTATGTCACTGGATTCCCACATGGCCAACTGCAGTTCGAGTCCTAGACCCAGTAGCTGGAAACTCACACCAGGTGCATGTGCGTGCATGGTCAAGATCCCAGGAGGAGAATGAAAGAGAAAGGATTCTGGGATGGCCATCCACCTAGGGAGGGATTTCTCACTTTCTGTCTCTCTGACTCTCTGGCAAGTACATGTGCCCTAAGGCAAAAATATATAAATAAATAAATAGCCATGGCACAAGGGTAATATGCTACTCAAGAGAAGCCAGATCCAACATGGTGAACACAGTTTGAATCCCTGGTTCAGTCATTCTGGAACATGCCAGGCATGCATGTAAATGCCCCCAACGGGCTGGAGGACTAGAGGAAAGGAACCACAGTGTGATCAGATTCTATAGAGCATGCTCCTCTCATTCCCTCTCTCACATGCAAGCACATGTGCTCTATCATGAATAAAGAAAAAGAAAACCAAAGAAAAAAGAAATGACCAAACGTAACTACAGAAAAAAGTGACCCTAGGCATAACTAAGTAAAGACTATAGATTCCAAGTCCTACCTCTTTTTAAATGTGGTGCACACGTTAGCACTGGTTTCGAATCTTCGTGAATTCATTAGGATTCCCTGCCTCAAATATAATAGTACTTCTTGTCCGTGATTACTACTGATCACACTAGAGCTACCGCGCCTCGTTATACAATGCCATCATTCACTTTGAATTCACTGTGGAAACTTTTTAAGTGTCTGTCCCACAGTAATTTGAATGACTTAATTTATACATGGAGAGCTTTCATCCTTTCCTCTGATGTCTTGAGACACTATTACTGATACGTTAACTAACAGGAACAACTGACCCTCTCGTCAAGTTAGATTTTTTTTTCCACTCTAAGAATGCAAGTAACCACAGAAGCTCAAGAGGCTCACAGAAAGGAAGTAGTTAAATGATAAAAATGTGAAATGTTATGCAGCAAGCTGTGTACAATTAACTAGAATTCAAATATACACCTTGTTCCAATCCAAGCCATTTATCAGATAAAAATAGTCTGCTACAAGAATGTCATGATTAATGAGGTGAGACTCCAGCTAATTACTGTTTCCTCCAGAAGTAATTAGGTTGGCATTGCTAATCAAGATGAATGAACACTCTGACCCGCTTTTTTAAATGTAAAACTATGAGCCGCCACTGCAATAACATCATTTAGTTCAGGCAATGTAGTCTTTATTAGGCTTGTAGTTTGATTAAATTCTTTTGTTACACCAGGCTTTCCACACATGAACAGATGAATGCTGTGATGTTCAAAGAGTTTTTCACCCTTAATTAAAGACTGAAAAGGCTTGTTCAATTCACAGGGCAATACATAGGACAGCTCTAAATTGATAGCTTTTAAGTAGAGAATAAGGGAAGGAGTCTTAGGGCTTGCCCAGCTGTGAGAGGTCTCCTCCTACTACTGTAATTCCACTTATTACGGTGGAGAAATGAATGTGAAATACTTTTATTATATTTTATTAAACAGCCTTTTCATTTCATCACAGCCTCTTTTAAGAAACACAATGCATATATCAGTACATACTTATTTCTTAATGCAATTAATACAAGGGAGGGGGAGAGTAGAGTGGATTCAATACCATTAATAGAACGAACCACGGTATAGAACACAAGTCTCTGTAAAGGCAGGCAGGGTTCATATAGCTGATTCCTGCCGTTTACATTAAAGTGACTAACATTTCAGACTAATGGTGATGGTGCAGCAAAAAAAAAAAAAAAAACAAAAAAAAAATTGTTTTCAAGATGTGATTCTATTTCATTTTCTGTGGAGCAAAGTGGCTAACTCGATTAGCAGCTAAATTTATATGAGATACAGAAGATGATCCTTTATTAATCCTTTACCAAAAAAAAAAAAAAATGTCAATATCTTCGTCTCAAACTTGTTAACTGGAGGCTAAAATCAGGTCTTGGCAAACTCATCACTTTCGCACACTTAATCGATTTTCTTCATCTGCCTCCCCTTTCTTTACTCCACCAATTTCCATTTTCTGTTTCCTAATGTTTTTCTATAGTTATTCCAAAGGGGTGGGATTATCCTCTCCACCCTTCCTCTGCCAGTTGGTTTATATTTCCACTTGCCAGGTTGGGAAATCCTATTTTTATATCTTCTACTTAATTATATTCCCAGTCTAGAATGTGCTGTCTCCTTTTTGATTGATATGCTTGGACCTCCTGCTGCTTTGTTTTTCTCTGCAATTTTATATACAGGAGGATAAAATAATCTTAAATTTTGACACCTCGTCTAGGTCTAGGAGTCAGTTTCTTTTTTGGGGTTTTTCCTTGTTGTAGACTTTCTTAAATGGCTGTTAGCACTCTTGATTTCCATTTTTTTTAAACTCCTGTCTTCATTTAGAAAGAGACAAATACGGCTGACCTCCAGGCCCTACGTGGTGCTTTCTCCTGAACTCCTTTTAGCAAGCAGCAAAAGCCAGCCGTTCTAAGTCCCATGCCTGACAGAGACACAGAGACAGAAAAATGGGCCACACAGCCTCATTGTTCATACAGGATGCCCAGACACAAACCGCAGCACCAGGATAGGTAAATGTGTCAGGACATGCCCCACTGCTCGAGGGTAATTGTCAGGGTGTCATTATACACGACACTTCATTCTCTTTCCTAATTTTCCAGTTGGGTTTTGAATTTGTCATCGTTCCGTGTCATTTACTTTACGCCATCATTATTCTACACCAGGCTGCCTTTCTTAAATGTGGCTCCCCTCGCGTCGACGGGTAGCGCTAGATTTTTGTCCTAGGATGTTGTATTAAATAGCTTCCCAAGCTTTTTTAGACTTGTCTCTCGGGTTCTCTCTTTTCCTTGGTGCCTGTCTGTTTAGCACAAGGATAGCTCCTGTTCTGCCTGATAAACCCAAGCTGGTATCTTGTGCTTTCTGCCATGTGTTATTTAATTAAAACATGTAGTTCTTTCTTGGTCTTCTAAATAGTTCTGGCACCATAATAGTTGCTGAGATTCAGGGCAGCAGTAGGACTTAATATAGGACTTCTGACCTTGATCTAGCCTTTTACAGGTTATAAAATTATTTTGTTTGTTTTATTATGCAGTCTCAACTCCCGGGTGAGAATTAAGGAATAAGCTTTTTGAGTTCAGATAAAGCACCATGGACTTCCAACAAACATTCCTAAGGCTACATTCTTATTGGACTGAATTATACTTCCTGGAAAAAAACAGGAGAAAATAATCTTAGAAGAAATTTTCTATGACAAGTCATAAAGAAGATAGTATCTTTAAGCTAGACTCTGTCACTGATCTATTGGTTGAGTTTATACAGCAAAAATGAAGTTAACTATTCAACATTTAGTAAAACATGTATCAACAAACTAATTCATAATATTACCCCCTCTTCCTTTATTCTTTTTCAATAACATCATATTTAATCAAATTATTTCAACTTTTTTCTAATTCTACACTTCACCAGTTTGTTTTAAAGATATTGTAGGAAAATAAAAGTTAATCATCCTCTCAGGCTTCCTATTCATTTGTTTTTCTAAGTTGAGTCCCAATGTTTCTAACCGAGAATTTTGTCTTCATGATCTAAACTCCTAATTATGAGGCAGGATTTTCTTTTTAACTTTATTTTACTAAATTCATAAGAATTACCTTAAAAAGTATAATAATAATAATAGCTGATTCTGAGTCATGATCTCGAGGAGTAAGAAATAAGGCAGTGATAGTAATAAATTTAGAACCTTTGACTCTTTGCTTCCATATTATTAATTTAGAGGTAAACTACAGATAGGCAATGAATGGTTTCTTGAGTAAAATAGGAGAGTGAAGAATCCAGGACATTTTTCAACACCATCCTACAAGGGCCAAGACAAAAACTCCACCAACAGCAAGAGTTGCAGGAGGCAAGCAAGGTAAATGTCCAGAAAGAGGGGCCGATTCAGTCTTGATTTAGGTAACTGTCAGCACTATGGTTGCAACAGATAGCAGCAAGGTCCCAATAGAGTGACAGAATTCAGGAGACCACAATATTTGAAAGTTTCAGGAGTAGTCATTTCTAATCGAAGACCATCTATCCATTTAAGATGTAGCCACTTGGAAAGAGGAAAGAAGTCCATGAACATTAAAAATAACAAGGGTCTTATTACCTTGGGAAGCTCAAGAGGGTTCAAAACTTTGGGAAGAGGCTACAAGACAAGATAAAAAGTCTAGCCGATGGCATGGTGATTAAGGCAACTGGATTCCCCATGACTAACTGTGCAGTTCAAGTCTTGGACCCAGTGACTTGAAAAAACACACTGGGCACATAGACATGCATGTCCAAAATCCCAAAAGGAGAATGAAGGAGAAGGGATCCCAGCATGGTCATCTTCTCCCTAGACCCCAGTTCTCACCCTGTCCCCCACCCCCATCTCTCTGCAGCAAGCACATGTGCCCTATAGCAAACATTCTGGGGGCCACAGGATAAGAAAAGAAATTGTGGGGGGAATAAACGCATCAAATGGTCTGCAGAGTTATAATCCACAACCATTCAACAAGTTAATAAATATGAACAATGTATACTGCAAATCTGGGTTCTGACCATCGTAGAGTTTACATGTGAGTGGAGAAAACTACTAAAAGTCACTAGCTTTAATAAAGTATGAAATGGGGACCAGTAGTCGGTGTAATGGCTATGTCACTGAACTCCCATGTAGTCAACTGAGTCCCAGACCCAGTGGCTTAAACTCATGCTGGGTGCATGTGTGTGCGTGCCCAAGATCCTGAGAGGAGAATGGAGGAGAAGGGATTGCAGCGTGGCCATTCCCCCAGGGGGTGATTTCTCGCTTTCTGTCTCTCTGTTTCTCTTTGTTTCTCTGGCGAGCACACACACCCTATAGCAAATAAATAAATAAAGTATGAAATGTACTATAATAGAAAAGCAGGAGTTGCTAACTTAGTCTGAGTTGTGAAGGGAAGGTCAGGAAAGACTTCACTAGAGAAAATCACCTTTAAGTTTGGAGCAGATCTATGATCTCATCTGCTGCAAAGGAGAATCAGAGAGCAATGCAAAATAACCATGTTCAACACAGAAGCATCCACAGTCACATCTACTAGACCCAAGAAAGAAAGTATGCATATAAAAAGTCAGAAACATAATGATACCTATAACTGCTTAGAGATTTGATCTTCAACAAGTGTGTGGAAGCCTTGATCCTGCTGAACTCATGTGAACAGAGAAAAAAATCTTTTTCTAGCAGTTTAAGCAATTTAGGCCAGTATTTATCAAAGTACCTTCCATGGATCACTAATCCCATAGACCAATCCGTATCAAAAAGATCAAGTACCAGGACCAGCAGTTGATGTAATGGCTATGTCGCTGTACTCCCACGTAGTCGACCGCAGTTCATGTCCTGAACCCGGTGGCTTAAACTCACGCCGGGTGCTTGTGTGTGTGCGTGCCCAAGATCCTGACAAGAGAATGGAGAAGGGATTGCGGTGTGGCCATTCCCCCCTGGGGAGTGATTTCTCTCTTTCTGTCTCTCTGTCTCTTGCTGTCTTTCTGGCAAGCATACATTCCCTACAGCAAAAAGCTCTCAAAAAATAAAACAAACAAAAAGATCAAGTACCTTTGCAAAACTCTGAATAGTATTATTATCTCTTAAAGAATCATAAATCACAGTGCATAGGTTTCATTAATATGTTTAATTAAATTTTAAATTAATTATTATTATGATTAGATAATTTATATAAATAAATCTAGATTAGTTATATATGCGTAAGGCACTAAAGATTTACGATTAAGGGGTGTGTTTGAATATTATGATCAGAGTATTTACCAAACATACTAAACAATGGAACTCATTTTTGTGGAATAACTATTAACATCTCTTGGAATTATTGTTCTATACATCTCACTTCAGAAAACTGCTCTACACTTGCAATGGCAAACTTTTTCTGTAAAGGTTTTGTCTTAACTTGTTCAGGTTGCTAGCATAAAATACCATAAATTGGATGGCTTAGAAACAGCAAACATTTATTTTTCACAGTTCTGGAAGCAGGAAGTTCAAGACAAAGGTGATAGTAGATTCAGGGTCTGATGGGAACTTCTTCATAAATAGCACCCCCTTGCATCTTTATATAATGGGTTTTTTATGTTTTTTTTTTTGTTTTTTTTTTTTTTTTTTGGAGAGGTTTTTCGCTATAGGGCGCGTGCGCTCGCCAGACAGAGAGACAGAAAGCGAGAAATCACCCCCCAGGGGGGATGGTCACGCCACAATCCCTTCTCCTCCATTCTCCTCTCAGGATCTTGGGCACGCAAGCACACGCGCCCGGCGTGAGTTTTAAGCCACCGGGTCCGGGACGTGAACCGCGGTTGACTACGTGGGAGTCCAGCGACATAGCCATTACACTAACTGCTGGTTTCCTTTATATAATGTTTTAGTATTTTCACATGGTAGAATGGGAAAAAGGTCTCATTGGGTCTCTTTTATAAAGGCACTAATCCCCCCAAGACCTAATCACCTCACAAATGCACTACTTCCTACTAAATCATCTTGAGGTTCCAACATATGAATTTTAGGGGGACATAAACATTTAGATATTAGTAGGAACAGATAGTAAATACCTTAGGTTTTGTGGACTGTATCATCTCTGTTACAACTAATTTACTCTTGTAACACAAAAGCAGTCATCAACAATACTTAAATTAATGGACATGGCCATTGTCTAATAAAACTTTGGTTACAAAAACAGGCTAACTAGGCCACATTTGACTTATAGGACAGAGTTTGCTGAATTCTGGTCTATACAATGACGTGTCACAATGGGCTTCACTTCAGAGTTTACCCTTAGCCATCCATTGACTGGGGCCTAAGGATTGTAGGATAACTAATTTCAGTAGGGATAATTATATGCCTATATTACCCAGAAAAGATAACTTAAAAAAAGAAGAAGAGAAAAAGAAAAGGAAAAGAAAAAAGAGCTCAAAGAGAATAGAAAGGAGAAAACTCAAGGGAAAAAAAAAAGATTCTCATTTATTTGCTGAACATACTGATGGTTCCACCCCTTGGTACCATGTTAATCTTGTCCTTAGCCACATCCCTTGCCAGCACTTTCTTGGGTAGAATGAGTGGGCAACATTTAAGGTCTTCCAGAGAAAACATGCATAAATTCTTGAAGTGAAACTAAAGAAAGCAAAGACTGAAGGGTAAGAGTAGATATAGACAATTGTCACAGATGTGGCTCTTCACTATTCCTGTTCCCTATCTTCAAGTAGCCAGCAATCAGTATCCGCATTTAATAAAGAGTAATACAGTACCTACATACATTTTCAGATTTCCCCAATTACTCTCTCACTATCCAAATTCCACCTTTAGAGATGTAAGAGAGCAACATAGGACAGATGGTAAAACCAAACAGATCCAGTGAAAGTGAGAATTACCTCAAGGAGCATAGCACTCTACCGGTAGATTGGTAGATTGGAACAGATAAATTCATCACATTAGTAAGATGGTTTGGGGGTTCAATGGAACAAGATTCAAGTGAAACAAATCCCACATGGGAAAGCTAGCCATAATTGGCTAGTAAGGATGAAATTCACCATGAGGGAGTTACCTCATCGTCACCTCTGTGCCTTCTCCATGCTCCACATTCCATCTTCATTTTCCTTTTTCTTCTTCAATACTTAATACAGAGTTTTGAAGTTAGGTACCTCCTAAACACATTTACAAGAAGATATCAAGTAGAGGAGAAAGCTAGGAAATAGGAACCTTTGGAAAAGGGTTAGTAGAGAAATAAAGTCTTTGTAAAGGGGTCCCTAACACCAAGTTGAAACAATCAATGGTCTAAGTTTAATAACATTGATGGAATGAGCTTAAATTGAACTTTCTCATCTAGAAGTCTTTTCATTACTCATATTTTGAGGAGATAATAAAGGAAAAACCCCACTAGGCTGAATTCTCATCAACAAAGAAGTGATCATGAGAATCTTATAGGAAAGTGAGAGACCAGGATGTCTGGCTTCTATAGGAACCCTAGTATCCCAAGTGACAAAAGATATCATTAAAAATGGGTGATATTGGGACCAGCAGTTAGCGTAATGGCTATGTCGCTGGACTCCCATGTAGTCGACCGCAGTTTGCGTCCCGGAACTGGTGGCTTAAAACTCACACCAGGCGCGTGTGTGTGCGTGCCCAAGATCCCAAGAGAAGAATGGAGTAGAAGGGATTGCAGCATGGCCATCCCCCTGGGGGGTGATTTCTCGCTTTCTGTCTCTCTGTCTCTCTCCGTCTGTCTGGCGAGCGCACGCGCCCTATGGCAAAAAAAAACCTCTCAAAAAAAAAAAAAAATGGGTGATGTTGAGAAAGGCAAGAATATTTTTGTTCAGAAATATGCCCAGTGCTACACTATGGAAAAGTGAGACAAGCACAAGACTGGCCCAAATCTCCATGGTCTGGATAGAAGAGAGATCAGGCCCCTGAATTCTCTTACACAGATGCCAACAAGAACAAAGGCATCACCTGGGGAGAGGATACACTGATGAAATACTTGGAGAACCCCAAGAAGTATGTCCCTAGAGCAAAAATGATCTTTGCTGGTATTCAAATAAATAGTCAGAAAGAGCAGAGTTAATGGCTTATCTTTAAAAAACTATTAATGAGTAATAGACGGCCACTGCCTAATTTATGACAAAACAGAAATATATTTTCTATGTGAACCATATTTTAATAGATCTCCTACACTAGAACTCAGATCATGAATGGCTGACAGGATATTTTTGTTGGACAATCCTGAGTTAAGTAAGATTGGCTTGTTGTTAGGTGAATATTGTTGATTGTTTTTCTAAATTTTGATAGTAATTTCAGTTCAGTAAGTGCTATTGTTATTTGCCCTTTCTAATGATATAATTGGTAATTCATTAGTCTGGTGCTGGTAAATTCTTTCAGGTTTTGTTTATCTGGGAATGTTTGTGTCTTTTCTCCCCAAATGAACGATAATCTTGCTGGGTACAGAATTCTCGGTTGAAATTGCTTTTCCCTTAATACTTTGAATATATTTTCCCATTCTTTCCTCACTCACATTGTTTCCGATGAGAGATCTGCCGTTAGTCTGATGGGATATCCCTTGTAGGTAACTTGCCGTTTTTCTCTTGCCAGTCTTAGTATCTTGTCTTTGTCTGTGGTTTTGGTCAATCTGGCTATAATGTGTCTTGGAGAGGATCTTCTAGGGTTGATTCTATTTGGGGTCCTCTGTACTTCTTGGGACTGAATGTTTGAGTGCCTCTCCAGGTTTGAAAAGTTTTCTTGCAGGATTTCATGGAATAGATTATCAATGCCCTTATGAGCCTCTTCACCTTCTGGGATGCCTATTATCCGATGTTCGGACGTTTGATGGTATGTAGTATTTCTCGTATATTATTCTCAAATTTGGGGGCCATTTTCTCAGTCTTCGTGGTAGATTTTTCTAGGCCAGCAATTTTCTCTTCTATGTCTGAGATTCTATTTTCTGTATGATCTAGTCTGCTTTTAATACTTTCAAGGCAGATTTTGACTTCCTGTATTATAGCCTTCAACTCTAACAGTTCCATTTGATTCTTTTGTAAAGTGTGAAATTCCTCTTTTAGATCTTGCATGAGTTTCCTCACCTCCTGGAACTCTTCAACTCCTTTCTCCTTCTTCTTCAGCAGTTCCTTGTCTCTCTTCTCTTCCATCTCTGTTAAGCTTTGCCATTATGAATGTTCTGAATTCTTTATCAGACATTTCCATGATTTCCATTGAACTGTGTGTGGATGAAGAGGAGTTATCCTTTTCCCTTGGAGGAGAGGTATTTTCCTGCTTCCCCATATTTCCTGCAGTGATTTCTAGTCATCTGGTGGATGGTCGGTTTCTTTCCAAACTTGGAAGTTCAATCACGTGAGTTTTGTATGCTGGAGGCCAAATTATCAGTGGGACCTCTTCATTTCTCCATTTCCCCCAAAATTATCAGTAAAGAAGGGTTCTGACCTCTCCATCATGTATGCTACGAATTATCAGTGGGACCCCATGTGTACGTTTCCCCCCCCCAAAAAAAAAATCAGTAATTCATTAGTGATGCCCATCTTTCTACAAAGATGATGAATGCCATCTCAAAATCTACTGAAGATTGGTTTTATTTAGGCTTATATGTAACTTGTTATATGAGTATAAAAATATATAATATATGTTGAAGAAATCCCCTCACTTCTCAAAACCAAGCAGACTCACCTGTGTTTTAATTTGTGTTCATTAACCCATTAAAGGCAAGGGCTGAAGATAAGGTAGTGATGTCTACTTTATATATTTGGTCATAACTCTGCCAATCTAATTAGAATTCCCTGTATCCAAAACACTGCCTTTTACTTATTGAAAGACATTTTAGTGTGGTTTTCATATACTATCAAATGAAGAATATGTAACACTTAACATATTTTATAAATTATTTGTAAAGTCAGATGGTTTTGAAAGTCAGTGTGACAAGATTTAGTAGCACATTAAATTTTACATTTGGATTCTATTATCTAAGTCACACTAAGTTATATTTCAGAATTGTTAGACAACTGTTCAAAACCATAGAAACTGAAGAACTTCTGTATATGTGGGATTGGTAATGATGCTTTTGCCAATTTATTAGAAGGATTAAAGTAAAGGACATATATCATCAGCATAGATTTGTAAATTGTGCCATAATAAGGCTTAAAATAATTAAAAACCAAATGACAGATTAAAAACAAAAGAGTCTTACAGAAAAGTCATTATATCTTCTAGGAAACCCCAAAAAGACAGAGGAATGGATTCTAGCAATCAAATAGTAGTAGTGCTGACAACAGCCTCTAGTCAGAGACCATAAGAACACACCTGCAGCTAAACCATGTTGGGTTTATTGAATGTTGCAAAGGAGAACACATATCATGACTAGCTGTGGGGCATCTCACTAAGAAGGTGTTGGCATGTGCTATAGGATTTGAGCTTGTCTTAAATGCTTGTGGGGAGGATCAAGAAGAGAACTTTGTTCTGGGCCAAATGCTCTCAGGAAGCTGAGGTAATTCTTGAGAACCTTAGAAATTCTCATCTGTAAGGTGAAACATCAGCATGAATCTAAAGTTGTGATTAGTGAACAGTGGTCACTCAAATTAGCCAGAATAAGAGCTGTTTTGTCATTTTTGTGGCTTGTCAATGCTCATGTTTTTGGCTGTGTTTGAACATGACTATGGAGTGGTCTTATGTGTGACTGGATTCATCACAGTCACAGCACAGTGTTGTCTGATGTTACTGTTCTATAAAATTGTTTATGTTTCACAGGAGAGCATCATGGTGCAGCTGGGAGGGTCAGGCCAATTCAAAACAACACAGCCTCACTGGGAGCTCTGGATCACTCTCAGCTTCTGGGAGCTGCTTTTCTGTTCTCATTACTGCATTCTTCAGAAAAGCAGATTTGAGAACTATCAGAAGAAAGATAGATGTGATTCAGTAGTCATCAACTAAAAGGAAAATTGAAAAAGGTGAGAAATTGCAAAACTTGTTAGTCAATGCTGTGTCAGGTCATTCCCAATAAGGAAGAAAGAGAGAGTCTTAAAGAAAGTCACATTTGCATAGACAGCACTTATGTTCTTCAAGTTTTAAAAGGCTTATAGAAAAGATGAAATAAGAAACAAAATAAAATAATGTTGGCTGGGAAAGGATGGCATGAACCTAGAACAAGGTAATGACCTCCTCTTACTGCAGAGGTTTTTCAACTGGGAGGAACACTGGACTAAATGCTTCTATATCAGTCAAAGCATCAGTAGGAAACAGATAGTGTGTGCTCTACTGGGTGAAAGAGATGCGATTAATAAGGAAACCCTTACAATCATTTAGGAAAGAGCGGGAATGGTTTAGGCCCCCAAAGTTAGAAACAACAGCATGCTGATTTTATCCCCAGGTCTGAAGAAACAGAGGAAGGGGTGAACACTAGATTCAAAGGGAGTTGATATGAATAAGACCGACAGGAGATGCGGCCTTTGCTAAATATTGGATTGTCAGAAAAGTCATGTGCATTGTTGCATAGAAAACATAGAAAAATACCTCATGACTTCCAACAACCCAATATGAGCAGCCCCTGGTCACCCAGATTTTTTTAATCTGTCCCATCTCCTGCTGGTGACCCCAATTGTCCAAATCCAACTGAGAGCTATAGAAGTAGCCTCTTGAGGCACAGAGAAAGGTGGTAGGCAGAACTGGAGAGATAAAATTGAAGATTTTCCCTTCAATTCAAATATTTCACTATTTCATCTACTATGGAGGACCACCTATTCCCAACCTGGCAAAGCAAATCAGGCTATGCGTAAAAATGAAACTGCAGGATTCAGCAGGTATTGTAGTGGTAAAGGTGCTGGAATCCTCCTGCATGGACAACTATGGTTCAAGTCCCAGACCCGGTGGCTTGAAACATGTCAGGTGCATTTGTGCGTATGTGTGCCCGAAATCCCAAAAAGAGAATGGAGGAGAAGGAATTGCAACATGGCCATACTCCCCTGGGGAGGCAGGGGGTAATTTTTTGCTTTCCGTCTGTCTGTTTCTCTCTCTGTGTCTCTCTGGTGAGAACATGTGCCTATAATAAACATCTCTAAAAAAAAAAAAAAAAAAAAAAAAGAAGCTGCAGAAGACTGATGGTTTATCTGTAACTACTTCCTAATTTCTTCTTTCAATGTGTACATATTCTGTTTCCTTACACTCTCCTGATTTCAGTCTTGACTGCCCCTTCTAGTCCCCCATCAGAGATTTACTTTCAAGATCTATTTACATAAGGATTCTTTCTCCTGGCCACATTTTGGCAGAACCACACTCTGCTAATGGATTTCTTTGACCAGTTTCTGGACACATTCCTCCTCCCTCTGGTTTCAGACTCCTATTCCTGTTCAGAACTCCTGTACATGCTTCTCCCAAAGGGTCTAGTTGCCCTAAGGCCAGATAACTGACAATTCCTTGAATATGCAGTGTCTGAGTAGTGAGTATAAAGGGGATGTATTTAGGGCCAATGCTATTCAGAAATTTGCTTCACTAGCATCTTCATAAGAAAAGACTACAATTGCTCTTATTTACTAACCCCAGAACAGAACTTGCTCTGAGTTATATATGCTTATTTAAATTAAGTACTATATTCTAATTTAGAGGACAATTGGATTCGGGAAAATTCTGTTAGAATATTATTTTTGGTTAAAGCTACTGTACTAGAAATAGAGTCTCACTATAATCTCCATGAAGGCAGTGAGTTTCTTTTACTCACAGATATCTCTAAGGCATCTAGAAAGAGTTTAGAATATTCTAGGTGTTTATCAGCACATTTGGTGAACACATAATTGAATAATGTTACTGTATAACAAAAATAAATAAATAAATAAATAAATAAATAAATAAATAAATAAAGGTGCTACCCTAATCTTGAGTATTGCATACTGTTTGTCTTCATTTTTTTCCTTAAAGAAAACTCAGGGATAGAAAAGACAAAATCATTCTTCTCGGCTTATAGCACAACCTTTTTTTTTTTTTTTTTTTTTTTGGAGAGGTTTTTGCTATAGGGTGCATGTGCTCGCCAGAAAGACAGAGAGAGCATGTGCTCGCCAGAAAGACAGAGAGAGATAAAGAGACAGAAAGTAAGAAATCACCCCCTAGGGAGGATAGCCACACCGCAATCCCCTCTCTTCCATTATCCCCTCGGGATCTTGGGCATGCACGCACACACGCCCGGCATGAGTTTAAGTCACCGGGTCTGGGGCCCGAACTGCAGTCAACTACATGGGAGTCCAGCGACATTATGCTAATTGCTGGTCCCAATAAGTCTTCATAATCATCGATATAGAATATTATTCCATGGTATTTTATGTCCTTTAATGGGATTACAAAATTATCTAAACTAAATTCTTATGCATTCTTTGATAGTTTGATTTCTAATATGGTATAATCATCATTGTGATGTGAATGTTGTCTTATATTCTATAATATTTTTATTTGATTTTTGATGATGTAAATAAACACTACAGATTTTTATTAGATCTTTTATCTAGCAAATTTGCTAAACTCTTTTTAGCATTATCTCAAAGAGCTTTTTTGTGGGACCAGCAGTTAGTGTAATGACTATGTTGTTGGACTCCCATGTAGCCAACCATGGTTCAAGTCCTGGACCCGGTGGCTTAGACTCACATGGGGTGCCTGTGCATTCGTGCCCAGGATCCTAAGAGGAGAATGGAGAAGAAGGGATTGTGGCGTGGCCATCCCCCCTGGGGGGTGATTTCTCGCTTTCTGTCTCTATGTCTCTCTTTGTCTTTCTGGCGAGCACAAGTGTCCTGAACAAAAACCTCTCCAAAAAAAAAAGGTTTTTTTTGTTAGTTATTTTGGATTTTTTGTAAACATCATTATATCAATTGCAGATTGTAATTACATCTTAAATCGTATTGCTCACACATTTTTCTTGTCTTATACTATTGAATATGATTTCTAAAAGTATATTACACAATGGTAGCAACAGTGCTTATCTTTTTGTTGCTCTTGATGTTAGTGAACATGTAATTAAATTCTCTCCACTATATTTTCTAAAGACTTTTCAGTATACGTCATTTATCAAAGTAAGAAAATAATTTTTATTATTGGTTTTATAAGATCTTTATAAATTATGTATCAATAGTGAACTTAGTGCATTTTCTGCATCTATTGAGGTAAATTTATGTTTACTGATTAAATAAACATATGTTTACTGATTGTTTTTCTGATATGAAGTCATTTTGGTGTTCCTGGGATAAAATATTAATATTTTATTTTAATATATTGTTGGATTTGACTAACTAGTATATTATTTAATATTTTTTACATCTGTGTTTTTACACTAAGTAGATGGTGTGTGTATGTGTATGCAGATAAAAGCACAGGATATAGTGCTTCATTATACAGTTTTAAATAATTTATTCTAGTATTAAATAACTTAGGCAACTCTAAATTATTTTGTATTATGAAAAAATAAGATAAGGAATATCAGATCCTTAAAATGTTTATTAAATATATCTATAAAATCACCTGAAAGGGCCAGCAGGTGGCATGGTGGTTAAGGTGTTGGACTCTCGCATGGATCAAGTGGTTCAAGTTCCAGACCTAGTGACTTGCTTTCTCAATCTCTCTCTCTCTCTCTCTCTCTCTCTGTCTCTCTTTCTCTGATCAAATTGGAAAATAATAATAATTATAATAATAACATTAAATAAAAAATCGTTCTTTTTAAAGGCAATAAATAAAAACTCATGGCAGGCATGTGTGCATTCATGCCCAAAATCCCAAGAGGAGAATGAATGAGAAGGGATACAGTGTGGCCATTTCCCCTGGGAGTGATTTCTTGCTTTCTGTCTCTCTCTCTCTCTCTCCAGTGAGTGTACATGCCCTATAACAAAATTCTCTCTAAAAAAAAAGTAATAATAATATTATTAAATAAAAAAAGTTTTTTAAAACTCACACATTTTGGGAGAAAAGATGCCTGATTTCTATTTTCATGTTCTGCTACTATTATTTACTTTTTCTTTTTCTCTTTGTTCCATTTCTGTCATTTTATAATTTTTCAGAAACAGTCTCCCTGTCTCTCTGTCTGGCGAGCACACGCGCCCTATAGCGAAAACCTCTCAAAAAAGAATTTCTTTATATGTCACAGTTTTGCGTTGTTCTTTCATTGTTTCAGGAATGTATATTTCCTAATTGCTGAAGAAATCAATGTCAATATGCAGATTTATAATATATAAATACGACTTCTATATAACTTTATATTCCACAATACATTTCTTGTATAGATTTTTTGAGAACTTTTTTATTTTCTCTTATTTATTATTATTATTGTTTTATTTGATCAGAGAGAAAGAGAAAAAGTGACAAAGCAAGCTGTGAGGTTCCGGACTTGAACTGCCATCAGCCACGTGGGAGTCCAGTACCTCAACTACCACACCACCTGCCAGCCCCACTTGTATAGTGGTTGTTTTTGTTTTTTAATAGAAGTTTTTGCCTTAGGCCACTCCTTCCCCCTTCCCCCTGCCCCAGAAAGGACGACCACATTGCAATTCCTTCTCCGTTCTCCTCCAGGGATCTAGGGCACCCATGCACACATACCTAGTGTGAGTTTCAAGCCACAAAGTCCAGGACTTGAACTACGATCTGCTATGTGAGAGTCCAGTGATGTAACTGCCATACCATCTGCTAGCCCTTCTTACATATATTTAACCAAATTAATTAAACTGTTCAAATTGTTTACACTTAAATTATCATTTTTAAGAGGAATTTTTGCTATAGTTCATGTGCACTCACCAGATAGGCAGAGAGAGAGACAGAGAGACAGAAAGCAAGAAGTCACTCTCCGGGGTTGATAGCCACACCACAATCCCTTCTCCATTCTCCTCTCAGGATCTTGGGCACACACACACACACACACACACACACACAACATGAGTTTTAAGTCACCAGGTCTGGGACTCAAACTGCTGCTGTCAACTACATGGGAGTCCAGAAATGTAACCATTACACCATATGCTGGTCCCTCTCACACTTAAATTATTATTCTCTCTTTGATTTATTGATTTCTAAGATGAGTAAGTTAAAATCTCCAGCTATGATCATTAAGTCACTTGTCTTACTTCACAAATCTGTCAGTTGTTGCTTTGTATATTTTGAACATAATTTGTAATATATATACATGTATATGTTTATCATTGTATCTTTTTTAATCTGTTTCTCTTGCATTTTTTTTTTACCATATGTAATGTCTCTCTTCATTCTGTATGACTTTGGCCTCAGATCCTATTTGTCTGAAATTAAAATGTTCCTAGTTCATTTGCAAGCTGTAATGATACACAGTGATTAAATGTATAAATAAATAAATACAAATGTTCCTAGTTCATATTTACCTAGCAAATATTTTCTTATTACTTGAAAACTTCTGTATCTTCATACAAATGGCCACAGCATATGAAAAAATGCTCAATATAACTAAGCAACAGAAAAATGCAAATCAAGACCACAATGAGATATCATCTTACTCCTTTTAGAATGGCTATTATCAAAAGGAAAAAATATGCTGGCAAAGATGTGGAAAAAGAGAAACTCTTTTACACTGTTGGTGGAAACTGGTATGACTGTTATGAAATACAGTATGGAGGTTCCTCAAAAACCTAAAAAGAGAATTACTTTATGATTCAGCAATCCTGCCCATAAACATATATACCCAAAGGAAAGGAAATTAGTATGTTATAAAGAGATCTTCGATGTTTATTGCAGCACTATTCACAATAATCAGGATATAGAATTGGGGGCAAACAGTGGTACAGCAGTAAAATGGGAAGCTCCTGTAAGACAATCCCATGTGGAAGGGTCTGCTCTCTGAATATGCAACACACGTGCCTTCCTATGTCCAGGGCTGTCTGAAGGCCAGGGTGGTGGATCACAGCAGTAAGACCTGTTGGGAACTTTCTTTTTCTCTCTCTCTTTCTCTTCTACTCATGGAATAAAAGAATAAATAAACGTTTTTTAAATGATGGGATAGGGACCCGCAGTTGATGTGTTGGCTATGTCTCTGGACTCCCATGTGGTCGACAGCGGTTCGAGTCCCAGACCCAGAGGCTTAAACTCAAGCCAGGCATGTGTGTGTGCATGCCCAGGATCCTAAGAGGAGAATGGAGGAGAAGGGATTGTGGCACGGCCATCCCCCCGGGGGGTGATTTCTCACTTTCTGTCTCTCTCATATTTCTGGCAAGCGCATGTGCCCTATAGCAAAAACCTCTCAAAAAAATAAATAAATAAATAATGGGATCAACTTAAGCATCCATCAAAAAACAAATGGTTAAAGAAATGTGATTGTGGGAGCCAGCAGTTAGCGTAATGGCTATATCACTGGACTCCCACTGCGGATCGCGTGCCGGACCCGGTGGCTTAAAACTCACGCCGGGCGCGTGTGCGTGCGTGCCCAAGATCCCGAGAGGAGAATGGAAGAGAAGGGATTGCAGCGTGACCATCGCCCCTGGGGGGTGATTTCTCGCTTTCTATCTCTAAAGTCTCTCTCTGTCTGTCTGGCAAGCGCACATGCCCTATAGCAAAAAAAATCTCTCCAAAAAAAAAAAAAAGAAATGTGATTGTATTTTTATCTTCCACTGTGTGCACATAAGCACACACAATATGAAAATGTAATATATTACACACACACACACACACACACACACACAAAGGAATACTACTCAGTCATTTAAAAGAATGAAATCCTATCATTCAAATTAGATTAGGTGAGCCTGGAGGACATTATGTTAAGTGAAATAATCCAGGCATGGAAAGAGAAAAATCTCATGCTCTCATTCATATGTGAAAATTGAAAAGAATCACCTCATAGTAGTGGAGAGTTAAAGAATGACTACTGGAGAATGGGAAGGACTCAGAGGAAGGGGATAGAGACATGGTGATTAACAGAAACAAAATTAACAGGTAGGTAGGAGGAATGGTTTCTAGTGCTATACAATACAATAGGGTGAAAATAAGTAACCATCATATGCTATCTATCTCAGAACAGCTTAGAAAAGATTTTGAGTGTTACCCACACAAAGTATGGCAAATGGATGAGATGGTGGACATAGTAATTACCCTGATGGAATCATTACACATTGTATTCTAGTAAAAAAAAAATCACATTGTATCCAATAAATATGTACAATTAGTATATGTCAAAAAAACTGATGTCTTAGCTTTGCGCAGTGGCAGTATCGTAGCCACTGAGGTTTGTCCGAGGCGCGATTATTGCTAATTAAAAACTTTTCCCAAAAAAACTGATGTCTTATAGACAATATAGTATTGTATTTTAAAATATAACCTAATATATTTATGTCATCTTATTTCATATATTCTACTCATAATTTTTTAGACTTATTTCCCAACTTTTTTAATCTTCTATTCAATAGATTAAAATTTCTTCTGCTAGAGAAAATTGTATTCATATTTACTCTGACAAATGCATGTATTTTATTAAGGCCCATATTCATGTTTGTTTATCCTTTTACTAAACTTCCAATACTTAAGAATAGTTTCTCACAAAAGGAAAAGTATTTGATCATACCTCTTGTCTTTGTTTAGGCTGCTATAACAATGTACCACAGACTGGGTAGCCTCTAAACAACAGAAATTTATTTCTCATACATTTGGAGGTTGAACATCAGAAATCAGGGTACCAGTATGATCAGAGTCTGGTGAGGATCCTCTTCTGGGTTGCAGACTACTCATTTCTTATATCACCATGAGGTAGAATGAGTTTTCATGGTCTTTAAGTGCCATAACTTCTGAAGCAATGTCATGACTGAAAATATGTTTATCTTCTCGAATTTATAAGATAGTTTAGCTCAACATAAAATTGTAGTTTGAGGGAACTTTGAAATTAAATCTGGGTTTAAATACCCATTTTACCGCTATGTTACCTTGAGCAAGTGGCTTACCATTGTGCGTTTCACTTTTCTCATTTGTAATGAAAGAACAGTCATTTGCAGCATTGTCATGGTAATCAATGGTGTATGCTAAGTAACTGGTATGGCGCAGGTATTTAATAAGTGATAGCTACTTAAAAAAAAAACAAAGGAAACACCACAGTTTGAAGTTAGTTTCGCTTAACACATTGATGCTATTATTGCATGTCTTCTTGCCTCCAGTATTGGTAGTGAGAAATTTAATTCAATCTGATTTATTTCATTTTGTGGCTTATCTCCTCTTTATATCTAAAAGCTTTTAGAATTTTCTCTCTGACTCTGATGTTCTTAAAATGTGCACTTCTAGGTGTGAGATTTTCCTGATTTATCCTACTTTGTACCAAATAAACTTTTTCCTTTTGGTTTCCTTTGGTACCAGATAAGCTTGTTCCACATTGCTCATCCTTCCCTAATTCTGAAAAGTTCTCTTTTATTATTTCTCAATTGTTTTCTTGCCTCCATTAAAATTTTTCCTGTCTTTTTGAGAGTACATTATAGGTATATTGACACTCCTTATATATATCTCTTATAATTACTTCTTTTATATTATTTATTTTTTTAAGAGAGATTTTTTTTTCTTTTTCTTGGAGAGGTTTTTGCTATAGGGCGCATGCGCTCGCCAGAAAGACAGAGAGACAGAGAGACAGAAAGTGAGAAATCACCCCCTAGGGGGGATGGCCACGCCACAATCCCTTCTCCTCCATTCTCCTATCAGGATCTTGGGCACGCACACATGTGCGCCCAGTGTGAGTTTAAGCCACCGGGTCCGGGACTAGAACCTCGATCGACTACATGGGAGTCCAGCCACATAGCCATTACGCTAACTGCTGGTCCCAAGAGAGATTTTTGCTACACGGTGTGTGTGCTACAAAAAAAAAAAAAAAAAAAAAAACAGAGACAGAGAGACAGAAAGCAAGAAATCATCCCCCATGAGGAATGGTCATGCTACAATCCCTTCTCCATTCTCCTCCTGTGATTTTGGGCATGCACATACACATGCCCGGCTTGAGTTTAAAACCACTGGGTCCAGGACTCGAACTGCAGTTGACTACATGAGAGTCCAGCGATGTAACTGTTACGCCATCTGCTGGTCCCTTACATGATTTATTTTTCAATAATATTATTAATATTATTATTTAATAATATTAATAACTATTATTATTTAATAATATAAATATGAATAATTATTATTCCTATATTAATATAAATATATTATATTTTATATATTTTTATAATATTTATTTTAAATTTTCTCTCTCTTTTTTTTAAGATTTTGCATGTGGGCTGTGTACTTACCAGAGTAAGTGGGGGGGGAGTGAGAAATCGCCCCCCAAGGGGTATGGTCATGCTGCAATCCCTTCTCCTCCATTTTTCCCTTACTATTTTGGGTATGCACACATATGTATTTTCCAAGCCACCAGATACAGGGACTCAAATCTTGGAGTCAGCATGTGGAATCCGGTGCCTTAATCTCCACACCAACTGCTGGCTCTATTTTAAAATCATAATCTGTTTCATTTATTCTGATTCGCCTGTTGTAGATAGTCTAGTTTGTTGTCTCTCTTTTTTTGAGAGAGACATTTTTGAATAGGGAGCATCCACTCACTCGAAAAAGAGAGATAGAGAGACAGAAAGTGAGAAGTCACCTCTCCCCCCCCAGGGGGATGGCCACAACATAATCCCTTCTCCTCCATTCTCCTCTCAGGATTGTGGGCATGCACACACACTCACCCAGTGTGAGTTTCAAGCCTCCTGGTCTAGGACTTGAACCACAGTTTACCACACTGGAATCTAGCACCTTAACTACTACGCTACCTGCTGGCTTCTGTTGTCTCTCTTTAAGTGTGTTGTGTTTCGCAGCTATCTGGCTTCTCAGCTGTCTGCCGATTTAAACTTATTCTTCCCGGAAACAGAGTTACCAGTTTTGGCTGAAAAGTGAGGAGGACATAGCTCAGGCCTCAGCTTGTGCTTTTCCATAGGTTTAGGAGGAAGGGATAAGATTGCACCCTGGGTTAGAGAGCACAAGGTCTTGACCAGTCCTACTTATTGTCTTCTTTCCTGCTAACCCTTTCCCTCAGGAAGCTAACTTAGAAACTGCTTTTACCTGAGGTGTTTTTTTTTTTTTTTCTTTGATATATTGGCATCATTTGGGGTGTAAATGGGGCATGGAAATGAACAGGAGGAAATGCTTAGAGGGCAGCAAGTCATTCTTTATCTGTCGTTATCTGCTCCTCACTCAAGCTGGTCTCTAGCACGCCCTTTTGTGGCCTCACAAACCTTCAAGGCTTTGGGCTAGCACTATCGTTTTTTTTCTCTTCCACAGTTACCTGGGAGCAAACAATAGTGTATTCAGGGCAAAGTCACCAGAAGGAAAGGTACACAACTTAGCAGTTCTCTCCCAGCTCATTCCCATCAGAGTCACACAGGGCACAAACACCCTTTTTCAACATTAAATGTTCCTCACAGTCGTATTACCTTAGTTATTCTTTAGGTAGCTCTTCAAGGTTAGACCGCGGGGGGCGTCAGCAGCCCATGCTAGTTCACCATTTTGAAAGAAAGGTATCTTTTTCTGTTGTATTGAAGAGTTCCCCCCCCCCCCAATCTAATAAATAAATGGGAAACATGAATCTAATTTTATAATTTGCCCCAAATTTGCCAGTGTAAACATGGCGTATTTAATAAATGGATACATGTCCCAGCTGATTAGTCAAAGGGAAGTGGGGAGAGAGATGCTGTCCAAATAAACACGGGGCTCAACCCTCAAACAAAAAAATCGAACTTATATTTGGTTTTCAGATTGTAAAATTAGAGGTAATCATTATGGGGAGTTTTCTCAAGAAAAAAATAGTGTTTAGTCTCAGTCTATATGATCTAGGTACAGACTCAGCAATTCATCCTACACATTTTTAGAGCAATGCCTACTGAGCATATGATAACTAATTAGGTAGCCATGCTCAGGATAAGCTGAGAATTAAGCAGTGGGTAGGTCACGCAAGATATTTTAAGCCTCTTTATCACTAGTGCTTGAAAAAATGGTTTATTTAATAATTGGGACAAAATTCTACTTTTTCAGCTTCCCATAGAGAGGGACATTTTTATGGCCTATATTAAATATCAATTGCTGTACACAAATCATTTCAAAACTTAGTAATTTAAAGTAAATATTCATTATTTCATCACTTTTAAGGCTCGGAATTCAATTGCAGTTTAGCTGACTGGTATGGCTCAGATCTCTGAAGTTCCAGAAAAGATGTTGCAGAAACATTTACCTGGAAGCTTAACCAGAGCTGGAGAATCTGCTCCTAAGATATCTCACTTACATGGCGATTGGCCAGATGCCTCAGTTCTTCACCTCTTAGGCTCCTTGAGGATCCTCAGTATGGCTGCTGTCTTTCCCCAGGACATGTAATTCAAGAGATTAAGGGGGAAGCCAAATGTTGCTTATGACCTTGTCTCCTTGGTTCCACACCATCAGTTTGATTTGCTGTAAGCAAGTCACTAAGTCTAGTCCATTTATAAGCAGAAGAGAATTCACCGTCATCTCTTGAAGGGAAAGAGGTATCAAAAGATTTCTTTATATTTTTTAAAATCACCACTGAAACTTTGAATACTACAAATAAATGAGGGATCTCCCTTGACCAATATAAGGCTAAACAAATTTAGTTCCACATCAAATTTTGACACTTTATTTTTCTTTTATTTTAAATTGATTTATTTATATTCATTCGCTGTGCATCATTACAATATACAAAACGAGATTTTCCATCCAGAATACACTGTATATTGGCTCAGTTAAGGAAATCACCATACGTGTTATTGTCAACAAATTCTTTTCCATTTCTTGTTTTTTATGTATTTTGCTTCTCCCCCCCTCCCCCACCCCATTCACTACCTCTCCCCCTCTGCCATTTTCTACCCTCCTCCCACACTGTCTCTGGTATAACTACAGTTGCTTTCCATACCTTTTTTTTTTTTTTTTCACATTTCATTGATTCACAAAAAAATCTTCATTAATCTAAATACTTTCATTAGCAAGTGCAGCTGATATATCCATAGCTATGAACACATGTCTGACTTTAAGCATAAACCTCAGTGAGTAGAATGAACATACTATAATAGTAGCACCTAGTTGGGACTATGTAGCTTACTACAATCATTAAATAGCTTTTATAATAATACATTCTTTGAATTTCAAGAAAAACAGTTTTAGTTTTAATAGATAAAAATATAAAAATGTTAAGGGAACCAGCAGTTAGCGTGATGGCTATTTCGCTGAACTCCCATGTAGTCTACCACGGTTCGAGTCCCGGACCTGGTGGCTTAAAACTCATGCCGGGCACGTGTGCGTGCGTGCCCAAGATCCCGAGAGGAGAATGGAGGAGAAGGGATTGTGGCATGACCATCCCCCCTGGGGGGTGATTTCTCACTTTCTGTCTCTAATGTCTCTCTCTGTCTGTCTGGTGAGCGCATGCGCCCTATAGCGAAATCTCTCCAAAAAAAAAAAAAAAAAAGTTAAGAGAAATTTTTGTAAGGCTTAAAGTCAGGAAAAAGGTTAGGATTCAGTTCAATGAGTAGATAGATGAACCTATCAACAGAGAAGACAAAAATCTTAAATCTAGAAAAACAAAGCATAGAAGAAAATCAGTAATGTTTTAGTCAAAAGTCATAAAATTCTATTTCACCAGTTCAGTCTCATGCTATTAATCTCTCTTCTGTTGAATTTGCAATGTTACTGTGGTGCAATCTTTCCATTTAAATTTTGGACGTTAACATTCAATGTTATTATTGAGCTTTCTGGACTTGTCTCTACCATTAAGTTGGTCATTCTCTTGTTTTTTTGTACTCTTATTTCTGTGTGTCTGACTTTAGCTTTCCTAGTATACCACTTCCTTCAGAACTTCTTGGAGAGCTAGTCTGGTGTTGGTAAATTACTTCAGGTTTTGTTTATCTGAAAATGTTTTTGTCTTTTCTTCCCATATGAAGGATAATCTTGCTGGGTATAGCATTTTTGGTTGAAATAGCTATTCACTTAATGCTCTGAATATATTTTCCCATTCTTTCCTTGTTTATATTGATTCCGATGAGAGGTGTGACATTAGCCCGATGGGATCTCCTTTGAAAGTAATTTGACATTTCTCTCTTGCCAATTTTATCATCATATCTTTCTCTGTGGTTTTGGTCAATCTGTCTATGATGTGCCTTGGAGATCTTCTTAGGTTGATTCTATGTGGGTCCTTTGTATTTCTTGAGTCTGGATATTTTAATGCTTCTCTAGGTTTGGAAAATTTTCTTCCAGGATTTCAAGGAAGTTTCTTCACCTTCTGGGATGTTTGGGTGTTTAGTGGTGTCTAATATTACTCGTATATTATTCTAATTTGGGGGGGTTATTTTCTCAGTCTTTTTGGTGAATTTTTCTAGGTCAGAGGTTCTGTCTTCTACATCTGAGATTCATTCTTCTGTATGATCTAATCTGCTTTTAAGACTTTCAAGGAAGATTTTTATTTCCTGTATTGCAACCTTCATCTCTAGCAATTTTGTTTTATTCTTTTTTTATGGTGTGTATTTCCTCTTTCAGGTCCTGCAAGAACTTCCTCCCTTCCTGGAACTCGTTGTCTCTTTTCTCCTGTATCTTCTGGAGTTCATGGGCTCTCTTCTCTTGCATCTCTGTTACCTTTGTCACTATGAATATTCTAAGTTCCCTTGTACTGTCTGTGGAGGATAGGGAATTATTCTTTTCCTTTGAAGGAAATGTATTTTCTTGGTTCTGATATTATTTGTGCCTCTGTGGTGGTCTCTGGTCATCTAATGAACTATACCTTTCTTCTTAATTTTTGGAGTTAAATCTGAGCATTCAGAGGCATGCAGGAAGAGGTTATCTGCAATCTCTCTGAAGTACCATTTTTCTCCCTTTGTGGAGCAGATTCCACGGGAATTGAGGATTACTCTAACCCTGGCTAGATCTTGGGGTCAGGAGGGTGAAGTCTGGGCAGAAAATCATTTTTCCTAGTCCGTGAAAGAGGCCACTTACAGCTCAAATGTATATAACTTGTGATTGGCCTGTCTTGGCTAGATCTTGGGGTCAGGAGGGTGAAATCTGGGCAAAAAACTTGACACTTTATTTGTAAATTAATTAAACAAAGGATTTCCAGAATATTAAAAAAGTCACAATGTAGCAAATAAACATCATTCAAGCATTTCTCTAAGCCTTTGTAATACTGAGAAATGCAAACTAATAGAATAAGAACTCAAATATGTAGACCTGTTCAGAAAAATTATCCAAAATTTGGAAATAAGGCAAAAGATTCCAGAATAACTTCTCAAAACCATATCACAGCAATGTCCATCAGGCATATCCATGGGTAATTTAATTTGCTAGCAGACTACATCTTTGTTTGATTCATTATGTACTAGTACTACAGCACGAGAGTCTATAGGTGCACATATTAATTTGTAGATTTTTGTCTGAAGTTATGATTTCTTGCTAATAGAAATTATTTATCTCCAATAGAAAATATAATCCTAAATTTTATGGTTTTTTTTTTTTTTTTGCAAGACATAATCTATTTTTTCTAAAACTTACTTGACTCATTTGACCAGGAAAAAAAAAACAGAGAGAGAAAGTGAGAAGACAAACTTATTCATGATGTTTTTCATGAATGACTATATAAATTTTTGTTCCTCAAATTCTTTATCCAGCTGTCTCTTTCAACCAGATCTCTCATTCATGAGCTAAATAAATCTTTGACACCTTACTTTATATTTTTCTGAGATTTTTGTTTCTAACTCTTTGAAAAGTATACCTTAATGTTTTGCAAGATTCTCCTACTATGATAGACTCTTCTGCAGGAGTCTATTAAACTGTGTGGTCCCAGGAGTACACCTGATAAGCCGTTTCCTCCTGGGAACATCTCTTTTTGGGTCTGGAGTAAATCCCAACCACAGAATAACTTCTTCATTGATTCTCCGGGTTTTTTTATTCTTCTGATTTTATGTTTTCATTTTCATTTCTGGATCTTGGCCAACTCTATTTTTCTGTCTGTTTTGTCTAACTCATGATTCTTGTCATGAATTTTTTTATCATCCCTCTCAGGATGTTAGGTACTATTGTGTAGCAATCATCCTGTGCATACATGAGTATAGTCTGAACATGGCTGATAAGCTATTTCCCAATGGTACAAACAACAGTTGGAAATCTGATTTCATGGTATAACCATTGGCTGATCTCTAAATATAACAAGATCTATTCTTTTTCAAGTAAGTGATGACAGATAATCTAGATTAAGAAAAATTTTATGCCTACTGGAAAGGAGAAAAATTTCTGTGAAAATTGGACCGGTAGATTTTTGTGTTTCTGTTTACTTCAGACTATACCTATAGTTGTAGAATTAAAGTTGCAAGATTTCTGTGTGGGTCTGTGTCAGTAATTGAGAAAAGCACTTTCATTGTATGAGCATGAAATATTTTCCTGTCTCTGGAGGGTATTGATACATTAAACTAGAAAACCTCTTAAATTTAAAAACTCGGTTATGTTTGACTTACAGAGACCACCAATAAGGGCTTGCATAAATTTAAGATTTTCAAAATTATTATAAAATAAGTAAACCAAACTTTCATTTTTTGAGAGATTTTTGCTATAGTGCTCTCACAGGAGAGACAGAGAGACAGAAAGTGAGAAGTCAACCCCCTGTGGGAATGACCACTCTGTAATCCCTTCTGCTCCATTCTCCTCTCAGGATTTTGGCCACACACACATACGCTCCCAGTATGAGTTTTAAGCCACCAGATCTGGGACTCAAATCAGAGTCAACAACATGGGAGTCCAGTTACATCACTGGACTCCCCATATGATCAACCGCAGTTCAAGTCTCAGACCCAGTGGCATGAAATACACCAGGTACATGTACATGCAGAAAATAAATGAAAACAAAAGCTAGGTCTTAGAGAGGATAAATAAAATTGACACACCATTAACTAGACTAATACAAAAAGAGAAAAGAACCGGATAAATAAAATCAGCAATGAAACAGGCAATATTACAACAGAAATACAGAAGACATTGAGCAAATACTATGAGTGACTACATGCCAACAAGAAAACCTTAGATGAGATGGACAAATTTCTGAACACATATAATTTACCTAAATTGAACTAGAAATAGAAAGTCTGAGTAGACCAATAATAAGCAATGATACTAAATCAGTGTTAAATAGTCTCCCAACAAGGAAAAGCCCAGGTTCTTATGGCTTCACTTCTGGATTATACGAAACTTTTAAAGAAGAGCTAACCCTAATTCTCTTCAAACTCTTTCTAAATATCAAAAAGGAAGGAGGCCTCCCAAACTCATTCTATGAGCTTCCATCATCTTGATCCCCAAAGCAGAAAAAGACACAACAAAAAATGAAAACTACAGATTGATATCCCCAAGGAATATAGATGCAAAAGTCCTCAGCAAAGTACTAGTAAATCTTATCCAACAATACATTTTAAAGATTATATACATGACCAGGTAGGTTCTGTTCCAGGGATGCAAGGGTGGTTTAACATAGACAAATCAATAAATGTAATACATTGCATTAAAGGAAGGAATGATAAAAGCCATATTATTATATAAATTGTTGCTGAAAAGTCATTTGATAAAATACAATCCTTTTGGGGCCTGCAGCTGGCATGGTAGTTAAGGTGCTGGACTCCCATATGGCCAACCATGGTTTGAGTCCCAGACCTGGCAGCTTGCTTTGCTTTCCTTCTTTCTCTCTCTCTCTCTCTCTCTCTCTCTCTCTCTCTCTCTCTCTCTCTCTCGTCAAATTTTAAAAAGAAAATAAATAAGTAAATAAAGTAAAGAATTCTTTAAAAAAATACAATCCTTTCATGATCAAGATTCTCAGAAAAATTGGCATAGAAGGGACATTTCTTAACACAAATAAAACCCAGATATGACAGACCCATAACCAACATCATACTGAAACTGGAACAAGACAAAGCTGCCCACTTTACCTAATCCTGTTCAGTATCGTACTGCAAGTCCTAACCAATGCAATCATACCAGAGAGTGAAACAAAAGGTATTCAAATAGAAAAAGAAGAAGTAAAATTATCTCTATTTGCAGATGACATGATTATATACATAAAAAATCCAAAAGAATCCACATACACATACACACACAAAAACACTCTTAGAAGTGATAAATAGACACTGTTTAAGTGGGAGGATACAAAACCAATGTATAAAAATGTGTCATTTTAATAATGTTCAATTCAATAATGAACTGAACAAAGGTAGAATTGAAAATGCAATCCCACTTACAGTAGCCACAAAAATAATAAGAAGATACCTAGAAATAAACCTAACAAAAGATGTGAAAGACCTCTATAAGAAAAATTATTAAAATACTAAAAAAAGAAATTGAGAATGATATTCAAAATTAAAAGATATCCCATGTTTCTCAATTGGAAGAATTAATATAATCAAAATGTCAATTTTACTCAAATGAATTTACAAATCCAATGCAATTCTGATAAAATTATCAGAGATACTTTTCACAGAAATAAATAAATCAATCATAAAATGTATCTAGAATTATAAAAGGCCCATATCTCCAAAGCAATACTATGCAAAGAGAATAAAGTAGGGAATACCTCATTTCCTGACTGTAAAATATATTACAGAACTGTGATAATCAAAACAGCATGGTACTGACATATAGACCAATGAAACAGAATAGAGAATCCAGAAACAAACCTCAAAATAAACAGCCCGCTGATTTTTGTCAAAGGACACAAGACAAACCAGTGAGAAAAAGAAAGTCTCTTTAGCAAATGGTGCTTGAAGAACTGGATATCCACCTGCAGAAAACTGAAACTGAACTCCTCTCTCTCATATGAACAAAACTCAAGTCAAAATAGATCAAAGATCTAAATGTAAAACTGCAGACTATCATACTGCTGGTGGAAAACATAGGGGAAACTCTCAAAGAGATTGGAATAGGCAAAGATTTCTCAAACAAGACTTCTAAAGCACAGGCAATAATCCCCAAAATAGACAAGTAGGACTACATCGAGCAAAAAAGTTTCCATGCACAAAGGAAACAATAATTAGAGTGAAGAGATAACCCTTAGAAAAGGAGAAAATATTTGCCAATTATGCTTCAGATCAGAGGCTGATAACTAGACTATACAAAGAATTCAAGCAGCTTACCCCTGAAACAAACCAAACAATCCTATTTAAAAATGGGCAAATGAGGGGCCAGCAGATAATATGATGGTAAGGTGTTGTATTCCCTACATGGCCAACCACAGTTTGTCCCAGACCGGGTGGTGACAATCACACCAGGCACATGTGCATGTGTACCCAGAATCACAAGAGGAGAATGGAGGAGAATGAAAGAGAAGGGATTGCTGTGAAATCAACCCCACAGGGTTGATTTCTCACTTTCCTTGTCTCTGTGTCTCTCTTCTCTCTCTGGCTAGTGCATGTGCCCTATCGAAAAACCCTAAAAAAATAAAATGGCAAATGAGTTGAACAGACAACTCTCTAAGGAATACATACAAATGGTCAAAAAACATATGGAAAATGCTCAAGATTTCTTAACGTAAGTAAAATACAAATCAAATCCACAATGAGATACCACTTAACCCGAGTCAGAATGACTATGATTAGAAAAATAAAGAACATCAAATGTTTTGGTAAAAGGGAAACCCTCCTGAGGCTAGCAGGCAGTGCAGAGGTTAAGGCCCTGGACTCCCACATGGTCAATATGGTTCAAGTCCTGGACATGGCAGCTTGAAACTCATGCCGAGTGTGTATGAGAGAGTGCCCAAAATCCTGATAGGGGAATGGAGGAGAAGGAATTATGGAGTGGCCATCCTCCTGGATATGATTTCTTGCTTTCTGTGTCTCTTTCCCTCTTTCTCTCATGCAAACACATTCACCCTACACAAAAATCTCTCAAAAAAGGGGTAGGAGAGCCCTCATACAGTGTTGTGGGAATGTAAATTAGTACAACCACTGTGGAGATCAATATGGAGGTTTCTCAAAAATCTACAAATAGAACTACCACATGACTCAATAATACCACTCCTGGGTATTTACCCAAAAGCTAAGGAAACACTCAGAAAAATATTTGCACATTCTTGATTATTGCAACATTATTTACAATTACTAACACATGGAATCAGGCCAAATGCCCAAGAGTAGATAATTAGATTTTAAAAGTGTAGCATATATACATTATGGAATATTATTCAGCCATAAAAAATGAAATTCTCTCCTTTGATACAAAGAGAATGAATAAGGAAGATGTAATGCTAAGCAAAGCAAGCCAGAATATGAAAGACAGGCATTTCATCCCCCCTCTTAACATACACCAAATATCTGCACTCTATGGCAGAAACTAAAAGAGTGAAAGGTATAATATCCAGGAGCACAGATACCAGAGACTGTATAGGAGGAGGCAGGTGAAGGTGGGGAGGCAGGTGAAGGTGGGGAGGCAGGGCTTCAGAAAAAAAAAAAAAAAGCATTGAATAGACACAAGAATGTAACGTTATCTGTGGACAATTATGTATATGATAAAATCTTTTGTCTTGGTTGACATGCACCTCACGCATGCTGGGAAACACCATACTGCAAGCTATAAAGATGTACAATGATTAAATAAAATTTAAAAAATATAAAAATAAAGTAATGCCTTACTTTTTTAGAAAATAAAAGGGAATAATGAACAACAAACTCGAATGGATATAGAAAATTGTAGAGGGTTACAGAAAGTAGCCTTGTTTTGTTTTGGTTTTGAATACCTATAAACAATGAGTCTGGAAGGAAGAAACAAAATATGTATGTCCCCACTTAATATATACTGAATTTCCACACTCTCTCACAGAAACTGAAATATTGGAGGATATAGAAACATGGAGAATGGTTGCAGATACTGTAGGCAGAGAGGGAGGAGGCTGGGGGGAGATAGGGGAGAGTAAGAGGAAGAGAAGAAGAAAAATAGGCAAGACATTTAAGGGACACAGAAATGCAAGATCGCTGATGATAATGTGTATAATAATATCTTTAACTGGACTGGTGTTCAGTGTATTCATGCTAAGAAAATTTATTTTACAAGCTGTGGTGATGTACAGTGATGGAATGCATAAAATAAATTTAAAAATAAATAAATATAAAAATTTTTTAAGTATAAATGATATTAATAACACCAAAAAAATGTAAAAAGAATATCAGCAAATTATTCTTAGTTTGATGCATTAATCCAAAATATAATGCTTTAATGAAAGGCTAAGAATTAAGTTTTTCTTTGTTCAAATGAAAAATCATTCTTAGAGTACTTGGTCAGTCCTTAACTAGAGATAGTAAAAAGGAATTCTTTATATTTGCGATTATCTGCCTAGGTAACAGAAACGATTGTATCTCACTGTATCTTTCTCTACTTTGTGCTCATTTTTATTCCTTTACTGTGTGAAGCAAACAGAATCAGAAAACTTAGAAAACAGACAACAGATATTACTCAATCTAAAGAACAAACAGTGTAAAAGATTGAAAATAAGTAAACAAAACCTCAAGAACCTGTAGAACAATACTGAAATGTCTAAACATGTGTAACTGGAGACCAACACAGTGACCAGACAAAAGCTAATCCTTTAGTAGCTACCCAACATCACAAAGCTCTAGATGTGTTAACTATACTCCAAAGTGACCTATGAACTTCATGGCTCCTGAGAACTAGCCATTTTGGGGGAAGCAGAGAAATGAAGATTTCCCACTGATAATTCGGCCTCCAGCACACAAAATTCACATGATTGAACTTCCAAGTTTGGGAAGAAACTGACCATCAACCAGATGACTAGAAATCGCTACAGGACCACAAGAAATATGGGGAAGCAGGAAAATACCTCTCCTCCAAGGGAAAAGGATAACTGCTCTTCATCCACACACAGTTCAATGGAAATCATGGAAATGTCTGATAAAGAATTCAGAACATTCATAATGGCAAAGCTTACAGAGATGGAAGAGAAGAGAGACAAGTAACTGCTGAAGAGGAAGGAGAAAGGAGTTGAAGAGTTCCAGGAGGTGAGGGAATTCATGCAAGATCTAAAAGAGGAATTTCACACTTTACAAAAGAATCAGAACTGTTAGAGATGAAGGCTATAATACAGGAAGTCAAAATCTCCCTTGAAAGTATTAAAAGCAGACTAGATCATACAGAAAATAGAATCTCAGACATAGAAGAGAAAATTGCTGGCCTGGAAAAATCCACCATGAAGACTGAGAAAATGACCCAAAAATTTGAGAGTAATATACAAGAAATACTAGATACCATCAAACGTCCAAACATCTGGATAATAGGCATCCCAGAAAGCGAAGAGGCTCATAAGGGCATTGATAACCTATTCTATGAAATCCTGCAAGAAAACTTTCCAAACCTAGAGAGGCACTCAAAGATTCAGTCCCAAGAAATACAGAGGACCCCAAATAGAATCAACCCAAATAGATCTTCTGCAAGACACATTATAGCCAGATTGACCAAAACGACAAAGACAAGATACTAAGACTGGCAAGAGAAAAACGGCAAGTTACCTACAAAGGGTATCCCATCAGACTAAAGCAGACGTCTCATCGGAAACAATGTGAGCGAGGAAAGAACAGGAAAATATATTCAAAGTGTTAAGGGAAAAGCAATTTCAACCGAGAACACTGTACCCAGCAAGATTATCGTTCATTTGGGAAGAAAAGACACGAACATTCCCAGATAAACAAAACCTGAAAGAATTTACCAGCACCAGACCAGATCTCCAAGAAGTTCTTAAAGGAGTGCTATGTCAGTAAAATTAAATGCAGACACATAGAAAAAAGAGTTCAAAAACTAAGAAAATGGCCAACTTAATTGTAGGGACAAGTCTGGAGTTGAATATTATATCCCAGAATTCATCTGGAAGATCAAACCACAACAGAAGAAAGATTAAGTACATGAGACTGAACTGATGAAACAGCATTCTGTGACTTGACTAAAATATTGCTGCTATTCTTCTAAGATTTGTTGTCCAGTTTTAAGGATTTCTGTCCTGTCTTGAGTTGTCAATAGGTTAACGTACCTACGATTTGAACAGAATACTAACCTGTTTCTAGGCTTTAAGTTTCAAGGAAATATCGTTACCAGTTCAAAACTGCTTTTCTTGAAATTACCAGCTGAACGTGCTATTGAAAGTAGTTAGACTACTTATGATATTGAAAGTAATTAGACTACTTATGATATTGTGTGATCAACAAAATTTTGGGAGAAAAGGAATTGAAGACAACTGTAGACAGCAGAGATAGTGTAATAAGAGGGTGGGAAAGGGCAGAGGGTCAGACATGGGGTAAAATATATATATATATATGAAACTAGAAATGAAATATTATTGATGATAACATGCATGATTAAGCCACTATGCAGTTTATTCTAGATGGGAAACCACATTTAGTATATTGTGACTGATGCTCAGAGAATGAATGTAAATTAATTTAAAAAAAAAGTTTCAGGAGGAAAAAAAAAACACTAAAACTGTTCTTATCAAAATTTTGTTTTGTTTTGTTTTGTTTTGTTGGAGAGGTTTTTGCTATAGGGCATGTGCGCTCACCAGACAAACAGAGAGAGACATAGAGACAGAAAGCGAGAAATCACCCCCCAGGGGGGAGGGTCACGCCACAATCCCTTCTCCTCCATTCTCCTCTCGGGATCTTGGGCACGCACGCACACACGCTCGGCTTGAGTTTTAAGCCACCGGGTCCGGGACGTGAACCACGGTCGACTACGTGGGAGTCCAGCGACATAGCCATTACGCTAACTGCTGGTTCCCTTATCAAAATTTTTTTAAAAATGCGTATTTGATGACTACAGTAAGCTATATAGCTCCAGCTAGGTACTACTTTATAGTATGTTCATTTTACTCACTGAGGTTTATGCCTAAAGTCAGACTTGGGTTCTTGTATATGTATATATCAGCTGCACTTGCTATTGGAAATAGACTAATTAAGTTCATTAGCAAATCAATTAAATGGGGGGAAAGACATAGAAAGCAACCATGGATACCAGAGACAATGTGGGACTCGGCAGAGGGTGATAGATAGGGAATCAAGGATGGCAAAAAAAAAAAAAAAAAAAGCAAAATATACAGGACATAAGAAATGGAAAATTATTTGTTGATAACACGTATGTTGATGTGCTTGATTGAGCCAATATACAGTGTATTCTGGATGGAAAATTCATTTTGTATGCTGTAATGATGTATAGTGAATTCATGTAAATAAATAAATGTAAAGGGAAAAAAAGTGATCTATGAATTCAAGTTAACGTACCTTCTGCATCAGTGTAGATCAACAGGGACAAGATACAATGTAACTAACCTTTCACATGATCTGGAATAATCTTTGGAAATTATTTATAATCAAAGGAAGAGGGAATTGTTTAAAAAATCACCTGAAATTTTAAAATAAAGCAAAAAGATGACAGCTCATCTTTTCAATGGTATACTGTAGCCTTCTCTAATACATTTGTACAACATTTCTAAGTTTATTTATATATTTCTTCAATGATTGAGAGAGACAGAGGGGGAAAAAAGAAAGAGAAAGAGGGAAAGAGATAAGCATCCCCAATAAAGTCATTACACCGTGATTCACCCCTAGCCTAGGCTGGCCCAGATCACAGGCATATGCGCACATCCAGCATTTAGAAGAACGCCTTGGAACGTGAACTCAGGTCCTTCCTACGTGATTCCAGCATTGCAGAACATTCTGTTACCCACTACGTATCTGGCCTCTAAAGTCTATTTAATCCTCTACAGGAATGCAGTTTTGCTTGATTTACTATTTAACACTTACTATAACCCAGACTCTGAAGTTACCTGCTAACCTGCAGGTTTTTACTCGACAAATATCTAAGTGATTTCTTTGTTACATGTTCTTACCAGTCACATTTTTAATGTTTTGAAATATGTAATTTTTGACAGGAAGAGATCACCGAAATTCCATTTTTGAAAAGTCAAATAAACACATATAAAGCTTTGATCATAAGCAAAGACTGACACAGAATCTTCTCAAAGAGTTTTGTGTGTTTATTTTCAGGAGATGACTGATGTAGGCTTAGACAATTTCATGTAGTAGCTGATTTCATGAGGCAAACAAACCCTAGATGTATAGGATTAAATGTTGCTTTATAAATCATTAAAACCATCCTAAAATCAATTCAAAAATTGACCAGAAGCCACTGCACTTTGCTCCAAAGAGAAATAACACGCTGAGTAAGCAACACAAATGCTACTCACTCTTCTCCAAACTGAAGTAACCTGCTGGGTCAGCAGGGTGACAGCAAAAAGTAGCAGACAAAGGCAGTAAAAGTCAAAAACAGCAAAACCTATTGAACATAGGCTAAAATATTAGAAGTTTTGCTTAGTCTGTTTCTAATAACTATATTAGTATATAGTTCCAGGAAATGCATAATGACAGAATGTAGTATAAAATGATACTCAAAAAGATGACTTAGAAAAAATTCTTAGAAAGTGATCTCAAAATTAAGAGAAATGCTATAAATCCTCATAAGATAGGAAAATCCGGTTTTTCATAGCATCCAATATGGGTAAAGAGACCTAAACTCAAATCAATTAGAGGTTTTTTTCTTCAAAGGACTGTAGCAGCCCTGGCAACAGAAATGACAGCTCTCTTCCACAGAAGAGTGAGCATCTTTTTTTTTTTTTTTTTTTTTTTTTTTTGGAGAGGTTTTTGCCATAGGGCGCATGCGCTCGCCAGACAGACAGAGAGAGACAGAGAGACAGAAAGCAAGAAATCACCCCCCAGGGGGGATGGCCACGCCGCAATCCCTTCTCCTTCGTTCTCCTCTCAGGATCTTGGGCATGCACGCACACGTGCCCGGCGTGAGTTTTTAAGCCACCGGGTCCAGGACGCGAACTGCGGTCAACTACATGGGAGTCCAGTGACATAGCCATTATGCTAACTGCTGGTCCCAAGAGTGAGCATCTTGTACTACTCTTTCCCAGACTTTTCCCAAAGTCACCAGCATCAGGTCCTCTAGGGCCACATAAACACACTAAGGTCCTGCTGTAGTGTCATCCTTGGGGTTCATACTCTATAATGTTATTGTCAATTATATTTAAGAAAAATATTCTTTTGGTATCTTCAAAAAGTAAACAAGCATGGCTGATTTATATCAAATGTCAAAGTCTCACTGTCTTTTATGGTGGAGTAGTATTCCACAGAGTATATATACCACATTTTTTCAGTCCCCTCATCTGTTCTTGGACATCTGGATTGGTTCTACGTCCTAGCAATTGTGAATAGTGCTGCAATAAACAAGGGTATGCAAGTGTTTTTCTGACTGAGTGCTTTCCTATCCTTTGGGTAGATACCTAAGAGTAGAATTATTGGGTTGTATGGCAGTTCTATTTGTAAGTTTCTGAGGAATCTTCATATTATTCTCCAAAATGATTGTACTAATTTATATTCCCACCAACAGTGTATATAAAGTGGACAAATATGGAAGACTGAATGATAAATGAAGCAAGCCAGACTATGAAAGACACGCATTGTATGTCCCTGCTTAATATATGCCAAATGTCTGTACACTATAGCAGAATCTGAAAGATCAGAAGGTATAATAGCAAGAAGGCCAATCATAGATACTAGAGGCAATATAGAAAGGGGTGGGTAATAGGGGGTGGGAGAAAAGAGATCAGAAAAAAAAAAAAGAAAACATTTAATAGACCAAAATGAAAAGTTATCTGTTGGTGATAAAGAATATGGGAATATCTTTGACTTGACTAATACACACCATATTTATGCTGGGAAAAACCATGTTGTACACTGTAAGGATGTACGGTGACTAAATGCAAATAAAACATAAATTTAAAAGGAAAAAGTAAAAGCAGGCTTCACTGGATTTAATACAGATGATAAGTCATTCTGCATCCCACCACTTTATCTCCCTACAAAGAAAAAAAAAGAATGAAGAAAATTCCTGACTATGCACTGCAATAATGAGAGAAGCATTACTAATTGAAGATAAGATGCAAACATAGGAAATCATCTGAGAAAATGGAACCACAAATATTCTCATAAAATCTGGAATTTTTCAAAAAATTTACTTATTTGCCTTTTCTTTTTGGCCTGAGAGTATTACTTTCAGAAACTTATGCTGGCCATGAAATGGGAAAAAATAAAAAGAGGGTAATATTTCAAGTTTCAATATTTTTTTCTCACAGAATACATGGATTCTAGGAATGTGAAGAGAAAAATACAGCACTTTTAAGCAAGCTTAATATAAAATTTTGGGTTTTTTGTTTTGGTGCTTTTTGTTTTTGTTTTATTTTTGTTTTTATAAACCTGCTATACGTGAGCTCTGCATATGTAGATTTCAAAAAATGTTTGCATCAAGATAAATGCATACTTTAATTTCACTTTTTCATGAATGTTTTGAAGTACCTTCATATATATTGTTTTAGGAAAATATCATCTGCTAACTGCTGGAGAACTAAAAACGTTATCTCCCTGCACTATAAAATAACACGAATTGTCTAACATGCAAACTTCTGAACATTAGTCCCTAATTATCATGCTTTATAATAAAGATTTTGCATAATGTTAAATGAGTAAAGTTACCTTATCGGGAGTCTTCTTTTATTACCACAATAGGCTATAGATTTTGTAGTTGGTATGTATTTAAAAATTAAAAAAACTTAACTGGGAGGATATCAGGCAGAGATGGCTTCAGCACTTTTAATTCTGTATAAGCAAACAAGAGCCCAATGTAAACATTAAAAAAAGTAAGCTTAACCAATCAGAAAATACCAGCTCACCTCTAACCAAGGATTGTCCCATCTTAGCCAATAGATATATTTTCTTTGTCTCGGTTCCACATATATCTTATACAATTTCCACTCTCACCCACCCTCTCCCAATAAAGCGTTGAACTGTTGATGGTTTGAAACTGCTGTATTCATGAATCACTGAACGCTCAAATAAAGGTGTTAAAATTTTAATGCGCCTAAGTTTATTTTTGTAGCATCTCTACACCTGAATTTAACAAATCCAGAGGGGAAAAAAATTAGAAAAATTACCAACAAGACAAGCATGACAAGATGGATAGGCTACCTACAACACAATTACCCAAAGAGAAAAACTGTAAAGGAGTAGCTGAGTTTCAGGAGAAATGAAAGGCCAATCATGACTGACAGGTATATAATAAAATAAGCCACGTTAAATGCATACACAGTGCCATTGTGCTTAATATTACTTAATCCTGACAACGACCCTACAAAATTGGTACAATTATTTTCCCCATTTTACTCCTAAACAAAGTAAAATAGAGGCACTAAATATCTCGCCTGAGGCGATCAGTTTTGCGGTTGTCAAAACTGAAATTCAGGTCCAAGCTTTGGGTGCACAGCCCTCACACTTTTGCTACTAGGATGTATAGACTCCCTGATACAAACAACCACAGTTATTTCTCTGTATCTGACACTGAGCTGAATTGTTTACGCACATTATCTGAAGTGTAACATAAATCCATGGTCATATTGGGTTTTACTCCAACCAGTCTGAAAAAAGAAAGAACATCAAGAAGCCAAGAAATTGTGGGTCTAAGGAGGAATTTTGAAGGCTTACCCAGGATAGTCTGGGGAAGGCAGCACTCTTGTCGAATGAGGTGAACAGTCCAATGCCTTTCAATCAACCCTTTTTAACTCTGATGCCATAGCTACTGAAATTTCTGGTTATAATTTTATTTTCTGTTTTCTTTCTCCTCAGCTAGGAAAGAATGAAGAAACCATTGGGATCACTTCACATCTTTCTCGGAATACAAGAATGAGTTAGCATCTGGTTTATACATCAGTGTTTGAAGTTGGAATAAATCAATTTCTGCTCACATAACTAAACTGTCAAAGCTGAGTTCTCCATTTTAAAACATGGTAACCACGCTGAAGCACTAACATCTTGAGACCCTATTGGTAAGATGGTTGTGAGACCAGCAGTTAGTATAATGGCTATGTCTCTGGACTCCCATGTAGTCGACCGTGGTTCGAGTCCCAGATTTGGTGGCTTAAACTCACGCCGGGCGCGTGTGCGTGCGTGCCCAAGATCCAGAGAGGAGAATGGAGGAGAAGGCATCACTGCGTGGCCATCCCCCCTGGGGTATGATTTCTCACTTTCTATCTCTCTATCTCTCTCTGTCTTTCTGGTGAGCACGCACACCCTATAGCAAAAATCTCTCCAAAAATAAGATGGCTGACCTCCTCACCTCTCAAGATGATGAAGCTATTGTGTGTCTTACTAAATATATGTGATCTTTTTTTTAAATTCATTGTTCCGTTACGTCTGCATAATTTTTTTAGGTTGTTGTTATAGGGTATATGCACTCACCAGAGACAGAGATAGACAGTGAGAGGTAAAGTGAAGAAAGACAATGAGAGGTAAAGTGTGCACTCCCCAGAGGGTATGGCTATGCTCCAATCCTTTCTCTTCCATTCTCTTCCTGGGATTTTGGGTATGCACATACATGTACCTGGCGTGATTTTCAAGCTACTAGTCCCGAGACTGGAACTGTGGTTGGCCATGTGAGGTTAGGAACCACCCGTTGACTGTGTGGTCCACATAATTTTTTAAAATAGGGAAAGCATGTACCTTGACTACAGACTATTTTTCATTAATTCTGTAGTACATACAGTTCAACAAAAAGAAGAAAAAGTAGGAGGGGAGGAAAAATTAGCATTGATTAATTCCAATGGGAGTAGTATTTGGGGAGAATGATTTTGAACTAAAATTCTTTGTGTTCTCATTAGAAAAAGTCGAATAGAAATATAAGCCAAAATTACACAAAATCAAGACTAAATAAAAGCCTTAGAGAAAGTTAGAGTTCTTTGGTCTCTTCCTAATTTTTAGAAAATGCTTTTACAAATGGTCAGGCAACTGAGCATCTGAGATCTAATTGTGTCATGTCTGACAAACTAGTTTGATGTTCTCCTTTTAGAAGAGCAGATGGGGTAGTCTAAAGACTATGAGAAACCCCTTAAGAAAGATGTGACAGTCTGAGGGACAGACTGAAACTAATGTTAAAAAAAATAAATGCTTTGATGAATAAGCAGGGATTTTTCAACCCAGATCTAAGTGAGATTTCCATCATTCTTTAAACAATGCCAAAGAAATTTTCTGGTTTTAAAGAAGAAAAAGAGGCAAGAATGTAAAAAGTTAAATTAAAATCAATTGACAAGAGAGTGTTCAGTATGAATGTAACATCAAGTAAAATGGCTTAAAGTGTTTGTCTTCTATTGAAATGGTCTTTAAAATAAAATACAAGGAATAATGTTAAACGCATACATATCTACTATATCATCTTAATACATAAGTATTTTATCATATTTTCAGATAAACAAAACCTTACATCTATAAAGTTCTCTCTGTCCCCTTCCTAGTCTACTTCTCCCTTTCTCCCCCAGACCAAGCATTATTGCTAGCTTTGTTGTATACCATATCTACTACATAGGTATGTAACATTAAAATATATAGTCTTAGACTCTTGTAATGAAGTGGTTAAGAGAGTCAGATCCCACAAGCCCAGTGCATTTTAAATTCTGTCCCCAGCAACTTGAAAAACACACCAGGTGCATGTGTGTAGTGAACAAAATATTGATAGAAAAAAGGAATGGAAGAAAAAGGATTGTGGCATGGCCATGTCCCATGGAGGGGGGTGGTGCTTTCTCTCTCTTTCTCTCACTTATTCTCTCTCTGGAGAATGCATGCATTTCTGGAAATTAAAAATGTGTACAATATACAGTAGTGTGTGTGTGTGTGTGTGTGTGTGTGTAGTAGTCTATAAATAAAGTATCTGTAGTATTAAAATAATCCACATTTTAATGCTATGGATTAGAAGAAACAAACTTATAGGACCAGCAGATGGTGTAAAGGTTACATCACTGGATTCCCATGTAGTCAACCATGGTTCAAGTCCCAGAACTCATGCTGGGCATGTGTCTGTGCATGCCAAAAATTCCGAGAGGAGAATAGAGGGAAAGGAATTGCAGCCTGGACATCCCCCTGAGGGGTGATTTCCCACTTTATGTCTCTCTGTCTCTCTCTGTGTTTCTGGAAAGCACATGTGCCCTATAGCAAAAGTCCCTCTCTTAAAAAAAAAAAAAAAAGAAGAAGAAGAAGAAACACACTCATATGTCTCATGTAACTCATATCTCATTTATCTTTCTTAAAGTATATTTTAAAGTATATTTCTTAAAGTAAAAAGTATTTTTTATTTAATTTTATTTATTATTTTTTTACCAGAGAAACAGAAAAAGAGAGAGAAGAAAAGTGAGAAAGCAAGCCATCAGGTACAGGACTTGAACTATAGTCAGCCATGTGGGAGTCCAGCACCTTAACAACCACACCACATGTCAGCCCCCTTAAAATATATTCTCAAAATCACTTTTAACAATTAAAAATATGGGTCTGCTCCACAACCTGGTGGTTAAGGCAGCTGGATCCCAATGACTGAGCACAAGGTTTGAGACCTGAATGTGTGTGTGCATGCCCAATACCCTAAAAGGAAAGAGCGGTGGAGGAGAATGGACTGTATGTAGGACATTCTCTATAAGGGGCTCTTTCTCTTCTCCCTCTCTCTCTACAAAATAGCAGATATGATTAAAATTCAGGGGTGATTTCTTCTTGAAAAATAATTAGAGTAGGAACACAATTTAGAGCAAAGGATTTATTATGGTAAATTCTGAGAATGATTTTATAAATTCTGAGAAAATATTCAGAATAAGAAACAATTTCTAAGTGATGATGTGATTTAAAATGCTACACAAAAGCTCACATTACATAAATTAAAAATTAGAGATGAAACAAGTCCAAAATAGATTTCAAAGGTGAACCCTAATACCATAGAAGATGAGGATGGTTCATTGAACTCTCTTCCGCCCATGCTAAGTTACTCTCTGGGAGTAACTTACACAGCTTAAGAAATTACGTTCACTCTTCAAAACTCCAGGGTACTGTTTAATAAGGTATTATGTGATCTACTAAATTTTCTTAGCACCTAAATTATTCTCACAACTTCAGCTATTCCCTAGGCTTATGTTATGACCTTTGTCAACCATAGAGCTTTCTGATCACTTAAAGAGTTCTTACAACTCCCTAAAGTGCTCTACTTATTCACAGAAGCAATTTGGGCCACCTGGGAAATCCAACGAAACAAGTAAAATTCCCTCTAAGACGCTACTGTGTCCATATGCTTAAGGACAACAGAGTGGAAAAGATCAATCTGATACATTCAAACCTATTAAAGTTAGAATCTATTGACTGCACAACCAATCCAAATGGACATTATGATTGGCAAGAAAAACCAATTAACTAAAGAATGGTTCACTTATTGGTTTTATGCAGAATTTTAGTAAGTAATAAATGTCCATAAGTCTGGCTCTTGGTCCAACTTCATGGGATCATTAATGGTCCCTTGGTAATTTTATTACAAAAGAGAAGTATTGATCCTAGTATTCTAGCCAAATTTCAACTTACAGAATTATAGTGTATCCTTCCCAAATTCCCTTAGATTAAGTGGCACATTCCCAGAGGACATCTACCTTGGGTGTTTAATATGCTTCTTCCAACCATAAGCCTTTCTTAGGAGGCCAAAATAAATGTTCTCTGGCCCAACTCAGCAATGCAGAACTCTTGATGGGTTTACATAAGCCACTTCTCCCATGATACACTCAACAATATAAATGTACATAGTCCAACACCTTTCTAGCAAGAGCTGTGTCTTCTATCATTCTATTGACAGTATCAACCAAACAGGACATTGAAAGATATCTATTAGGCTGTTGGAAAAGTCATGGCATATTTTTCTATGTTTTTCTATAGAAAAATGCATTATGACTTTCCCAACAACTCAATATTTACAACTGTCTAATTTCTCTACAGATCATCCCAGGAGCGACAGAGAGGTGAGTTGTAAAGAGCAAAGTTGTGAGGTTTAAATCCTGTTAGAGGAAAAATATAGCCTTATTGTTACTGTTTTGGAAACAAATATTAGCCTTTCTGGTTCAAAAATAGAGGTTGGGATCAGTCTCGTGGCCCAGTGGTTGAGGGAGCTGTTCTCACATGGCCGAATGTGCCTTCAAACACCAGCCACAAAAACCTGAAATGACACACTAGGCATATGTGCCTGCATGCCTCGAATCCCAACAGGATGGAGAAATGGAGACAGTATTGTGGTGTGACCATGCCCCATGGAGGGTAGGGGGATACTTTCTTCTCACTTTATCTCTCTGTGTCCCTCTGGTGAGCACATGCATCCTATGGCAATTTTTTTAAAAAAATGGAGTTTGGAAAACAATGAACAATTTCCTTGTTTAGCCAGTTCAGAAATATTATCATTACTGGGGACAGCAGGTGGCATGGTGGTTAGGGGCACTGGACTTCCACAGGGCTGACAACGTCTCAAGTCCCAGTCCTGGGGGACCAGCAGTTGGTGTAATGGCTATGTTGCTGGACTCCCATGTAGTTCAAGTCCCACACCCGGTGGCTTAAACTCAGGTTGGGCGTGTGTGCGTGCGTGCCCAGGATCCCCAGAAGAGAACGGAGGAGAAGGGATTGCTATATGGCCATCCTCCCTTGGGGGTGATTTCTTGCTTTCTGTCTCTCTGTCTTTCTGGTGAGCACATGCACCTTATAGCCTCTCAAAAAAAAAAAAAAAAAAAAAAAAAAAAAAAAAAAAAAAAGGCCCAGACCTGGCAGCTTGCTTTCTCACTTTCTCTCTTTCTCTGTGCCTCGGTCAAGTTGAAAATAACAATAATGACAAATAAAAATTAAAGAAAATAATTCTTTTTAAAAATTAGCATTACTTTTTCCTAAAAATATCTAGAGTAGACTCTTCACAGTGTTGCAAACCAACGTGCGTGAAGTAGCTCGGCAGAAAAGGCAAGTGGATTGGCCAGCTAGACTGCAGTGTAACGGGATGAGAAACCATGGACCAAATGATTTTCAAGTCATCCTGTGTCTTACACTTTTGTGAAGCAGTAGAAAATTAGATAACTGGGTATTGCATTTGGAAAAAAAGAAAGGAAAAACAGTCAATTTGGTGAGGGAAAAAAAAGAACTGAGGCTCTGGTTTGACATACAAGGTTTTTTTTGTTTTTTAAGAGGTTTTTGCTATAGGGCGTGTGCACTCGCCAGAGAGAGAGAGAGACAGAGAGACAGAGAGATAGAAAGCGAGAAATCACCCCCCAGAGGGGGTGGGCACGCCGCAATCCCTTCTCCTCCATTCTCCTCTCGGGATCTTGGGCACACACGCACACGTGCCCAGTGTGAGTTTAAGCCACCCGGTCTGGGACGCGAACCGCTATCGACTACGTGGGAGTCCAGCGACATAGCCATTACACCAACTGCTGGTCCCGACATACAGGTTTTAATAGACATTAATAGGTTGATAAGAGTTTTAGTTTTTCATGTTTGTTTTGGTATCATATGTCTGTATCTCAAGATATCTACAAACTCCAGGGGAAAATTTCTTTGATGATAAGGGTTAGAGGAATTGTTATCGTGAAAAAACTAAAAACAACCATGTCTCAAAAAGCACTAAGGCCATTTCTGTGCATTTAAACTACAACACAGTTTACTGTAAAAGAAATATACCAGTTAACACATAAGTACATATTAAGGGTCTAAAACTCATCTTTTCTCTTTTTAAGCAATACTGACAACATTAGCACTTTTGAGTATACTTTCTTGCAATTTATTTTTTTTATTTATAAAACTGTTTCCAGGTGTGATTATTATTCATACATCACAAGATGTATTTTTAAAAATAAAAAAGACAGCATTAATTTTCAAAATTTATGTATGCTGGTAGAATATTCTAATTATACAACAAACTAATTTTGTTAATGTAATTTTTTTGGCATTAGGTTACACTCCCTAAAGATGTTTGCAAAGTTTAAAAAAAAAAAAATTAAAACTCCAAGTGCAAGGATTTTTCCATTAGAACTAGTCACTATTTCCTTGTGGATTATAACTATGTAACCTAAGGTGGGATTTGGTAATTTTCTCAAATTCCTTTTCTTAATCTGCAGAACCCCCGAGGACAGGGAGAAATATCATCTTTGTAGGCTCATTGTTACCAAACTGTAGCAGCAGAGTATGAAAGAATTACATCTGAAATAGGGTCCTCACTTGAGAAAACTCAAGAAAATTGAAGACAGATTTCATTTATTTGTGATTACTGGCAACAAAAGTACAATTATCCCGAGTATGAAAGTACTCCAGAAAGGTATCCCACTTAAGGTAAAGATACAACCACAATCATTCATTCATTCAGGATTTTTTGAACACTGACTAGATGAGAGGGAATGTACCAGGTAGTGGGGATCCAAGCACGGAAAGGATGGGTCTTTGCTCCCAGACTGGTGAGGTGGCCAGGCACACGGGATTTGCCTGTGGTCATGTAGATTGTGTGTGGAAGGTGAGCTTCTCCCAAGAATGGTGATTATTTGGGGGGGAAACCTCAGACAGGCCTGCTCTGTAGGAAGATGGTCATGCTATAGAGTGACAAAGAACAAAAGGTCTGCTCTCAGGGTTTCTCAGCAGCAGCCTGACTGCGTGTTAGAGTCTGCCAGAAGGCACCCCCTGGTTTCCAGCTTAAAAGCACCCTTTTTGCATTGTGAGTGAGCACCGATAATGTGGTCTATCAGCTGCTCCCTAACTATGAATCATGATGGGACCTTCTGCCTACTGCATTGTTTATTTTTCGTTTCTCATAATTAAACCTTTTTCTAATCCTATAAGGTAATAATATTTGCAAATGGAGAACACCTGGCTATACAACATGATGAAATTTCCAGGCTCCTGGGGAGAGAGTCGTTCAAGCCAAAAGAAATCTAACCCACCCCCAGAAGTAACCTGAGCTTTCATGATGTGAATGCATGGGCGCAGAGGTGAAATGTACATTCAACACAGAAAAGCCATGAATATTGTGTCCCTGTACATGTGTGTGTGTGCTCATGTGTGTGTGTACATGTAATCATAGAATTCTAGGCTTATGGGTGTGCTTTATATCTATATCATATGTTATCCAGATACCAGTTGTATATTATAAGCTGCATATGCAATACCATATGGACACCATAAAATATCACATGTGTTGTCAGGATAATTTTACATTCACTGCATGATTAAAATGTCCTATATTATATACCTATCTGTTCTGTACGAACATGAATTTGTCTAACAAATTGCTTTCATTATCAAATTCAGGTAGAAATGAAAGTTAAAGGCTCTTTGCTTACATTTAATAAAAAGCAATATGGAAACGTGAATACAGTTTGTTTTTTCTTCACTAGATTTTTCTGCCATGCAGCATTTAACACTGGTGCAGCTGTCAATACCCATTCATCTGCTATCGGGCAGCTTTTTCCTTTCACTCACTGTGACATTTTTAAAGTGGCAAAAAAAAAAAAAGCTTAAAACAGCATATTTGTCACTTTTTTCTCTCTGGTGACCTTTTAAGCACTACGTAAAATTACCCTGTATGTACGAAACCCTTTAATCATTACACATACGTTACACAATAGTGCTTTATATAGGGGTGTCGTTTTATTAGATTTTAAAAATTTACACTGTATGTGCTGCTGTTTATTTAATTGTTCAAAAATTTAAACACAAGAAAATCTCATAGCTCTTAGCTCTAGCAATCATGTAACGCCACTATAATTTATATTAAGAATCATTTTCATAGTGGAATTTCAGAAATAACTTGTACACACCCTCAGCTTCCCAGTCTTTAAATTCTAATAAATAGCTACATGAAATACATGTTTTTTTCCGTAAAGATAAAAGATATGTTGATGGTAAGGAACAGTTTTGAGAATGAAGATGGAAGTTGAGTTTTGACTTTATTTTGGGTCACCCGTGTGACCTTAAGGAAGTCACCAAGTGTCTTTGATTGGCACCTTGATATCTCATCATATGAAAAACACATCAGCCACCTCTCTCCAACAGAATGTAAGTGCAAGAACCAAATTAGCAAATATCTCTTCGTGTGTTTTAAATTGGGGGCAAATAATAACAGTAATAATAATATGACTTCTGGTTCAAAAACCTAAATTATTCTGTTTTTCAAAAACAATGGAGGGGGGACCAGCAGTTAGCGTAATGGCTATGTCGCTGGACTCCCACGTAGTCGACCGCGGTTCGAGTCCCGAACCCGGTGGCTTAAACTCACGCCGGGCACGTGTGCGTGCGTGCCCAGGATCCCGAGAGGAGAATGAAGGAGAAGGGATTGCGGCGTGGCCATCCCCCCGGGGGGTGATTTCCTGCTTTCTGTCTCTCTGTCTCTCTCTGTCTGTCTGGTGAGCGCACACGCCCTATAGCAAAAAAACTCTCCAAAAAAAAAAAAAAAAAAAAAAAAAAATGTCCCGGACCCGGTGGCTTAAAACTCACGCCGGGTGCATGTGCGTGCGTGCCCAAGATCCCAAGAGGAGAATGGAGGAGAAGGGATTGTGGCATAACCATCCCCCCTGGGGGGTGGTTTCTCGCTTTCTGTCTCTATGTCTCTCTCTGTCTGTCTGGCGAGCGCACGCGCCCTATAGCAAAAACCTCTCCAAAAAAAAAAAAAATGGAGAATTTTAAAATTTGTTACCACACCAGAAAGAAATCAAAACAAGCTAAAATGTCAATTATTAACCACACAGTCTATTTAAAGTTACTGTCCAGTCTAAAAATAGAAGCAGGAATATTGCCACACCTGCCATAGAACAGTTTTAAAAATTACAAAGTATAAAAATTCTGGATGGCCCACTTAGTCTCATTTTTATTCTCATCATTTTCAGAATAATTGGCATATCTCTAAACACGACCAGGTCTTTTTCTTGCTGTCCCCTGTGTGAAACTACCATGTGGCCAGGAGAGTGAATGGATATCACATCAGCAGCATTACGACAGAATATGAATGTCACCATTTATGGATTGGTGACCAAGAGTGACTTAGCTTCTGAAAGAGAACATAATATCTTCCACGAGAGATTCTTCTGTGAGTCTTCAATCATGTATATTCAGTGCCTGCTCCATAATGAGTTCTTGATAAACGGTATTTACCGCTGTTCTGGCAAGAAATCTCTCACCACTCTCCTATGACCGCAACTCAGGGACCTTGCAGATTCCACAGTTCAGCGGAGTCTGTGCTGGAAATTGAAATGCAAGTATCCTCATCTGTCACGGAGTCCTCCTGGTGCCCCCTTGTGCCTGACTTTGGCATCCTGGTAAAGCAGGGCTTGGAAGGGTTGCCTTCCCTTCAAGATCAAGGATCATGATGTTTTTCTGTCCTCCTCAGTCTTCTCACATAGAGAAGGGAGTGGGAGAATAGGCTCTGTGGTGCCTGGAGGTAACAGGACTATCCTAACAGTATGCTAAATGTCAAAACAAGGATGAGTATCAGGATCACTTGAAACCAATTATGTCAGGGAAAGTTTGAAGTAGGAATTTAGGCTGGGTCATAAATAAATAAATAATAATAAAAAATTCTCCAGGCTGGCAAAAGTGAGGAGAAGGATTCCTTAACAAAGACAAGAACACGTTCAAATCTCAGGAAAATGAAATGGCATGGATGGTCTGGTCACTCCTGCTAAAGCACAGCTTGAGAACATATGGAGTGGCAGTGACTGACTCATGGCACCGCCAGGAGAAGTCTAGACTTTATTCTGTGTTCAGCTAGGACTCTGTAAAGTTTTCGGCAGGGAAATAACATTCCCAGATACGTGTTTTAAGAAGATCATTTTTGGGGCCAGCAGGTGGTGTAGTGGTTAAAGGCGCTAGACTCCCACTAGCCAACTGTGGTTTGAGTCCCAAATCTAGTGGCGTGCTATCTCACTTTACCTTTCTTTCTCTGTCTCTCATTAAGGAATACATGTGCCCTACAGCAAATTAAATAATAATAATAATTAAAATTAAATAAATAATTTTAAAAAAAATTTTTAAATCACTTTAGGGACCAGAAGATGGTATCATAATTACTTCGTTGGATTCCCATGTAGTCAACTGTGGTTCAAGTCCTGGACCCATTGACATAAAAACTCATGCCAGGCACAAGTACATGCATGCCCAAGATCCCAAGAGGAGACTGGAAGAGAAGGGATTGTGGTGTGGCCATCCCCCTGGGGGTTATTTCTCAATTTCTGGCTCTCTGTTTCTCCAGCAAGCACTTATGCCCTATAGTAAAAAATCTCTCTCTAAAAGAATAACTTCTTGTTCATAGTCAAAGCAAGTTATGTTCCAGGCTTGGAAAACTGCAAATGGATTTTTTTCTCCTACATGAATGGCTTGCAAGAACCCTTAAAGTTGTGTAAAATATATTGGGAACCAGCAGTTAGCATAATGGCTATGTCGCTGGACTCCCATGTAGTCGACTGCGGTTCACGTCCCGGACCCGGTGGCTTAAAACTCACGCCGGGCGCGTGTGCGTGTGTGCCCAAGATCCCGAGAGGAGAATGGAGAAGGGATTGCGGCGTGACCATCCCCCCTGGGGGGTGATTTCTCGCTTTCTGTCTCTATGTCTCTCTCTCTGTGTCTGGCGAGCGCATGCGCCCTAGAGCGAAAAACCTCTCCAAAAAAAAAAAAAAAAAAAGTTGTGTAAAATATAGAAATAATTGTGTGAAATTGTCCTGTGCAACCATAAGTATTTAGTATACTGCCTCCCTTTATGTGATTGCAATATTTGAGCCATTCTGATGCCTAAGTCAAGGTATGATCAAAAATTTTCACAGGGCTGGCAGGTGACATGGTGGTTAAGGCACTGTATTCCCACATAGCCAATCACAGTTCAGGTCCCAGACCTGGTGATCTGTCTTCTCACTTTCTCTATCCCTCTCTGTCTCCCTCTGGTCAAATAAAAAAGTAATGATGATGATGATGAGGAAAAAAAATTATGTTTTAAAAAATTTCTAAAACATTCCCATGAGGTGATAATATTCTAACTCCATTGGGAACTGGTGTGTTTGGGGAATGTTTCAGAGAAAACACAGCATTTTCCTTTCTCAGCAGCTGTGGGGATCATTTTGGCTTAAAAATAAGAAATTAACTTTTTATGGAGAACTCTGATCCTGCTCATTGAGAGATCTTTGGTGTAACTCAAACTATACAAGACACCCTAATGACCAGTCAGAAAGACAAGAAGGAAGAAGAAAGTATCATGTCTAATTTTTTAGTTTTTAGAAAAAGTCTCATCTCTGCCTCTGAGCGTTTGTGTGATCTTAGGCAATTCATGAACCTCAACAAGCATTTCTCTTTTTGAGAGAGATTTTTGCTATAGGCCGTGTGCACTTGCTGGAGAGGCAGAGAGACAGAAAGCAAAAAATCAGCCCCTGGGGGGGATGGACATGCCACAGTCCCTTCTCCTCTATTCTCCTCTAGAGATTTTGGGCATGCATGTGCATGTACCTGGCATGAGTTTCAAGCTACCAGGTCTGGAACTCAAAACATGGTTGGCCACGTGGGAGTCCAATGCCTTAACCTCTTTACCACCTCTTGCCTCCCACCCACAACAGGCATTTCTTCAAGCCCTGGGGGTCTGGAGGTAGAGTTAGGGGTAAGATACAGAAAATGGCCCTATCTTGACTTAACAGGTGGGATATGATCCACTGGATCTAGTGTTGTGCTGGCTTTGAGAGTCAATCTAAATTTTCAGGAATATTCGAGCCAATTGACAATATATTGGAAACTTGAAATTGGTCATCGTGATCATTATAAACCATAGTAACTGGTAAAAACTGAAAATCAGGGCTTTCCCCACTCCCCAAAGCAATTGTTAAACATTCACTAGTATGCCATTGGTTGAAGTTCTCCTCCATCTAGTAGGAAAGAGAAAGATTGTCATCAAGTAGTCATTTTACAAACACCCTTCATCCTCTATGTCTATTTAACCTCATGGGCTGCTCATTATAACAATAAGGCTTGGTAACAATACTAGTGTTGGTGCTTATGAGCATACTGATGCTGTTTATCTGAAGCAGCCATGTGAGTGCCTCATAGGTGGGCAGCCCCTATGCTAGAAACTGCTATAGACAGCTAAAATGGCTCACTGTAAACAGACACCTCTAGGAAATCCTAGCACTCTCATCTGTCAGAGAACGCATGACAGTCCTTCCCTAATCTTACAGTAGCTAAGATTTACTCGAAGCTTCCACTTGGACATAGATACAGATTCATTCATTCTTTTTTTTTCTTTTGATTTTTTTTTACTCAAACTTATCCACTAATCAATTTAAATTTAACAAAACATAGAAAAAGCAATATTATACGTAAATTATCTTAAAAATTTGGCTACACACATTAATCACAAAACACTATGCTCATCTTCTGAAGAAATCCTACTCATCTTAATATGTCTTTTGACATCCTAAGCAAAATGTTACTATGGTATATTAACAAGCTTACTTTAAAAGTATCTCTAGAGAAAAGCACCTTAAATAGAATTATGCAGATTCTGTTAGTCAATAGGACAGTTCTGATTAAGTATGGTTACTATTTAAGCAACATTCCTTTGTTACCATTGGCTGTGCTTCTAAAGCAGTCTCTGATATGCTATAACCATAAACTATACTTAGAGCTTAGTACTTAGGTTTGGAAGGGCAAATATAATAGTTTTTTTCTTGCTCATTATGTTTAATCCACTGGGAGGTGCTGCTTGAAGGTCTGCATTGAGGAGTTTGAGCCCTTATCCAGGAAGGTTCAGTATTCAAAGAAGGCTGTGATTGATTAGCTATGTCTGCCATGCGGCAGGAAGGAACATGTGTGCCAGGCTGATCTAGGACTTTTCTAAAATAAGCTAAAATAAGTCACCACTTTTGTGTATTCTTAATCATACTGGCATAAAATCAAAGGATAACAAAATTGGAAACATTAGCCTTTAAAATGTTCTTTACTGTATCAGACAAAAAATATTAAGAGTATTTTTAAGAGTTTTCTTTTGTTTTGTTTTTTTGGTTTTTTTTTTTTTTTTTTTTTTGCTAAGGGCATGTGCACTTGCCAGAAAGACAGAGAGAGAGACAGAGAGACAGAAAGTAAGAAATCACCCCCCACTGGGGATGGCCACGCTGCAATCCCTTCTCCTTCATTCTCCTCTCGGGATCTTGGGCACTCATGTACACATGCCCAGTGTAAGTTTAAGTCACCAGGTTCGGGACTCAAACTACAGTCAACTACATAGGAATCCAGCCAAATAGCCATTACGCCAACAGCTGGTCCCAAGAGTATTTTTATAATTAAGTCATACAATGATTTTTTTTTCCTCCCAATCACTGGTTATATGCATTTATTAAAAATAAGGCTATGATTTCACTGAAGCTATGCTATCACTATATAAATTCCATTTAAATGTGAGAAAATTATAGTAATAATGATCCATATGTTACTGAAGCAGGTGCTTTAGAATTCCCGATGTAATAATCAGAAGAAATTAGTTTCTGGTGTGTACTTATTTTTGGTTTTCCTGATGCAAAAACTTGAACTGAATGCTGATCCGCATAACACCCAGTGAGTGTGCAATCTAAGTTCTTAAAATGAAACTTTAAATATGCTGTACCTCCAATACAAATCTGGTCAAATGGCTGCTTCTCTTGATTCTTGGTTCCAAAAGTTATAGTTCCAGAAAGATTAATTCCCATTGATTTTGGAAATTTCTAGCCAATAACCCAGATTAATAAGTTTTTCTCTCGAAATACTTTAAGCTGGCCAAAACTAACTTTGTATTCCAAATGTGTAATTGGACCTCTATTGTAAAAGGGTATATGAGCTTCCCAAAATTCAAAATTATTTTTCACACTTTCAGGAAGTTTTAAATTAATTGCTATTTTTAGTTGTACTTCTTCCTCTTTCGCTTGATAAAAACCCAAAACTGAAGGGACAGAGACCTGGGAAGAATAGTGACACAAGTTGAATGATTCTAAAGGTGGAGTGAATGGAAATTTATAAGGCCCACTAACTGCAGAATCATCCATTGCATCAATGCTACTAGAAGTAAGACTGGAAGAGCCAAGAGAAGGATGAACTGGAACATCTTGAAGTGGCGATCCATTGGTGGGGAGACTCAAGCTGATGGTAACATTTGACATGACTCCTTCCAAATCACACTTGCAAGTCACTGTTCCAACAACTTGCCAGGTATCCACTATATCCTGTTCATCATATTGTGTGGATTTTACCTTTTGTGTGATGAAAATAGAAACCTGTGGTTTTCCTTTGTATGTTCCAGCTCTCCAGGCTGGCTGTTTGGGTGGGTGATTGACAGAAGCAAAGTTAATATTATCCAATGAATTCTGTAAGTTGGCATCTAATAAAGTGCCAAATGGACACGCCTGCAGAAGCACATCAGGTGACTGGTTCAATTTTGCATTTAGCTCACTGTCACTTTTTTGACCTGAGTAAAGAAAATCTTGTATCCCAAAAAGCAGTTCAAAGCCTTGTGAAATTCCACTAATGTTAATTAACGGTGGATGAGGGGAGAGAGTTTGCTCAACTAGTGGAATACAAGCATATATCATGCTATTCTTTAGAAAAGCAACAACCGACCAGAGCTCTTCACCTCCTACGATGACATAGATGGACGTTTTATTGATGTGTGAACAACTCTCACGACTCTCCATAAAGTCTTCATCATCATCCAATAATCTATTATCATCCAATAATCTAAGTTTGAAGAGTACTGCTCTAAGAAAGGGACCATCTTGGGACCAGCAGTTAGCGTAATGGCTATGTCGCTGGAATCCCATGTGGTCAACCACGGTCCGAGTCCCCGACCAGTGACTTAAAACTCACGCCAGGCACGTGTGCATGCGTGCCCAAGATCCTGAGAGGAGAAAGGAGGAGAAGGGATTGCTGCGTGGCCATCCCCCTTGGGGGTGGGGAGGGGGGCGCAGGTGATTTCTCGCTTTCTGTCTCTCTGTCTGTCTCTGTCTGTCTGGCAAGCACATGCGCCCTGTAGAGGGAAAAAAAAAAAAAAAAAAAAAAAAACAGAAAGGTCCACCTTTGGGAATAGGCACATAACTTGCTCCATTGAAGATTCTGGCTTGTTTTTCTACAGTTGGATACTGCCTGGAAAATCTCACAGTGCCACCAAGAGGAGTTCCCAGTTCGTGGCTTATGAGCCACACTGCCCGCTGGGCCATGGTAAGGCACTAAAACATCAGCTCATGTCATAACTAAGGGTGCCACTGACGAAAAGGGTAGGTTTTCTCAGATAAACTCTTACAGGAGCCTCGTGGCTCATCCTGCACCACACACGGGGTGGGGGGGTTCAGAGAGAAGCTAGCTCCCTATGGTGAGGTGACTAAAACCTCTCAGTCCCTCCCGCTCAATACACACCACAAAAAGTCCTAACGAGGCACCTAGAATCTTCTTCATTCATTCTTCGATCAGTCTGCTACCCTGCAAGACCAAGGTTTGAGAAAAGTCACAAAGTCTCAAAAGCAACTTGAAATTGATAAATCCCTAACCTTCAGTTTCTGGGCCAAAAAGAGTTAAGAGTTTGTCAGCTTCAAGTCACTAGAGGTTTTAGAAGTTAGTCAAATCTGCCGACTCAACGTGTTTTACTTCCAATAGGAAAGATGCCAACTGAAGCTGAATGGTAAAAGAGATTTCCAGGGAGTGGTAAAACTAAGAAGGCAGGAGAAGGGACATGTGTGGTGATAGTAATAATTTCTACTTCACACAACCTGACAGCACTGGATATTCTGTCTCCTTTATCCACCATGCTCTTTGGGTTAAATAGTATTCTGGTCCTTTAACAAGTGGAGAAATTAGAATGGTCACATAAATAAGCTAGCTCCAGGACATTTGGAGAATTCAAGACTAAAATCTTTGGATATCTTTTTTTTCTTTTTTTTTTTTTTTTTTTTTTTTTTGAGAGGTCTTTGCTATAGGGCGCATGCGCTCACCAGACAAACAGAGAGACAGAAAGTGAGAAGTCACCCCCCAGGAAGGATGGCCACACCACAATCCCTTCTCCTCCGTTCTCCTCTTGGGATCTTGGGCACACACGCACACGCACCTGGCGTGAGTTTTAAGCCACCGGGTCCGGGACTCGAACCACGCTCAACTACATGGGAGTCCAGCGACATAGCCATTACGCTAACTGCTGGTCCCTTGATATCTTATTCTTGATTACTCTTATTCGAGGAACACATTTCCCACTTGGTAACATGAAGAGAGCAATAATTAAAACATCTCTTGAGCCATATCTATGTTGTGCTTTCATGCAATGAACTTGTTTTAACTGGTGAAGATGATGTTAAGGCTGTTTTGGAAGGGTATTAAAATTGGGAATAAGAAAAAGTAAATTTTAGTATGCTTCTATGAAGAAAAAATTAAAAGTAGTCAAACATTGGTTCAGTTCAATTAAATTCCAGCATTTAAAAAAATTTATATAAGTGGCCAGCAGGCGTGATGGTGGTTGAAGCACTGGACACCCATATAGTCAACCGTGGTTCAAGTCCCAGACCTGGAGGCCCAAAAATCACACACACACAAAAAAAATAGATAATAAATGATAAATGTTTTTCAAATTCTATATAAGTGGGACCAGCAGATGGCATAATGGTTATGTCACTGGACTCCTATGTAGTTGACCGTGGTATGAGTCCTGGACCTGGTGGTTTAAACTTCACATCAGGTACATGTGTGTATCCAAGATCCCACGAGGAGAATGGAGGAGAAGGGATAGCAATGTGGCCATCCTCCCTGGGGGGTGATTTCTTGTTTTCTGTCTTTCTGTCTCTCTGGCAAGTGCATGAGACCTATGGCAAAAATCTCTCTCCATATGCTCTTTGCTCCTATATCTTTTACCTCTTTTTCCTTTTTTTCTTATACCTTTATTGAGGTATAATAGGTGGACAGCAAACACAGTAAGTGTATGATGTGATAAGTTTAAACCCAGGAAACTATTACCACATTCAAGAAAATGAATATATCCATCATTCCCAATATTTCCTGTTGCCCTCTGTGAACCCTCTCACCTACCCATTTCTACCTACCACCACTCCCTTCTGCTGGCTGTCAATACATACAGATAAGTTTTCATTTTAAAGTTTTAATAAAAATGAACTCATACAGTAGGTACTCTACATCTGTTTTGTTTTTGTTTTTGTTTTTTACTCAGCACTTATGGATATATCTGTGTTGTTGTATGTATCCATAGTTCCTTCCATTTTGTTGATGAATAGCATTCCTTTGTATAGATATGTACCACAATCAGCTTATCCATCCTCCTACTGATGAACATTTGGCTCGTTTCCAATTTGGCACTACTATAAAGTTTCTGTGAATGTTCATGTAAAAGTTTTTATATAGACATACAATTTCTTTTCTCAGGTTAATATTTCAGAATGGGATGGCTAGATCATGTTAGAAGTGTATGCTTAATATTTTAAGAAACTGTAAAACTTTCTCAAACTGGCTGTGCCATTTAACATTTTCAACAGCGTAACAGTGCTAGTTCCTCCACATCCTATCCAACAGTTGCTGTATCAGTCTTTTTCATGTGACTCACTCCAATAGGTGCGTAGTGATGTCTCATTGTGGTTTTAATTTTCATTTCCCTAATGAATAATGACATTAAGCATCTGTACATGTGTGTCTTACCCACCCATGTATCTTCTTTGGTAAAGTCTACTTAAATGTATTTCCTGTTTTGGGTTGAGTTATTTTTACATTATTTAGGTTTGAGAGTCTTTTTTATATTGTAGATGCATGTGCTTTAGCAGATACATGCTTTGAACATGTTTTCTCGCAGTCTGTGGCTTTTTTCTTTTCCAATTATCTTTTTTTTTTTCTTTTTTAGGCTTTTGCCATAAGGTACCTGCACTTGCCAGAAAGAGACAGAGACAGGGAGGGAAAGTGAGAAATTACCCACTGGGGGGGTGGCCACACCATAATCCCTTCTCCATTCTTCTCTCAGGATTGTGGGCACACACACATTTGCCCGGTGTGATTTTCAAGAAATCTCTGCCTAACTAAGGTCACAGAAATTTTTATTTATGTTTCCTTCTATAAGTTTTATGGTTTTAAATTTTATATTTAGATTATGATTCAAGTTTGAATTTAAGCTAATTTTTGTTTATGGTTTAAGGTTTATATTGGTGTTTATTTTGTTTTGCATGTAGATATTCAATTGTTCCAACATCATTTGTTGAAAAGACTATACTTTCTCCTCTGAATGTCTCTGCATCTTTGTCAAAAATCATTTGTATCTATATCTATCTTTGGACTCTTCTATTTGCATTTTCTTATGACTTTATCATTGTCTTAAGTTGGGCTGTCATAGTAAAATACCATAGACTGGGTAGCTTAAACAGAAAATTTCCTCCTCATAGTTCTGGAGGCCGAAGTCTGAGATCAGGGCGCCTATACAGTCAATTCACAGTGAAGGCTCTTTTCCTGACTTGCAGATGGCCACCTTCTAATACAGCAGACAGCAAGAGAAAGCAAGTTCCCGTCTTAAAAGAATACAAATCCCATTATAAGGACCCCTCCCTTCTGACCTCATCTGCCCCTAACTATCTTTCAGATTTTTTTTTTTTTTTTTTTTGGAGAGGTTTTTGCTATAGGGTGCATGCGCTCACCAGAAAGACAGAGAGAGACAGAGAGAAAGAAAACGAGAAATCACCCCCCAGGGGGGGTGGCTACATCACAATTCCTTCTCCTCCATTCTCCTCTCGAGATCTTGGGCACGCACGCACACGCGCCCGGCATGAGACCCCTAACTATCTTTCAAAAGTCCACTCATGGAGCCAATAGGTGGTATGATGATTGAGTGCTGAACTGCCACATGGCTGACCGTGGCTTGAGTTCCGGACCTAGCGGCTTGCCTTTTCACTTTCCTTCTGTCTCTCTCTCTCTCTCTCATTCTGTCCCTCTCTGGTCAAATTAAAAATAAAAAAGAAAAGAAAAGAAATCCATTCATCAAATACATGAAATAGAGAGTTAGGGCTTCAACTTGTGAATTTTGGGGTGGGGGGAAGACAAACATTCAACCTACAACAGCCACAGTACTGATAACTAGTGTTTTGTAGTAAATATTGAAATCAGGAAGTTTGGCTTTCTAATTTTTTTCTTCAATTGCAAAGTTGCTCTGGCTATTCTAGGTCCTTTGCATTTCTATGTGAATTTTTGATTCAGCTTATCAATTTCTAGAAACAAAAGCAAAACAAAATAAAAAGAACAAACAAAGAAACAAAAAAAGCCTCTTGCTAGATTTTTATTGAATTTATAGTAAATATACAGATCAATTGAGACTGACAAATGGTATTTCTTCATTTTCCCTCCTACTGTCTCTCCAGCAAGCGCATGGCCCTATGACAAAAATGAGAGAAAAAGAAAGAAAGAGAGAGAGAGAGAAAGAAAGAGAGAGAAAGAGAGAGAGAGAGAAAGAAATGCACATTCTTGGGCCCCACCTCAGAACTACTGAATCAGAAACTCAGTACTCTGTTTTAAAAGCCCTCAAGGTTATTTTTACTCATCTTAAGAACTGAAAACTGTTGCTGCCAGGAACTACAAAGCATCTGATAGAGTCCCGTGAGCTGGATATGCCCTTGGGGAGCAGTCACTCACTGTCCCAAGACTGCCAGCTTACCTCCACTGTCTTAACCGATGGAGAAATGAACTTCTCTGACATGAGACTTTGGACTTTGTAATCTTTGCCTCTTTGCTACAACAGCTTAATCCATGTCTAACTATACCTCCCTTGTGCCTCTCAGTAGTTGGACTGGCCTTGTGCCAGAGGAGACTCTTTGAAGGTACACTGTTATCGCAAAGATCGTCTCAAGATCTTCATTTCATGCCAAAGGTTGTGTTTGCATACTATGAGGGGTACGTTGTAATAGGCAGTACCTTTCCTATGGAGGTTTTCATATTTTGATCATTTTGAAAAATAACAAAATTGTCTAATATGCTATATTCAAACGGGATAATTTTATAATTGTCATGTATGTCTGCCTTAAATTATGACACCTATATTTCTATCATTTTCCCTTTTCACCTAATTTCTTTTCTTTTTCTCTAATTTTTAAAATAAAATAAAGGATTTTTTTTTTTCTCTCCAAACTATTTTCTGAATCATTCCCATCATGGAGGTACTTTAGTCAATAACAACAAGAACTACCACAGATTTGATTTGTTGAAAAAAATTTAAAATATACAGACAGTTCATGTTGCTGAAAGTAAGAGAGATAATGCTTAAATAATATTCACATTGATTGTTCTTCAAGCAGAAAACAGGGTAAAAAACTATGACCAGGGGGACCAGCAGTTAGTGTAATGGCTATGTCACTAGACTCCCATGTAGTCGACCGTGGTTCATGTCCTCGACCCAGTGGATTAAAACTCACACCGGGCGTGTGTGTGTGCATGCCCAAGATCCTGAGAGGAGAATGGAAGAGAAGGGATTGGGGCGTGGCCATCCCCCCCAGCGGGGGTGATTTGTCGCTTTCTGTCTCTCTCTGTCTGTCTGGCAAGTGCGCATGCCCTATGGCAAAAACCTCTCCCAAAAAAAAAAAAAAAAAAAGAACTATGACCAGGAAAAAAATGTATTATTTTATAATCTGATATATATATAAAAAATCTCTGTGGCCCAAAATACACATATATACATATACATGTGTGTGTTTTATATACACATGTATTTTACATATATATATGTATTTTATATATGTACATATATACTATATAGAGTAGGTACAGCCCAATAACTCTTGGTAAAACTTTTTCAATGGTTTATCATTAAGTACTTCTTACAATGTTTAAATGATCCCGTTAGACTTGACTAGAGTAATTTTGGGCAGCAGGCAGATTCAAGTGTTCACACCTTATTCAATATTCCACTTATTTGCTAAGCATCTGCCCTATATCAGGCAGCCTCTTCAATTTTTGAACAACTGTAATAGTTTGGAGGTTCTAACTCGTATTAAGATGAAATTCTCCTGTAAATAGCTTCAACACAGCTCCACTCAGAAACACACTGTGGGAGGGACTGAGAAAAGAGACATGACAGCCATCAGGGAACTCACAGTGTCCAAGGGGTCAGGACAGAGTGTCTGACAACAGAGCTAATAAACGCCAATGTACAGACGCGTGAAATGCTTCAAGAAACTGGAAGAGGACACCTCCAGTTAACTCCGCTAAGGGAATGGTCAGAGACTATGGTATTAAAGAGATTTCTGAGAAACAACTAAGAATCAAAAAAAGAAAGAATATTCCAGGCACAGAAAGAGTGTATATACAAGCATCGAAGACCATGACATATTTAGGGAGCTTCAAGTAGTTCAGTACATCCAAAATAAAAGGTTGTGGAGTAGAAGATAAAATTGAGAAAAATCTATCTGTGAGAGGCATATCAGAAAGAAACCTATACATCATGCTACGGAATACAGACTATTCTCCAGGAAATGGGGAATCAGTAAAGAATATTTTGTGAGAGGGTGACATGATTAGTTTTCTGATTTAAAAGACTATTCTGACTGACATCTAGAGAATGAATTGGAGAAGGGAGAAAACAAGAAAGAACAGAGAAAAGATCCGTAATTGGTCTAGAAATGTCTCCCTCATTCTTTTTCTTACACTCTCTTTTCTTTCCTTTACAATAGAAAATGTGTCTAAACTAAGAAAGTAGAAGAGAAGCCATGGGTGAATCAACAAATTTGAAAAAGTGAGGACATAAGATTGTCATCTGTACTCAGTGACCAATTCAAGAAGAGAAGTGAGAGAGAGAGTTCTATTTCTGTTCCCTGGAACTTCACGAAATTCTCCCTTATGACAACCCTTCAGTCATTTGAGAGTAATTATTACATTCTTTTTCTCACCACTCAAATAAACCAATTCTTATCTCTTCAGTCCAAGTACAATAAAATATGATTCCCCAGTCCTATCTTCCAGTGTTTAATTGGGTACAGAAGGTGCCTTTTCTAAAATTTCCCAACAATTTACACAAAACTCAGTAAGTAAAGAAATGTGTTCCTCTTCGGCCTATAGGTATTTACACCAGCCAAAAGATCTCACTCACTTTCAGTTGTCAAGAAAATATATTAATGCTTCTAAATCATGAACAAAAATAAAATCACTCAGAAATAAAGTTAACATTTCATATTTTTGGCACTTAAAATAGTCTTCTATTTGTGCTATCCTAACATGAGCATATGACTTGCAAAGTGAAGTAGCCATAAATCAGGCTACTATAACACCCTCCTCACAGACATTTGTCAGGAAAAATAATTAGTATACTGGCTAAGAGAACACTAATAAAGCAGTGCATTGCATTTCATTTGGTCCTTATTCAACAACTGCAAAGAGTTCCAAAGAAGACAAAGGAAATTCGAATTATCATTATCCTTTACCCAACCCTACTGATGAGGTACATTTCTTGATACTGGCAAGACTCCTGGACCTAATCTCTATTTTTTAACCTATTGATTCTTTTCCATCAGTGGCAGACTTGTTCTGCTACAGGGATGGGATTCCAAATTGGCCAGAGGGCAGCATGTGGGTTAGAAACAATATTGTCATTGGCCTAGATTTGGCAGGGTTGGTGGAAAGTCAGACAACTGTTATGTTTTGGAGTTGTGGGCTAATAGTGCCCTCTGTTTTCCATTTTTGCTCCCATCAACAGAATTACCAGATGGCCAAAAAGCCACTAGAACAGAAGTAATGCTCCAATACAGTGGGGGGAAAAATAAAATCCAGTAAACACTAACATCTATCTAGTGACTTAAAATGGCAACTAAATGTTCTAAAGATAGAGAAGAAAAGAAGAAAGCCTAACAGAAACTCTCTAAGTCTCACTTCTTTCCCCCAAATACTTAGTCTTTTTAGAGAAATAAATTTACCACAACTCCAGCACCCTCAAAATATCCCAACTCCTTTCCAAATGCCAAATCTTCTAGACCAGGGGGCCACAGTTGCCTGAATTATTTATGACTCTTCCTATACTTTCCCAAGATTCCATCAGTGGACCCAGGTGAAACATAAGAATTTTTAAAAATCTTCTCATATTATTCTGATAGTCACCTTGGGGACCATTTAGAGGAGTCTGAGATCTATGTGTGGGAGGAATTTTCAAATGAGATGGTGGACGGGGCCAGCAGGTGGCTTATGGTTATATCACTGGATTCCCACATTGCCAACTGCTGTTTGAGTCCCAAATTCAGTGGCTTGAAACTCATGCCGGGTGTGTGTGCGCATGCGTCTCAAGATCCCAGGAAGACAATGGAGGAGAAGGCATTGCAGTATGGTCATTCCCCGCAAGGGGTGATTTCTCACTTTCCCTCTCACTGTGTCTGTTTCTCTCCAGCAAGTACACGACGTGCCCTACGACAAAATCCTCTACAAAAAATAAATTAAAAAATAGAGAGAGAGAGAGACTGGACATGGAAGTAACCAGTAATGTAGCTTTTGAATTTACATATGTCCTCTGTTCCCATCCCCAAGTTACTTCCATGCCTCCTAGCAGTTATGGGGTATAGTACCTGGAGTAAGTGTGATCCTCTAGTTGATAGCCAATGCTCTTTGGAATAAAGGGTCAGAAAACTGCTTGAAACGGAAGAAAAATAAAAACAAAAACAAAAAAATGTCTCTCTGATCATGTGAACATGTAGAAGAAGTAGGTGCAATTGTGAAGCAACTATCTTCTCTGCCACTCATATCAACTCTGCTTTACTTTATGGAGCAAGTTCTTCCTTGCTCCGGGAAAAATTTCTAAGAAAGAGAAACTGGTTTTTCCAAGCATTCTTAGATAATAAAGCTATTTTATCTGAAGAAGAGTTTCATGTTGTAATTAAAAGTCATGTCATAACTGTAGAGCTTAAGGCCCTTAAGCTGCAGTGATGTGCACTGCTAAAATGCTGTGTTCTACAGGCTGGGACCACATGGGAGGCCCAGATTTGATTCCTGGTCCAACCTGAAGGTATAGTGGCATGCACCTGTAATCTCAGCAACTTGGGGGAGACTGAGGCAGCAAGATCACAAGCTGGAGGCTGACCTGGACAGCAAAGCAAGACTCTATCCAAAAATAAGCCATTGGTAGTAGTGTGTACGTATAGTCTCAGCTGGGAAACAGATGAGATGTGACACAACAAGACCTTGTCTAAGAAAATTTTCAAAATAGAGAGAGTTTTCCTTCCTCCCCATTGAGAATCTTCTCAGGTTAGGCCTTCACATTCAATCACTCTTCAGGTTATTTCTTGCTTCTCCCCTTCTCCACCTCATTCAGTTATTTCTTGCTTCTCCCCTTCTCCACCTCTCCCTCTTATGCAAAGCTGAAAATGGAACAGGGGCTGAGGTAGACAAGGGAGAAGAGGTAAGATTACAGAGAAAGGTCTTACCTTTACCAATGCTTATGTAGTCTGACACTGCTTTCCTCTGGCTGGCTAATATATAAAGCTGACTCTTGCTCATGAGGTGTATTTAGGATTCTTTGGTGAGTTCCTGCTATCAGTAGAGACCTCTCAGCTGCAGAATGAGGTGGATTCATTTTCTTTAACTGTGGCTTGCAGTGCCTTCCTCAGTGCCTAATGTCCACTATACACCTGCAACCTTCTCTGATGAGGTGTCCTTGCCCCAAAGGCAATTCAAGGGCATCCTTCTCACTCACGTTTGATCCATGCAAAAAACTCATGTGTCAATACCTGTCCCATCAACAAAGCAGGATGTTCTAGTCAGAGGCTCTGTGCTTCAGTCATGTGTTGGATACCAGTCTACCGTGTCCCCAAAGAGCATGGAACCCTATCAGGATCTTCAATTTATCCCTTTGAAGCCCATTTTGTTTGACTAGAGATGAGGAGAAAGGTTCTCACCTATTCCACCTTCATAAGGGTTCAAGCAGCATACTAAATACTCACTAAAAAATTCTAATTGCCAATCAACATCTTTTGATCTCTCCAATATCTTTCATAGATTAGAGGTGGATGGTCTGCCAAATCAGTTTATAGCTACCATCTTGTAAATGTATATGGTACATCTATTGTCTTGAGGCCTTAGATAAAACAGGGATTTGAAGAGTCCTGTTTTATAACTTGGTGACTAAAATCCTAGTCCTTTGGACCGCCACACTGAGAAAGTCAATGGATTTCCATTAGAAGATCTGATCATGCCCTGCATTCAGCTGGCTCTTTGACATCCCAAGTCTGGGCAGACTGGCAGGTCCCATTTGCCAAGGAGCAATTACTTCTCCAGTAATTAGGTCTGAAATCATGTTGCCTGTTTGAATCAAAAGCAGTTATCTGCACAAGATAACATGCAACCAATACAGACACGGAAGAGTAAATAAACAACCCATGTTTCTTCAACCAGGCACAGAACTGAATTTTATAGCAGTTCAAGATTCTAAGGGTATTAAAGATTACAAGACTATAATCATAAGAATTCCAAAAAGATTTGTTAGTTAAGGGCAAAATCTGGAAACATAAACTGAGGTTATTATTATTTATATTATGATAGAAAAGGAACAAAGGAACAAAAGGGGAAGAACAGAAAGGAATTTTAAATAGTAAACTAGAAAGTAAAAAATATAAAAATTTGTATATATCAATAATTCTAATACCAACTGATTTTTTAAGAGAGATTTTTGCCATAGGGTGCGTATGCTCACCAAAGAAACAGAGACAGAGACAGAGAGACAGGAAGCTAGAAATCACCCTCTCCCCCCGGGGAATAGCCACGTTGCAATCCCTTCTCCTCCATTCTCCTCTCAGGATGTTGGGCATATAGGCATACGCCCAGCATGAGTTTTAAGCCTCTGGGTCTGGGACTCAAACCACTGTCGACCACATGAGAGGCCAGTGACATAACCATTACACCGTCTGCTGGTCCTCTAAAATCAACTAACTTAATATCTTAATTTTATATGAAATAATAACAATAAAAGCCTATAAGCATTTACCATGTTTTAGGCACTTTATACAAGGAACCTTCAAAAAAATCCATGGACTAAAAACAGAAAGTTTGTAAAATTAAATTCCAAGTTTATTGTGATGCAAAAAAATTGAAATCTGTGTATAACTTTTTGTTTTTGTTTTATAAAGAGATTTTTGCTATAGGGTGTGTGCACTCACCAGAGATACAGAGAGAATCAGAGACAGAAGGTGAGAAATCACCACCACCACCACCACCACTCACCAGGGGAACGGCTACACCTCAATCCCTTCTCCTCCATTCTTCTCTTGGGATTTTGGTCATGCATGCACATAAACTTGGTGTGAGCTTCAAGCCTGTGGTCAAGACCTGAACTGCGGTTATCCATGTGGGAGTGAGCAGCATAACCATTACACCATCTGCTGGTCCCTTTGTTTAGTTTTTAAATAATGTGCATTTTCCACAAACTTGTTGAAGATTCTATATATGTGTTATGTAATTTAATCATTGTTTATGAAAGACTGTAGTTGAGTAGATTATCAGTCTCTGGTCTTTAGTTCTCTCTCTCTGTTGTTTACATTTCTCCATCCCATTGATGTTGGGTTTGGCCATGTATTTGATCCATTGGTATTTATGCAATGCAAATAAAGGAGGTAACTCTGTTTTATAATTTTGTACATTGTGTAATTTTATTTGTCATCTTCCATTCTTCAGATTAGAGCTGGTCCAAGGAGAATGAAGAAAAGTGGAACAAATCTAAATTCAACTTGATGCTTATTGCCAAGGTTAACCAATGAACATTCTGAAGTAGATATGCCCCAAGAACCTTGCAGGCCCAGGAGCTAAGAAAATTAATGCTTGCAAAAACCACAGAATTCTGAAAAGTTTGGTATATAGTATTATTTTAGCAATAGATGACTAATACAGAGCTTAGACAAACAAAGAATTTCTGTTCGTCACCAGAACTGAAAATTTCAAACTATTCAGTCTAAGTTTTTCCCATACTACCTATTTGTCTCAATCTAGATATTTTTGACTCTTGCCTGTGGTCACAGCTGGAAGTTACGGATTTTATTTGGTAAAGAGTTTCATAAGGAATTCATAGAAATTCTGAATTACAAACAGAACTAAAAAATTATGTATTCTCCCTCCATTTTTTAATGTTTGGTTTGTCTGAGTTGTAAAGACTACCAAATGAACATTTAGAGCTTGACTCAAGCAATACATCAGCTTTAGGATGAACAAGATTAAGCAGAATGGCAAGATTTTCATAGAAAATGACTATCAACTCCCAGGACTAGAAGCATATAAACCCTTTAGCATTAAAAAATTGGTGCCTATTAAGAATTATGCAATATTGGGGCCAACAGATAGTGTAATGGTTACATCATTGGACTCCCACATAGTCAACCATGGTTCAAGTCCCAGACCCAGTAACTTAAAACTCATGTCAGGTGCATGTTCATGTGAGCTCAAGATCCTGAGAGAGGAATGAAGAAGGGATTGTGGCATGGTCAGCCCCTGAGGGGATGATTTCTCACTTTCTGTCTCTCTTTCTGTCTCTGTCCCTCTGGCAAGTGCATACATGCTAGAGCAAAAATTTCTCAAGAAAAAAAAAAAAAAGAATTATGCAACATTAAACTAAGAAAAAAGGAAGCATTTGGAATCATGAGAAGTGGCTAAAAATAATGTATAAGAGAAAGAAACTTCTGATACTTTTTGTCCCCACTTTAAAATAGACTCTCTTCAGTTCAAATTCATTGTTTCAAACCCCAAACATTTAAAATGTATGGGACGTCACACTTTGTTTCAAAAATGGCTGTCAAATTTTCTAACAAATAAAAACATTTATTCTGCCCCAACTCAGAAATAAACCTACAGCAAACATCAACTCAATGGTGAAAAATTTAAAACATTAAAGTTAGAATCAAGACAAAAATATCTGATACCACCACTTATGTTCACATTATACAAGATATCCAAGCCAGTAAAATACAAAAGAAAAAGAAGCCAAAAGTATGAGGATTGGAAAAGAAAAAAGAAATTATCATTGACAGAATATATTACTGCATAGATAGAAAACATGAAAGACTATACAGATAGTGTTAATTATGAAAATATTTTTGAGTTGATTTATTTTCTTCCATGAGAAAAAGAGAGAGAAAGGGGGAAAAATAAAGAGAGGCACACCCAACAAGGTCATTATTCCATGATACAGCCAGGATCATGGGCACATATCTGATTGTCAGGAAATAAACCCAGTACCTGTCCAGATGGCCTCATCATTGTGGAGCATTGCATTATCTCTACATCACCACAGTTGTCTTATAAAAAGATTTTTACCAAGATAGCTGGATATAAGATTATCAGTGTTAAAATCAAAATTAAAAAGCCAATTGTATGTTTATATATTAGGAATAGGCCTTTAGAATATATAGCTTTTTAAAATAACACTTTAATGGAAGGCATGAAGATGACAAATAAATAAAAGACATACCATATTCATGGATTATATGAACATGTATCTATTGCAACAATGTCAATTATCCCTAACTTATTTGATATGAGAGAAGTTCAAAAAGTTCATCAGAAATTTATATTATAAAAAAATCTATGAATTGTTTTCAAAATACTTTTATAATAATATCAATGTATACTTTTTTAAAAAGAATTTTTTTTATTTAACTTCATTTATTTATTTATTTTAATTTGACCAAAGAAGGACCTAATGAAAGAGAGAGAGAGAGGGAAAGTGAGAAAGCAAGCCATCAGGTCTGAGATTCGAACCATGGTTGGCCATGTGGGAGTCCAGCACCCTTAACCACCATGCCACCTGCCAGCCCCAAGTAATGCATACTTTAACCCCATTTTTTCACAAACTTTTTGAAGTACCCTGGTATATTCAATTTAATTCTAATCACAGTTCCTTAAGGGTTTTTTTGTTTGGTTAGTTCATTGGTTGGTTTTCTTTTTTGAGTTGTTTGTTTGTTTGTTTTTTGTTTTTTGCTATAGGGACCATATGCATAGCAGAGAGAGACAGAGAAACAAAAAGAGACATAGAGAGGGAAAGTGAGAAATCATCCCCCAGAGGACAAAGCCATACCACAATTCCTTTTCCATTTTCCTCTTGGGGTTTTGGGCATGCATGCACACATGGCTGGCATGAGTTTCAAGCTACAAGGTCCCAGACTCACATCACAGTCAACCATGGTCCAGTGCCTTAATCTCCACCTGCTGGTCCCAAGGTTTGTTTGTTTGTTTGTTTGTTATAGGGCATGTGCGCTCACCAGAAAGACAGAGAGAGACAGAGAGACGGAAAGCGAGAAATCACCCCCCAGAAGGGATGGTCATGCCGCAATCCCTTCTCCTCCATTCTCCTCTTGGGATCTTGGGCATGCACGCACATGTGCCCGGCGTGAGTTTAAGTCACCGGGTCCGGGACTCAAACCACGGTCGACTACCTGGGAGTTCAGCGACATAGCCATTACGCTAACTGCTGGTCCTGATCCCAAGGGTTTTTAATAGAATATTTAAAGCTCATTTTAAAAATCATATGCAGATTAATGGATAGAGAGGTAGAAAATTATATAATTTTAAAAATCAATATAATAAAATGTCAATTATAGAATCTAGGGATAAGTTTATAGTGTTTGTTTACTGCAAAATTCTTTCAACTCTATTTTTTTTTATTTTTTATACTAAAATGTTGGGAGTGGATTTTATGAAAAGACCATGGGCTAAGAATAGCCTGGACATTTTCGAAAAAGAAGAACCAAATTCTTTACCACATGGAAAAACTTCAATAAACATTATAGTGATGAAGACATTGTGCTATTGGAAACAGGCAAATGAGTCAATTGAATATAAAAGCAGGCATTTATGAAACCCTGGTTTATGTCCTATCTACATTGTAAGTCACTGTAAGTCAAAGGATAAAGCATTCAATAAATGTGTGATAATCAATGAGAATAGTTGGTTATCCATATGGAAAAGGATAAATATGTTAAACACAAATCTTTAAAACTTTTGGGGAAAAAGCAAGAGAATATCTTTCAAATATCTTTACAAAACTGAAAGCATGTTTTTAAAATATGACCAAAAACATCTTAAGCTATAAGGAAAAAGACTAATAACTTTATTACATTAATATTTAAAACTACTGTCCAGCAAAAATCGACATTAAGCGAGTTAAAGATTATCTCACAATCTGGAAGGAGTTATTTTCAACTCATATAACTGAGAAAAGAGTAATACTCATATTCCATAAAGTTCTTTTATAGTCTTGAGAAACAGACTTTAGAGGGGAAAAAAAATTGATAAAATACACAAATACCTCACAGAAGATGAAGCACAAATAAGCCATAAATACATTGAAATACATTAAAATCATTAGTTATAGGTGAAATATAAATAAAACCATGATAAAATTCAATTTCATACAGACCAGACTGGAAAATATATGCAATTCTTTCTTTTTTTTTTTTTTTAAAGAAAGATCTTTGCTATAGATAGTGCACATGCACTTGCTGGAGACACAGAGAGAGACAGAGAGAAGGAAAGTGGGAAATCATCTCCCAGGGGGATGGCCATACCACAGTCCCCTCTCCTCCACTGTCCTGTCAGGATTTTGGGCACGTGCACACGTACACTCGGTGTACGTTTCAAGCCACTGGGTCCAGGACTTGATCCATGGTCAGCCACATGGGAGTCCAGCACCTCAACCACTATGCCACCTGCCAACCCCAAAAATATTTACAATTCTATAGCATTATATGTTGGTGAGAAAGCAGAATATCAGGAATGCTCCCATAGTGATTATTGGACTTATAAACTGGTATATCCACTTTGGAAAACAATATGGCATTACATAATAAAATATAAACATGTATATGTTTGTGACCCAGTAAATTCATTCCTATGTATACATGCAAGAAAAACTTGTTTTAACATATGTACATGAATTTCATAGCAATGTTGCTAGAAATAATGAACTTAAAAGAAAAAACATATATCAGGCTCAGCAGGTTTTGGATTCTTACATAGCTGAGTGCAGTTTGAGTCCCAGACCTGGCAACTTGAAAATCATGTCAGGCGGGAACCAGCAGTTAGCATAATAGCTATGTCGCTGGACTCCCACGTAGTCGACCGCGGTTCGTGTCCTGGACCCGGTGGCTTAAAACTCACGCTGGGCGTGTGTGCGTGCGTGCCCAAGATCCTGAGAGGAGAATGGAGGAGAAGGGATTGCAGCGTGACCATCCCCCCTGGGGGGTGATTTCTCGCTTTCTGTCTCTACGTCTCTCTCTGTCTGTCGGGCGAGCGCACGCGCCCTATAGCGAAAATCTCTCCAAAAAAAAAAGAAAAGAAAATCATGTCAGGCACATGCCCAAGGTCCAGGGAAGAAAATGGAGGAGAAGGGATTGTGGTGTGTCCATCTCTGCTCAAGAATGATTTTTCACTTTCCCTCTCTCTGTCTCTCTGTCTCTCTCCGGCGAGTGCATGAACCCTATGGCAAAAATCTAAACAAACAAACAAAAAATGTAAATGTCTATTATAGTAGAACAGATAATACATTTATATAATTGAATATTATATACTGTGAAAATTTATGAACTATGACTACACATATCTCAAACACAATGATAAGCTAAAAACAATGCAAGGCAAAGAAATATATACAGTAAAACCATTTTAAATAAAGTTTATAACTTTATTGAAAAGATTACACAATACATTATTATTACTTTTATTCTTTTCTCTATTTATTTATTTATTTATTTTTTGGAGAGGATTTTGCTATAGGGCGCGTGCGCTCTCCAGAAAGATAGAGAGAGACAGAGAGACAGAAAGTGAGAAATCACCCCCCAGGGGGATGACCACACCACAATCCCTTCTCCTCCATTCTCCTCTCGGGATCTTGGGCATGCATGCACACGTGCCCAGCGTGAGTTTTAAGCCACCGGGTCCGGGACGCGAACCACGGTCGACTACATGGGAGTCCAGCGACATAGCCATTATGCTAACTGCTGGTCCTATTACTTTTTTTTTTTTTTTTTTTTTGGAGAGGTTTTTGCTATAGTGCGCATGCGCTCACCAGAAAGCAAGAAATCACTCCCCGGGGAGGATGGACACACCACAATCCTTTCTCCATTCTTTTCTTGGGATCCTGGGCGCACACACACACACACGCACTTGGCATGAGGTTAAGCCACCGGGTCCAGGACTCGAACCATGGTCGACTACATGGGAGTCCAGCAACAGCCATTATGCCAACTGCTGATCCCAACACAATACATTCTTTAGAGATACATAGAAACTAAAAATAAGTAAAACATTACCGTAAAATTTATGGGTTACAGGGATGAGCTTACAATTTAGAATGAGAATATATGAAACTACGAGAGTAGTGATGATCTATTTTTTAACTGGGTGATATATGAATGTTCATTTCATTAATATTCTTGAACTGGATATATGTACACTATTTTACATATGACATGATTTAAGAATTGAAACAAAATTTTAAGACAGGTACAGAGGATGCTGAAAAGCTTAGTAGATAAGTAAAAATATTTTTAAAAATCTATCATGCTAGCCAGTGGCTTAGTGGTTAAGGCATCTGGATCCCTTAGAGCTGACTTTGCAATTCGAGTCCCAGGCCTGCTGGCTTGAAAAACACACCATATGTATGTGTGTGCATGCCCAAAATCCCAAGAAGAGAATGGAGCAGAAGGGATTGTGGCCCCCCTCGGGGGGGGGGGTGAGTTCTCACTTTCTCTCCCCCTCTATCCTTTTTCTCTGACTCCAGTGAGTGCATGTGCCCTATAGCAAAACTAAAAAATAAATATATATAAAATCTATCAAGGGGACAGCAGGTGGCATGGTGGTTAAGGTGCTAGACACCCACATAGCCAACCATGGCTCAAGTTCTGGACCTGGTGGCTTGCTTTCTCACTCTTTCTCTCTCTCTCTCTCACTCTGGTGAGCATCATGCCCTGTAGCAAATTTTAAAATAACAGTAATAAAAAATAAAATTAAATAATTCTTTTTTAAAAAAAACTATCAAGGTGAAGAAAAATAAGTAAACTGCTTTACTGATCTTAGCCTTTTTAGTGTCTCTCAACTATAAAAGAAATAGCCAACGCAAAGGTGGGTCAGCTTATATTATGCTGTAATAAATTTGCTACACCTTCTGTAAAGTGTAATCTAGAAGCTTAAAAACTCCATAGGACTTCATGAAAATCTATTTATTACTCTCTCAGAAATGTATGTGTAGTGGCTAAGTATATCTTTCTGTCCTAAGAAAGAGAGAAAGGAAGTAGAAACTCAGTAAATACCTTTTTCTTCTTTCTTTTTTTACCCTTCCTTTTTTCATTCCTTCCTTTTTTCCTTTTTCTTTCTTTCCCCTTTCCTTCTCTCCCTCCTTTCTCCATTCTTTCTGTCTTTCTGTATTAGTTTTGTACTACTGAATAACAAATTACAATAAACAGTTGCTTTTAAAAAAACAAAATACATTTATTATTTCACAATTTTTATGGGTCAGGAGTTCAGGAGTAGCTGATTGGGTCATCTGCTTAGAATTTCGCCAGGCTGAAAGCAAGGTGTTGGTCAGGACTCTGCTCTCATCTGTGACTCAGAATTCTCTCCTAAGCTCATTGAAGTCACTGACAGAATTTAGTTCCTTGTGGCTGTAGGACTGAAATCCCAGTATTCCTGCTGCATTGGGTAGGAGTCACCCTCAGCTCCTAGGGGCTGCCTTGGGTCTTGACTACGTGGCCTTCCTACAACATGCAACTTACTTCTTCAAAGCCAGCAGAAGAATCTTGCTTGGGCTTTGAATCTCTCTTAAGGCCTTTGATTAGGTTAGGATCTCCAAGGATAATCTCCCTTCTGATTAACATGAATTCAACTGACTAGAGAAACACAAATTATTTAAAATGCCCGTGGTGGAACAGCAGGTGGTTTGATGGTTGATGTGCTGGACTCCCACATGGCTTCCTGAGGCTCTAGTCCTGGACCTGGTAACTTGCTTTCTCACTTCCACTTTCTCTCTGTCTCTCTCTGGCAAGCACACATGCCCTGGAGCAAAATTAAAAATAACAATAATAATGATAAATAAAATTAAATAAATAATTCTTTTTAAAAATAATTTTTTTAAATGCCTATGGCATAGAGTGATAGGTGGCAATAAGTGGGAACAAGCTAGAGAAATAAAGGCTAACCATACAAGACTTTGTAAGCCACATGTGAAATGTGGCTTTTATCTTAGCATCAGTTACAAAGGGTTGAAAGTTTTTAAGAAGAGGGACGAGCAGATGGTGTAATGGTTACAGCACTGAACTCCTACTTAGTCGACCATGGTTCGAGTCCCAGACATAGCAGCTTAAAACTCATGCCGGGCATGTTTGCGTGCATGCCCAAAATCCCTAGATGAGAATGGAGGAGAAGGGATTGCGGCATGGCCATCTGTCTCTCTGTCTCTCTGGCAAGTGCACATGCCCTATAGCAAAAATCTCTCTTTTAAAAAAAGTTCCTAAGAATAAAAAAATAGTAGAATCAAAGGGTCAGAATCTACATTTTAGAAAAATGGCTTTAGGGGACGGTAAGAAAGAGAAATGAGGCAATTCACTTAAACAAGTATTTATGGATGAAAGGGCCCAAAAATAATTCCAGAAGCTACTCCCAAAATACAACCGTATGCTCTCAAAAATATTTTAATTTGAAAAATAATTACTTGGTGTCTATTCTACGCCCAGAAATACAGCTTATAGCCAGAAAACAAGTCTTGTATTTCTCTCTTCCTTTCGTCTGCCACAACTTACACATATGGCTTCTGAAAAAATAGTTGAGGGCGTGAAAATCAGCATGCAAAAGATAATAAAATTGGGGGGGGGGGGGAGTTGACACACTGAAATCCACAACACATTTTCACTTATTGTCTTTATTTAGGGTAAAATGTCATTCTTAATTCTCTTCGAAGTCAAAAGGATAAAAGAAACTTGGTCCATTACGAGGTAATTCTGTCCACAGGAAAAATTGTCCAGGAGAAGTACGAACATTCCAGATGGCGAGATTGAGTGAGACTTTTCCCATGGATTCTCCGTGTTATTTTAAGTAGCACAGTAGGAGTCAGAAGAGGTCAGAAGAGAGGAGTGACCAGTGCACAGTTAGGTTTGCCAAAAAAGGTCTCCCGATGAAGGGAAGAAAGACGATGGCTCCACAGAAAGGAGGAGCAAGTCTTAGTAATAAACTTATCTCTATATAAGGCATTCAAGTCCCTCTCGTGTGTATTGTCAAAGGGCTTAGGGGTTATATTGTGATTGGAGCCTCCCACATGTATAATGAATTCCTAACTTCATCTCTTGACTGACTTGTAATTCTTGGACCTTTTCAGGGATTAACGACTTGCAAAATTCATTTATCAACGTTCAAACTAGGTTTTCAGAATGCTGCCCTCCAAATCCCAAGAGACTATGAAAGATTAACCTTTTGCAGATCTTCCTAGGCTGCACACCAGTGGGTGACATCCACACGAGTGATTAATCGTGGGTATCTAAGGTCCGTGGGGGATGCTGACAGCCATTTCCCCCATGCAACCGCAAACGTCCATTCCTAATCACCCTAAGAAAATACACAACCTGATAGTCTTCATGCTAATGAAACATTTTTAGTTAATATTTACAACATATATAGGTATTCTGTTTTGCACTAGTAGCAGGGGTTTTTACAACTATTTTAGAACCCCTCAATGTTGTAAAACAGAATGTATTAACCTAGTCTCTTTTAATCATTCTAGAAGCACCAGCAGCTTCATGCAACATTCTAGTAGCATCCACGGCAGAATCAAACCTTAAATCCAGAATGAGCTGGTCATACCTTTTCTGTGCTGCTGTTTTGAAAGAAATAAACAAAAAGGACTTTGGCTCCCATTTTTATCCCAGGGACCCCTGCACCATCCAAGTTGTACACAATCTATATGCTCATCACAGAGAACCACGCTCTCTTCTGTCTTCTTTCTCCCGTGTCTATTTAAAGCCTGTGGTGCTATCTTGGGGCTTTAGAGGCATTTCATCCAAATATCCACATTCACACAAAATGTTCTAACACCTTCCCAGTACAATCCTTGACATTTTCCCTTCCCTCCTCTCTCTCCCTGAGAGGCACGCGCTGTGAACCTACTCCTTCTTGCATCTGAAACGGCAGCTGGGCTGGTTAATGGTCCCCTCAGATCTTCTACCTCCATTATTCCCCTAAAACAAACTCTTTGCCTCAGTTCACACCAGGTCTGACGATGCCCTAAATAGAATGCCGCTGAGACTTTGCTTCCCTCTGAAGGGTACAGGTTAGGTCCAGATGGAGGTATAAGACAGCATGCACCCTACCAAAGTGTTCCCAGAATCCCTGAACCGTGCTTTATGCAATTGTTCCGTTTGAATTCCCTAAGCCAGTGGTGAGCAATCTTTACATTTTACTTTGGGGGCTGCTGATTACAGTATAATCATCTAACAGGGATCATAAGAATACGGGTCTTACTAATTCCATTCACTTAATCAGCATCTGGTAAAGCTAGCATTACTAAGCATTCATGGCTACCATACACTGTGTGAAGCGATTTATATGTCTTATTTCCACCAGTCTCTACAACATTTCTGTCAGACGTGTTTAATTACTAACGCCCATGTAAACATGAGAAGACTGAGGTACTGGGAGTGTAAGTAATTTGCCAACTGCTAGAGAGTGGCAAGATTAGGAATCAGACCTCGAACTGTCTGACCCCAGAGCCTGGGTGAAGCTCTCTGACAACCACCTTCTCCCTCACCATCCATAGAGCCCTATGGTACTAGAGTCATGTGGAAGATGAATCACATGGATGCATAAGACAGCATTACTGCCCCACCTTTACCTGGGTAGTAAATTCTGAGATAAAAAAACTAACATTAAAATTAAGAAAAAAATGTGCAAAGCTAGTACAGAACTAAGAACAAAGTAGTGGTCCAGCACAGAAGATGGGATTGCTAATTCAGTTGAGGCCTGAAGAGGGTTTCCCTAGAGGAATGACCTCTGAGCTGTGAAGGCATGGAGGTTTTCAAAGTAGAATAGGCAATGTATTATAGTAAAGCACAGTGTTAGGGGAGGGCACCTACCAGGAGAGACAAGAAGCTTAACATGGTGGAGATGGAGGCTGGACAACAGAGAGAGGAAGAAGAGGACAATGATGGGAGATGAAAAAGAGTAAATTAGTTCTTAATCGCTATGCACAACAATGTAGATACTGGACCAGAAAGTAGCATGGTGGTTAAGGAGCTGGACTCCCACATGGCCAGCTGTGGTTCGAACTCTGGACCCCGCAGCTTGAAAAGCACACTGGATGCATGTGCCCAAAATCCCAAAAGAAGAATGGAGTGATGCAGTGTAGAGAGACTGCAGTGTGGCCACCCCCCTGGGAGTTGATTTCTCACTTTCCTTCTCCCTGTATTTCTCTGGTGAGTATATACACCCTATAACAAAAAAAAAAAAAAAAAAAAAAAAAAAAAAAAAAAAAAAAAAAAAAAAACTAAAAGAAAAATAAATCTATTTATTATTTTTAAGATAAAATAGTCCACTGATTTTGAGCAAAAGAATTGCATTTGTGGGGACCAGCAGGTGACATAGTGGTTAAGGCGCTAGACACTCTCACGTGACTGGCCATGGTTCAAGTCCTAGGCCTGGTAGCTTGCTTTCTCTCTCTCTCTCTCTCTCTCTCTCTCTCTCTCTGTGTGTGTGTGTGTGTGTGTGTGTGTGTGTGTGTATGTTTGATCAAATTTTATAGAATGAATAAATAAATAAATAATAAATAATTTTTTAAAAAAGAATTGAATTTTTTAAGAGAGATTTTTGCTATAGGGTACACGAGCTTATCAGAGAGACAGAGAAAGGGAAAATGAGAAATCACCTTCTGGGGGGATGGCCATGCCACAGTTCCTTCTCCCTTCTCTTCTCGGGATTTTGGGCATGCACCCCGTGTGAACTGCAGTCGGCCATGGGAGAGTCCAGCACCTTAATCACTATTCTATCCACTGGCCCCAGAATTGCATTATTCAGGTCGAACTTTTGAGGTTTGTTTTTAGGAATGCTAGTTAAGTAAAAGTGTGGGTAATAGTGCTGTAGAGAGAAAGATCTGAAGCGAGATATCTGTTTGGAGGACAGGACAATAGTGAAAGCAGGACATAGAATGAGCCTGATTCAGGTCAGTGGCAGCACAAGTGGAAAGGAAACACCAGACAAAATACAATTAAAGTTTCTCCATGCCAATTTTTACCATCTTCCATATTTTATGCCACATATTAACTTATTGTTGTTTTTAAGAAATATTAATTTAATTGTATTTATTTATTCACTTTTTTAATTTGACTAAAGAGAGACAGAGAGAGAGAAAGTGAGAAAGTAAGCCACCAGGTTCAGGACTCAGACCATGGTCAGCCATGTGGAAATGTCCAGAGCCTTAACCACCATGCTACCTGCTGGTCCCTGGTTCGTTTATCTTTTTGTCTCCCACCAGATTATGTTCCATGAGGGCAGAGTTTGTTTTTTTAATTGTTGTTGTTGTTTTTTATGCTGAATCCCTAGTGTCGAGAATGCTTGCCTCACAGAACATACACAAATATATTTAAGATAAATGAACTTAAAAGGAATTCAGGGGTTAATGGGTTTTAGTAGGTGAGAGAGTAGGGTGATAGAGAGATGACTAAAACTTCCAGCTTGAAAAACTGAGTGAATGGTGAGAAGAAGCTGGGCGGTCCTTCAGAACAAGGTTCCACATGGCGCCAGCGAAGTAGATTTTTGCAGGGAATGAAGATTTTCTACTGATAATTCAGCCTCAAACAAACGAGCTAGCGGTAGGGAGCCCCCACTGCACCCCCAGCCTCCTATCTCTCATTCTGTGTCTCAGTTTCCTGTCTCTCCCTGCTTCTGCCTTCCCTTTTTTTTGTAATTTTTCCTTTTTACACTTTTTTTAAAAGGCAGTTTTTCTCTGGCTCTTGGCTCCACCCCCTATCTTGTTAATTTTTGCTCTGGTCCTTCCACCAGGCAGAAGAAGCTGGGCGGGCCTTCAGAACAAGGTTCCACTGGTGCCAGTGAAGTAGATTTTTCGCGCAGCGCGCTTGCGTGCTACACAGTTTTCTATTTTGTGATTTTTTTTAAAAAAAAAAAAAAAAACAGTAATTACAATTTTTTTTTAAATTTTTTGTCTTTTTTTCTCCTTCTGTTGTTTCTCTCTCCCTTTTTCATTTTCCTTTTTCTTGTCTCTCCACCGTCCAATATCCATTCAATGTGTTCTTAGACGGATCTAAGAGCACTGTAGCTAAACATCCAAATACTAATAGGGTTAGATTATTCCCCAATATCTACTGAAACTGCTGCACCAGCAATCACAACAGAACAGCAAAGAGATTCTAGATCACCTCTGCTTGCTCCTGAACATTTAGACTGAACTTCAAGAATTTGAAAGAAACACGTCACCCATCAGATGACAAGAAATCATCGCCGGATCATGAGAAATATGGGTAAACGAGAAAATACCTCTCCTCCAAAGGGAAAGAGTAACTCTTCTTCATCCACAAGCAGTTCGGTGAAAATCATGGAAATGTCTGATAAGGAATTTAGAGCATTCATAATGTCGAAGCTAACAGAGATGGAAGAGAAGAGAGATAATGAACTGCTAAAAAGAAAGGAGAAAGAAGTTGACGAGTTCCAGGAGATGAGGAAATTCTTGCTAGATCTAAAAGAGGAATTACACACTTTACAAAAGACTCAAACTGAACTTCTAGAGATGAAGTCTATAATACAAGAAGTCAAAATCTCCCTTGAAAGTATTAAAAGCAGGCTAGATCATTCAGAAAACAGAATCTCAGATGTAGAAGAGAAAATGGCTGGCCTAGAAAAATCCACCACAAAGACTGAGAAAATGGCCCAAAAATTTGAGAATGATATGCGAGAAGTACTGAATACCATCAAACGTCCAAATATCCGGATAATTGGTATTCCAGAAGGTGAAGAGACCCATAAGGGCATTGACAATCTATTCCATGAAATCCTGCAAGAAAACTTTCCAAACCTAGAGAAACATTCAAAGATCCAGTCCCAGGAAATACAAAGGACCCTAAATAGAATCAACCCAAGAAGATCTTCTCCAAGACACATTATAGCCAGGTTGACCAAAACTACAGACAAAGACAATATACTAAGATTGGCAAGAGAAAAACATCAAGTTACCTACAAAGGACATCCCATCAGGCTAACAGCAGATCTCTCATCGGAAACAATGCGAGCGAGGAGAGAATGGGAAAATATATTCAAGGTGTTACAAGAGAAGCAATTTCAGCCTAGAATACTGTACCTGGCAAGATTATCTTTCAGGTGGGAAGAAAAGACAAGAATATTCTCAGATAAACAAAACCTGAAAGAATTTACCAGCACCAGACCAGATCTCCAAGAAGTTCTCAAGGGTATGCTGTATCAGGAAAATTAAACACAGACACACAGAAATAAGAGTCCAAAAACTAAGAAAGTGGCCAACTTAATCATAGGGACAAGTCTGGAGTTGAATATTACATACCAGAATTTAACCAGGAAAACTGAACCAGAACAGAAGATAAAAGTACATGAGACTATAGGTTCATGCACCTACCATTTGAACAGAATTCTAACCTGTTTCCTGGCTTTAAGCAAAATTCCTTGGCATTTCTTTGATTTAAGTTAAAACTGGTTTTCTTAGTAGTAATGAGTGAACTCGCCATTGAAAGTAGTTAGATAATGTAGGAAATTGTGTGATCAATGCAATGTGGGTAGGAAGGGAATGAAGGACAATTGTGGACACTGGAGGTGGTGTGCGAGGAGGGTGGGAAGGGACAGAGGGTCAGAAAGAGGAGTGGAAATATTTCTAGGAACTAGAAATGGAAAATGTTTTGTAATGTGCATGATTGGATCACTATGCAGTGTGTAAAGTTTCAGGAAAAAAATATATATATATTTATTCAATGACTGCAGTAGGATATATAGCCCCAGCTAGGTGCTACTTTATAGGATGCATAAAGTTAGATTTGTGTTCATGGAAAAAAAAAAAAGAAAGAAAAACTGAGTGAATGGTGACAGAGATCAAGAATACAAGACAGGGGACCAGCTGATGGTGTAACGGTTACATTGCTGGACTTTCATGTAGTTGACGGTGGTTCAAGTCTCAGAACTGGTGGCTTAAAGTGTGCATGTGTGCCCAAGATAATGAGAGGAGAATGGAGGAGAAGGGACTGCAGCATGGCCATCCCTTCTAGGAGGTGATTTCTCACTTTCTGTCTCTGTCTCTCCAGAGAGCACACAAGCCCTATAGCACAAATCTCCCTGAAAAAAAAAAAAAAAAAGTAGAAGAAGAAAGAAAGAAAGAATACAAAACAGAACAGTTTTAAAGTATCTTCAGGATTCCAGATTTACATACGTAGAAGGCTGTTCAAAGTTTGGGACTGGAGCTCAAGAGAAAGTCAAGACTGCTTCCAGAGATCTGGGAATCATCGATAGAGGTGAAGATGGTATAAAGACACAGAACTGAATTAAACTAAGCAGAGACTCTACAAGGGAGGCAGAGAAGAGGAGTAGGAAAACCACAAGCAAACAAAATAGAAGCCAGCAAAAAACACAAGGAAGAGGCCTGCTTGGAGTGCAGTAGTAATGCACTGCGCAAGCAAAGTTGATCCACATGGAAGATCACAGGTGGGTCTGCTTCCCCGTCGGCCTATATAGGCCAGCACACCCATCCATGATCCTGGCTGGCTGAGAAGGCTGGGTAGATGTTACAGTGCAAGACCCTATTGAAGGTGTTTGTCTTTCTCTCTCTCTGTTTCTCATTCTCATAAAAAAAAAAAGAAATAGATTTTTAAAAATAAGAAAAGAAAGCTAGTCAGTGGGGTGGTGATTAAGGTGTCTGGATCCAACGTAACCAAGTGCATGGTTCAAGTCCAGACCTGGCAGTTTTAAAAGCACACTGGCCCGTGTGTGTGTGCCCAAAATCCAGAGAGAAGAACGAAGAAGAAGGGATTGCAGTGTGGCCATCCCCACAGAGTGGAGTGGCACTCTCTCATTCTCTCTCTCTCTCTCTGTCTTTCCAGTGAATTGGTGTGCCCTAAAGCAAAATGTTTAAAAATAAAAAATAAGCAAAAGAAGAAACAATGAGAAAGCAAAGAGAACTAGGAAAGAAGAGTGTTCCTGAAAACACTGGAGGAGAGAGACCTGAAAAGCAAAGCCTGCAGCTTGTGGGAATGATCAGTTGTTTCAACAGCCATGTATCCATGTAAAAGGGAATATGATGATGAATACGATGATCATTGGTATCTTGAGAGAGAATACTTTGGGGCATGGAAGTGAAGACTGAATAAGAATTGTTGAAATTTGGAGCCGGCAGGTGGAATGATGTTAAGGGCGTTGGATTTCACACAGCCAACCACAGTTCAAGTCCCAAACCTGGTAGCTTGCTTTCTCACTACCACTCTCCCTCTCTTCTTGGTAAAACTGAATACTACTACTGCTAATAATAATAATAAATAAATAATTTTTAAAAAAAGAATTGTTGAAATTTGTAGAGGAGGTAGGAATAGGGCCACCAGCTCACTGAGCCCTTGTGTGAATCAGAGCCACCCCTTTCTGGCAGAGGCACCAGGGCACATGGACTGGCAGGTGGAGTACCGCCATCCCTTCAGCTGAGTATCTCTGCAGTGCGCAGACCTGTCTGACATTGGGCAGTGACTTTTGTTAGAAATTGTAAGGAATTCTTTTAGGATTTTAAGACCAGAATGCAACAACCAGTAGAGAAGTCAACCTAAGAAGAGAGAGCAACTAGTATATGGTGCAGGAAGAAATGGGTAAGACAATACACGTTAGAGTTTAAGGAGCTTGATAAACCTTTGAAACAGAAGAAAATGAGATTTATTAGAGGCCAGAAAATGATGATCTCATTTGTATCAATAGTTGACCTGAGGTTGGATACTGGTGACACAAATTGTACAGGTTGGTCATTTATTTCCCCCTGCAGTGTACAGAAGCCCAGCAACAGGAACAAAGAAAACAAGTGGTTAGCTTCATCCTAAATGTCTTCAGAAAATTACAAAATGCTACGCTACCCATTTGAAAAGTTGATGGCAATCAGAAAAAATCCACTGCAGGAAACTATAGAAAAATAGCAATTCCCTCACCAAATAAATAGCAGTTAAAATAGAGAGAGAGGGAGAAAGAAAGAACTTATGAAATAAAAAAATCAGAAGAGAAAAATCAATCAATCACAATATGTAGACTTTATCTAGATACCGATTCCAACAGACAAATTATAAAAAATACTGTGAATGTTTTAAAGGGTAATTAGAAATTTGAAATTTAACTTGGTTTTGTAATATAAAGACTTGTTAATATTTTTAGAAGCAATACTGGCATTGTGGCTGTTTAAATGTCCTCAAGAATGAGAGCTTTATAGAGACATGTTGACAGTTGAACTTGTTGGAACTTATTTCCAAATAACATGGGAAGTAAGAAAATGGGTAGAATATAGGTAGAATAAGAGTGGCCAGGAAGTGATAACTTTGAAACTAGATAATAGGTATCTAGGGATTCGTCATACTGTTCTATGAACTTTCACATAGGTTTAAATTTTTAATTTAAGCACATTTTATTTAGTGACAAAATCTTACTCAGTTAATAATGGAAAATTGCATCTGTTCTAATGATGGCCAGCTAATGAGATAAGATGAGAAATGAAAAAGAGGAAAAAAATTTTAAAGAGAAAACATAAATCAGAAAAAGGCAGAAAATTTTACAAGACTAAAACACAGACTGAGAAAAGCATAAACACTAACAGAAGCAGCAGTAGGAAGCAGAATGAATGCAACACAAAGTCAAAGGCAGACTTGTGAAATTACATTACCACCTTGTGGTCTTTTCGGATATTGCCCCTAAATACTCAAACCATGGTGTTTTTCCACACCTGTAGGTATTTGTGGGGATACCATGAAGATACTTGCACCACGTACAACTGAGTTAAAGGCCAGCCCTGAATTTCTGCCTGCAGATTTCTTACTTGTGATATAAACTTTTTTGGCTCTCCTAATATCTTCAGATTCTAACGGCATTTGTTGTCACAAGAGCCCAACAGGTCTTCAAGAGAGTCATGGAAAATGCGTATTATGAAAAACCTAAGTATGAGCTTCTACTTTTTTGCACCCAAATAAACTTGTACTTTAATTCCACTTTTCCATGAATTTTTCGAGCCCCTTCAGATTTACCAAGCTTTATTGGCCCGAATTTCCCACTTTATATGTTCAGGATTAATTATAATTTGGTATTTCAGGATCTTGTGAAGAAATATGTGTTCACCTGGTACAAACCCTTAATGATTTCTTTCTTGCCTTTGGTTTTGTTGTATCCTCTTTCCATCCTTATATCTCTAGCTTGACTAACCTTCACTTTTACTTTATCTTTTAAAGAATTATTTATTTCATCTTATTTATCTTTTCTTTTTAACTTGCCATATGACATATGTGCTCACCAGAGATAGACAGAGAGGGAAAGTGAGAAAACAAGCCACCAGGTCCGGGACTCCAACTGCAGTCGATCACATGGGAGTCCAACGCCTTGTCCACCATACTACTTTCTGGCCCCACTAACCTTAATTTAACTCCTTTATCTCCTCGCACATTCTACTCCACTTCTCTTACCTCCAACTCCATAGAAGACTTTTTTTTCCTTTGCAGTGTGTAACAAAGCAGTACAACATATTCATACAGAATGGCATCATAGACAGACAGGTTGGGAATATAGAACCAAAGGAAATCTGACTCCCTGTTCAGCTGATGACCCAAGCCAGAACATTCCATTTCTTCATACCCAACAGCCCAAACAGTCTAAATGCTATTTCTATCACTCAGGATTATCATTTAAAGTCACTCTTCTGTCTGTCCGCACTCGTGTGCAAGCTCTTGCTGTCCTGTCTCTGGCATGGACTGGTGCATCACACCCCTAACTAACCTCCCTACTTCAGTCCATAGCCCCTTCAACTGACAACCCCTCCCCCAATACACACACTGCATCCAATTACATCTCTACGATACACATCTCACCATGTGACTCTGCTTTGTATCACTCAGGACTGGCCCCATAGTGCAGTGGTTAAGCCCTGGCACAGAAAGCCAGATTCCACATGGTTTACCATAGTTCTAATCCTGGCCCTGACTGCTTGTAAAGCACACAGGACTGTCTGCCCAAAGTCCTGATGGGATGGAAAAACAGAGAAAAGGACATGCCCCGATGGGGGAGAGCTTTCTCGCTCTCTCTTACAATCACAGGTATCCTCTGGCTATCTATATACTCTCCCAGTACTTTTTTTTTTTTTTCTTTGGTTTACTATAAGGTGTGTGTGCTCCTCAGAGAAAGAAAGAGGGAAAGTGAGAAATCACTCCCCAAGGGGGATGGCCATACCACAATCCCTTCTTTTTTACTCTCCTCTCAGGATTTTGGTCATGCATGCACATGCACCCAGAGTAATTTTCAAGCCTCTGTGTCTCGTACTCAATCCACATAGTCAGCCATGGGGGAATCTAGCTGCCCTAACCTCCACTCCACCTACTGGCCCAATCTTCTAATAGCTTTTAATAGCCACAAGAAAAGGATCCTAAATACTGATTGCCAAAGTCTTCATAATTCAGCTCCTACTGTCTTCTAGTCTTATTCACTGCTGTTCCCCCAATGAATACATTCTGCTCCAGCCGTACCACGCAACGTGCTGTACTAACAAAGCTGCTGTCGGCTGCACATGTTGCTGTCATTCTGCAGGCTCTTTTCACTGTATAAAAATTCACTTTTATGCCTGGTTGAATCCTAATCTTGGTTTGTCTTAATTGGGAATAACACCTGGCTGGCCTTACTCCCCAGCTGAGAATCCCCACAGGACTTGAACACTGTTCTACTTCACCCTCTGCATTGCGTAGTGTGATCATGTGTTTGCCAGTGGCCTTCAAACCAGCCTGCAGCCCTCTCAAATGTAAGGTCAGCTGGAACTGTGCCGTGTTTGGTTCAGCATTCACTGTGCCCAGCAAGGACTGGGAATGTAATAAAAATTGGCTGCCTTCTACTCTATAGCTATCTCTGGTGATCTGATCACAAAACGCTTTAACGAAGAAAAAAGAAACATCATTTGGGGTTTCTAAGACTGAGCAAGTTTTGGTTTTGGGGCTTTTTTTTTTTTTTTTTAAGTTTTTGCCATAGGGCATAAGCACTTGCCAGAGAAAGGCAGAGAGAGACAGAAAAAGGGAAAGTGAAAAATTACCCTCCAGGGGGGATGGCCACATCACAATCTCTTCACCATTCTCCCCCTGGGATTTTGGACATGCCTGGACACTCACCTGGCATGATTTTCAGGCTGCCAGGTCTGGAACTCAAACCATGGTTGGCCATATAGGAGTCCAGTGCCGTAACCACTATGCCACCTACTGGTCCCTCAGTCAAGTATATTTTATTAAAAAATTAGTCAATGTTAGCAAAGGTTCTCCAAATTCAGGTACAATAAAAATTTATTTAAGTCTTCTGAAAGTAAATACAACAAAACATATCAAAAATGTGCACATTGAGGCCAGCCAGTGGCATAGTGGTTAAAGTGTCTGGATCCCACATAGCTAACTGCACAGTTTGAATAGAATCCCTGACCCAGCGGCTTGAAAAACACACAGGTACATGTGCATACGTGCCCAAAATACCAAAAGGACAACGGAGGAGAAGGGATTGCATGTGGCCATCACCCCCTGGGTGGGAAGGGGGGAGGATCACTGTCCTCTCTCTCTCAGTCCCTATCTCTCTGACTAGTGCAGGCACCCTATAGCAATTTCTTTTTCTTTAATGTGCATATCATTAGGCCCAGAATTCCAAATGGAAGAATTGAAATCAACAATATACACAAAGCTTTAAATAGAAGAATATTTGTCACAGCAGTGTTAATATGGTTAAAAAAAAAAAAACCTGAAATATCCAGAACAGGAGTTTACCACAATATGTTGTTGTATAACCTATAATGGAATTCTAGATAGCCATTAAAAGTAAAATTAAAACTTCTCGTTTTCTTTTTAAGAAAAAAAAAAAAAAAGAAAGAAAAGAAAAAAAGAAAGTTGTATACAAAAGACATCTGTGGTTCAGACTAGCATATGGCATAATGGTTACATTGCTAAACTCTCATGTAGTCGACTGCAGTTCAAGTCCTAGACCTGGCAGTTTAGAACTCACGCCAGGTATATGTGTGTGCATTTCCAAAATCCCGAGAGAAGAATGCAAAGAACGCAGAAGGAAGGATTGTAGCATGGCCATCCACCATGGGAGAGTGGGGGGTGGGGGGGTGGGGCAATTTCTCACTTTTTGTTTCTGTCTCTATCTCTCCATTTCTCAAAAATAAAAGACATCTGTGGTCAATTTTAAAGTGTGTACAAACAGACATGCGTGCTCATTTCTATCATGAAATAACATAAAGATACATATATGTATATATATATATATATATATACACACACATACATACAAACACATACACAAACAAAGATCCTCGTGCATAATGAAAAGTTGGAAAACATGTCAAAATGAAAATAGGGTTATAAATAACTTAATCTGGGGTTTCTCTGTAGTTTCTGGTTTTTCTCCAATGAACATATATTATTCTCATAATAATAAGGGGGAAAATACAAAGGTGATATTTTTTAAGAAGAGAAAAACAAAAGAAAAGAGGCTGAATCCCTGAGGCCATCAAGAAAGAACACAGAAAGCTGACCTGAATTTAAAGGAGTATCTGAATCTTAATAGCAGAAAGACCCTGGTGTTTAAGCCACAGAAGGTTAAGCCAATTGCTCATACGTGCCTTAGTGCCAAGTACTCAGATCAATAGGTACTGGAGGTCAGGGTCAGTGAATGAAAATTTTCTGAAGGGGAAGGAGGTGAGAGGAAAAGGTGATAACCCCCGATATTTCATGTGGACTACTCACATAGCCCTTCTTTCCTTTGTCACTCTCTACCCCCACCACTATGTCTTACTATAAGGAGTTGGAGAATACTAAAGACTTCCCTCTGTTCATGGAGATTAGGAAAAGGTAGTGTGGAAGAGGTGCAAAAAGAATATCTATACAGTATGTCAGGCCAGTATATCCAGATCTAGACTTGGGCTCTCCTCCTAATCACAGGATAGATTGATTCTTTCCCAGTGCTTTGAAATTAATTTTAGATTTCTTCAAAAGCTTTCCATTGATTTGCAAGGAAAATCTGAAGTAAAAAGAATCTCTGGCCTCAAAAGAATGAAAATAAAATATTCATAACAAAAATTATTTTATTCAGACAAAAAAATAGCCCTCTAAAATAATAACAGATGAAAGAGGATACTGAAGGTAAACAAGTGGAGATGCAAGAGTACATTATTTTTTCAAAAGCATCAGCTATGATGTTAAAGAAAGAAGGGTGCAGGCAAAGGAAAATATTTACTTTTTTTTTTTTGTCTTAAGAATAGATTTTAGCACTCCATAGGAAAGTTATCAACAGGGAAATTCTGAATACAGAAAAGAGGACAGAGAAGGAGTCACTGGTATTGACCAGGATAAAGAATGTCTCTACTTCTACTTTTCTTTTTTTTTTGGAGAGGCTTTTGCTGTAGGGCGTGTGCGCTCGCCAGACAGACAGAGAGAGACAGAGAGACAGAAAGCGAGAAATCACCCCCCAGGGGGGATGGCCACACCGCAATCCCTTCTCTTCCATTCTCCTCTCGGGATCTTGGACACGCACGCACACGCACCCGGCATGAGTTTTAAGCCACTGGGTCCAGGACACGAACCACAGTCAACTACATGGGAGTCCAGCGACATAGCCATTACGCTAACTGCTGGTCCCAAGAATGTCTCTACTTCTGAAGTTGTATAAAAGTAGATGATGAGAAGGATAAATAACATTTGTAGTTTTGAAGATGAAATGTGGTATCTTTTTTTACCTGCTTCTTTGTGAAATTAAAGCCAAGATCAACTGCTAGGAGAGGCAAGGGGCAGTCCTTCAAAAGAAGACTCCTCCATTGCAGCTGAGAACTAGTGCTTTCAGGGAATAAGAGAATGAAGACTGTCTGCTGATAATTCAGCCTCCAGCCCCCAGTCTCAAGTGGAGAGGCAAGGTGAAGACCTTCAGAAGAAGACTCCTCCATTGTAGCTAACAACTAGTGCTTCCAGGGAATAAGAGAAATGAAGATTGTCTACTGATAATTCAGCCTCTAGGCCCCAGTCTTGAGTGGTAGGGCACCCTCTCTATCCTTCTCACTCTCTCTGCCTCTGTTTTCTCATTTTTTGTAATTTTTCTTTTTTTTTAATTTTTTAAGGTAAAGTATTCTCTTGGATTTCAAAACCTCCTTTATCTTGCTAATAATCCCCTTTTCCCCTACCATCTAAGAGAGGCAAGGGGCAGGCCTTTAGAAGAAGACTCTTCCATTGCAGCTGAGAACTAGTGCTTTCATGTACTGCACAGTTTTCATTTTTTGCTTTTAAAAAAAATTGTTGTTTTTTTCTTTTTTTATTCTTTTCCTCTCTCTTTTTTTTCTCTTTCTCTGTTTTCTTATCCTTTTTCTTTTACCTCATCACTTTGCTGATCAGTCTCCATGCACAGAGTGTCTAGACAGATCTAAGGGAACTGTAGCTAAACATTCAAATATTATTATGGTCAACATATTCCTCAATACCCACTGAATATGCTGCACAAAGGGATGAAAACAGAACAACAAAGAGATTGCAGATCACCTCCTCCTGCATGCCCCTGAACGTTCAGATTGAAATCTAGAAATTAGGAAGAATCGTATAACCCATCAGATGACTAGAAATCACTGCAAAAGCACAAGAAATATGAGAAACCCAGATCACACCTCCCCCCACAAGGGAAAAGAAGAACTCCTCTTCATCTGCAGACAGTACAATGGAACTTGTGGAAATGTCTGATAAAGAATTTAGAATATTCATAGTGACAAAGTTAACAGAGATGCAATAGAAAAGAGAAAATGAATTCCAGAAGAGGCAAGAGAATAGAGTCCAGGAGTTCCAGGAGGTGAGGAAGTTCTCGCACGATCTGAAAGAGGAAATACACACCATAAAAAAGAATCAAATGGAACTGTTAGAGATGAAGGCTGTAATGCAGGAAATCAAAACCTCCCTTGAAAATATTAAAAGCAGGCTAGATCATACAGAATATCACATCTCAGATGTAGAAGACAGAATTGCTAACCTAGAAAAATCCACCACAAAGACAGAAAATAGTCCCCAAAAAATGAGAATAATGTATTAGAAATACTAGATACCATTAAACGTCCAAACATCTGGAATAATCAGTATCCCAGAAGGTGAAGAGACTAATAAGGGCATTGATAAATTTATTCCACCAAATCCTGGGAGAAAACTTTCCAAACCTAGAGAGGCATTCAAAGGTCCAGACCAAAAAAATACATAGGATCCCAAATAGGATCAACCCAAGAATATCTTCTCTAAGACACATCATAGCCAGATTGACCAAAACCACAGACAAAAACAAGATACAGACTGGCAATAGAGAAACAACAAGTTACCTACAAAGAATATTCTATCAGGCTAACAGTGGACCTTTCATTGGAAACAATGCAAGGAAAGAATGGGAATATATATTCAAACTGTTGTGTGAAAAACAATTTCAACCAACAATACTATACGTGGCAAGATTATCTTTCATATGGGAAGAAAAGACAAGAACATTCTCAGATGAACAAAACCTGAAAAAATTTACTTCTGAAGGGAGTGTTACATCAGGAAAACTAAAGCAGAACACAGAGATAAGAGTTAAAAAAAAATAAATAAATAAATAAGAAAAGGGCCAGTTTAATGGTAGGGACAAGTCCAGAGTTGAATATTATCTTTCATAATTTAAACAGAAAGCTTGGAACACAACAGAAGTTAGATTAAGTGCATGAGACTGAGCTGATGAAGTAGAATTTTATGACTTTGGACTAAAACAATAATGATCTTTTTCTATGCTTTGTACTCCAGAGATAAGGATTTTTGTCTTCTCTTGAATTGTTGACAGATCCGTGTAACTACTATTTGAACAGAATCCTAACCTGCTTCCTGGCTTTAAGTCTTAAGCAAAGTTCTCTTAACATTTTTTGATTTTGATTTATTAAAGCTAAAACTGCCTTTCTTGAAATTAAAAAAATACATATTAAAAACTTATTTAATGACCACAGTAAGCTATATAGCCTTAGCTAGGTGCTTTTTTTATAGTATATTCATTGTACTCACAGTTTCTTTTTTTTTCTTTTCTTTTCTTTTTTTTGGAGAGGTTTTTACTATAAGGAGCATACGCTCACGAGAAAGACAGAGAGAGACAGAGAGACAGAAAGTGAGAAATCACCCCCCAGGGGCGATGGCCATGCTGCAATCCCTTCTCCCCCATTCTCCTCTCAGGATCTTGGGCATTCACATACATGCGCCCGGCATGAGTTTAAGCCACTGGATCCAGGACTTGAACTGAGGTCAACTACATGGGAGTCCAGCGACATAGCCTTTATGCCAACTGCTGATCCCCATTGTACTCACAGTTTCATGCCTAAAGTAAAACATTTGTTAATAGATATTTATATATCAGCTGAACTTGATATTGAAAATAGTTAGATCAATTAAGATATTTTGTTAATCAATAAAATGTGTGTTGGGGGGGCGGCATGGATACCAGAGAGAGTGTGGGAGGAGCATAGAAAGTGGCAGAGGGTGAAAAATGAGGGAGCAAGTAAACATATATACACACACATACACACACACACACACACACACACACACACATATAGATATATTTTATAAGAAACAAGAAATGGAAAGCTATTTGTTGATGATAACATGTATGACTAAGCCACTATACAGCGCATTCTGGATGGGAAACTTCATTCTGTATGCTGTGATGATGTTCCCTGAGTGAATGCAAAATAAATAAATAAATAAATAAATAAATAAATAAATAAAAATAATTTTACAAAAAGATCAACTGCTGGAGAGAGGGGGTTGTAGGTGTGAGATAGGTTTGAGAGCATCACATATTTTTGGAAGAGCCACAAAGATGATTTATTATGAAAGATAAATTATCCTAGATGGTGTTTTCTGGGAAGCAGACACTAAAAGTTGAGAATATAGAAGTTCATTGGGGGATACAGCCACCACTGTAGGCTCAGGAGTAAAAGTCCCTCGCAGTTTCCAACTGTTGGAAGAACTCAGAGAAGACTAAAAAGGAATAGGAGATGGCACCATTAGCTGGGGTGTGGAAGATGATGAAGACATGACACACAATGGACAGGGATTGTAATTGGCCTCCAAGAACAATTTATGAAAACCAAATATTCAGCCTTAAAATAGAATGTAGATCTAAATGTACAGAAGCACCCACTTTTGTAAGAGTTGTAACAAAAATTCGTATTAGTGGAATTAATAGTTCTAATAGAGTGGTGGACTCGACAGAGATCGGTGCTAGCAAAGTGACAGAATTCATTTAGTATCAAAGTTATCCTGCAAGAGCTTCGGTGCCTATTGACACATTTTCTCACCCCCTCATGGAAACTTTTCGAAGACTGACCACATGATAGGACACAAAATAAGCCTTTACAGATTCAAAGGCATAGAAACTATATCCAGCATCTTCTTCAACCATGATAAAATTAAACTTAATATTAATTTCAGAAGAAAAACACAAAAATATACAATCATATGAAAATTAAATAACTTATAGCCTATTTCTGAATAACTTCACAAGTACTGAAGAAATTAAGACTGAAATAAAAAGATTCATGGAAACCAAGAATAGAGACCCCAGAAATAAACTCCAAAACATACAGCCAATTGATTTTTGACAAATGGTACCAGTCAATCTACTGGGAAAAGGAAAATCTCTTTGGCAATGGTGCTGGAAAAACTGAGTATCCACCTGCAGAAAGATGAACCTGGACCATTTTCTCTCACCATTAACAAAAATCAACTCAAAATGGATCAAAGACCTCAAACTGTAAGGCTACTGGTGGAAAACACTAGGGAAACTCTGGGAGACATTGGGATAGGCAAAAAAAAAAAAACTTCTTAAATAAGACCCCCAAAGCATAGGTAATAATCCCCCAAATAGGCAAGTGGAATTACATCAGATTAAGAAATTTCTACACAGCAAAACACACAATAATTAGTGTGAATTGATAACTCTCAGAGTGGGAGAATATTACTGTAAACTATGACTCAGATAAGGGACTGATAACCAGAATATTCAGGGAACTCAAGTGGCTTATCAAAAAAAAAAAATGATCAACCCAATTAAAAGATGGGAAAATGAACTGAACAAACAACTCTCTAAGGAAGAAATGAACAACCAAAAAGCATATGAGGAAATGCTCGACATCCCTCATCATAAGTGAGATGCAGATTAAAACCACAATGAGATACTACCTAACTCCAGTCAGAATGGCAAAGATTAAAAAAAAAGTGGTGAGTGCTGGCAAGGCTGTGGTGAAAGGAGAACTCCCCTACACAGTTGCTAGGAGCATAAATTGGTCCAGCCACTGTAGAGAACAATATAGAGGTTCCTCAAAGATCTACAAATAGAACTACAATATGATTCAGCAATTCCACTCCTGGATATCTACCCAAAGGATAGGAGGATGATCCGTCGGAAAAGAGCTTGCACATCCATGTTTATTACAGCATTATTAACAACTGCTAAGACATGGAACCAGCCCAAATGTCCACGTACAAATGAATGGATTGAAAAGTGTGGCACATATACTCTATGAGTTACTACTCAGCCATAAAAAAATAAGATCCTGGCATTTGATATAAAGTGGACAAATATGGTAGATTTACTGCTGAGTCAAGCAAGCCAGGCTATGAAAGAGAGACATTGTATGTCTCCACTTAATATATAGCAACTGTCTGCACTCTGTGGCAGAAATTGAAAGATTAGAGGATATAGAAGCATGAAAAACTGGTTATGGATAATGGAAACAGTGTAGGAAGAGGGTGGGAGAAGGAGGAGAGTATGAAGAAAGAAATTAAGAAAAATAGAAAGGGAAGACATTTATGGAACACAGAAATGGATTATCTGTTGATAATTACGTGTATAGTATCAACTGGACTGGCATGTATTCATGTGGGGTAAATTTACTTTAAAATCTAAGTGGTATATACAGATTGAATTTATAAAATAAGTTAATTTTTTTTAAAAAAGCAGATGTTAGGGATCGGCAGTTGGCGTGGTGGTAGGGGCACTGGTTGGGCACATAGTCAACCATGGTTCAAGTCTTGGACCTGGTGCTTGCTTTTTCACTTTCCCTTTCTCTCTCTGTCTCTCTGTGGTCAAATTTAAAAATAAATAATTTTGAATAAAAAGTTCATTGGGTAATAACACATGGAAAAGAAGAGCTATGTCTTATGAGGAGCTCAGTGTCATGCTCTATCATTGTTCTTGGATATTTGGAAGAAGCAGATCTGATTTGGTAGGTAGGAATTCACACTGTTGAGTCCACCAAAAGCTCCCATCTATGCTAATGTGGCCAATTCATTCATGTGGTCATCGTGTTAGGCCTGGGGTGGCCACTGCTCAAAGCTGGCTAGCGTCAAATAACCAGGACATGTTGTCTACATATAGTTGTTTAGTGCCTCTTCCATGGTGGGTTCTATATGGGGTATGTTAATATATGATAGATCTTTAATTTTGTGTGCACGCCCATCTATCCAACTATATGTCTCCATCACCAATCCTGTCACTGAGCTTCAAATCTTTTTTCCTTCCAATTCTGACCAGCTAATCACTGCCCATTAGTCCTTTGACATAACATCATAACATCACATATTTTTTGAAAGAGCCACAGTAGACAATGCCTTCTTGGGAAAGAAATGTCATAAGTAGTGTTCTCTGGGAAGCAGACACTGAGATGGAGTTGAGAATACAGAAGTTCTTTGGGAAGTAACGCCTGAGAAAGAGTAGCTATGTCTTACGAGTTCAGCGCTGTTCTCTATCATTGGTTGGTCAGTTATTTATACCACCCAACACTTGGTCCCCTAGGAATATTCTCTTTCACTGTCTTTTAAGACCACCCTGCATGGAGCAGTAACTCAGCTGCCATCCACATCCAGCTTATAATATCTGCACACAAAGCCAGGTTATTTATAAACTGGGACACCGTGGGGTCTAAACCATAGAGCCGAAGAGGCAGGACTACTTATACCACAGGCTTGACTAATTGCAGAGAACTTACCAGCTCTAAGCCCCATAGAAGGTGGACAATCTTCTACACCATCCACACTGGTTGAAGCAATACTCCTAGGTGTGAAATGTGCTAGCTCTAAAATTCAGAGAGACCTACCAGTCATATTATTCTATCTTTGTAGTCAAAAATGCGCAGTTAAAATTTAAAAAATATATATCTGTGTTTGGGGCCAACGGGTTGCATGGTGGTTAAGGCATTGGATTCCCAAATGATCAGCCACAGTTCGAGACCTGAACCTAGCAGTTTGAAAAATACACTGGTCATCTGTTTGTGCATGTCCAAAATCCTAAAAGGAAAAAGAAGAAGGGATTGTGGGATTGTGAAATGGACATCCCCCCTACAGGGTGGCTTCTCACTTGCCCTCTCTCTCTTTGTCTCTCTTTGGTAAGCACATGTGCCCTATAGAAAATTTAAAAAAAATTTTTTTTTCAGGTATTTTTCTTTCTCCAGTGTAAAGATTTGATAGCTATATGTCCCTTTGGAAAAGTACTGAGGAGCACTCACTAATTTAACTTGCTATGATGTTGCAGTAACCTAAGACCCAATCAATTCTTTTTTTTAATTCCATTTTATTATTATTAAACATTCAATTGCTATACACCATTTGGCTTGTAAAGAGAATTTACTCAACATGAAATACACCTCAGACCAGACCAGTTTAGAATACTATACACATTATCATCCATAGGTAATAAACCATTTCTATGTCCCACAAACGTCTTACCTATTTTTTCTCCCTGACTTCTTCCCTATACTCTTTCCTTATCCTACCCTCCTTCCACACTGCATATAGTGTCCATAACTATTTTCACTGCTTTTAAATCCTCAAACCTTTCAATCTCTACCATAGAGTGTGCACAGTTGGTATATATTAAATGGAGTCATTCAACGTCTCTCTTTCATAGCCTGGTTTGATTCACGTAGCAATAAATCTTCCATATTCAACCACTTTCTATCAAATTCCAGGGTTTTGTTGTTTTTTATGGCTGAGTAGTATTCCATAGAGTACATCTGCCACACTTTTTCAATCCATTCATCTGTTTGTGGACATTTGTGTTGGTTTCATGTCTTAGCAATCATGAATAATGCCGCAATAAACATTGATGTGCAAGTGCTTTTCCAACAGCATTCTCCTGAAGATCTGACCAATTCTTTTGTAAGTCAATTCCAGGTTTGAAAATTGCTCATGTATGGGGACCAGCAGTTAGCATAATGGGCTATGTTGCTGAACTCTCATGTAGTCGACTGTGGTTCAAGTCCTGGACCCGGTGGCTTAAACTCACACTGGGCGCATGTGCGTGCGTGCCCAAGATCCTGAGAGGAGAATGGAGAAGGGATTGCAGCATGGCCATTCCCCTGGGGGGGGTGATTTCTCGCTTTCTGTATCTCTGTCTCTCTCTCTCTCTCTCTCTCTCTCTTTCTGGCAAGCATATGTGCCCTATAGCAAAAAAAAAAAAAAAAAGAAGAATAAAAGAAAATTGTTCATGTATGAAAATCAAAATCGGGCAAGAGGTTGGAGGGTTTTTTAATTATTTATTTAATTTTAGTTATTACTATTTTTTTTAATTTGCTATAGGACATGCACACTCACCAGAGAGAGAGAGAGGGAATGTGAGAAAGCAAGCCACCAAATCCGGGACTCAAACTGCAGTAGGCCATATGGGTGTCCAGCACCCTAACCAGAACACTACCTGCTGGCCCTGAGGTTGAAGCTTTTATTAACAAGACTGTCCTCAGCCAATAGCTCATTCTTTCTTGCTGTTATTTACATAAATAAGTATATGCTCATCTCTTTTGCCCCAAGGGACACTGTGTACAATTAACCATCTCTACCAGAGTCTGATGCATGGCTATGAGCAAATGTTTTTATGGATCCCTGTCCATACAAATTTTATTTAAAGTGGATTACATGGGGGCCGCTGGTGGCATAGCAGTTGAGGGGCTGGACTCTCACAGAGCCAACCACAATTCAAGTCCCAGACCTGACAGCTTAAAAATCACACCGGGCACATGTACATGTATGCCTAGAATCTCAGAGGCAAATGAAGAAGGGATTGCGGTGTGGCCATCCCCACTAGTGGGTGATTTTTTACTTTCCCTCTCACTGTCTCTGACTCTCTCCAAGTGTACATACCCTATGTCAAAAGCCTTAAAAATAAATTTAAATTATAAAATGCTAAAAATAAAAATAAGGGGCCAGCAAGTAGTATAATGGTTAAGGGCACTGGACTCCCATATAGCTGACTGTGATTTGAGTCCTGGACTTGGTGGCTTGCTTTCACTTTCCCTCTCTCTTCTCTCTCTCTCTCTCTCTCTCTCTCTCTCTCTCTCTCTCTCTGTCCCTGTCTGTTCAAATTTAAAAAATGAACAAATAAATAAATAAAGTTAAATAAAATAATTCTTTCTTTACCTTTGTTTTCTTAAGAATTATTTTATTTTCTTTATTTATGTGCTTAATTTTTTAAAAATTTGACCAGAGAAGAACAGAGCGAGAATGAGAGCAAGAGCTAAACACAGAGAGAGGGAGAGAAGGCAAGTGAGAAAGCAAGCTGCCAGGTCCAGGACTTTAACTGTGGTCAGCATCATATGGGAGTCCAGCATCCTTAACCACCACGCCACCTGCCGGTCCTTTTCATTTTCTTTTTTTTTAATATTTTTTTAATTTAGTTTTCTTTTATACATTCAATCACATTATTTAGATTACAGTGTGAATATTCCAACACGTGAACACTTCTCCCTAGTCCAGTTGATAAAATTATAAAATTATCTTCAACAGATAATACCATATTTCTTTGCCCCATTAATGCTTTGCCTCTCTTATTTTTCTTCTTCTTTAAAAACAAATAAATAAAATGTGTTACAAAATTCATAGGCCCATGTGAAATACAGTGATTTATCAAGAAAATTTTGAATTATTATATTTTTTCTGTCAAATGACCACACATAAAATTCTCCCCAGTGTCCAGAAACCATATCTTTTATGTCTAGGTCCAAGGATGCTCTTTTTATTTATTTATTTTTGAGAGGTTTTTGCTATAGGGCATGTGTGCTCACCAGAAAGACAGAAAGAGAGAGAAAGTGAAAAATGACTCCCCCCCCAGGGGGGGATGGCCACATCATAATCCCTTCTCCTCCATTCTCCTCTCGGGATCTTGGGCACGCACACATACACACCTGGTGTGAGTTTAAGCTACCAGGTCCGGGACTCAAACCGTGGTCAACTATGTGGGAGTCCAGCCACATAGCCATTATGCCAACTGCTGGTCCCACAAGAATGCTCTCTTAATGTTCTTTATTCTCAAATGCCCAGTACTTATTAGTTTTGTATCTCCCACCATAAGAAAAAGGGAGTAATGTTGTTATTAATCCAATGCTATAGTCCTTCATAACCTGCTTGCATTAAAACAGCCCACCCCTCCCTTGTACAGTTCAACACTGATGACATTACTTAGGATTCTATATCATCCTTTTCAGTTCCCATGAATACGGCTTCCAATGACTCCCACGGATGTTCCTGTGCTTTATTAATGACAACCAAATGTAAGTCTTATTCAGAATATGTAGGAAAATATGAATAACGTGTTTTGGGGTCAACTTTAAATTGATCATCTAGTGTCTCATAGCAAAAATGTAGAATGAAGGGCCGGCAGGTGGCATGATGGTTAAAGGCATTGGATTCCCACATGGCTGAACAAGATTTGAGTCCCGGACCTGGCAACTTGCTTTCTCGCTTTCCCTTTCTCTGTCTCTGTCTGGTCAAATTAATAATAATAATAATAATAATATATGTAAATAAATAAATAAATTTCTTTTTTTTAATGTAGAATGAAATACCTCCCAACCAAGTGTTCTTTTGAACTCTTTAGACCATTTACTGCATTCCTAGAATGTGATTTTTTTTTTCTCTTGAGAGAATTTTGCTATAGGGTGTGTGTGCTTGCCTGAGAGACAGAGAGACAGGAAGTGAGAAATCACCCTGACAGGGAATAGGTACACTGAAATCCTTTCTCTTCCCCTATCTTCTCGGGATCTTGGCCACGTACACCTACGTGCCCAGTGTGAATTTTAAAATGCCAGGTCTGGGATTTGAACTGCAATTGACTAAGTGGGAGTCCAGTGACATAACCATTAGGCCATCTGCTGGTCCTAAGTGTGATTTCTTTAACATGGCCCTCAAAACACTATAACTTGCAGGGAGGGTGGTGGGACACCTGGGTGGAGTAAGAAGAATGGTTTTATTTGCATATAGAATGTCTGTTCCTCATCCAGCATGGCTTAAGTATGACCTATGTCAATTAAAGGCAAAAGAGGACATCAATGAGAACGGTACCTGGCATTACAGAGCAAACATCTCAAAAGCCCTCAAAGAAAATAGGAGCAATTATTCCTGGAGAATTGCCTAAACCTAAGGAGGGAGGTGACTACCTGTAACAGACAGTATGGCCCACAGAGTAAAGGACTCCTGAAGCCATGCCACTGTTTCTGTCTGCTGTAGAACTAACACAGTAACATGGTTAAAGTACATACAGATGAGAGAAAATTCATGGGCCCACATGTGGTTCAGTCCCAAGAGTCAGTAATAACCACGGGTAGCCCAGAGCCTTGAATGCATTCTGCATCCAACATGAGTAAGAATCATTCCAAAACCAGCAGTCAGAGTTACTCAGTGAATCTTGTCTTGAATGATACATTGATGTACTGGAACTGAATATCAACTCATGGAAGTCAATATTAGCCTCTATCCCCCACTCCACATTCAGTGACAACACATTAGTAGCTTACAATTGGCCATAATAAGAGCATTTACACCTTGGGAACTGGTAAATGCTACAGTGCTTGTTGTGAGAGAGTTCACTAACAAACATCTACCAGCATGCCACCAGAATGATCCATGAAATAAACATTGTGCTGACTAGCAGGAGTGGCCCGGCACTGGGACCACAGAGCTGTAGGACAACCCATGGATACTGTGGCATCTGGTTCACAGGGTAGAGTCAGAAAGTTTTAAAGGGGAGAAATGAGAACTGGAGTCTATAAAGGTCCACTTTAGGGACATCACACCTGAATGACTATACCACTTCTGATCCCAGCACCAAAGGAAAACTAAATTACCAGGAAAAGTACTCCAAACCATAGCGCCCATGACGGGGCTCTTCTTGCTAACATCTAATGGTGATAATGATGGTCGGTCTCCATTGACTGTCACTTCAGGCTTATTAGTTGTCTTGATAACTACACACACCTGGCTTCTGACAGGTAAGCACCACCACCAGGCCTCTGTACTTGAGAGCACCATCGTTCCCCATTGCTATCAACAAGAAGTTCTGTAATGGCCTCTCCTGCCATCCACCCTGACTTATAGAGAGCCTCACTGATCTTATTGGCCAGTAGCACTTTCATAAGCTTATTCCTGATGTCCTTGGTGAATGATATTCTCTGGGCTTGTCAACCCTATATGCAAGGTGTCAGTTCAATACAGTATCAATTTAATTCAAGTACTTTCATCTTTATCATTTCCCATTTATGTCAAACTCCAGAACAATTACACTGAATGAATGCATTTCAGCTCACCAGCACACCATCCCAGTTCACCATCAATGAAAAGTGTTATCAACGACACTGCCACCTAGTGCCAAGGTCTGTTTGTGCACCTCCTACCAAGGTGGTGAGTGAACCTGCTCCAAACTCCTACCTTAACTGCCTGCTTCGTTGGATCACTCCCGTCACCAGCTGAGGCAGACGAGGTTTCTTGGGAAACAGATGCCAAGGTAAGAATCTGGAATGTGAAAACTTACTGAGAACTAGCACCCATAAAAGAAAAGGAGTGAGAGCAGGATTGGTCAGGGAGAAATTTTAGACCTTAAGGCAGACCAAAGTCTCTGACAGACCAATGGGGAGCTCTGAGACAATTAGAGAGGTCTGGCATTGGGCAGAGATGGCTAGGTCTTAACATCATTGGCTGCCCAGGAGGAGTGTGACGTCAGTCTGAATGATGAAGCAGAGCCTGAAGGAGCCAACGGCTGCAGCCTATCAACTAAGTGCAAGTACTGACCTTGTTAAACAGCATGACATTGATGTGGTCAGCTTAATAAAACTGATATATTAATGGAGCATATAAATGAGCCAGTGTGAACTGGCTCCATGGCCTGGGAGTTAAGGCAGCCAGATCCCACATGAATGACCACATGGTTCATCTCCCGGACCCACTGGTTTAAAAAACACACTAGGTGCATGAGTACACATGCCTAAAATTCTCAAAGGAGGGTGAGATGGGGCAGAAGGGATTGTGTATGACGACCCTCCATAGGGGGAGCCTTCTCCTCTCCCCCTCTCTCTGTTTCTGGTAAGTGCATGTGCCCTCTAGAAAAAAAAAAAAAAAAAGCCAGTGCAGTTGAAAGAAATTGTATATGCCTAGATAGGTGAGTGAGAAATTTTTTTAAATTATGACATGTATTTGGCTTTGATTGTTCATTGTAAAAAATTTGGAAGAGGGTCCAGCAGTTTGTGTAATGGCTATGTCGCTGGACTCGCACGTAGTCGACTGCCGTTCAAGACCCGGACCCGGTGGCTTAAAACTCAAGGCGGCCACGTGTGCTTGCGTGCCCAAGATCCCAGGAAGAGAATGAAGAAGGGATTGCAGCGTGACCGTCTCCTGTGGGGGGTGATTTCTCACTTTCTGTCTCTCTGTCTCTCTCTGTCTGGCGAGTGCACATACTCTATAGCAAAAACCTCTCCCAAAAAGAAAAAAAATTTGGAAGACAGAAATTTAAAAGCCCACAACTGAAATAACTACTTATAACAGCTAACACGTAATGTCCTATCAGCTGCCCAATCCTCCCTTCTGTGCAAGCACAACAGAAAGAGGGTGTCCTCATGGCTACAGGGGGAAAGGGAGAGGTCTTGGGTTTGGAGGTCTTAATGAGAAAAAAAAAAGTGAAGTGGAAGGAAAAAAATGAAAAAAGCTGGAACGCACAACCAAGGGCGGGCATAGTAAAGCTTTTATATCTCAATGGTGCATGTTCAGGTGATCTGGGCACAGACTAAGACCATGCAGATGGGGTACTGATATGAAATGGAAATAAAGAACTCTAAAATTTGAAAAGGCTGAGAAATGTTCAGTCTGGGTTGCAGGAAGGGATATTCTTGAGTGCGCTCAGTGGCCTGTGGTGATGGCAGCAGAGGGAGTGAGAGAAGACCTGGCTCAGATACTGAAGCTCCTCAAAAGGTAAGGAGCGGTGCCTAGAAGAGGACACTAGGAAAGTCAGTTGGGTATTGCATGGCCATGCTTCATGAACTTCATTCCCATGGGGCAAGTTTTTGTTTTTGTTAGAGAGAAATGTCAGTAGTAGGCTAAGAAAATACCCAGGGGCCAGTGAGTGGCATGGTGGTTAGGGTGCTGGGCTCTCATCGGTTGACCGTGGTTTGACTTCCAGACCATGCTGCTTGGTTTTTCATTTTCCCTCTCTCCCTCTGGTGAATACACATGCCCTATGACAAATTAAAAATAATGATGATAATGATGGTGATGAATAAAATATTTTTTTAAATATCAGGACCAGCAGGAGATGTAATGGTTAGTTCACTGGACTCCCACGTAATCTACCATGGTTCAAGTCCCAGACTCGGTGACTTAAAACTCATGCCGGGCATGTGTGCATGTATGCCCAAGATCTCAAGAGAATGGAGAAGGGATGGTGGCGTGGCCATGTCCCTTGGGGGATGATTTCTTATTTTCTGTCTCTCTGCTCGCTCTCTCCACCAAGCGCACTATAGCAAAAAATCTCTCTAAAAAGGAAGAAAGAAGAAAGAGAGAGAGAGAGAGAGAAAGGAAGGAAGGAAGGAAGGAAGGAAGGAAGGAAGGAAGGAAGGAAGGAAGGAAGGAGATATCCACAAGCTTGAGACGTAGCTGAGCAAATGGATAAGGAAACAATAAGCAGCCTTCACTGTGGGGACTGTGATTATGTGCTATCCTCAGAAAAAAAATGCTTTTCCCAATTAAAGCAAGGGAAAAAAGACAAGTACTTTGTAAAATATTTATATATTACCAACCGTCACACCCACCCCGAACACACGCATTTATTTTTCTATGTACAGACAATAGAAGGGACTCCATGTTCCTACCATCTGTACAGGGACTTCAAAAAGCTCGTGGCAAATGGGATTAAAGAATGAATTTTGACACAAATCCATTTTGAAATCCATGCACAGTCATTCATATAGGCATTATCCATGAACTCTTTGGCGATTCCTATTACTACTGTCCTCGGGCTGCACCCTAGGACACCACTCTTGGAGTAAGCTCCTGCTCCACATCCCAACAGACCAGATCAAAGTGGAGTCACTCATGCTAACATGTCACATTAAATTGAAGCTTTAATGAGGCATATAGAGCCCCCAAATAGACCAGCTTTTCCTAAAAACAGGAGATTCCTGTTTCCTAAGATACTGCTATAAGGAAATAAAACTTATACATATCTTATGGCTTTCTTAGGAATATGCCCCTGAGATGGCTTAAGATGTCACCTAGACTTTTTGTTTAATGAACATCCTTATTAGCAAAATATATATCTTCCAGACTCACTGTCCCCACACTTCAAGATTAAGTACAGTGACTCCAGGTGATCATGAGGTCACTCTGCTTCCCTGACCGTAGAATGTAGACAGTCTCTGCTCTGCAAGACTCCATGCTCCTTCCCCCTTCTCATTCATGACTTTCACCTTTAAAATCATCCTGAAATCCAATCGTGTGTACAGTACGCATTATCCAGGGCAACTTGGATTCTGTGGTCTTTTACTTGCTAGAGAGAGAAAGAGAAAGCAAGCAGTGGGGTATGGTCACATTGCAATCCCTTTTCCTCAATTTCTCCTTCCCTTCCGGATTTTGGGAACACATGCACATATGCTTGGCATGTTTTTCAAGTTCCTGGGGCCAGGATTCGAACTGTGGTGAGTTATGAGAGATCCAGCACCCCTGTGCACAGCATTTAACCACTGTACTACAGGACCAGCCCTGGTTCCTGTTCTTATAAAGACACTATGTTGCTTTCTCACTCTTTCTCTTTCTCTCTCTCACTCACTCTGTCCCTCTCTGGTCAAATTAAAATAAATAAATAAAGTTAAATAAAATAATTATTTAAGGAAAAAAAAAAAGAGACCAGCAGGTGGCATGGTGGTTAAGGGCACTGGTCTCCCCCATGGTTGACCACGGTTCTAGTCCTAGACCTGGCAGCTTGCTTTCTTACTTTCTCAATCTCTCTCTCTCTGTTCCTCTCTGGTCAAATTAAAATAAGTAAATAGATAAATAAATATATTTAAATAAAATAATTATTTAAAAAACAAAGGCACTAATCCTATGAAATCAGGGCCTTTGGCCTTATAACCTCATTAAACCTCGATTACTTCCTTGGAGGCCCCATCTCCAAATATAGCCACACTGAGGGGAGTTAGAACTTCAATGTATACAAGCCAGTGGAGAGGAAAGTAGTGAAGTACAAATATTCCCATCAATAAAACCATCCAAATGCTAGATGGAAATGGCTTTCATTCAGGAACAGCCTACATAGTATTTCAGAGGGAAAAGACTACGGAAGAAACATGCAAAGGCTGAAACCTCCAGACAAGGCATTCCCTTGTGGCAGGCAGTATTCAGATAAGGCAGAGTCACAGACAGTAAGCTCAGGTACCTCGGGGGGGGGGGGGGGGGGGGGGGGGGGCCGGAATGTCAAGTAGGGAGCGCAACGAAAGGAAAGAAGGGATATGACAAAGTGACAGGAAAATATCAAAGGGCCCCAATGTTTATGTATCTTCAAAGTATTTTGATTATATCCTAGCATTTTAGAATTACAATAGACTCTAGAGGTCATCTTATTTCATCTGATAATTTTATACATGAGAAAATAAGGCCCACAAAAACCACGGTAATGACTGTGAGTTCCTGCTACCTGCATAGGACCTTTCCATTATGCATCGCTTTACCTTGACTGTCTCCAGAGACACCTGGGTTGACAAAAACTAAAGAACAGAAACTAAACTCCATTCAACCTTTACAAAGACTGGTGCAATCAGCACCCAATTTTTCAGTTCATTTCTATTGCAAAAGAAAAATAAGCTGATGCTGTCAACATAATCAGGTAACAGAAGACGAAAAAAAGAATTTTACTTGCCCAATCCAGGAAGAAAACCCTCTGGCAAATGGCGGTCAGGTGATTACATTTTCTTTCTTGTTAATGATCTTTCTCTCTTAGAACATCTCAAAGCTAGAACGCAGAACTATCTTTTTTAGCGGGACTACTTTATGTCCTTGTTAGGGATGTCACCAAGTCAGCCTTTTACACGGCACCTACACAGCCTTCTGTTTCTATGTGGGGAAAAAAAAAAAAAAAAAAAAAGCCTGCAAGAAGTACAGTAACATTTTAAATCCTTTCCAAGTGTTAGAAAACTAGGAAAAAGAACAGTCTGAATTAGCTTCTGAAAATGTGAGATTAAAATGGCAATCTTTTATGAAGTAATTACTAAATATATTTTTATAAAAAGAGCCTAAATAACTTTTCAACTATTACGATTTGCAATATAAATAGTTGAGGAAATCAACTGAAGTAACTGTGGTAGAAACTAGGATGTTTCATTCATGATCTTGTGTTGAATCAAAATAATAAAGACAGACTATCCAATATATCAAAGATTTTCAGGCTGATTTCCTGTTTGTGATATTCTGGTTGGGAGAAGGGGTCAAAGGAGATAATTCAATGCAACTGTTAAATTTTTAGAAAAAAGTTGATTGTTGCCAGAATAACAAATTATTAAAGATGGTTACTTTAAAAATAAAGTTCTGGTATAACACTTGGCTTGCATTACTGACTTTCATTAAATATTATGAGAAAAAAATAGGATATAGTTGAAACTCATCTAGAGAAAGTCTATTATGGCTTGTTTCAGTGTTATGATCAGAGTTGTTTTTGTTTTGTTTGTTTTAGAGAGAGACTTTTACTAAAGGGCACATGCACTCACTACAGAGACAGAAAGCAAGAAATCACTCCCTGGGGTGGACGGCCATGCCACAATCCCTCTCCTCCATTCTCCTCTTGAGATCTTGGGCACGCACACATACGCACCTGGTGTGACTTTAAAGCCACCGAGTCCGGGACTTGAACTGCAGTTGACCATGTGGGAGTCCAGCAATCTATTCATTACACCATCTGCTGGTTGCACAATTACAGATTTTTAAAGTATATACTGATGGGACTTCAAAAGCTGCTGGAATATGGGACCAACAGTTAGTGTAATGGCTATGTCGCTGGACTCCCACATAGTCGACCACGGTTTGCATCCCAGACCCGGTGGCTTAAACTTATGCTGGGCGCGTGTGCGTGCGTGCTCAAGATCCCAAGAGGAGAATGGAGGAGAAGGGATTGCGGCGTGGTCATCCCCCCTGGGGGATGATTTCTCACTTTCTATCTCTCTGTCTCTCCATCTGGCGAGCACATGCACCCTATAGCAAAAACCTCTCAAAAAAAAAAAAAAAAAAAAGCTGCTGGAATACTAGATTCTAAGGACTCCTATTCATCTGTGGGAAATCAATTGCTGTTTACAAACTGTTTACATACTTTGGTCAACTAAATAAAGCCAAATCATGGACAAGTATAGGGTAATACAGAAGATGGATTTCTAAAGTTGAAAGTAGTTTAGTACATAAGTCCTCTAATGAAGCTGTTTTGTTGATAGCATATCAGCTCAGAATTATTCTGGACAACTATTGCCAAAGTTTTTACCTCATTACAAGATCAAAGCCTGAAGTTCATCATACACTTAGCACTAAGGTTCTGGGGTTATAAAAATAAATAAGATTTATGTCATTAAGGTGAGTGAAAGCTATTCAGGAAAGCAATTCTGAGGTAAATTGATTGAAACAAGGTAACCCTAGAGCAGGTAAGGGAAAAGGAGAAGAGACAATTGACAAAGCAAAAAGACTACTTTTTGGGGACCAGCAGTTAGTGTAATGGCTGTCGCTGAACTCCCACAAGGTCGACCGTGGTTTGAGTCCTGGACCCAGTGGCTTAAACTCACATCGGGCGAGTGTGCATTCGTGCCCAAGATCCCAAGAGGAGAATAGAGAAGAAGGGATTGCAGCATGGATATCCCCCCCTGGGGGGCAATTTCTCGCTTTCTGTCTGTCTCTGTCTTTCTGGCAAGCGCACGGACCCTATAGCAAAAACCTCTCAAAAAAAAAAAAAAAAAAAAAAAGGAACCAGCAGTTAGTGTAATAGTTATGTCGCAGGACTCCAACGTAGTCAACCGCGGTTCGCGTCCCGGACCCGGCGGCTTCAAACTCACGCCAGGCGCATGTGCGTGCGTGCCCAAGATCCCGAGAGGAGAATGGAGGAGAAGGGATTGCGGCGTGACCATCCCCCATGGGGGGGTGATTTCTCGCTTTCTGTCTCTCTGTCTGGCGAGCACACAAGCCCTATAGCGAAAACCTGTCCAAAAAAAAAAAAAAAAAGACTGCTTTCTGTAAGTGGTAAGTTCAAACTTATTTGAGCAAAGTTTTTAAGATTTTGAGAGTAAGAATTACCTGGTCAAGAGGATGAGAAGAAACACATGAACAAAGGCAGAGATGTGAACAAGACTGATATGAGTCAAAACTATACACAGATAGGTGTTCCTCTTGAGGACAGAAGTCTGACTGCTTTTTCCGTTTCCAAAAATCCCTTCCAGAAGGCCTAGGGTGAGTCTTGCCTAACATTAACAAATCATTATGGCCCAGTTGATAACATCCTGCCCCTGGCACAGTTACCTTTGCAATGGGTGAGTCAGGCCCACAAATGTTAACAGACCATTTAACTCACTGATAACAGGACTATTCCTACATTCTGTCCGGGACGTATCTTACGAAGTATACACTCCCCCTTACCTCTGTTAAAGCACGGTTTACTGATCCTTTCCCGAAACAGAGAAAACCAACCTATAACCTACAAGCCCCCACTTCCAGATGTCCTGCCTTTTTGGGCCAGCCAATGGGAAAACTCTTTTCACTAAATTCCAAACCTTGTCCCTCACTCTCAAAACCAAATAAAAGGAACCCCTGTATCTTATCACACGGAGAATGGTACATTTGCCATTCTCCTGGGCTAGTCACTCACATTCGTGTTTAGAAATAAACTGCATTAACTATTATTCCTGCAGAGTTGGTTATTTCCATCAGAACTCTATCTCAAAAGTATTTAGATTTGAAACTGAAGAGAAACAAAGACCAATCCATTGAAGTCTTTATGTATTTCATAGATCTTGGTCCTATACTTCTGATTATATTAAGACTTAGAAGAGCTTTAGATTTTTTTTAAAAATCTTTTTTTTTTTTTTTTTTGAGAGGTTTTTGCTATAGGATGTGTGCACTCGCCAGAGAGACAGAAAGCTAGAAATCACCCCCGAGGGGGGATGGCCATGCCACAATCCCTTCTTCCCCATTCTCCTCTTGGGATCTTGGGCATGCACACACACACGCCCGGCGTGAGTTTAAGCCACCAGGTCTGGGACTCGAATCGTGGGCGACTACATGGGAGTCCAGCGATATAGCCATTATGCCAAGTAGAAAGTGAACTGTGGGGACAAAACTAACAGCAAGATTGACTAATAAGAAAAATATTGAAAGAAACCACTAGTGCTTTGAAAATAGCACCAGAAGCAACCAACTCCAAAACTATCCCAGTAAACTACTAGATATGAAAAACAAAATAATCAAGGCCTATAGGCAAAATACAATTATCAAAGTCAATATTTTTTAAATGGTCAAGAATGGCTAGAATCAAGAGTTTTCAAAAGCAAGGCAACAACTAAGTAAACTCTTTAAGGAACTCGAGGAAATTTTTCAGGAATTTTATATCCAGGAATGCTTTAAGTATTGAAATTATACAAAAAGTTTAAAATATGTAAATACTCAAGAAGACAGTATGGGGACCAGCAGTTGGCATAATGGCTATGTTGCTGGACTCCCATGTAATTGACCCCAGTTCAAATCCTGGCACTGGTGGCTTGAACTTGTGCAGGGTGTGTGTGTGTGTGTGTACATGCCCAGGATCCTGAAAGGAGAATGGAGGACTTGTGACTTGGCCAACCCCTCCCCCCCGCCCAAGGTGATTTCTCCCTTTCTCTCTCTCTGTCTTTCTGGAGAGGGCACGCACCCTATGGCAAAACCTCTCAAAAAAAAATAATAATAATACATTATGTAAGTGTAATTCCTGAGGAATCTATTTGAGAAAGTATTTTCTGTAACGGGACAGGCAATAAATATCTTAAATTTCATTACAATCCCTGTTGCATAATTTCCTGATAGTTTTCTTTCTTAAACAATTTTCTAAGACGTTAACAACAGTAGCATTGGTCCTGAGACTAAGTAGATAAGGGAACTGAATCCTTCATGGCTAACTGTGCAGTTGGAGTTCTGACCCTGGCAGCCTGAAAACATACCAGGCATGTGTACGTGCATGCCCACAATTCCAGCAAGGCTGAGAAGGATTTGCTGTGTGACCTCAGTCCACTGTGGGATGCTTTCTCCTCGCCTTCTCCGTCTCTCTAGCAAGTGCACATACCTGTTAGCAAATTTTTTTTTTTTGAGAGGTTTTCGCTACAGGGCGCGTGCGCTCGCCAGACAGACAGAGACATAGAGACAGAAAGCAAGAAATCACCCCCCAGGGGGGATGGTCACGCCGCAATCCCTTCTCCTCCATTCTCCTCTCGGGATCTTGGGCACTCACGCACACGCTCCCAGAGTCAGTTTTAAGACACCGGGTCCGGGAAGCGAACCGCGGTCGACTACATGGGAGTCCAGCGACATAGCCATTACGCTAACTGCTGGTTCCCCCTGTTAGCAAATTTTTAAAAATAAAATAAAATCACTCCACAGCCACACTCTTACTGGGTTATCGGGAAAGTCATGGCACATTTTTGCATGGAAAAATACGTAATGACTTTCCCAAAGACACATAAGCCATAGTTTGCCAATCCCAGAACTAACTGTTAAGAGTCATTCCAAAAGATAATGGAGGATCATTAGTAAAAGAACTGAGGCATTTATGTAATTGTGGAGTTAAGAGTAAAACAAGGATGTGGACATAGGCGGGAGGACAGCATGTAAATGTTACATATTCTAACATGTAAACAATGTACTTAAATAAAATGGGAGAAGGAGGGAGACAAAAAGGAAAGTAGGATAACATCACTGATAATTCAGATAACTAGAGTCAAACGACAGAATTTAAAAATGACAGGCACGATAGGAAAAGTTAAGTATGAGAAAGGTCTCCACAAGATACAAATATAAAACAAAAGCAGAAAGCCAATAGAACATACAAACCTTCTGAATATAAAGAACAGCAGCAAAGTAACAAAGACACACTAGGTGGCAAAAAACTGAATATAATTAGTAATTCTGACACACATTTTGACTAATATGGTCAAAAGTGAACCCAAATACATCAGTGACATAAAAAATATGAATAGGAGCCAAACTTATTGTCCAGAAGTTAAGGAAGCCAGATTCCATATGGCCAACCTCACAGCTCAAATTTGGCCCTAATGGCTTGGAAAAAATGTAGGACACATGTACATGTGTGCCCCAAATCCTAGCAGGATGGAAAAGTAGAAGGAATTGAGGAGAAACCATGCCATTGGGTGGGGAGGGCAGGGGGAGCTTTTTATAGGGACCAGCGAGTGGTGTACTGGTTAAAGTACTGGACTCCCACATGGCCGACTACAGTTTGAGTCCTAAACCCAGCAGCTTGAAAATCATGCCGGTATGTGTGCATGCATGTCCAAAGTCCCAAGAGAATAGAGAAGGGATTGATCATCCCTCGGGGGGGTGATTTCTCGCTTTCTGTCTGTCTCTCCAGTGTGTGCACATACCGTATAGAAAACAAACACACACACAAAACAAACAAAAACTCACACCTCTCTCTCTCAAAAACATAAATAAGTAAATAAATAAAGCTATATGATTATAAACACTGGTTAAAGGGATGGATATTCCCTATCTAGATTGTAAGATGCTAGGTCCCAAGATAATGTCTTTCTTCATCTACATTTCCCAAGTCTAGTTAAAAAAAAAAAAAAAAAAAAAAAAAAAAAAAAAAAAAAGGTAAGGAGAAAAAGCACAGAAATTAAAAGAATAATAAAATCCTTATTTATTTATTTTTTAATATGACCAGAGAGAGAGAGAGAGGAAAAAAAAAATGAGAAAGTAAGCCACCAAATTCAGGAGTCAAAGTCAAAGTCACCAAGCGCAGTTGACTATGTGGGAGTCCAGCACCCCAACTACCATGTCACCTGCTGATCCCAAAAATAAAAAATTTTTAAACTAGCTAAATAGAATTTGTTCATAGAATTTGTCTATGTATTAGGGTCATCAGAAAAGTTACGATGTATTTTTCCTGTTTTTCTATGCAAAAATGTATCTGACTTTTCTGACAACCCAATAATATTCCATATTCTCATTTTGACCAAATCTTCCAAAGTAAAATTTTAACAGCATATTAGCAAGCTAGACTATTGAAAATTTAAAGAATCACTCCCACATGTACATTTATATACTCATTTTGGAAAGTCATATATTTTTTTAAAGACTATTACTTTAATTTTATGTATTTATCATTTTTTAAAAATTTGACCAGAGACAGAGAAGGAAGGTGAGAAGGCAAGCCACCATGGCCAGGACCCAAACTGTGGTCAGCCACGTGGGAGTCCAACACCTTAACTACCACACCACCTGCCAGTCATGAAAGTCTTCTATTTCAAAATAGTCTACAAAAGAAAAATTTCAAAAATAAGCTAGATTAACAATAAAATTTTGGACACACTGCAGTTAGAACCCAACTTTATTGTTACAACCAATTTTTATTTACAGAATATAAATCTCTTCAAAAAGATACATTCCTTCATTTAATCAATGGTAAAAAGCCTTATTAAACAGAAATAACGCCTGAATATCTTAAACAGAAATACAAACAGCTTCACTAAAAGTTTATGAACATAGAGTAAAAATGTATTTTTACTTAAGCAATTACATGAATGAGGTTGTTTTTAATTTTCTTCACTGGCAACCCCATTTTATCCGAAGAACAAATTTTGCTTAACAGTGGGGAAAATGTAAAAATTAAATTCTAAACATGAACATATGCAACAAAAAAACAGGAAGTATCTTCATTACCAAACAGATTAACAAAATTCCCAGACACTCAGATACTTTCTGAGGCATCTCAAAACACCTACATCAAAAGTTGCATTCATTTGAGAGGTATCAGTACATTTTCAGTGCTGAGACTATTTGTAGCACTTACAGTATATACAAAGCAGCATTATACTACTAAGGTTCACATTTGATAAACACAAATTTTTACGTTTTATGCCACAATTTCCCAATGCAACATACAGTGAACGCAATGACAATTATTCATTTCTTCCATCCAAAACTGATACAGCAATTATCATTTAAGCACATGGAATAATGCCATGTCTTCTTCCTTATAATAATAGTATATTTTAAAATTAAAACACTTCGTATCATGGAAATTTGACCTAGCTGTAGAAAAGTTCCTAAGTATAGTAGAGTCAAAATTTTTTCTCTTCTCAGATTCCATTAACTTATAGTTAATTTAGTACAGATAAATACAGGAAACTACTTCCAATTATTAAACAAAAATGAGTGTGTCACTACCTAAGTAGCAGCACACCACTATAACCATGGCTCTTTTTGGGTCATTTCCAGCTCATGGGGGCTAGTTTATATGGATATCATTGGGTTTCAAGTTATCTCTGAAGGTTCCTTTATTAAGAGTTTGGAAATTTAACTAATGGAACACTTCTAATTCCAATAAGCCAGTTTTCTTACTCTTCACATTCAAATACAATATGTAATATTTTCAACTTTTAAATACAATATGTAATGTTTTCAACTCTTATTAAGTATCTTGTGTTTTATTGAAATGAAGAATGGTTTTCAAAATATCATTAACAGTTAAGATATTAATCAAACACTTGGGATTAAGAGTATTTTAATAAGCAATTTTTGTAACTAGAATAGTTATAGGATTTAAAATGAACATGGAAATAATGGTATTTTAACCCTGCTGTTTTGTATCAGTAGTATACTAAGTGCATAAGGTACACAGAAGAGAAAGAACATTTCAGGAAAAAAAAAAAAAAAAAAACTACTAAAAACTTGAATTTTGGACGTTTCAAACACAAAAGGGTTTATCCTACTTCTAAGCACTATCATTTTTCCAACAAATTATTGGATTTTCATCCCATTTCAAATTACAATCCAGAAATGAAGATTTCAGCGTAAAATCTAGGTTGAGAAAAATCTAATCCATTATGTAATGTATCTTGTCCATTTTAGTTTTCAAGTATTCAAGTAATACAAATCCAACTATTTTATTTCACAGGAACACATTTACAGACTGAACTTCAAAAACAGGGGAAAACTCATTTAAAGTAACTGATGCATTCTTCTAGTCAAAGACATCAAAAACCCAAGACATAACACTGTAATCACACTAGTGGTATGTAATAGGGGGAGAAAGGTGATTCAATATAACTAATGCCTTCTTTTAAAAATTATCAAAAACAACAGATTGCCTTAAAATGTAACTAAATTCCCAGTAAGTTAACATTCTAAAAATCTAATAGACTAAAGAAAAAAAAAAAGGCAAATCAATTTTGAAATAAAGATAAAGCTCCTTTACCACATACCTAATTCTTTTTTCCCTATGCATAATAATTACTAGCATTTGCCCTCTGTGTGTAAAGTAGTGCTAGCTGCTGCCAAAACCAACTCCCCTACTGTCCTAGCATAAAGCATTGTTAACTTTGTCTATAAACTAAATGGCTGATTAATACTAAAAGTTTAAATCTGTATTACTTTGTAATGTAATATTAAAAGCTTTGTTAAAAGCAATTTAAAGCAGAAAAATCAATCTGATAGTATACTATGAAAAAAATTCACAAAGTGATACAGACAGCTTCTGTGTAATGTAAAAAAGAATTATTTGTATAATTTGGAAAGTGGAGATTTGTAACTTTTAATTGAGAGTGTTTGAAGGACTTTTTTTTCTTCTTTAAATCTGGCAGTTTTAGTAACAACTATTTATGAAGTTAAAATAAGTATTTCCAATTGTGCAAAATATGGAAGTAGCTGTCACTTAAAGATTCTTACATCTTTCATTCTCTTATTACGAACTACTTAAAGTTTAGAGACATCACCTGATACATGCTTAAGTTGAACTAAGAGCAATTACTTGTCATATCTCTGGTATACATAGGATTTAGGATTCATATTCAGATATATAAAATTTCAAGGTTTCCTTTTTTTGTAGACAAACCCTGAAAATAGGAAAAAGTAATACTTCAGTTTGTAATTTGTATTTTAAACTCCCCTTAGCTAAGAATCATGACTCAAAAACTGGAGCTCTATTATTACTATAGTGTATAAATTTACACTTCTAGAAATCTAACCTCATAAAAACGAATACACAACTGAAAAACAAAGGAAAGTCTTATTAGGCACTGAGAGGCTAAATAAATAAGTACTGACAGTAACCAAAGCTGATAAACCTTATTTCCAGTTCCTGTTATCTCACTGTGCTGCCAGAACTGTTGGCTATTTCCCATCTAAAACCAACGAGCTGGATCATTTCCTTACAGAAAAATGCCTACAAAAAGAGAAGAAAACACAGAACGAGACACAATCTCATATGCAAGATACAATTCACACTAATTTACAAATTTTTATTTACACTGTTTTATATACATTCCAGGCAGACCTAGTGAATGAGTTTTGTGCTCCTTCTGATCTTAGATGATCAGGAACAAACAGTATGACACACTACCACCTCTCTTTGATGCCAGAAAATGGTGGTAGCATGGGGTTAGGAGGGGGAAAAAATATCAAATTATCAGTGGTCAGGTAAGATCACAGAAATATAAGGGGAGAGGAAAAATTGAGGAATTTTGCTTGTTAAAGCATCCAGGCCACTCTGGTCTATTGGCTAACATTGAATATACATGAATGCCACTTCTTAACTATTTTTATATTTACAAAATGAGCTTACTACCAGTTGAGTTATTAGGTAAGGCATTCAAGTTCCTTGTTAACATAAAAAGGCAACAAACATCTCAGCAAGCCAGAGGACAAATTTAGATGGTTGATTTTACAGCACTGTTGACATTTCTCTTCCTTTAGAATCCTTTAAATGGTCAACATAAAGGAAAGTATCTTTGAACCTTACTGCTAGCCTGCACCATGATCCCAAAAACCTGCATAGGAAGTAGGAACATCACAACACCAAAATCTAGTCTAAGAGTAGTAGTAATAGCTTAAGTATCTTTTGTTCCCAAGACCCACTGCATTCTTTGAGGGCTTCAGCAAGAGTCTTCATTCCTGGTCACATTCAATTCTACATGAAACTCTCAGGAACGCTTAACAACAGTGTCACGGCTAGCAGGCATGTAGTCTACCAGCAATGGCTGAGTGAATCTCTATTCAAAATTGTGTGAAGTAACAATATGGAGTAAGGTAGAAAAATGATCTTCTCTCCTCCCACAGTTCTACAAGATACAGATGTACTTTAGAAGGTAGAAAGCAAAAAAAAAAAAAAAAAAAAAAAAAAGAAAGAAAGAAAGAAAAAAAAGAAAAGAAAAGAAAAGAAAATCAAGAGTATTTCTTATCTCACCAAATACAATTTTCCAAGTTGACACTCACATTACAAAAAAACATGAACTGCTTAATTGGTTGCATTCAGTTAACCAACTATGCAAAATTCTACTGATTTTATAGTAAAATGGTTTATTTTTTTAAAAGTGAACATTTATAACACAGGGGAGGTAGAAAGCAAACCTTGGTCTAACACTGTCAAAGATACAAACATACTTTAAGATTCTATTCATGTAACTAGAATTTACCATTTAAAATGGCTTGTAAGTGTTTCTACTTACTGTATTAGCTTTAAACATCTTGAGATAATCCAAGTAGTTTAAAGCACTTGTCTGAGAATATAAGTCATTGAAGAATACATCAGACTCCCCAGAAGATTTCTCAGAGGATAGATTTGTAGTTGCATATTTTGAATATGCAGATCCATTAAGCCAACTTTGTACATGGGCACTTATGTGGCCAAAGTGCAAAGCTTGTCAGACTAATTTTCTAAGTAAAGTTAACCATGACTGCTCCATTCCACACAGCCGACTTTAACACTGGAAGCCTACTTACCTATCTCAAAGACCTAACTTCTTTCCATATAGTAATTGCCTCCCTCTAATCTCTAAACAAAATTAAAAATAAACTTAAAAACATGAGAAAAGGAAACAAAACAACAGAAACCCTCCTACCATGAGTATTTCTGCTTAATTCACATTTTGTTATGTCAGATTTTAAGTGTACAAGATCAATGTTCTAAATGTTCCTTATTTAATTCTTTTACCACCTAAGTAGATTATTCTTGACTTACATATATCAATGAATCATTTGCTGTCACTCTTAAAGACATGGAACCAAACTAAAACATGAAACTACAATGTATGGAATGAATCTGAACAGATAAAAAGACTGAACCTAAATGACATTTTCTTATTTCCAGCTATGATAACTTTTGATACTTGTTTCAAAAATTAAGAATGCTAGTGACTGTTTAATAAACAAAACAGAGCATCTTGATAAATGAAACAAAATTTTTGGTTAGGAATAATCTGATATAGTAAAAATTTTAAAACCAGCAACTTAAATGACCATATTTAGCATTTACAGACATTATTTAATACAGATTTTGGTATTAAATCATACTTATTCCAAGATTATATGGTAAGTATTTATATTTATACTGCCAGACTATGTAGACATAGAAGGATTAAGTTACATTACCCAAAAAAGAAATGCTTTCCAATATTTAATTAAAAAAGATACACCACCAAAGGAGATACTAAATGTATTTTAACCTCCTAAATGGGGATTTTTATATGAACATTCTAAGCTACCTACACCAGTCAACAACCGGCATTTCAAGGATAAATGATTAATTTTACTTACAGTGCATCAAGATGAAAAGGTTACATTGAACAACTAGAATGCTTACTAAAATTAATCTTATTAAAGTAAAAAAAAAATTTCTCTGGAACATTTTCATTGCTTACACTCAACAAACAGATGAAACAGATGAAAGCAGTCACAGCATCATGTTAAACAATAAATAATTTACATATAACACAAATTAAATTATCAAAGAAAGGCTTAAACTGACATCTTTATACCTTCTGCAGATTTAACCAATTTCTAATCCACCACATACTGATAGCAGTAGGTATATTTCTTGACATCACTCAGTCTATTCAAAAAATAGATTGGTTGTTTTATAGGCATTATTTATAAAGCAAAATAACCGAATTAAATAACAGAACTTTAACAAATGTTGGCTTTTTGGAATTTCTTAAGAAAAGATTCACAAGCATTGCTCAGCTACTTGAGAATAATTAAATCTCTTCTTTACTCAGGCACTTTTAATGCAGTAACCTCAGGCTTCATTTTAAAGTACTGGTTAAAACGAACAATTGCATACCTAGTGAGAAAAGAGAATAAGGACAAAATTAGTCAAAGCTGAAAAACATAATCCTTCTTTTATTTTCCACTCACCATTTTAAGCTTTTTTTTTTCAATTTACTATTTTCAAAGACCATACTTTTAGTTTATTGCACCACCTACTGGACACTTTTCCAATACAGAGTGTATGGAGCAGTATACTAATAGGTCTCCTTAAGAACCAATTACTTGATCAAATATTTGTAGTTTTCACAGTATTTGATTGAAAAAATAACTACAATGTTCCCTATGACTTCTAAATGTTAATCCAAACAAAAGCAGAGATCAATTTAATGCATATACTAAAATGAGACTTACCCAAGGAAATCAAACTCGATAGTGGAGTACTTGGCTTGAATCAAAGCCCATAGTCCCCAAAAGAAATGAGAAGCCTTAAAAGGAATGAAAAAAAATCAAAATTATGAAAATGCTTTTTTCTGTAAAACAAAATTGTTAATTGTATCCTTTTCATTAATTCCACATACCAATTTCTTTTTTGTTCTTTTTATATAAAGTATCTGAAACACAGACAATACTAATGCACATAGTTTCTGAGTGGCAATGCATTTACTTCTGTCCATACCAAGAGAAGTTAGGTTATGATAAATTATAAACACTTAAAAATAGAGCTAAATTCTTGTAACATGCTTTTTTTTGTATAATGCAGAGTTTAGCATCGGCAGCATGGATTAGATGTTGGTTAAGTGTTTTTGTTTGTTTTTTAAAGAATTATTTAATTTCATTATTTATCATTGTCATTATTATTGAATTTGCTACAGGGCACATGTGCTCATTGGGGAGTGGTAAGAAAGCAAGCTGCCAGGGGTCTGGGACTCGAACCATAGTCAACTATGTGGGAGTCTAGCACCTTAAGCACCATACAACCTGCTGGCTGTCTCTCCAGTTAAGTGGTTTAAAAAATAGCTGTTAATAGACTTTTCTAATATATAATATTAACAAAAGCCTCAGTTTTTTCACATAAAAACAAAAAGAAAATCCAAATCTCAGAAATACTGGATTGTTAGAAGTCATGACATTTTTGCATAGAAAAATGCATCATGACCTTCCCAATGACCTAATACATACATTTACATGTGAGGAATGTCTAGGGGTAACCAACACCTAAAAACAAGTTTACTGGCTCAATTCTGCATGCCTGGTTCACAGCATAAAGTAACACAACTTTACTCATATCAGAAAAAAATGGGTCTTGGGTCCTAAAGGAAATTACTAGGTAATTAGCAACTGTAAAATAAAATAATTATATGTGTATGCTTATATTACAATCTTATTTTCACTTAAACATGGTATTTTAAAATTCTGGTAACACTAATAGGATTTCACTTCCCAAGAAAAACCTGAACTGTTATAACTAGAAATACTCTAGGAAAAAAAAAATCTTAAAGAAAAGGTTTTTGGGGACCAGCAGTTAGCGTAATGGCTATGTCGCTGGACTCCCACGTAGTCGACCACGGTTCGCGTCCCGGACCCGGTGGCTTAAAACTCCTACCAGGCACATGTGCGTGCGTGCCCAAGATCCCGAGAGGAGAATGGAGGAGAAGGGATTGCGGTGTGGCCATCCCCCCGGGGGGTGATTTCTCGCTTTCTGTCTCTCTGTCTGTCTGTCTGGCGAGCACACACACCCTATGGCAAAAACCTCTCCAAAAAAAAAAGAGAGAGAAAAGAAAAGGCTTTTGTTTCACTCCAGGTAGATTCACTACAGCAAGAGCAACATGTCTGTAAGAAAAAAATCACTCAAAAGAGGTGACATTGATACTTTCAAAAACCTAATTTGGTAGGTGAAGCCACACAGTATACCAGAAAAAATTTTTCATTTGAATTATAAGGTGTAGAGTTCAGTCCAGGCTCTGTCACTAATTCCTCTGCAATAAAAAGTCACAAATCACAAATTTTTAGTACCAGATTTATCATTTATAAAATAGGAATAAAGCTATGCATACTGCATTATTTCAAAGATTAATGAAAATAATTATGTTTAAAAAAAAAAAAAAACTTCAGGGACTGGCAGGTGGTGTGGTGGAGGTTAAGGATGCTGGACTCCCACATGGCCAACCATGGTTCAAGTCCCAGACCTGGGGCTTGCTTTCTCACTTTCTCTCTCGCTCTGTCTCTGTCCCTCTCTGGTCAAAGTACAAATAAATAAATAAAGTTAAATGAAATTATATTAAAAAAATTTCTATCTCAAGGTGATTGAGATTGAAAAAAGTATTCTACTTCAAAAAGTATTCTGCTCTAAGATGTTTACTTAAAAAGTAGCACTGCACTTTGTTTTTGTCTTACTTAAAGGACAGAAAACTTCCTATAAAATATAGTGTGGAAGGCACGGCACAGTGGCGTAAGAGGAAAGGAACCACTATGCAGTGGCCGAGCCCACAAGGGAGGTCCATATTCTGCTCCTGGCCCAGTTTCAACAGATTAGGCATGGGTTCTCATGTCATGATCCCTCTGCCCCAGACTCCCAGTGAGCTAGGATTAGAGGCACACACCACTGTAGCCTGCTTGTTAAGATGGTCTCACATGGAGCTTCAGTGACTGCATAGTAGTGCTCTCCCTACTTGTGCTACTGCAGTGAGGCCTAAATCAGTGGCTCTTAAAAGTAGTCCACTTCGGGACCAGCAGTTAGCGTAATGGCTATGTCGCTGGACTCCCACGTAGCCGACCGCGGTTCGAGTCCCGGACCCGGCGGCTTAAACTCACGCCGGGCACGTGTGCGTGCGTGCCCGAGATCCCGAGAGGAGAATGGAGGAGAAGGGATTGCGGCGTGGCCATCCCCCCTGGGGGGTGATTTCCTGCTTTCTATCTCTCTGTCTCTCTCTGTCTGTCTGGCGAGCGCACGCGCCCTATAGCAAAAACCTCTCCAAAAAAAAAAGAAAAAGAAAAAAAAGTAGTCCACGTCAAGAGTCTCTGCTGTGCTAATCAAGCCAGTTTCTCCAGAGAAACCACAAATGAAAAACATGCACATCAATCTTTACACTACTTTCTACTACTGAAGCTTCCATCCTGAGCAACCTGACTTGAATAATTTTGGAATTAATGTACATCATTTACCAAGTGTATTCCTTGTGAAATTTGTTCATGTTGTTCTCTCCCTTTCTAAGCATTGTAAACCTAAGAGGGAAATAACTCTGCATGGCAATAGCCTGATTTATGATATCATACTTTGAACATTTCATTTTCACCACGCAGAACAGAAGTGCATCACAAAAATCAATGAGAGACAGGACCAGCAGTTGGCATAAATGGCTATGTTGCTGGACTCCCATGTAGTCAACCGCGGTTTGAGTCCCGGACCTGGTGGCTTAAACTCATGCCGGATGCATGTGCGTGTGTGCCCAAGATCCCGAGAGGAAAATGGAGGAGAAGGGACGGTGGTGTAGCCATCCCCCCAGGGGGTGATTTCTCGCTTTCTGTCTGTCTCTCTTTCTCTCTCTCTTTCTGGCGAGCGCATGGACCCTACAGCAAACCCTCCCCCCCCCAAAAAAAAAGATCAATGAGAGAAAATTTTAAAAATCTATGGTAAATACTCTCAAGTGTTATGGACAAGTCAAGATAAAGATAAGAAAGACACGAGAGTTGACAGTTTGTCATTATTAGTAAGGACTGCTTGAATTTTTTTTAAAGGTAGCATCTCACTAGGTTGTAAATCTGCTTCAATCTCCCTAGGAGACTACAGGCTCATGCTACCACACCTGGATTTTGAGGGTGTACCAGGAGTTGAACCTGGGTCCCTCCTGTGGTCTCAGCCTGATGAGAAGCAGGATTAACCAGCACATGCCACTGCAGCTGGACCTGAAGGACTTTTTTAGTAGTAGTGAGGGAGGGCCAGTAGGTACCATAGAGGTTGAGATGCTAGATCCCTCCCTGCTGACTCAGCAGTTTAAGTTCCACACTCCGCAGCCTGAAAATCACACAAGGCACATGTGTGTGCGCCCCAAATCCTGAGGTAACTGGAAAAGGGACCACAGTATGGTCATTTTCCTTGAGGGTGATTTCTCACTTTCTGTCTTTCTCTAGTGAGCACATATGCATTAAAAAAAAAAAAAAAAAAAAAAAAAAAAAGTGAAGGAAAAGGTAGATTGTAGTAGGCTGAAGAGTACATGAAAAATAATGAAGGAGAAAGTTGGAGGGTTTATTTTAGCTTGCGCTTCCAATAATTTATTCATTTAAACACTTGAAATGAGACAGGCATACCTAGATAATGATCAGTAAGCTGAAACTGAGAAAGTAAGAGAGGAAGGTAACAGAAAATAAGCTATAAAAAAGTACTGAAAAAGAAAAGATATATCAAAAAGAGCAAATGGCGTGGTGGTTAAGGCACTTGGACACTCCCACATAGCTGACTTGCTTTCTCACTTTTTCTCTCTCTCTGGTCAAGTTAAAATAAATGAATGAATAAATAAAGTTAAAATAAATAATTCTTTAAGAGACTTTACCCAGCATGATATACACCTCAGTCCAGCCCAGTTGAGAATACTACACACATCCTCATCAATAGTTAATAAACCGTACCTGTGTCCCACAAATGTCTTACCTCTCTATTTTTCCCCCAAATTTCCTTTCTATGCTCTTCTCCTCCCACTGAATGTATGACATTTTATGAAGATATTTGCTGCACATTTTATGAAAATATTATTTTTAAATCAGGTTAAATTAAGGTTCCTTTTGATTAAATTTAAGAACTTTAAATAGGAATAGGTGTTAACTTTAACTGAAAAAAGTTATTTTAGGGACCAGCAGTTAGCGTAATGGCTATGTCGCTGAACTGCCACGTAGTCAACTGTGGTTCAAGTCCTGGACCCAGTGGCTTAAACTCACGCCGGGCGCGTGTGTGTGCATGCCCAAGATCCTAAAAGGAGAATGGAGGAGAAGGGATTGCGGCATGGCCATCCCCCCTGGGGGGTGATTCCTCGCTTTCTAGCTCTCTGTCTCTGTCTTTCTGGCAAGCGCACACGCCCTATAGCAAAAATCTCCCCCCACCAAAAAAAGTTATTTTATGTCTCTTATTTGCTCTTCTAAATCATAAGCATTTTGAAGTAACGTACTATGTTTTATTCCTTTTCCAAACTTCCAATCTACTTCACCAGGAGTAGCAATAAACACTCAATATCTGATTAATGAATATTTCTAAAGAACTTGCTAATAGGGACCAACAGGAGCCACAGGGATTAAGGAGCTTGATCCCACATGGTTGACTGCCCAGTTCGAGTCCTGAACCCCATGGCTTGAGTAATAATACCAGGTACATGTGAGTGCATACCCAAAATCCCGAAAAGAGAACGGAGGAGAAGAAATAGCAGTGTAGCCAATTTCTCACTTTCCCTCTCAGTCTCAATACCACATAGAAAGATAATCAGGGGGCCGGCAGGTGGCGTGATTGTTAAGGGCAAGGAAATCCAAGTTGGCTCTCTTATAGCAAACAGTGGAAATGACTAAGAATGTATATACTATGTGGATCTCATGAAAATTAATAAAATTTTTGGAAAAATTATTTATTATTATTTAATTTGCTATAAGCCTCGTGCATTCACGATGGATATATGAAAAAATACAAATTACAGCAATAATATTCCTCTGATTAATAAGAAACTGGCTAAATGTAATAAGAAATTTGCTAAATGAAAGTATTAAGTTGATTCTAAAGATCATTAAATGACCTAATGAGGAAAAAAAAAAAAAAAACCCTACATTCTCTACTTTAATATCATGTTTAAATACAATAAATAGAAACATCAGGCATCCCAGGACTAAATGAAAAGCATGCCATTAATTGAACCAACAGTTCTATGGAAAACAGGTACCAGAACAAGGGGTAAAAATCACATTTCAGTACACCTTCTTACTCGAGATGTACTGACTGACTTTGGGGAAATGGTGCTCTTAAAATATGGAAATAGTATCCTTGTCAGCCACCATGAAAGTCTACTTGTAAAGATAATGTAGTAAATGTTCCCCCATGTTAACTGCTTAAAAATACATTAAAATTTAAAAGAGGCAACTAAAATAACGCTAGGATTTAAATGTTTACACCTTAGTTGAAAGCTCATCCTAGTATACCACATTATCCACAAAATATAAATGAACTAATTATTAAAAATAAATGCCTACAAAGGTAAATGGGTCTTAAAAATAATAAAGCATTAAGACATCAAAGAATCTGGAAATGACTGTTTACTCAAAGAAAGTCAAGAAGATAAAACAGCGGATAACTTACAAAAACATAATTTTACTGTTCTTTCAACCTAAGATGTGATAAGTAAATATACTGTAGAAAACCTCATTTCCCATAAATCTGCCTTTGACTATGTTTTTCATAATATAACCAAAAAATAAAAACTGCTTCACATATTAATCCTTTAACTAGAACCCATTCATTAAATAATTACAGGGCCGGCAGGTGGTGTAGTGGTTAAAGCACTAGACTCCTGAGGTCTGAGCTCTGGACCCAGTGGTTGGAAACATACTGGGCACCTATGTGTACATGCCCAAAATCCTAAGAAAGGAATAGAGGAGAAGGGACTGTGCCATGGTTGGCCTCCCTCCTACTCCCACTGTCTCTCTCCAGTGAACGCACACACACTATAGCAAAATTTTGTTTAAAAATGTGTTAAGAATTTAATTAATTAATTAATTAATTAATTAATGAACAGCTACCATATGGCCCAGGGACTGTTCTAGGAGCTGTGGATATAATAGTGAATGAAACAAAATTTTTGTCCTCAAAAGCAATGTAAAGGGGTAAACTGTGAACAATTTTTTTCATTATTTCAAACAAAAATTTGCAAAACATAAAATGGGAAATTGTTTTAAAAGATGCCAAAAATCAGTAAGTTCTTCAAAATTACATTATGACTTATTAATCACTTACATTTAAACTTACCAATGCAAACTGATTGACCTGAATGAAGAGTGTTTCTACCTCCTTTTCAGTAACTTCAGTCCCAAAGCCCTTATATTCCTTGTAGGCTTCAAGATAGGCACGCAGCCACTGGCCCTGCAGTTCTCTATCTGGATAAAGACTATAGTCCACATCACTCACACCTTTAAGAAGAATAAAACACTTTAGATTTTAAAAACAAGTACTTTTCTATAATACTTTAACAACCCATACCACCAAGATTTATTTTCATTTTTTAAAGAAAAGTTTCCATTTTTTTGGTTAGAATACAAGATGTTAAGTAAAATAGCACTTATTAAAAAAAAAATTCTGTATTCCAGCTTAAGCTCCAAGGCACACTACTACTGATCACCATCATAAATTCTCATTGCTTCAATTTTTCCTTGGAGTCTGTAATTTGAACTACCTGCACCAAAGTCCAAAATCTGTATTTTAGAAAGCACCCAGGAAGTTCCTGTGCACACTAACAGTCAGAACATTATTTTAAACCATGGCTCTAAAACTTTTCTGATCATGATTCATGGTAAGAAATACATTTTCCAGTCCCAGATGCAGTGACACCAGCCGGTAGGGCACCCGTGAGATACTGGAAACACATGGAAAGGTCCAGGATTCAGATCATGGATCTACCTGAACATATCAGAATAGCTGGAAAGTTAGGGAAAGAAATCGCAGCATAGCAAGACTCCACTGGGAGTTCCTGTCTTCCTCATCTCTCTCTAAATAAATGAATATGTTTTTTAATATACTTTTTATTGAGGCCAGCAGATGACATGGTTATTGAGGTGCTAGACTATGCGATGGATGACCATGGTACAATTCCCAAACCTGGTGACTTGCTTTCTCATTCTCTCTTTCTCTCTCTTTCTGGCGAGCACATGCGCCCTAGGTCATATTTTTAATAATAATAATAATAAATAAAATTAAATAGATAAGTCCTAAACGTGTGTGTGTGTGTATACATGGTGTGTGTGTGTGTACATACACACACACACACACACACACACACTTTTTATTGAAACCTTATACACACACCTGATTCTAAGTTTGACAAAACAACTAGTATCTTTCAACTCTTGAGATTTTCAAATTTGTATTCTTTTCCATTGTTTTTCTTTCTTTTTTTAAAAGGTCATTACCCAACAAATTTGATTTCATGATATGCAATTTCAAAAATAACCTAGAAGGATAAAAGTTCATGCTATTTGCATAGCAAAGTTCTTCATAAGTTAGTCTAACCCACCTCTCTAGTCTTATAACCTATTCTCCTCCATGAATTTTTTATCTTATAAGTAACTCATCTTGAAATTTTCTTCCACTTTCCTGCCGTACCTTCGCTTCTCTTCTATTTGCACATCTAAATTATATCTAATTTTTCAGTTTTTCTCCACAAAATCCACTGTAAGATCACTGAGGCTTCTTCATACCCAGCAGTAATCATCTATATTACTAACATGGCAATGTCCCATATGCACCTAGCTGGTTTCCCCTCCTGTAAGTGAGACATGTAAAAATATGTACAGTGCATGTGTGGAGCTACAGCATGTATATGACCACCCTAGTGGAGGAAAATTACTGGAAACAGAGCAATTAAGATTTTTCCTAGGCCAGCACAAGGTGTAGTGGTTAAGGCGCCAGATTCCCACATGGTCAACCGCAGTTCAAGTCCTGCACCCAGTGGCTTGGAAATCACATGAGGCACATGTTGGTGTGTGACCAAAATCTTCAGAGGAGAATGGAGAAGAGAGGATTGCAGTGTGGCCATTCCCCTTAGGCAGCAATTTCTCACTTTCCCTCTCTGTCTCTTTCTCCAGAAAGCATCTACACACTATAGTAAAAACCTTAAAAAAAAAAAAAAAGAATGTGTACAAGTACAAATTGAGCGATAAAACATTCCTACTAAGTATAAACCATCCAGGGGAATTTCCTAATCTTTGTTTTGAAGCCTTTCCTGTTTATACATATAGTCACAAAATGTATTTAAATTAATCTCACTTAAATTTTGAAAAATAATACAACTTGATATTTGATGGTGATTAAAGATTAGTATTCCAAAAAAAATTTAAAAAGGGGAACCAGTAGTTAGTGTAATGGCTATGTCGCTGGACTCCCAAGGAGTCGACCGCGGTTCACATCCCGGACCCGGTGGCTTAAAACTCATGCTGGGCGCCGTGTGCATGCGTGCCCAAGATCCCGAGAGGAGAATGGAGGAGAAGGGATTGCGGCGTGACCATCCCCCCTTGGGGATGATTTCTCACTTTCTGTCTCTATGCCTCTGTCTGTCTGTCTGGTGAGCACACGTGCCCTATAGCGAAAAGCTCTCCAAAAAAAAAAAAAGATTAGTATTCCAGGGTAAAATGACCAACGTTTCAGTTGTCATTGCAGAGAACACACAAAAAAAACTTGAGCTTTTTAGTTAACCAATATTCCAAAACACCAAGGTTATAATGGAAACAGTAAAGGCTTTTAAATAATAAAAAATTAGGTTCAAGTCTTGGTTCTCTTTTGCACTGTGACCTTAGTGACTTACTTTCTTCATCTGTAAACTGCAAGTACTACCTTCCTTACAAGATTGTTGTGGAGATAAAAACTGAAGTGAGATTGATGAGGCACCTTGCACTATGTCAGGTCTCAAAAAAAAAAAAAAAAAAAGTTATTTTTCCCTTTTCCATTCTTTTCCGATGACAACTGAGGAGATTTTAGGTTTCTCCTGTCTTCCAATAATAAACAAAAACAAAAACAAAAAAGGTCACCAAGTGATGGAAAAATATTGCTCCTGTTCCCAATTGATATTGTTATTAATTTATTTAATTGCTCCTGCTCCCAATTGATATTCTTGTTTATTTATTTAATTCCATTTGTTATTGTGATTTTTTAATTTGACCAGAGAGAGAGAGAGAGAGAGAAAGGAAGAAAGTAAGTCGCCAGGTCCGACTTTAACTGTGGTCGGCCATGTGGGAATTCAGCGCCTTTAACCATCACGCCACCTGCCGGCCTCCGCCAATTGTTATTTTTAAATGAAAAAAAAAAAAATTCTAAAAAAAACTTTCTAAGTTAAATAAGCTAGTCCATTAGGTAAGCCCTAGATTTTACCTGCAAATTCATTGAAATGATTTCCAATATCATATGCCAGGTAGTTGTATCCAGAATACTCATAATCAATGAACTGTACATCACCTATGTGAGACACAAAAACAAAGACATTTAGAATCACATGTAAGATCAGGACATCCCTATGCTATTTGTAATTAAATAGCTTCCAATATTTTGTCTCACTGTATGTGCTTGGTTACATGCACTTTTGAGACAATACAGGGTAAGGCTGTGAATTTTATGGCAATGAGCTTTACAAAGATTAAATACGTCTCTGTCAACAGCTTTTTTTGTACACACTAATGTCCACTTGATTAAAGAAAAAAGAAAATGGAGTCATTGGCCAACTTCAAACAAATTATGTTTTTCACCACATGGTGGCATCAGTTACTTAAAAATTCAAGTTTAATAAGAAATTAAAGCTATATTTGGAAATATTAATAATCTATTTCATTTTTTTAACTTAACCTTTGATATTCTAATAGTAAACTGACAAGTTTATCTATATATGGAAATAAACTGAAAGACATGAATTCTGTAAATCTTGTAGTAATACTCTAATAATACTGATCAACTCAAAAATCATAAATTTAGTAAGTTAGTTGTTATAATACTCAGATTTTCCTGAAATGCTAAATAAATAGGCTTTCCATAATATATCTGAGGAGCTTTCAGCATTTTTCAAAAAGAACTGTATTTTTTTAGAATTGTTTCTTTTTAACATTTATAAATTTGAGAAATTTTTATATATGCTAAATTGATTCCTATTTTAAATTACTGCTACATTATTTCATTATAATTCTCCAAAGATAATCCTGTTCTCTTTGTCCAAGGAATGTACTCCTAGTTAGAGACTTTTGAGTTTTACGTACTAAAGAGTTCAACTCAACAAAGATACAGATCCTATACAGACAAGACAAAAAGACAGTTTAGATTTAAAAGAAGAAAGGAAGGAAGGATGGAAAGAAGGAAGAAAAGTGGTCACTCTCTATACCAGGGATTACAAATCCAAAGGCTGACAGGGCAGAGAGTTAAATGGATACACAACAGAGATGGCTGTAGAATAGTTCCTAAATTGCTTATATTGAGAAAATGTGTAATAGCTGCCTACTTATGCTGTCTTTTACACATCAAGCTGAGGTAATAAAGCAAACTCTTGGTCTGTACACACTGGCATTCCCAAAGTAAGACAGCTTTCAAATTACAATGTCTTCATATAGATTTGTCAGATTAATTTGGGAAAGTATGTTACACATGTTCAAATAGAGATGATAAAAAGAATAATATGACAAAAAATGTCATGGCAAATATAGTATTTTGCCATGTAAAGAAAAAATTCTAATTGTACTTAATATATCAAAATATAAAATCCCAGTGATCAAAATCTAATGCATGTTTTTATAATGTGAAATTTTTAAGTGATGGTAACAATATATCACTGCAATGCAACCAGCACAAATACTACATTCTTAAATTCACAGAACGCTAATCCACAAAAAACTTACAATTAACCACACAATCACTTAATTGCACAATGAGCAGTTGGAATTGTTTTAAGGGTTTTTTACTTACAGCCTAGACCCAGTGGCACATGTTGCTAAAATGCTGTGCTCAGTAGGCTGTGCTACCACACAGGAGGCCAGGGCTCACTCCCAGTCTGACCTAAAGGTTGGGTGAGGTGGTATACATCTGTAATCTCAGCCACTCAGGGAGGCAAAAGCAGGAGGACTGCAAGCTACGGGCTGGTCTGAGCAACACAGCAGGGCCATTTGTAAAAAAGAGCCTGGCGCAGAGGCGTTGCTTGTAGTCTTGGCTGGAAGGCTGAGGCAGGAGGATGGCAACATAACAGGATCTATTTTATTTTTTAAAGAATTGTTGATTTAATTACAATTACTTTTTTTATTTGCTATAGGGCATGTGCACTTTACTAGAGAGAAATAGAGAGAAAGAGAGCAAGCGAGTGCACATGCGCAAGTGAGGGAAGAGGGAGAAATGAGAAGTAAGTCGTCAGGCCCGGGACTCGAATTGTGGTCAACCATATAGGAATCCAGCACCTTAACCACCAAGTCACCTGCTGGCTCTGACAAGATTTTGTCTTAATAAATAGATTCCTTATTTCTAAGAATAAGAACCACTGGGAATAAGAGAGTGATGACCACCATTATGATAAAATACTTGCAGCCATGAAAATAAAGTCATGGGAAAAAAAATCTCATTATCAAAAATAATGACCAGGGAAATGACAAATGTTTAATGAAAAACAGATATTAGATAATAAACACACTGTGATCCAAATTATGAAAATACTATGCCTAAATAATTTAAAACTTATCTGCACAGGGGAGAAAAATTAATGAAGACAAACCAAAATAAAGCACTTCAACTAATTCTATTACGGGTGACAGACAATGACTTTCTTTCCTTTTACTTTTCTGTTATTTTTCTAATTATTTATAACAAATATTACTTTTAGAGAGAAAAAGTTATTTTAAGGTGAATTCTCTACACAAAATTGTTAATAGGTAAGAAATACAACACAATGATTCAGGAGTACCTATCTATCAGTCTTGAAAAAAAATCAAGATACAACATTTACCAAGTCACAAAACTAAGCCAACAACAGAGTTTTAATATGTAATTTTTAAAATTGCAGCTGTTGATGCTATAGCTCTTTAAACATGAGTTCTTGTAGAGCTCATATTAACCATAATATGCCATTAAAAATACACAGCCCAGTCCTGAAGCTTACTTTTGCCACATAAATAAAAACTTCGATTTCAATTTTTGAAATTATATTTAGAATTTGGCAAATATAGTTAAAACAGCAGGTAAAACATACCTGCTTGGAGAGTAAATACAATTTAATTAAAGTATAGATCATTTTAACAAAAGTTAAAAACTGTTTCAGTATGAAAATTTTTAGCAATGACTTTTTGTAGTAGCATTAATTTATTAAAACTAGCCTTTATTTTTAAGTGCTATGTTGAGTTTATAAATAATGAAATTTTAAAAATAAGAAAATGAAGCTAACAAAATACAGATGAGGCTGTTACCAGGCTCCGTGCATGTGAACAAGTGATGCGATAAACCTCCAGTCAGTGCGTTTAAGAAGCACGGGGTGCGCCGCCACATGGCAGCAACAATGGCATACCTAATCTGTAGCAGATGAAGAAAATTTGGCAAACTCACATTTTACAAGACACAAAGCTTAAAAGGAAAAAAATTTAAAAAAAAATCTGCATTAACTATTCTTTTTCAAACTATTGCAAACAAAGTGGAACTCAACCTTAAATTTAATCTTTTGCAACACAGTAAAATTAACGAGGCCTACTTCCCTTATTTAGGGTGCCAGAAAAATCAAATTACTGAAAAATGCTTTCCTAGCAACAAAAGACATACTTTTTTTTCTCCTATAACATTAACGTCTGATTTCTAAAATTTCTCATTACTTAGAGGAATGTCCACATCACTATTAATAATTAACTAGCTCATATGGCATGGCTATTTTATTAATCCTGTAAAATAATACTTTAGTTGGAGTTTCAAGTATGGAAAGTCAATGAAAATACTCCCTTAAACTTTATACAAATTTTATGTGTGGACACTTTCTATAGAGGAGACTCTCAATTTTCCAGATTCTCAAGATATCCCTCACCTCTAAGAAGTGAAGAATTACTTTAAGCACTACGACTGTTATTTTATTATTTTGTATAAGTAGCACAATGACAAGGACATAATGGGTAAACCATGATTGACAGATAAAACTACATTATTTTCAAAAGCTACATTTTGTTTTTATCAGTATATTTCTTGCATAGCTTCACCACAGTAATAAAATCTATATACTACTGATTTTAAAGTAATTTAAAACCAAAGAGAAAAAAATTGATTACCCAAAGCTAATTTATCATGATACATTTGTCTAGATGCTTTCATTTATTAAAGAGAAAGAGATAAATGAAAAGCAAAAATAGTCTATATAATCCCCTGATAAATCTTTGCAACTCACTCTATTTGTTCTGTAATGTAAGACATGTGGAAAGAAGTAAGAAAAGTAACCATAATCATACTAATGTTAACAAAATACGTTCTCTCTTACATAGAAGAGGACAGAGAGTATTCTAACTCTGGGAAACAGTCCCTTCACTTCTCGCTCTGATGTCTGGTACTGACACTACGTAACTCTTCACTGTAGCACTCCTAGACCTAAATGTATCTGTTTAGTGTTCTCCCTCTTCCACTGTATGACAGAGAGCCTTCAGGAGGACCAGTAGGATTCCTGTCATCTCTCACCATGCAATGTACAGAGCAATCTCTAGGCACACGGGAAGTGTCCAAACGCTAGTGGAATAAATTCAGGTTTTGCAATGAATGGTGAGACACAAAAACAATACATTGGAGGAAGGGTAAAATAAGTATGAAATAATAAAGGAAAAAGTGTGTCAATTCTGACATTCCTAGAGAACACATGGTTGAACACACAGTGGGTTTGAATGTGTCAGTTTGAAAAAAAAAAAAAACACTAGTAACTAATTCAGGTTTTTATAATCCATTTATGGTTTTTGTTACCTAACTTCAAGATACTTTATTTTTCTAACTACTGGTCTGCAATACAAATTAAAACAGGGTTAAGACTATCCTTCATTTAAAAAACACGAAAACACCACTCTGACTTATCACCAAATACAAAAATAATTTTGTGTTTACTTAAATCGCAAAATAAAACCAATAGAAACAATTGTTCAAAGTTATTAAAATATCAGCAAAACAGCCACGACTACAATAATGAATAAGATTTAATCATGTGACTAAGAATGTGACTCATTCATTTTTCTAGTTATACTGTATAAAACTCTTAACAAAAAACTGAGTTTACGCTATAATTCTCTCAAAATGCTTTCCTTTTCTTACATTCATTTCTATTTCCTAAAAGAACTGTAAATCAGTTTCTTTCTTGCTGACAGGGAAAATAAAGTTATTGGCATTACTGAAATTTTAAGTTACATATTAAATCTTTATGTGGGCTTTCATGAAGAAATAGGAGAGGGAGGGAAACAAAACAAAATGGCCACCAAAAGTAATCAAACCAATAAACATCCTGACAGAATATCAAGACATAAGACAACAATCTCAAAAGCTTTAGCAATTATTTCTGATGTCACCAGTTAAAGGATTAGTTGAAATTAAAACATTAAATTTGAAGTTAGTCAATAAGCAGCATTACAGTATGTTCAATTTAGTAAAAGTCTATTCTATTAATAGTTGATTTAATTTAAAAGATGACTGACAAAGTCTTGTCTTATAGTTCTGGAGCAGGAACCACTGCTTTTGATTTTCTTATTATGTATCCAATTTTATAATCATATTAAGTATTCTTTTCTTACCTTTTTAGGAAGTCATTTCACTGAAGGCAAGGAATAGGCCGCTGTTTACCAACCACCTAATTCCTGGCACTAACATTTCAAAAATCTTGACTGCTACCATCAACTTCAGAAAGGAAGCTCACTCTTCTCCCATATTCCTGAGTCCTGTCAACTGACACAGGGAGAGCAGTACAAGCTGTATTTTTTCCTGTGGTGCCTACCAGGTCCTGTAATATTTGTATGTGAAAACCTACAAACTGCAGGGTACTCATAGTCTTTGTATGCATTTACAAGTGAGTGTGTATGTATGCATGTATACTAACACACATAAATTTTTTTAATTTAAAATTCGTCAAGTTATAGTTAAGACAGAAACTATAAGTTGCACTTAAAAACAAAACAAATTGTCATTTTATGCCTATGAGCTCTAATTCTACAAAATAGTTATAAGACACAGTTAACTTTCTGGCATGTAGTAACATTTCCCACCTTTTCTGAACCAGATACATTTTATTAAACGCATGCTATAAACATAATATTCGGTGGTCGGTAAAGTCATGACCTACTTTTCTATGCAAAATGTCATCACTTTCCCAACAACCCAATATATGGATAGGTACCATGTGGATTCAGGCCAAATACAACCTTATCACCTACTTTTGGAAATAAAATTTTATTAAACACAGTCACACTACATTATTTATGTATTGTCTATAGCTATCTTCATATACAATGGAGCTGAAAAGTTGCAAGAACTACAGTATGGCTCTCAAAGTCTAAACAATAAACTATCTAGTTTGCCTCTTATACAAAGTTTGTCAACACCTCAATTAGTGTAACAACTACAAAAAAGAGGTGCTAAACTTAGCTGTTCATCATTACATACTTTAAATGAATGGTCTAACATCTTAACAGCAATGATCTAAAGTATATGTATTACCTCTAAGTTACACATAAAGCCACCAGCTAAAGTTTAGACCACTGACAACATGACAACTGCCAGGGAGCTTGTTAAAACAGATTTCTAAATCTATGGAAATTCTTTTTCAGTCTTAGACAGGGTCCAGAAATTTTTCCTAGTACCGTGTAGTCAACTCAAGGACCAAATACAAACACTTACAGAGATCAAATGCATTGTGTGAAACCACTAAGTAAGTGATTGAGCAGGATCTGAACCAAAGTGTGCTAGGTCCAAAATTTTATTTTGACTTTTCTTGAATGTAACTATTCTTTTAATATATCTGTTTTTGAGGGATAAGAGATTTTCTAGCTAAAAATATCAGTTATTGGGACCAGAAGATGGCTATGTTGCTGGATTGCCACGTAGCTGACTATGGTTCAAGTACCAGACCTGGGAGCTTAAAACTCATACCGGGTGCATGTGCATGCGTGCCCAAAATCCTGAGAGGAGAATGGAGGAGAAGGGACTGTGGCGTGGCCTTCCCCACCCGGGGGCTTGATTTCTCACTTTCTGTCTCTCTGTCTCTCTTGAGCTCTCTGGTAAGTGCACACACCCTATAGAAAAAAACTCAAAAGGGAAAAAAAATCAGTTATTATGGTTTAAAATCCAACCTATTATACTTTAGAAATATATATGCAGAGAATTCATACTGATCCAGTAGAAATTTGCGAGGATTGCCTACAACTTGCACATCTCAGAAATTAAGGGTCTGAAACACAGTACAGATACTGAGCTTGACGTCAAGGACGGTGCCTGGCTTTCACATTACTTTTATCTATCTGTATCTCATAGTTGGGTACAAAACAGTAAAGTCCTGGGCTCAAATCACATGAATAACTTAGAATGATAACAAGCTCAACATGTCTGTGAACATAATATGGGAGCTTAATCATTTATTCTTATCTCAATCTCAAAAGACTCAATGTGGCTATTATATGCTGTAACAAGGTTACCAATTGAGTAGGTAAATCACTTTGTGGTGCACATCCCTAATTTTTTAAAATTAATTAATTAACCTATTAATTGGGGTCAGCAAGTGGCACAGTGGTTAAGGGCACTGGACTCCCACATGCCCTACTGCTGTTCGAATCCTGGACCTGGTGGCTTGCTTTCTCATTTTCTCTCTCTCTCTCTCTCTCTCTCTCTCTCTCTGTCTCCCTCTGGTCAAATTAAAATAAATAAATAAATAAAGTTAAATAAAATAATCATTTTTTAAAAATTAACCTATTTATTTGTTGTGATTTTCAAGGTGCCAGGCCTGGGGCATGAACCATGGTCAACCATGTGGATATCTAGCACCTTAACCTCCTAGCGCCCTGATTTTGTTTTTTAAGTATCTACCCTATGGTATGTGCACCTGCCAGAAAGAGAGGAATAACGAGAAATCATCCCCTGGAGGAATGACCACCTAACAATTCCTTCTCCTCCAGTCTCCTCTTGAGATTTTGGACAAGCATGCGGACACGCCCAGTGTTTTTTTCAAGCTGCCAGGTCCGGGCCTTGAACCTCAGAATCAGCCATGTGGGATCCAGTGCCTTAATGTCCATGGCTACCTGCTGACCCCATAACTCTAATTTTAATTAGCCCTTTTGAGATAACTGCCATAAGTATTAATGAGTCCCAAATACATAATTTTTTGTATAATAAATGTATAAATCTAGCCTATTTTTGCTTAAGTTTTACATTTAGAGAACTTACATTTTATGTTAAGTATATGGTATGATATCATCTATTTATGACTAAAGACAAATAAATAATATGAAATGATTATATGGGGGATTATCAGAAAGTTTCATAGCATGGTTGGCCCTATGTAGCATAGCAGCTAAGTACTATTTATTGGCAGCTGGGTATTACAGATTACACGTTGCTGATCACAGTTCAAATCCAGCTCCAATATGCCATGCACATGCACACGTTCCATCCTGATGGGATGGAAAAATGGAGGAAAAAGAATTTGTGGTGAGACCGACTCTCATTGGGGAGTACATTTTTTCCTCTCCCTCTGGCAAGTGTGCATGCCTTCTAGCAATTTTTAAAAAAAAGGCTCCTTCAAAAATACATATTTAAAAAAAAACTAAGCAAGGATTTGAAATTTTTAACATCAAAACAAAGTTGTGACATAATTCTAAACTAAAATAAGCTTTCTGCCATATTTTAATGAGTTTTAGATTATACACAAACATTCCAACCACATTCTCTTTGTACTTATGTAACATCTAATCAAACTGGAACTGAATTTCTTCTTAAAAAAATAAAAGCCACAGGGTCCAAATGAGTCTTCCAAATAGTCATTATAAAACCATCAGTGGGCTGACAGAGGGCATGGTGGTTAAGGTAGCTGGACTCCCACATGGCTGACCGCGGTTCAAGTCCCAGACCTGGCAGCTTGCTTTCTCACTTTCTTTCTCTCTCTCTGTTTCTCTCTGGTGAACTTCAATAAAATAAAATAATGACAATGAATAAAATTTTTAAAAATAAAGAAAATATTTTAAAAAAATAAACATTAGTAAGGCGGGGGGGAGAACATTTCCATAACCAACACATAAATATAACCACAAACACAAAACAAATCGTACAAAACAGACATCTCTTAAAAAGGGTAAGCTATTAAAAAAATAGTGACATTTACAGAGAATATATGAAATTTATTCTGTGTAGAAAAATGAGACAAAAAAGTATGATTCAGATAACTCTTGGCCAAAAAGAAAAGACAACCTAAACTACTAAAGCCAAATTGAAGCATAAAGACTTTCATAAAAATCCAGGAACTTTGTAAATAACTGATCAATAATTTAGAGGTAGGCAACTATTTAAATAAAAAGGTAAAAATGCATTTTTTAATACCTAAGTCAAAGTAATCTGATTTTTTTGGTACCTTAGTTTTTAATTTTATGAACAAGTTTGTTCTATGAAATGAATATGCAAAATAAACTCGTATAAATAACAAAAGGTTAAAATTATATTCCAAAGGAAATAAAGAATTCTCTTTGGTTAACTTGCAGTTAAAAATAAAGCTGAGTGTCCACTTCAAATGTAAGATGAAGTCCCTCACTTGAAATTCCATTATATAAAATGTGCTTTTAGGTCTTGCACCAAACTTAAAGGCTAATACACTGCTTTAATGCATAACCAATGTTCTTGTTTTTCAAATGGCATTGAGATTTGGTTACCGAATAAAATGTAGTGCACATATAGTATGACAATTACATATACTAAATGGACAGTAATATATTAAAGGACACTGTCAAGTAGTGAATGGTTTAGAGAACACCTTAAGTTAAGAAACATAATTCCACTCAAAAATTTTAAGATGATCCAAAATAAAGGTGTTAGAGTAGTAAACTTTTATAAAACAAAATCTCTAAGCCAAACTAAAATATCAAATATTAAGGATATTCAACATGCTTTTGAAAATATGTGCTTAAGTCTACCACCTTGACAGTGTTCCCTTGGGTGTTTTTTTTTTCCCAAGTCAGCTATATATATATATTATATATATACATATATACATATATATATATATATATATATATGTATATATGTATATATATAATATAATATATATATAAAACCTTTGTGTTAGAATAGTTTCAACTTACAATCTCAAAAGAAGAGTCATAAGAAGTAATTAAATGTAATTATGGCCATGTTAATGGAAATTCTTTGGCTTTACTAAATTCACAACAGCAGACTTTTGATTCATAATATAGTCTTCTAGCTATAATGGCTATCTTCAGAAACTGTTACAGCTTCGGTTTCACACAAACTTTTAAAATAAACTTAATCTTTCAAACAAAATTATATTTTTAAATTTCAGTTTACTGAAGAGCATCTATCATTTAGCAACCAAACCTCAAACCATTTTACCAAATTGATAAATACAACCAAATGTTTCTTAAATATGACAGCAGAGAAAATCTGTATACAGCAAGATATGAATACACAAAAAACATTATACCAAAAAGTTACCACTGTCTACCTTGAAAAAGTTAAGCTTCCAAAGCTTCTAGATTATTTTTTAGTAGAAATAAATCTGAGCAACTACAAGTAATGTTTCTTTCATCTGTGGCTCTCTCTTCAGCATCAAACTATCTGACAAATCAGAATAAACAAGTAACGAGAAACCTGGAGACAAATTGTTTTTAACACTGTTATTCCAACACAGAGAAAATGTCTGTATTTATAAAGCAGCGTAGCATCAATCTGCTGATTTCTCCATATTCCCCACTACAAGCAGGTTCACTTTCAAATCATGAATAATCAAATAGGTTTATAGTTAAATGTATAAACAAAATCAGTTTACATTTAAAAATTCAACAGGAACCATGAACTGTTTCTAACTAATTTTAAAAAACACATTTTACCCAAATATGTAGAGAATATATATTCCTAATTTATCATAATTACCATGACTTTATAACCTAAAAGAAAATCTTTAAAGGCTTTACACATATTTTTATTCCTTGTACCTGAGTTAAATGTATTCATATTGATACAAAGATCAAAAGACCACTAGTAACATAAATCAACTTTACTTACTGCTAAAGTCAAATACCTACCTTGTTTCTCATTGTAGATTATATTCTTACACAATAGGTCATTATGGCAAAGAACAACAGGTGAGCCCAGATTGGAGAGATTCTCCTTCATCCAAGACATCTCTTCCTGAAGAATCTGAGAGCTTGGGATATCACTTAGGAACCTTTTAGTTTCAAAAGAAGAGTTATATCTTGTTTATCTTAATGACAATCTGTCAAATTCAATTAAGGATTAAAATCAACTTTGAGTAAGTCCTTTCCAGTTCATTGTATATACTCCTGAGTTACCACAATAAATCAGTTATTCCAAAAGCTGGAATAAAGACAACAACTAATGGGAGAGGTTAATGAAAGGGCACTATACAATCAGTTGGAGGCACAACCAGAGGAAGTGGAAATTTATCTCCTCTTTATGTGCATGTACACATCTTCTCTGCCTCTGTCACTAACGCATGATGTAGCACTAGAGGCTGGCCTGATACCGATTCCATGCCTTTGAACTTTTCAGCCATCAGAAATTATGAGCCAGGGGACCAGCAGGAGATGTGGTGGTTAGGGCACTGGACACTTCCACTTGGCTGACCACAGTTTGAGTCCCAGACCTGGAGGCTTGCTTTCTCACTTTCCCTCTCTCTCTGTGTCTCTCCATGGTCAAATTAAAATAAATGAATGAATAAATAAAATTAAATAAATAATTGTTTTTTTTAAAAAATGAATTATGAGCCATATAAACCTTCCTTTTATATAAGTCACCCAATTACAGGTATTTCTGCTTAGCAACAAAATAATACACTGAGACTCAAAATCTCCCTTTATATGCCAGGTACACACATATGTGCCTGAGATCCTGGCTGGCTGGGGTAGAACCACAGTGAAAACTCTCTTGGAAGTGCACACCTCTCTCTCCCCCCATTCTCTCTCTCATGGAAAAAACAAATTTAAAAACCATGGGCCAGCCTCATAGTCTCTAGGGGTTAAATAAGCTAGATCCCAGATGGCTACTGCAGTTCAAACCCCAGAGCTGGCATGTGGGTGTGCATGCCCAAAATCCTGACAGAATGGAGAAATGGAGGAAATGGGGCTGACCATGCATATTGGGAGGTGCTTTCTCCCTCCCTACCCCGCCATCTCTCTGTCTGATGAACACATGGGAGTTTTATTTTAAAAGAAGGAAACTTAAAAAAAAAAAAAAAAAAGGCAAAGTGTTGAAATAACAGGACTAAAGTATTTTAAATATGATCATTATAATTATGTACAAAAAAGGAATGAAAAATTATGAAAAATAAATGGCTTTGATAGTTTACTTAATTTGTATGTTCTAGTCTATTTTCTATTGGGGCAGGATACTTTTGTCCTGTTAGTTACCACATCCAGTATACCTCTAACTTTTTTGAAGTATCACTAACCTCCAGGATTTAAATTCTACATTGGAGAGTATAGTTAATGTAACTCAAAATCTAACTAAGTCATCTTTGAATGAAAATAATTTAAAAATTGTTGCTAATATTTACTTAGTACTTAAGGGACCAGAAGCTGTTTTAAGCACTTCACATATACTAACTCAATTAATCCTTACAAAAGGCAGATAATGGTTAACAACATATTGCTTTTGTCATTTCCGTTTTATAAGGCTAGGAAAGACAGTTAAGTAACTTGCTCCAGGTTACACAGAAGAAATACAACCTGGCAGAAATGAGATTTGATCCCATTCAGTCTGGCCCCAGAGTCAAGAGCCCTTTACAATAGCTCTCAACTCGACACTAAAAGTAAAAAAAAAAAAAATCCTTGCTTCAACATCACCATCTTCTTCATTGTTTTTAAATGGCTTTCATAAAAATGTTACAATAAAATAGCTGTTCCATCATTTTACAATACTATTTATTTTGGGGGCCAGCAGGTGACGTTAAAGGTTAGCAGTTCAAATCCTGAACCCGGTGGCTTGAAACTCACGCTGAGTGTGTGTATTGCATGCCCAAGATCTTAGAGGAGGAGAATGGAGAAGGGATTGTGGCATGGCCATTCCTCCCACGGAGTGATTTCTCACTTTCCCTCTCACCATCTGTCTTTCTCTCTGGAGAACACACACACACCCTAAGGCAAAAATCTATTAAAAAAAAGAATTCTATTTTTACCTTGTAGCATCCTAAACATCCAGCACACAGGACACACTTAACAGAAGTCTGGCTGTTTTAATTTCAGGGTATAGTTTTGTTTTGTTTTGTTTTGTGTTTTTGACTTAAGGTATATGTTCTCCCCTGAGAGAAACGGAAAGAGGGAAAGTAAAAAATCACCACCCAAAGCGGGGTGGCCATGCCGCAGCCCCTTCTCTTCCACTCTCCTCTCAGGACTTTGGACACACAAGCACATGTGCATAATGTAATCTTCAAGCCTTTAGGTCTGGGACTCAAACCACTATTGGCCATGTGGAAGTCCAGTGCCTTAACCACCATGCCACCTGCTAGCCCAGGGGTATAGCATCTTTATCAAATTCAAAATCTGACAAACCACCTGTAAATACAAGAATATATACAAATGAATCAAATTAATCTTTTAAATAATCATCTCAACAGCTATTTTTCCTTAGTGAATTACAAAAAAAATTAATGAAAGGAAAAGAAATCCTATAAATCGTGCTTGCCTCTGCTATTCTTTCTTTTTTTTTTTTTGGAGAGGTTTTTCGCTATAGGGCGAGTGCGTTCGCCAGACAGACAGAGAAAGACATAGAGACAGAAAGCAAGAAATCACCCCCCAGGGGGGATGGTCACGCAGCAATCCCTTCTCCTCCATTCTCCTCTTGGGATCTTGGGCACGCATGTACACGCGCCCGGCGTGAGTTTTAAGCCACCGGGTCCAGGACGTGAACCGCGGTTGACTACGTGGGAGTCCAGCGACATAGCCATTACGCTAACTGCTGGTTCCCACCTCTGCTATTCTTGAAACAAAAACTTTCTTAATACAAAGATACAGCCCTCACATATATTTTAAATATAAAGGACAATATAAAATTTGTAATTTCTGCATTAACATTAATCATACTACATAAAAACATGTTTACATAATTTAGATTCTATAATCTCTAAGTACTGACCTATAAAAAAATTTATACAGAAAACAATGAAATATCTTAGTCATTTTGAACTTGGGTAGTCAGTCTTGCAAAAGATAGGCAAGATGCCAATAAGTAAGTTTTCAACTTCATTACATGGGATTTAACACAGTAACAAAGTTGAAAATTCTTTATTGTTTTACAACAAAGTCAGCCCACACTTTTTTACACTCCAATTTTTACTATAGTGTCCCACTGTAGATCTTTAGGACTTTTCAAAATATCTTTGAGCAAAAGAAAAAATCTGTAAAGGTCTCTATGGCCAGCACACAGTATGAAAAAATATTCTCATTCATAGTAATCTTTAGATTACAATCATTTCCAAATAAGTATTCTATACTTGTTTCTTGTCTCCCTATCTCGATCCTATCTTCACTGTTGGTTGGGTTCTTTTTGGAGGGAGGAAATGCATTCAGGAGGACAGAGAGGAAACTACTTCTGTAATGCCACCTAAGAGTCCAAGAGTCAATGTTAATTTTACTTCTAACAAAACCTAAAAGCAGATTTTATATAAAGAAGCCCCATAGTTAACTTTGAAACCCTATTATAGAAAAATGAAATATAAAGCATAATTTCAAATGTAAACGTAATTTTACCTTTTATTAATGTCTTCATCTGCAAATCCTGTGGGAATGAGAGAGAAATATTTTCCCATCTTTAACCATAGATTAGATTTGGGAATCCAGCCATTGTGTGCATGGATGGCATGAATCTTAGCAAGTTGACGAGCAATTAGCCTGTTTAAAACAAAACAGCATAAAGAAGATAAAGTTAAGCATCATGAAGTTCATACGATCGTTAATATTCTTGTTTTTGTCTACCTAGTTTCTAGTAAAAGGGTTCTGATTTTGCTTGGAGCAACTTCCATCATCCCCCTTGCTTTTAGTTCATGTGGTTCACATATCACATTCCTCTGTATCCCACCTGCACAATTAACTCCAGGATTGAACCCATGAACCCATGACTTGTCCAGAGTATGCCATCATCCAGGCCAGAAGTGATTGGCTCAGGGCATGTTACCTCTGTTAAGTCAAAAAGATCTGATCCTAGATTCACAAAACTACTAGTAAAAGAGGAAATTTTTTCCACCTGAAGTTGCTAAATTGACTACAGAAGACCGCTGATCATTATTATGACAACTCTTAAGAAAATAATTCTTTTTTTAAAGAATTATTTTATTTAACTGTATTTATTTACTCATTTTAATTTGACCAGAGAAGGACAGAGGACAGAGCGCATGAGAGAGAGAGAAAGCGAGAAAGCAAGCCGCTAGGTCCGAGACTCAAACCGTAGTTGGCCATGTGGGAGTCCAGCACCTTTAACCACCACGCCACCTGCCAGCCCCAAGAAAATAATTCTTTAAAAAAATAAAAAAACAAAACAAAACAAAAACCTCTAAGAAACCAGCAGATGACATGGTGGTTAAAAAAAATCCTCTGAGAGGCCAGCAGATGACATGGTGGTTAAAGCACTGGATTCCCACATGGCCAACCACAGTTCTGAGTTATGAACCAGGGCGGCTTAAAATCATGCCAGGTGCATATGCACACATGCCCCATATCCCAAGAGAATGGAGGACAAGGGATTGTGGCATGACCTCCCAGCCAGGGGATGATTTCTCACTGTCCTGCTCTCCTGCGAGCACACACGCCCAGTAACCAAATCCCCTCCCCTCAAAAAAAAAAAAAAAAAAAAAAAAAAAAAATGAAGGGAGGTAACCTGTCAGGATAAAAAGCTAACAATAAAACAGAAGAAAGCGATATTCTTTGCTTAAATAAAAATTATTTATTTTATTTTATAGATTTATTTTAATTTGCTATAAGACACATGCACTCACCAGAGAAGAGACAGAGAGAGAAAATGAGAAAGCAAGTTGCCACGTCCAGGACTAGAACCATGGTCAACTTTGTGGGAGTCTAGAACCCCAACCACCTTGCCACCTGCTGGCCTCTAGAGTAATAGTCTTCTTTTTCTAAATTTTATTTATTATTATCATTATTTACTTGCTATAGGCTATACTTGCACTCACAAGACAGAGGAAACATGAAAAAGCAAGCTGACAAGTCTGGGACTTGAACTGTGTCTTGCCACCTGAGAGTCCAGCACCTTTACCATTAAACCATCTGCTGGCCCTAGAGTGATATTCTTAATGTCACTGTTGAATCTACTGAATCTATGCGTTCCTGAACTCAGCATTGTCAGTTACGTACCAACAAATTCCTTCTCTTTTAAGTAAGTTGAATTTTCAAATTATCATCCTCAATCAGCAATCTTAGCCTTAACCTATCTTGTGTATTACCACAATACTAAAATCTATAATCTTTTTATGTATATGTACTTTGAGTAATACCACCCAAATAAACAAATCAGTAAACAAACATTTATTATATAAATTCAATAAAGACTAACCAGGGCTTGGGACCAGCAGTTAGCGTAATGGCTATGTCACTGGACTCCCATGTAGTCGACCGCGGTTTGAATCCCAGACCCCGTCAGCTTAAACTCACACCGGGAGCGAGTGTGGTCATGTCCATGATCCCGAGAGGAGAATGGAGGGGAAGGGATTGCGGCATGGCCATCCCCCTTGGGGGGTGATTTCTCGCTTTCTGTCTCTCTGTCTTTCTGGCAAGCACACACGCCCTATAGCAAAAAAAAAAAAAAAAAGATAAAAAACTAAATAAATAGATACATAAAAATACTAACCAGGGCCATCAAGTGGCATGGTGGTTAAAGTGCTGGACTCCCACATGGCCAACTACAGTTCATGTCCCAGACCTGGCGGCTTGCTTTCTCACTCTGTGTGTGTGTGTGTGTGTGTGTGTGTGTGTGTGTGTGTCTGGACAAATTTTTAGAAGTAATAATAAAAAACAAATTAAATAATTATTTTAAAAATAGTAATTAGACTAACCTTCCCCAAGACCACATATCCATGCCTATTAAAATAAAGAAAAAAATCTGTTTGTATGCCAGTCTTTCCTATATGGATAGAACACTAAATTCGAACAGACTTACAGGACTTAAGCACCAAGTAACTTCATGAAACAGCATGTGATGATAAAGTCAAAATACAATGAATGGAGTGCACACTCACACCACACCCTTTTTTGGGGGACAGGGTTTTGCTAGGCCATGATTCCCCTGCCTCAGCCTTCCAAGAAGCTGGGACTACAAGCTCCCAAATCTCAGCCCCATACACAAGCACGAGCATACAAACATACAAACATACATACATATACATAGCAAGCCAACAGGAACTGGTTTTGAGAGATTTTGGCTATACGGCCGGCGCAGGCATAGATAGACGGAAGCCGGAAATCATGCCCCAGGGGAGATGGTCACACATCAATCCCTTCTCCTCCATTCTCCTCTCGGGATTTTGGGCACACATGCACCCCATGAGAGTTTTAAACCATAGTGAACTACATGGGAGTCCAGCAATGTAATCATTATGCCATCTGCTTGTCCTAAGAACTAGTTTTAAAACTTGAGCAAAGAGGGGAAACAGAAGACTTGATGAAAGATACATAAATGACGACATAAAACTCAAGGGGCAATCTACTTCAATGAAATATACCCCAGAAATGTTTACTGAATAAATGAGATCAGTGATTCAGAAGAATGACCAGAAGAATGATCAATACTAGAACAAGTATTTAATTTCAACAAATTTTATTTGCGGTGGCTTAAAAACCAAATGAATAATAATGTATTTTTTATAGTTTTACCTTGGGTTTATTCGAGATCCTATTCTGCAAAGTATAAAACCTAATCTTAGAAGCTGTCCAGTTAACCAGCTAATGGTGACTGGAATGATAATCCTATGGCAAATATTGCAAAAATGAACAAAACAGTATGGCCATGACTCCAAGGGAGTGCTTACAGGTTAACAGGATCTATCTTGTATGAATAATTGCTAAAAGATTAAGTATTAACTAATTGAGTAATTGAATATCTTTCCTACTCTTGGCAATACAGTGGCTGAGACTGAACTGAGGTTTGAAGAAAAACTCAAGCTCTTTGCCGTATAAAATATCATTATAAAACTGCACAAAATCAGCTGGGTTTTCATTCCAATTTTGCAATTTTATTTGTAATCTGAACTTAAACCATATCTTTTCTCTGGTTCTTGATTCCTTACAAGGAAAACAAAATAACTGGCCTATTACCTAGTCTGGAAGTCACCTTTTACATCTAATCTCATATGTTCCTGAATACCAGGAAAAAAATTAACATCTTCATAAATTTTAATCTATTTAAGGTTTTAAGTTCAATAATGATAACCAGAGCTTCACATTCTAATTTAAGAGACAATAATCCTGTAGACTGATTTCCCATTTCACAATTTCCTATGAGTCACAGAAAGAAAGATTCAACGTACATAAGCTTGAGTGATGAAGGCAATATTTTCCAAATCATAGTGATTTTTATCAAAAAAATTTATCAATACAATTATTACTTCAAACAGATTCCTAAAATTGTGATGAAATTATAATATTAAGCTATTTCGTATATATAAAATGGTATACATATTCTGCACAAGGTAATACATGCCTACTCTAATGGAAACAAATGATCTATATTAATGATCACCATATCACTGCATAATTAACAGTTGCATAAAATATGTATCAGTAAAGATATATTTGCCCTTCTAGATGCACTGTTAATATAAGATTTTATATAAAGGATAAAATTAATATTAAAAAATAGTATGTTTATAAAACAGGTAAAATATATTTATAGTGTTATACAATAAGATAATTAGAATGTACACTAAACTGGGAAGGAAGAAATAAAACTATCTTTGTTTACAGGTAACATAATTGTTCATAAAAACAAATCCAAAAGAACTAACCCCAAACCCCTAGAACAATAATTTTAGCAAGCTTGCAGGATACAAGATTAATTTACAAAGTCAATTGCTTCCCTATATGCTAACAAAGGAAATTTGAAAATAAAATGCAATACTTTTACTAGTAATACCATCCAAAATGAAATACTTGGCCATCAATCTTACAAAATATGTACAAGACATACAAGGAGAACTACAAAACTCTGATGAGGGAAATCAAATAACTAAATTAATAATGAAGAGACATTCCATATTCCCAGATAAGAAGGCTCAACAGTCGAGATGTCAGTTCTACCCAACTTGATATACAAATTCAATGGAATCCCAATCAAAATCCTAGGAAGTTAATTTGTAGATACCAAGAAACTGATTCTAAAGTTTATACTCACATTGTATTTCATATATAATTATCATTTCTCAACTAAAAATCAATTTAAAAATTAAAGAAAAGTTCTTAAAAATAGGTTATATGGAAGGACAAGGATTCAGCAGATAAAATGAAGTAGAAAGACACGTGTCAGGAAGACCAACACTACCGACTTCAAGACTTTCTATGAAGCTGCAATAATCAAGATCGCAGTATTTGCAAAACAGACAAACCGATCAAGGAGCAAATAGGATGCCCAAGAATACAGTCAAAAGATCTTTGACAAAGAACAAAGGTAATTCAACAAAGAAGTTTTTTTTGAAGAAATGGTACTAAACTGGACATTCACATAGAAAAAATATTACCTCACACCCTTCAAAAAAAATCTCAAAATAGATTACAGACCTCGGGCCAGTAGGTAGGGTGGTGGTTAAGGCCCTGGATCCCACATAGCCAACTCCATGATGGAGTCCCAGACAAAGTGGTCTGAAAAACATATCAGGTACATGTGTATGTGTGCCCAAAATCCCAAGAGGAAAACGGAGAAGAAAGGATGGCAATGTGGCCCTGCCCCCTGGAGAGTGCTTTCTTTCTTTATCTCTCTCTCTTAGCAAGTGTATGCACCCTTCAGCAAAAATTAAAAACAAACAAAGACAAAAACTACTGAAAAGATGACATAAGAAAAAATCTGGATGATCATGGGTTTAGTAATCACTTTTTAGATATGACACCAAAGACTCAACCCATGAAGAAAAGAATTGAGAAGCTGGGCTTCATTAAAATTGAAACTTCTGCTCTGCAAAAGATAGGAAAATGAAAAGTCAAACCACAGACTGGGAGAAAATACTGACAAAACAAATATCCACCAATAGATTTTACTCAAGAAATAAAATACAACTATCTCTTAAAACTGGGCAATAAAAACAAGACCTAATTTTTAAAATGGGGGACCAGCAGATGGCATAATGGTTACATTGCGGGACTCCCATATAGTTGACTGCAGTTCAAATCCCAGACCTGGTGCCTTAAAATTCAGGCCGGTGCATGTGTATGCATGCCCAAAATCCTGAGAGGAGAATGGAGAAGGGACTGTGGTGCAGCCATCTCCCCCACCCCGGGGGGGGTGGGGGGGGGGGGGTGGGGTGTTCTCACTTTCTGTCTCTTTGTCTCTGTCTCTCTAGAAAGAGCATGTGCCCTATAGCAAAAATCTCTCTTTAAAAAAAAAAATGGGCCAATGACCATGTCAGTCACTTCTTCCTTCATCAAAGAAGATATACCGACACCAAATAAGCATAGGAAAAAATACTCCACAATTTACAAGGAGACTTCAAAAAGTTCTTAGAAAAATGGAATTAAGGGGACCGGCAGTTGGCCAGTTGGCATAACGGCTATGTCGCTGGACTCCCATGTAGTCAAACATGGTCCAAGTCCAGGACCCGGTGGCTTAAACTTACGCCAGAAGCATGTGCGTGCGTGCCCAAGATCCTGAGAGGAGAATGGGGGAGAAGGGATTGTGGCATGGTCATCTCCTCCTGGGGGGTGATTTCTCGCTTTCTGTCTCTCTGTAATCGATCATGGTCCGAGTCCCGGACCCAGTGGCTTAAACTCATGCCAGGAGCATGTGCGTGCGTGCCCAAGATCCTGAGGAGAACGGGGGAGAAGGGATTGTGGCATGGTCATCCCCCCTGGGGGGTGATTTCTCGCTTTCTGTCTCTCTGTCTCTCTCTGTTTTTCTGGTGAATGCACGAGCCCTATAGCAAAAACCTCTTTAAAAAAAAAAAAAAGGAGGGAACCAGCAGTTAGCGTAATGGCTATGTCACTGGACTCCCAAATAGTCGACCGCGGTTCATGTCCCGGACCCGGTGGCTTAAAACTCATGCTGGGCGCGTGTGCATGCGTGCCCAAGATCCCAAGAGGAGAATGGAGGAGAAGGGATTGCGGTGTGACCATCCCCCCCGGGGGGTGATTTCTCACTTTCTGTCTCTACGTCTCTCTCTCTCTGTCTGGCAAGCGCACGCGCCCTATAGCAAAAACCTCTCCAAAAAAAAAAAAAGGAAAAAGAAAAATAAAAATGGAATTAACCCTGGCAGCTTGCTTCCTTCCTCACTTTCCATCTCTCCCTCTCTCTCCCTCCCTCTCTCTCTCTCTCTCTCTCTCTCTGGTTAACTTCAAAAAATTAAAAATAAAATAACAATGAATAAAATTAGATAATTATTTTTTTTAATTGGTTTATTTCAGTGCAAAAAATGTTTGAAATCCATCCGTAGTTTTTTCATAACACATATTTCCCTGACCTTTCAAAAGACGCCTTAGTGGGCTGGCAGGTGACATGGTGGTTAAGGTGCTGGACTCCCACACAGCTGACCCACAATTCAAGTCCCAAATCTGGCAACTTGCTTTCTCACTCTCCACCTCTCCTTCCTCCTTTCTCTCTCTCTTTTCCTCTCTCTCTCTGTCTCTCTCTGGTCAAATTAAAAAACTATAATAATAATAATAAATAAAATAAAAAATAATTTTTTTTAAAAAAAGACCCTTTAGTATATATCATCAGGGAAATGCAAAATAACCCAGTGAGGTGTGTAGGAGACAGTGGTGCAGGAGTAACACAATGCTCTGTGATTCTGAACTACATGGGACAGTCCTAATTTGGCATCCTGAGCCTCCCCTCCCTCGTGAACAAGTATGCACATACCAGTGATCCATGTTGGCTGAGGCTGGAGATACACTTCAGCATAAAGACCCTAACTGGGGTCCCTATCTCTCTTCCTCTATCTCTCCATTCATGTTGATTTTTTAAAAATAAGTAAAAACAGTGATGTGCCATTACACACTTGGAATAGCCAAAATTCAGAACACTAACAATACCAAATACTGGCAAACATAAAGCAATTCTCATTCACTGCAGGTGGTAACACAAATGTTACAGACACTTTGGGAGACAGTTTGGTGGTTTGTTACAAAACTAAACATACTTTTACCACATAACCCAGCAATCATGCTACTTATAATTTACCCAAAGGAGCTGAAAACTTATTTCCACATAAAACCTAGACAGAGATATTCAGAGTGGCTTTATTCATAATTAGAAAAACTTAGAAGCAACCAAGGTAAACTAATGAAATACTATTCTGCATACCAAAAAAAAAAAAGGCATAAAGCCATAAAAAGACACAAAATAAACTTAAACACATATCACTAAGTGAAATAAGTCTACATCCTGCATGATTTCAATTATATGACAATCTGAAAAAGGCAAAACTATGGAAGCAATAAAAAGGTAAATGGTGCTATGGGTTTGTGGGAAGGAAGAACAGTCAGAGCATGGAGATCTTTAGAGCAGTGAATTTGTACTATTTAATACCATAATGGTGGATACATCTCATTACACATTTTTCCAAACTCCACTACAAATACTGAACTTGAATATACACTATAGACTTCAGGTAATAATGATGTGTCAATGTAGATTTAAGAATTTTGACAGGGGCTGGCAGTGGTGTGACGGTTAAGGGTACTGGACTTCCACATGGCTGACTGCAGTTCGAGTCCTGGACCTGGTGGCTTGCTTTCTCACTTTTCCTCTGTCTCTCTCTCTCTCTCGCTCACTCAGTCCCTTTCTGGTCAAAATTAAAATAAATAAATAAAGTTAAATAAAATAATTCCTGTTAAAAAAAAAAAGAATTTTAGCAAATGAACTACGATCCATGTGCCAGGGCACAAGTTGCAGTTACAGATAAGGGAAATCTCTGTATATTCCTCTTGCTGTGAACTTAGAACTGCTCTATAAAAAGAGATAAAATATTTCAGTGGAGAACCAGCAAATTGTGTAATGATTATGTCACTGGACTCCCACATGGCCAACCACGGTTTGAGTCCCACAGTTGGAGGCCTGAAACTCACACCAGGTGCCAGTGCGTGCCTGCCCAAGATCCCTGGAAGAGAATGGAGGAGAAGGAATTGGGATGTGGCCATCCTCCAGGAAGTAATTTCTCACTTTCTGTCTGTCTCTGTTTATCCAGCAAATGTGCGCACCCTCTAGCAAAAATCTAGCCCCCCCAAATGTATTTCAAAGGAAAATCTCTTCATTAAGGTAACTTAGCATTATTTAATGAGTCATTAATTTATGTTTTATATATATACATATATACATATATATGTATATATATAAAACGATTATACAAAAAAAAGCAAAGATTTCTGTTTTTTACTGTCAGACTGGTCCATTCACGTAGTGTCAGTGAGGTTTTACTCTAGTAACAATATTAACTGCAGCTTTAAAATCCCATACTCCATGAAATCAAATTTTTGACAATCTCAATGCTTCAGAGAATTCCTCAAATATTGACTAATACTAACTGCTCTCTCTTAGAAGCTTTTTAAGAATTCAAAATATTATAATAACAAATTTCTTGAAATTGAAAAATGTATAACCCTTAATCCTACAATCAAATAGTATTTTATTTTTACGTACTCCTTTTAAGTTTTCACATAAGTACATTATTACCTGATTGCAGGCACAGATAAATAAAAATATTGAATTTCCGTTTTAGTCCTGTATCAACCTTTCTGCACGAATTAGGTAATATTCAAAATAATTATTTCAATAGTAGCATAATACTCCTTTTGTGATATATCTCAATTACATCTGAATAGAAGAGATTTCTGATTGTTGCTACCAGAAATACAGCATATAACTTTCTTGTATGAATTATCATATATTGTCCTAAAGGGAACATTATCAATTTTACAAGCAACCCACAATGTACCAATTCCACTATGGTACTCTAAGCATACTTTCTGATAAAAGTGCAACTATTTATTTGAAACTGCATTTCTTCCATTATGTTTGTCATTAAATTTCAGCAGGGATTCCCCAAAAGAGGCAAGAAATTCCTGATGAGAAATTTGAGAAAATGTCTAAGCATCTTTAATTTTAAATCATTTTCTGGGGACCAGGAGATAGTGGAATAGTTACGTTGCTGGACTCCCACGTAATCAAAAGGGGTTCGAGTTGCAGATCTGGTGGCTTAAAATTCACACCGGGTGTGTGTGCACGCATGCTCAATATCCCAAGAGGAGAATGGAGGAGAAGGAATTGTGACGTCAACATACCCCCGAGGGGGTGATTTCTCACTGTCTCTCTGGCTAGTGCATGCACCCTATAGCAAAATCTCTTTTAAAAAATTGTTTTTTTCTGAAGGTCTCAGAAATACTTGATTGTTGCCAAAAAATGCTCAAATAAAGTATATCCTAACAATATTCTGTAAGCGGGATAACTAAGCAGATGTGATCTCAATGAAATACTGTCTAATTTACCAAGTATAGCCACAGTAAGCTACCTTGCCTGTTTTCAAAACTTTTCCTGAGGTTGACCCCATAGTCTATGGAGCCAAATTCCACACAGCCTCCCAAGGATTGAATTTGGTACCTTGAAAAGCATGCCGGGCATATAAGCATGCACACCCAGAATCCCAACAGGATATATAAATGAGAGAGAAGCGAGTACAACATGACCATGCCCCAACCTTTTCTGTTCTTTTAGGTATATTATTTATCTTTTTTTTCCCCAAGATTACTGTCTGTCATAGAGCATGGGGTCGGTAGATGGCATGGTGGTTGAGGGCACTGGACTCCCACATGACTGACCACAGTTCAAGTCCCAGACACCTGGCGGCTTGCTTTTTGACTTTCTCTCTCTCTCTCACTCTGTCACTCTCTGGTCAAATTTAAATAAATGTATGAATGAATGAGTGAATGTTAAATAAAATAATTATTAAAAAAAAATTGTAGGACAGAAGTGACTATTTGAATTCTTTTCCTCCCCCAAACATATAGACTAAATCAAACGTATAATCCAAAGCTTTTCATATTCAAAGCAGATACTCTTGCACATCTTTTTGGGGGGAAGATTTTTTGCTACAGGGCATGGGCACTCTCCAGAGAGACAAAGACAGAGACACAGAAAGCAAGCAATCACCTCCCACGGGGGATAGCCACATCGCAATCCCTTCTCTTCCATTCTCCTCTTGGGATTTTGGGCACGCATGCACATGCACCCAGCGTGAGTTTCAAACCACCGGGTCCAGGACTCAACCACAGTTGGCTATGTGGGAGTCCAGTAATTTAACCATTATACCATCTGCTGGTCCCTTGATTATAATCTTTAAAAAAAGAAAACCAAACTTATTTAAATTACTATCTATCTACCTATCTATTTTATATATAATTGACTAAAGAGGGACAGTGAGAGAAAGGGAAAGTGAGAAAGCAAGTCACTAGGTCTGGGACTCAAACCACAGTCAGCCATGTGAAAGTTTAGCGCCCTTAACCACCACGGCACTTGCCGGCCCCCCGGATTATAATCTTAATATAGGCATATAACTATGACTACATGAACCAAAAGAAGAGAGTACCATGGGCTCTGATCTAAAGATCAACCAATGTTTACTGAAGCAGTGATTAATCAGTTCAAATTGTTGGCTGCATATTAGCCTGACATTTCAATAGTTTCCTGAAAGTTCTTAACTACTGTACATGGAAACATTAAGATGCATAATGATGGGTTAAAATGTGACAAGTAAACCCACTGAGGTAACGAGTATCTGTTAATTAATAAATCAAAAACTCTCCATGACATAAGGTCATGTCCAATTCTTTCTCTTCCAACTCTCCCTCTTTTGGGGATTTTGGGGACACACACATGCCTGGCATATTTTTCTAGTGACCAAGTCTAGTACTAACTGTGCATTCAGCCATGCAGGATCCAGCTTCCTTAACTAGGCCACGGAGCCAGCCCTAGAATTTCATTTTTAACAGGAAAATTAAATAACTGATCATTTGAACTAATCACAAATAGGCTATTTTTTAATTGCCAGAGGTTGTGCCAGTTTACCAGAGACAGACAGGAGTATCTGTTGCTAACCCTTTTCCAGCAAAGGAGAGTTTCCACTGACTCCAACCTGCAGGTATCATAAAGGTGGGTGTTTCAGTTCCCTTTTTAGGTTGTTACACTCAAATTTTCATTTCAGAAAACTTCAGATCTTTCTTTGCAGCATTCAAGTTCTCTTCTTTAGACATCCCACTTGAAATACTTCTAATTGTTTCTAAGTATTATGAAGTGGGAAGGGGATGAGCTCTAGGTACTACCCATTGGCCATCTTTCTTTTTTTTTATTGGAGAGGTTTTTGCTACTGGACGCGTGTGCTCACCAGACAAAGAGAGACAGAGAGACAGAATGCTAGAAATCACCCCCCCCCCCCCCCCCCGGGGAATAGACACACTGCAATCCCTTCTTCTCCAATCTCCTCTCAGGATCTTGGGCACGCACGCACACACGTGCCCAGCGTGAGTTTAAGCCACCGGGTCCGGGACTCAAACCGTGGTCGATTACGTGGGAGTCAAGCGACATAGCCATTACGCTAACTGCTGGTCCCACCCATTGGCCATCTTGATCCTATCTATCCCCTAAGTGCACGTCTATATCCAAGAAATGTGTTCTTTCACTAGGATAGTGTTAGTTTACTTAGGAGGAGCTGTTGTTTTTATTGTGTAAGAATCTTCTTGCTCATAAGTACAATAAGTCTTTCCATTTGCTCAGTTCTTTTTTGTATTCATTTTTTTCCTTTATTGCCATCACATAGTGGCACACTTGCTTCACTGTTGTTAAATTGCTAACTATACTGTCATCATTTCTATGAATGTTCTTCTATGTATGGACGTATTTATATATTATTTTATAAAATATTAATTTATTGGCACTTTGTATTTGAAGTAGTTTTTAGGAGATTCGTGATTTCCCTAGGTATGAATGGTACGCAAATAATTTTTATTTGTTTCCTTTTGTACTTAATTGACTGATCACCTCTCATATATGCTTGATTAACAGTTGTGGTGGATCATGCATATTCTCTAGTGTTTCCTTATTAACTGTGTTGCTGCCTTTCACAACAAAGTATATACCACCATTGAACTGACACAGCTCATAAAACTGAGGAAATCTGGTTTCGTAATGTACTCTTAATTAAAGAGTTATTCTGCCTAAAGGAATTTCAATATGGCATCTGATACCATAACTTTCTACCATCAGAAAAAGGAAAAAAGAAAGAAAGAAAACAAGACCCAGGCCAGCACACTAATAGGAGTAGTTAAGCACTGTGCACTGGGAGTTACATCCCATGTACCCAACTGCAGTATGAATTCCATTCTTTGTGGCTTGAAAAACACTTGTGGCATGTGTGCATATGTGCCCAAACACCTGACAGGATGGAGAAATGTGGGGAAAAAGGACTATGTGTGCCCACTGGTGCTTAACTCTCTCTGTGCTGCACTCATGTACCACCTAACAATTTAAAGAAAATAAAAGAGGAGGACCCAGCAGGTGGCACAGTGGTTATGGTGCTGGACTCCCACATGACCAACCACAATCCACATCCCAGACCTGGTGGCATACTTTCTCACTTTTCCTTTCTCTCTCTCTCTGGTCAAATTAAAAAGTAACAACAACAAATAAAATAATTCTGTAAAGAAAAATACAGAAGAGGGAAAAACTACCCCAAATATCCAACTTCTATCACATGGCTATATAGAGCAAAAGACAGTAAGAATCTGGACAGGCAGGTGGCGTGGTGGCAGGTGGCGTGGTGGTTAGGAGCACTAGACTCTCACATGGCCGTTCAAGTCCTAGACCTGGCAACTAGTTTTCTCACTTCCCCTCCCTCCCTCCCTCCTTCCTTCCTTCCCTCTCTCTGTCTCTCTCTCTCTCTGTCCCTCTCTGGATAAATTAAAATAAATAAATAAAAGTTTAAAAAGTTTAAAAAAATAATAACCTGGACATCTGAATGTTTAAATCTGGTGTACTAAAGAGAGTTCAAGAATATCAATGTATACTGCATAAACTGTGAGATTTAGGGACCAGCAGTTAGTGTAATGGCTATGTCGCTGAACTCCCACGTAGTTGACTGCGGTTCAAGGCCCAGTGGCTTAAACTCACACCAGGCGTGTGTGCACACGTGTCTTTCTGGCAAGCTCATGCACCCTATAGCAAAAACCTCTCCAAAAAAAAATGTGTGAGATTTACACTTAAGCAGTTAAGACTACTAGATCTTGGGTCAGCCTATGGTTGAGCCCTTTGTATAGGGAGCTGGATCCCACATGGCCAACTGAGGCCCAAATCCAGCCCCAGTGGCTTGAGAAATGAGCTGGGTACATGTGCAGATGTGTCCAAAATCCTGATGGGATGGAGAAATGGAGACAACAGATTACACCTGAGCACCCTGAACTGGGGCATGTTCTCTGTATCTCCCTCTCCGGCCAGCTTATGTGTTCTCTGGCAATTAAAAATAAATTACTGGGCCAGCAGGTGTCACAGTGGTTAAAGCACTAGACTCCACGTGGCCAACTGCAGTTTGAGTCTGAGACCTGGTAGCTTGCTTTCTCACTTTCCTCCTTTCTCTCACTCTCTCTCTCTCTCTGGTGAAAACACATGCCCTATAACAAAAGTTCAAATAATAATAATGACAATAAATAAAATATTTTAAATTATTTCTTCATTTAATTTTGTTATTAATATTTTTTTTTAATTTGACCTGGGGGGGAATTGAGAAAGCAAGTCCAGGACTTGAACCACAGTTGGCCATGTGGGAGTCTAGCACCTTAACCACCACACCACCTGCTGGTCCCTAAAATAAATAATTTTCTTAAAAAGATAACTAGACCTAGGGGCCGGCAGGTGGCATGGTAGCTAGGGTGCTGGACTCCCAAATGGCCAACTACTGTTCGAGTCCCTGACCTGGTGGCTTGCTTTCTCACTTTCCCTCTCTCTCTCTCTCTCTCTCTCTCTCGCTCTCACTCTCTGGTCAAATTAAAGAATAATAATGATAAAAAATAAATAAATAAAATAATTCTTTTAAAAAATTACTAAACCAATAAAAATGGTGTTACCCTTGGAGACCAGCAATAGTGGCACACAGATAGTCTCACCAAACCACGGATTTCATTTATTCCCCTGCCAACCTAAACATACTGGGTGTGGATGTGTGTACCCATAAACCCAGCTAATTGGAGGACTGGGGCGGAGGGATCATGACCTATTGCTGGGGCCAGATGGAGGTACAGCTGTAAAATTAACACTGTGAGGCAGAACCACAGAAGAAAGTTGCCAGTCCATGTCCAGAGCCCTCCTTCAGTACGCTGGGCATATGTGTGACCAGGATCTGGGCTGGTTGAGGCTGGGAATGAGTCGCAGCATTCCCAGTCAAAGGTACTATACCTCTCCGTGTGTGTCTCCGGCTCACGTAATAAACTTAAAAATTAAAAACGTCTATCACTCACCCTACCCTACAAAGGGAAAAACACGCTATTAACTTTTTTTTTTTATTATCTATTTTTTATTACATTGAATTACATATAACTTTACAGTGTATTACATTGCTTTTTCAAAAGGGAATGCCATGCATGTCAGTCAGTACAGAGACATTAATCTCCCCGCTTCAACATTCAATATCTTTCCTATGTTTCCCCCAAACATTATTATTATTATTCTAATTATTTTTTTATAATAAACATGATTTTTTTTTCCAATTATCAGATCATAAAGTTCCCAACAATAGGGAACGTAGACTCCACTCAGGGCTGGACCAAGGGTGGGTCTCGTGCAGCCCCGCAAATGTAGGTGAGTCTCCATGGAACACAGTTTCAGGAACGTGGCTCAGGAAAGCAGAGACGGCCATCAGCTGATGCGGCACGCGGGGCAGACCCCGGCCACGGCCCGCGGGGCAGAGCCCCGGCCATGGCACGCGGGGGCAGACCCCGGTCACGGCACGCGGGGCAGAGCCCCGGCCACGGCACGCGGGGGCAGAGCCCCGGCCACGGCACGCGGGGCAGAGCCCCGGTCGGGCCGGACCTCCGGATAGGGCACGCGGGGCAGAGCCCCGGCCACGGCACGCGGGGCAGACCCCTGCCATGGCACGTGGGACAGAGCCCCGGCCACGGCACGCGGGGCAGACCCGGCCATGGAACGCGGGGTCAAAGCCCCGGCCATGACATGCGGGGCAGACCCCGGCCACGGCACGCGGGGTCAGAGCCCTGGCCACGGCACGCAGGGCAGACCCCGGCCACCGCACACGGGGTCAGAGCCCCGGCCACGGCACGTGGGGCAGAGCCCCGGTCGGGCCGGACCTCTGGATAGGGCACGCGGAGCAGAGCCACGGCCACGGCACGTGGGGCATACCCCGGCCAAGGCACGCGGGGCAGACCCCGGCCATGGCATGCGGGGCAGACCCCGGCCAAGGCACGCGGGGCAGACCCCGGCCACGGCACGCGGGGAAACACGCTATTAACTTTATGCAACGGTTTTCTTAAATCTTTTGGACACTGACTCTTACTTTATTGCAGTATTGCTAGGCAAGTATTTTAATATCAACTAAACACTAAAATTGAAAAATAAAAACAGTGTAATATAAATTCTAAATTATCACTTTATACCAAGAGAAGTTTCTTATGTTGGCAACAGTAGAAGTGCTGCCAACTTCCCAAGCGCTGACATATTATATCCACTCCTATGACAGGTTGGTTGGTATACACGTTTATTTCTCAGTAGAAAGCTACTTTCTCTGAGAACAACTATACAGAAGGACAGATGAAGAAAATGTATCCAGAATGAAAGCGGTGAGGCTAGGGATCCTGTTAAGAAAGGATTCCCAGGATCCTTATTCCTAGCTGGGCTGTGAACTTCAGGGGAATGACTGGCCAGTCTTGAGCCACCTTCTATCACAATGCTTTTCAAAGCCCAACTGCCCTGTGGCCTCTCATGGCCTGCAACTTGACAGTCATGTTTCCATTCAACTATCTCATCTTGGCTTGGTGCCACTTGCCTAACCTTTGATGGGGACTCTGTCAATCAGCATGGTTCTAAAGCCAGTAGGTCTGAACTCATACTGCACGATCAGCCAGGTGCCTTAATCACCAGCCCCCAGGCTGGCCCTAGAAAGAGAATTTTAATAGGTGACAATTTTAAGAAATGATCAAGCATATATAAGATATCATTCACTTTTTTGTTGTTGTTTAAGAATTCTTTTATTTGGGACCAGCAGTTAGCATAATGGCTATGTCGCTGGACTCCCACGTAGTCGACCACGGTTCGAGTCCTGGACCCGGCGGCTTAAACTCACGCCGGGCGCGTGTGCATGCGTGCCCAAGATCCCGAGAGGAGAATGGAGGAGAAGGGATTGCGGCGTGGCCATCCCCCCTGGGGGGTGATTTCTCGCTTTCTGTCTCTCTGTCTCTCTCTGTCTGTCTGGCGAGCACACGCGCCCTATAGCAAAAACCTCTCAAAAAAAAAATAATAATAATAATAATTCTTTTATTTATTTATTTTTTTATTGACCAGAGAGGGACAAAGTGAGATAGAGAGAGAGAGAAAATGAGAAAGCAAGTCGCCAGGTCTGGCGCAGTCGGTCATGTGGGAGTCCAGTACCCTTAACCACCAAGCCACCTGCTAGCCCCTAAGATATCATTCTTAACAGAAAACACAATACACTGAATTAAATGATCAACAACTTAAATAACAAAGAATAAGCAGAATTAATAGACTCTCAAGAGCAACTACTCTCAAAGTATCAGCATGAAAGTAAATGACAGTAAGAAATGTGTAATACTTGAAGATTCAAACAGTACTTAAAAACGGGGGGGGGGGGGGGGAGCAGTTAGCATAATGGCTATGTCGCTGGACTCCCATGTAGTTGACCACGGTTCGAGTCCTGGACCCAGTGGCTTCAACTCACTCCTGGTGCGTGTGCATGCGTGCCCAAGATCCCAAGAGGAGAATGGAGAAGGGATTGTGGCGTGGCCATTCCCCCTGGGGGGTGATTTCTCGCATTCTCCCTCTTTCAGTCGAACGCACGCGCCCTATAGCCTCTTAAAAAAAAATACAGGGAGGTGGGAATCAGTAGATAGCATAATGGTTACATTGCTGGACTTCCACATAGCAGACCATGGTTCAAGTCCCAGACCTGGCAGCATAAAACACGCCAGGCATGTGTGCATACATGCCCAAAATCCCAAGAGGAAACTGGAGGAAAAGGGACTGTGGCATGGCCATCCTTCCTGGGGGGGGTGGGGGGGGTTGATTCCTCACTTTCTGTCTCTCTGGTGAGCGCCTGCATCCCATAGCAAAAACCTCTCTTAAAAAGGGGGGGGTAGGGGGCAGGGACCAGCAGGTGGCATAGTTGTTAAGGCCTGGACACTCCCACATGGCCAATCACAGTTCAAGTCCTGGACCTGGTAGCTTGCTTTTTCACTTTCTCCCCCTCTCTCTGGTCAAATTAAAATGAATGAATGAATCAATAAAATCAAAGAAATAGTTCTTAAAAAACAAACAAAAAAACCACACACACACACACACACACACACACACACAGGGAGGGAAGCCTTGACCTTTACAGTGTTTAATCCAAACCTGCAGCTCTTTCTTCTGCAAACAGTCAACAATGTGAATTGTCAATATAAAGGAATTTGTTTCTTTAGGAAAAACAAAAACCTTAACTAAAGTTTTTAAGTTAGCAAATAAGTTGCTCAAAGAAAAGGCTGTTTTAAAAACATTTCCTTAGCGCATCTAATACTACTTTATTTATTTATGTATTTATTTTTAACAGACAACTCTTTGTTTGGAAGGAAGATATTCGAACAGCAAAACTATTTTATTTTTTGAAGAAGAAATTTAGGGGGAAAAAGTACCTGAAAATGGCTGGGTTGCAGACATGCTTTGGATCCAGTGCTTCTCCCTGTATGAATTCATAGCACAGTCCATTATTGAAGGTACAGTAGAGTTGGGGTGCACAGCCATGAGCCTGCAACACTCGAAAACTCTTCACTTCCTCATCTCGATCCACTAACAACTCAGTCTTATTGCCATAAATTCTCACGAGGACCACATCCTCCATGGTACTACCCACGTAACAGCCAATAAGTTTGTTTGTGATTCCATCTGTGAAGAGCTGCCAGGAAAAGAAAAAAAGGAGAGAAAAAAATTATACATTTTTTAAGGCATGGAATAGGAAATAGCTTTAAAATAATAAGCATTTAAAAATGCCTATTTCTTAACATCAATAAAACCTTAGTGTAGGAAACGGCCAGATCTGAGCAACACAAGAGCGACCTTTAGACAAGCAGAGATACAATCCTCGTGCTGCTGCTGCAGGGATAGTGAAAGCTCTAACAAGGGTACGATCTGTTTCTCCTTTATTTAGCACTGCATGGCAGGGTAAATTAAAGGAAGCTGTGTGTCAGCCAGAGAAGGCCAGGGGAGGCTTGTTTAGAACCACGGGGATGCAAGATGCTCCACAGCTGTCGATAACAGAAAACACCTGGCTTTTCTTTTCTTAATTATTATTCACTCATTTATTTTAATTTGCTGAGAGAGAGAAAGTGGGAAAGCAAGCCACTAGGTCCCAGACTTGAACTGTGACCTTCCATGTGGGAGTGCCCAGCACCTTAACCACCATGCCACCAGCTGGGTCCTTTTATTTAAAATTATTTATTCATTCATTTATTTTAATTTGACAAGAAAGAAAGCAAGAAAGCAGAAAACACCTGGTTTTACCTTTCACTTACAGTCTGCCTTGTCCTACAATCATTTTGTGTATGTATTTACATGTGTACAATCCCTCCTCTGGTCTACAAATTGAAAAGTCTCTAAGGACAGGAATACTGCCCTCTTCCTAGTATAATACAACATACATGAATTGTCATTATTAAACATTGTTTAGTAAGTTCATAGGTTTGTTTCTTATTGCAAGAGGATGCTTGCACTCACCAGAAAGACAGAAAGAGGGAGGGAAAGGGACAAAGTAGCCCCAGTGGGGTGTGGTCACACCATAATCTCTTTTCCTCCATTTCTCGGCCCTGTCAGGATTGTGGACACTCACATGCATACCTGGCTTATTTCTCCTATTCTTTAAATTATTTTGAATAATTTTACTATTATCATTATTATTATTATTTAATTTGCTATAGGGCGTATGTGCTCACCAGAGACAGAGAAAGAAAAAGAAAGAAAGAGAGAAAGCAAGCTGCCAGGTCTGGGATTTGATCTGCAGTTGGCCATGTGGGAGGGAGTCCAGCACTTTAACCACCCCACCACACCATCTGCTGGACTCTATGCCTTGCATATTTTTCAAAACAAGGACATGGTCAGTCATGTGGGAGCCAATCCCCTTAACCACTAAGCCACTGGGCTAGCCTTCACAAGTTTAAATAAATAAAAGCTAACATAAGTTACATTTGGTAAATGTCCAACTTACAAGAAACTTTTTTTTTTTTTAATTTTGCTATAGCGTACATGTGCTTACCAGAGAAAGAGAGAGACAGAGAAAGAGAAGGTGAGAAATCACCCCCCCCACACCCAGGGCAGATGGTCATGCCACAGTCCCCTCTCCTCCATTCTTAAGATTCTGAGCATGCACGCACACACACTAGCTTATTTCTGAAGTGCCAAGCCTGGGACTCAAACCATGGAGCTGGTCATCCAACACCTTAATCAAGCACACCATATGCTAGCTCTCCCCAAAAAACTTAATTTTAAAGATTTAAAGATTATTTAACATAACACACATTAAATATTGTTAAGTACTCAAGTTATAGTAGTTTAAACTTGAATGGCACAGCTATCAATAAAAAGAGAAGGGCAACCTTTAATTAGAGGACAATAAAGTGGTAAGCAGAGATTTCTGTGGTATTTTCTAAATGGGACATTTGGAATTTTTTAAAGAGCTTTAAGTCAAGTACAGCAAATCCTTTTATAGATCTGAGAAAACATATTTAAAAACAAGCAGGTGATTAACAATACTATTAATAGTTCATGAAGTCCATCCAAAAATTGTAACTTTCATTTTCCTCTAGTCTAATTTGAGAGTAGAATTAACTCTATTTACCCAATAATAATACAGAACTTTTGGAGGTACTCAAGGAAAATAAAGGGAGAAAACAAAAAGTGAAATAGGTATGCATAGATACACAAATATTGCTTTCTACTTAGATTTCCAAAAGAGTATATAAAAGACACTGCCAAGAAGTACATGCATGTAAAAAATGTCAGTCACAGGACCAACAGCTGGCATAGCGGCTATGTTGCTGGACTTCCATGTAGTCAACCACGGTTAGATTCTTGGACCTGGCGGCTTAAACTCATGCTGGGCGAATGTGCATGTGTGCCCAAGATCCCGAGAGGAGAACAGAGGAAAGAGGACTGCAGCGTGGCCATCACCCCTGGGAGTGATTTCTCACTTTCTGTCTCTCTGTCCCTCTCTGTCTTTTATGCCCTACAGCAAAAGCCTCCCGCCTCCCCAGCCTCCCCAGCCTCCTCACCGCCACCCCCGCCGCGCGCAAAAAAAAAAAAAAACTTGGTCACTGGAGCCATCAGGTGACATGGTGTTTAAGATGCTGTACTCTCACATAGCAGACAACAGTTCCAGTCCCAGATCTAGTGGCTTAAAAACCTCACTGAGTACACGTGTGTGCATGCTCAAAATCCCAAGAAGAGAATGGACAAGGGCCTGCAGTATGGTCATTTCCCCTGGAAGGGGTGGTTTTTCACTTTTCTCTGTCTCACATCAGTGAGTGCACGTGCCCTATGGCAAAAAACTAAAATAGAAAAAAAAAAACAGTCAATTATCATTTTATTAAAATCTGTGTTGAGGGGCCAGCAGGTGGCATGATGGTTAAGGACACTGGACTTCCACATGGCTGACCATGGTTCAAGTTCTGGACCTGGCGGCTTACTTTCTCACTTTCTCACTTTCTCTTTCTCTCTCTCTCCTCCCTCCCCTAGGTCAAATTAAATTTTTTAAAAGGTAAATAAAATAAGTCTTTAAAAAAAAATCTGTGTTGATAAGCATATTGTTTCTCATTAAAAAGCTGTATCAATTCACACATTCTAGTATCCTGTAACTTCTTTGGATGTAAAATTTTCAATAAAATATTGTAATTACTACCATAAACAATGACAAACTATTTAACACTCCGAAATTCTTAGAATGAATAGCACTCTATAGACTTCGGGATTCCAGGAATCATCATGTTCCTATATCTTCAAAACAAACAGCAGCTACTTAATGTTTAAATACAAAATCTTATAGTTACCAGTATTAATATCTTTTTCATTGCCAGAGGATACATGCACTTAGCCAGAGAGACAGAGAGAAATGGAAAGGGAAAAAGCAGCTTCCAATGGGGGGGGGGGGGGGGGGGGGCAGTCACATAACATTCCTCCTCCCCATTCACCATCCTTCTAGGATTTGGGGTGTACATATACATGTGCTTGGTGTGTTTTTCAAGCAACTGGGTCCAGGATTCAAACCATACCATTGGTCATGTGGGATCTGGCTCCCTTAACCACCAGGCCTCAGGAGAGCCCTTCTTCATATAGTTTATAAAAATTGCAGTCTCTCATTCTTGCCTATAATGGTAAAATGCATTTCCTTATTAAACATGCAACACAAAAACATACATATAAATAAGTATGTACTTACAGAGCTAGAGGCAAGTCTTATTACTGAATACAGATTACTGCACACTATATAAATATTTATAAAGGTGACACAGGGTCATAACCCCAATGACCCTAACCCTAACTTTCAGTATTGTGCAAAAGCCATATATGAAAATTAAATATCGAGTTGTCAGGAAAAGTCATGACCGATTTTTTCTGTTTTTCTATACAAAAATGCATCATGACTTTTTTGACAAGCCAATATGATAGCCAAAATAAATCTCCAGGATAAATAATGAAATATAGTGAGCCAGCATATGGCATGGAGGATAAAGCAGCTGGATCCCACATAGCCGACTCGACATTTTGAGTCCTGGACCAGGCAGCCTAGAAATCATACCAGGAGTGTGTACATGTGTGCCCAAAATTCCAAAAGACGAATAAGAAGTAATTACAGTGTGAGGAGGAAAGGTGATTTATCTTTTTCTCTCTCTCTTTTCTCTCTCTCTGTCTCTCTCAGGCAAGCAAACATACCCTATAGGGTTAAAAAATAAAAGAAATATAGGAATAAAATAGCTCCATATTGTAAAAAGTATTTTATGTATAAATAAGGATAAAAACTTCTACAAAGATGGTCAACAAAATACTAGGTGTTTTAAATCTTGTTTCTTATTTTGTTTCTTTCTAAGTAGTTTAAACTTTTTTCTTTTGGCTTATAATGTTTCCTTCCTTGTTTTTTTCTGCAATGAACCTGGTTTACTTCCCAAGCAATTACAATAAAAAGGGTAACACAGCCCAACAGCCAGGCACTGACATGGCATTCACAGCTAAGCCTTGAAGTCCTGCTGAATATAAGCAATTTCCCAAAATATCAACATCAGATGAGGCCACTCTGTGACCATACTGGATCAAGAAACAAACAAAACTACTCTGTAATCATGTCTTGAGTGTAAACAAAAATATGAACATTGCCCAAACTATAAATATTACTAAGCATCTCCCTATCCTGGCTAATATAAGTGACTGCTGCTTCTTAAACAAAAATATGAACATTGCCCAAACTATAAATATTACTAAGCATCTCCCTATCCTGGCTAATATAAGTGACTGCTGCTTCTTTCGAAGGCACAACTTTGATCCTGCTTCCTTCCTCCTGCCTTCCAGGTGAGCTTATGATAACCATAAGTCATAAACTTGTGCCACTTGCTTCCGGAGAGCACCAATGCAAATAGATGCCCTGCTTCCTTGAACCTTCCCCCAAATCACTAGACAAACCCAAGTTATGTATTAAGTCCTTTCTAACACCTATATACTAATATAATGTCCTCGCCATTCTCCCTACTGCAGTGAGTAATAAATCCAACTTGTTTAGCTACCAGTGTGCTTTTATTTGATCTTTAGAGAACAAAGATTTCAGTATAAAAACATGGAAAATGCTTCTAGCCTTTGTGTGGCTCCCACCTCATATATAAACCACAACGTGCTGAACTATCCAAAATGTATTATTAAAACATACTAGACACAGGACCAGCAGATGGCATAATGTTACATCATTGGACTCTCATGTAGTCAACCGTGGTTTGAGTCCCAGACCCAGAGGCCTAAATCTCATGCTGGGTGCATATGCGTGTATGCCCAAGATCTCGGGAGAATAACAGAAGAGAAGGGACTGTGGCGTGGCCATCCCCTCTGGGATGGCCTCTTTCTTGCTTTCTGTCTCTGTCTCTCTCTGGGGAATGCAGGCACTCTATAGAAAAAAAAAAATCTCTCTCTAAAAAAAAAAAATTTTTTAAACTAGACATATACTACATATGTATACTCTTTCTAGATAGTTACTGGAACATAAAACTCTACTCTACCTCAGTGGATGGGGAACAAAAGAATCACCAATCTTGTGGAGCTCCTTTCAATAGGGTTTAACCTGCACTGTGTGTCAAGAATGTCAAATAGCAATGTGTCACAGAGTGAGCTACAGAGTTAGACTGCTTGAGTCTGAATCCTGGCTTTGCTACCTACAAACTGGACAACCTCAGGTAAGTCATTTAACGTCTTTTTAGCATCGATTTCTTCATATGTAAAGTCAGTATATTAGAATATGCTCTTAGGTTGTCATGAAAGTCATGACATGTTTTTCTACGCAAAAGTGCTTCATGATTTCCCCAACAACCCAATACATAAGTGCATTTAGGAATGTATTTGACACATAGTAAGATATTAGCAGCTAAGTACATACCGAAAAATTTTTTCATTTGTTTTTGCTCCAGGGTGTGTGTGCTCACCAGAAACAGAAAGAAAAAGAATGAAAATACTACCCCAGAGGGATGGCTTCATCCCAATCTCTTCCCCATTCTCATCTTGGGATTTGAGGCAGGCATGCACACATGCCCAACATGATTTCTAAACTACTTGGGTCCAAGGCTGGAACTGTGAAGTCAGCCAAGTGAAATCAAACCACCTAACTAACCCCCATGCCACCTGCTGGCCCCATATTGTAACTGTAATCTAGGACTGCAAAATAATTTATGATAAATCACAAAACAGTAGACAATATAAAATCTATCTTAAAAACATTATTTGATGGGACCAGCAGATGGTGAAATAGTTACATTGCTGGACTACCACATAGTGGACCACAGTTTGAGCCCCAGACCCGGTGGCTTAAAACTCATGCTGGATGTGTGTACATACGTGCCCAAAATCCCAAGAGGAGACTGGAAAAGAAGGAACTATGGCGTGGCCATCCCCCTTGATGGGTGATTTCTTGCTTTCTGTCTCTCTATTTGTCTCTGTATCTCTAGTGAGCGCACACACCCTATAATAAAAATCTCTCATATATAAAAAAATAGTAAAAATTAAAATTAAACACACTATTTTGATAACATAATTTCCAATATATTACTGTAAAAGTATTGTAAATCTAGATAAACATTAAATATCATTTCTGAGCATGTCCACTTTCACTCCTAAAAAAGCAAAAAGCCTTCAAATTAGTCAGAAATGCCATTTAACATTATTCTTTCAAGTTAGCACTACCCTGTATTTAGTTTTATATGACTAATTATATTCTGCTAAACGTCAAACCCTGAAATACATGCAACTAAGTTAGTGAACTCAGCTGATAATCACTCCTAATCTTTAAATATTAACAGCTTTTAGGGAACCAGCAGTTAGCGTAATGGCTATGTCACTGGACTCCCATGTAGTCAACCACGGTTCGAATCCCAGACCCGGTGGCTTAAACTCATGCCGGGCACGTGTGTGTGCGTGCCCAAGGTCCCGAGAGGAGAATGGAGGAGAAGGGATTGCGGCGTGGCCATCCCTGCTGGGGGGTGATTTATCACTTTCTGTCTCTCTGTCTCTGTCTGTCTGTGAGCACATGCGCCCTATAGCAAAATCCTCTCCAAAAAAAAAAAAAAAAAAAAATTAACAGCTTTTAAATACTAGGTAAATTGATAACGGTTCTTAAATTAGTCTCTGCTTTACCTCAGCACATGGTTTAAAAATAATATACATATTGGTTAAAAATAGGATTTAGGGTACAGAAAGAGGCACAAGGAGTAATAAAACTGGATCCACATGGGAGGGGTACTGGGTTCATTTTTGGGGACCACCTGACCATGGCAGGGTGAAGGGGGAACGACCCTCATTCAAGCCAGGCAAGAGTAGGAGTAGACAACAGCCTGAGGGGGTGTCTGTATCTCTCTGATGGAAGAAATTAATGAAATAAAAACTTTTTTAAAATGGTATTTAGAATTACTATTCAACATATTCCAACAATCCAAGAGTCTCTAAAGTATTTTCAGTTGTTTAATATTAATGAAGTTATCACTCTTATTCTGAAAATTGGCAATTAAAATACAAATAGGCATCTATTTTTCATTTTCTATAAACTATATTTAATAATATCAAAACAGTTTTAATTCATGAGAAAAAGTTCCCTACCAAAAAATTTCAGCTAACAAACTGAAAGAAATAGAGATAGAAAAGCAGTATTTAACAACCTCCAATAAAATAACTACTGAGGCACAACAATGTTCAATGAATAAAACCCTTAAAAAAGATAGAAAATTTTATAACAGAATCATCTGTTCACCTTCCAAACTCACCAAACAACCAAATACATTAAACTTCCTGATATGATGCAATAGGATATACAGCTGTTCACCCTTATCTGAACCAGATACTTCTAAGCCCCCAGTGGATTCTTAAAATTGTGAATAGTGAGACCAGCAGATGGCTAATAGCTACATCACTGGACTCCCACGTAATCAACTATGGTTCAAGTCCAGAACCCAGCAGCTTAAAATTCACACCAGCCATGTGTGTGTGCATGTCCAAAAGCTTAAGAGAATGAAGAAGGGATTGCGATGTGGCCATCCTCCTGGGGGTGGTTTCTCGCTTTCTGTCTCTGTCTTTCTAGAGAGCAGATGTGCCTTACAGCAAAAACTTCTTTTAAAAAACAAACCTTTTTTCCACCTGATAACCTAGTCAGCCACAAAAGTGACCGAGTGACTAATGGGCAGGTGGTGTATATATAGCAGGGATATGCTGGGCAAAGGAATTATTCACATCTTGGATGGCACAAGATTTCATCACACTACTAAGAACAATTCAAAATTTAAAACTTGCAAACCATAGTTGACAAGTAACTAAAACCACGAAGAGTGAAATCACAGATAAAGGAAGGCTACTGCACACTGTCCTACACAAAACTCAAAATTTAATCAAGCTTCTAGGTCTATCTTTAGGAATATACAGAGGCAAAAGATATACTATAGAGAACCACAACAACAAAAAAAATCACACAAATACAATATGTGGGTCTACACAAATGACCCACCAATAGTTTAAGAGTCCTAAGAGATATGCAATATGTATGTGGTTGAAGTTTCTTTCCTTATACAACAGCTAATTAAAAAGCACGTCTGAAGTCGGTAGATCACGTGCAAGTTGTGACAGCCAGATCCCATATGGCTGGTTGTGTAGTTTGAATCCCAGACTTAGGGGCTTGAAAAAACAGTCCAAGCACATATGCATACATGCCCAAAATCCTTAGTGGGTAATAAGTTAGAAGGAATTGTGGCTGTCAAAAAAAAAAAAAAAAGAAAGAAAGAAAGAAAGAAATAGGGACCAGCAGTTGGCGTATTAGCTATGTCGCTGCACTCCCATGTAGTCAACCATGGTTCGCATCCCGGACCCTGTGGCTTAAACTCATGCCGGGCACATGTGCATGCATGCCCAAGATCCCAAGAGGAGAATGGAGGAGAAGGGACTATGGTGTGGACATCTCCCCTCGGGGCTGATTTCTCACTTTCTGTCTCTCTGTCTCTCTCTGTCTTTCTGGTAAGCACACACGCCCTACAGCAAAAACCTCTCAAAAAAAAAAAAAAAAAAGAAGGAATTGTGGCATGGAGGGATAGCCACTTTCCTTCTTTCTCTGTCTCTGGCAAATCTATTTGCCCTATAGCAAATACATTTCCGGTGCGAAGGCGCTGGAAAGCCACAGAGGGAAAGAAATTGCCCATGAGGGAGCATTGCCACACCACAATCCTTTCTCCTCCATTCTCCTCTCCAGATTTTGGGCATGTACACATATGCATACACATGGGCCTGGTGTGAGTTTCAAACCTCCAGGACTGGGACTCCCACTGCAGTTGGCCATGTAGCACCTTAACCACCATGCCACCTGCTGACCACAGCAAAGATTTCAAAAAAACTTTTTTGGTAAATGGGGATTTTTTTGTTTATTGTTTCTGCCACAGAACACATGTTACTTGCCACAAAGAGAGAGAAATAACCCCCCAGGATAATAGCCAGGCCACAATCCCTTCTCCTCCATTCTCCTCTTGGGATTTTGGGCACGCATGCATATGCACCTGGCATGTTTTTCAACCCAGTGGGCCTGGAAATCAAAACATGAAGCTGGCAATGTGGGATCCAGCACTTCAAACTCCACTCCATCTAGTGGTCTGGTAACTGGGGAAATTTAATCATGAATTGACTATTAACGGAAACTGAGAAATTACTGCTAATTTTGTTCAGTGTAACAATGACATTGTGATTATATAACAAAATATCTCCTTTTTTTTTTTGAGAGCTTTTTGCTATAGGGAGCATGTGCTTGCCAGAAAGAGAGACAGAGAGACTAAAAGCGAGAAGTCACCCCCCCCAGGGAGGATGGCCAAGCCTCAATCCTTTCTCCTCCATTCTCCTCTCAGGATCTTGGGCACACACTCATACGTGCCCGTCATGAGTTTAAGTCACCGGGTCCAGGACTCGAACCACAGTTGACTACATGGGAGTCCAGCGACAATATCCATTATGCCAACTGCTGGTCCAAAATTATCTGTTTTTATTTTTACAAATACACGAAGACAGATTTGAGATTTGCTTTACAATACTTCCAGGAGATTATAAAAACTAATGAAGGTCCTGCACAGTGGTACAGGCAGTAGGGTACTATGGCAACCGGCCTGGAATTTAGAACTCAGGTCAATCCAACATTCTAGGCATAACCATTATACTAGATGACTGGAAGAATGTAAGGGGTAGAGTTTCACAGTGTGCTAAGACGCTATCAAGGTCCCAATCGCTCTAGCAGTAGGAAGAAAGGAAGCAAAGAAAGAATAATTAAGTCAATAATAAAAAAAAGAAGCAAATGTAGATTGTAGATAAGACGTATATGAATATGTATTCCATTCATTCTGAGTATGTTTGAAAATTATATTGTTTAACTTGCATTTGTATGATATAATTAATCAAATCACCAATGAAAAACTCTCTAGAGCTTCTATTAAAGAATTAAATTGGGGGTCCAGCAGGTGGCATGGTGGTTAAGGCGCTGGATTTCCACATGGCCGGCCGAGGTTCGAGTACTAGACCTATTAGCTTGAAAACCACAAGTAAATAAGATATTAAAAAAAATTTTTTTTAATTTAAAAAGTAAAATAAAAATGAATTATCATAGCGGGAGGAAAAAAAATAATTATTAAGTACAGGGCCAGCAAGTGGAGCTTAAGGCAACTGGATCCCAAATGGCCAACTTCATGGTTCAAATACCATACCTGGCAGCTTGACAATCATGCCAGGTTGGTGTGCATATGTACCCAAAATTCTGAGAGGAGAATGGAGAAGTGATTACAGAGTGACCATCTCCCCTGGAGGAGGGGGTTGCTTTCTCTCTCTCTCTCTCTCTCTCTCTCTCCAGTAAGTGCATGTGCCGTCTAGCAAAAATAATTTTTTGAGAAGTTAGTAGTACTAAAAGTTTGATGATAATCAACAATAGCCCCATCAAAAGTACTTTTTAGCTCTCAGCCTATTTTTTATTTTCCTATTTTATTTTATGTTTAAGTATTATTCTCAAATTGTTTTTTTGTATTAATAAAAAGTCTATATGTTATCTTCTAAGACTAAGTCTTACACACACACACACACACACACACACAGCCTTATTTTTCCTATCCTCCTTTATACAATATAGGTAGTATATTAGTGTTTTGTTCATTTTTTTTTAATATCAGAGAGCATATACACATGCATGAGTAGAGGGAATAGTGAGGGAGAAGCAAAAGTAAGTGAGAAAAAAGTGCATTCCAACAGGAACTGGTAACACTGGTGACAGCATGCTTTTCATGCCACAAGGCCAGGACTAGCTGGCCATGTGGATCCAGCTTCCTATGTGTACCACCTAACCCCTGTGCTATGAATCTGGTCCAAATTTTAAATTTTATTGTCAATTACACTATTAAGCATATATACTTCCAAACTTCAACATAGATGAACTGTAAGTTTCCTTTCCAGGACAATTTCCTCTTTAGCTAGTAAAAGCCTCATTTGCTTAATTTTTTATATACATTTTTTAACTCCCCCCATTAGTAATTTTCAATCTCCTATCTCCTTGACACAAACAAAGGCAAGTGCACCACACTACCAGCAGCATACTCTCATCTCTTTTACATAATGGACTTTAGTCGTTGAATCTTTTTTAACAAAGGGTGCTAATCTTAGATGAAGGCTGCAAGACAACAGGAAATAAACAATTTACACACTGGACTTTATAGACAACATAAAGTGGTGATCCCTGTAGAGGTAAAACAAAGTGAGCTCTACAACTTAGAGCTAACTTCACCGCTCAAGAGAATTCCCAAGCCCCAGCATGAGGAAAGAGAACTCAGATGAAACAATGTGGACTTCTTTTTTTTAAAGGACTATTTTATTTAACATTATTTATTTTATTAATTTATGTATTTATTTCGGAGAGGGTGAGAGAGAGAGAAAGTGAGAAAGGAAGCCGCCAGGTTCAGGACTCCAACTGAAGTCTGCCATGTTGAAGTCTGGCACACTTAAACCACCATGCCACCTGCTGGCCCCAACTATGTGGACTTTTTAAATTGAGATAAAGTAGAAGTCTGAGGTGATTAAGACAGTAAGGGTATACAGATAAAAGACCTGAAAAGGAAAGAGAGGCAGAGAAAGAACTCCATATAGAGATATCTAAATGGCTCCAATGAGTACTCTGAAGACTATGATTGGGATATATGAGGAAACTTACCTGTCAGGAAATTATTATCTAACACTGAAGAAAAAAACAAGCTAAAAGGACTCAAGGAAACAGTGCCCAACATACACATGGGGTAGGATGGTCATGATTTTATCAGCCAAATAAAAACCTCATAGTTCATGAATTAACAGGTAGAGTACACAGAAGGGTCTCACATTAATAGTGAGGAATAGCTAGTCATTGACTAAATGCTATACTGATCCCACCTAAAATCTTAAAAGCAAGATCCAAATGATTTGAACTATTTCGATTAACTTCAAAAATTACCCAGCAGTGTGTAACAAAGTAAAATTTACAGTTTCTGACATACAATTAAAGATTATAAGGCATGCAAAAACAAGGCAAAAAATATAACCAATAATGAAGGGGAAAAATCAAATTAATTGAAACTGACCCAGAAAAAGTGAGAATTAGGAGGCAAGAACATTAAAACTATTGTTCATAAAAATATTTTGTATTCCTAATAAGATATTAAACAGAAAAATTGAAAATAGAAAGATCCAAATCAAATTTCTCAAGATGTCTGAGATAAAAAACACACTAAATAGAACTTAACAGATTAGACGTTGCCAAATACAAGAATTGAACTTGAAGACAGTGCAGTAGAAAGTATACAAATAAAATGAAAAAGAAATAAAGGTCTTAACAAAAAATTAAAAGAGTGAAGAGCACCAGTGAACTGAAAGACAGCTTCAAGAGGTAACTAATATATATGCCAAATCCCCAAGTAGAGAAAAAAAAGAGAATACGGTGGCTATGAGTTTTCTACATTTGGCCCAGTCCATAGCATACTGTGGTACAGTCCATAGTATTCTGAATTGGTTTGTCTCAGGCCCAGCCAGTGTGGAAACACGAAAGTGCACACACATACCCAGGTCTCAGTGGGCTGGAGGCCTAGAGGAAAGGGATTACAATATAACCAAGCCCTGTGGAGCATACTTTATTTTCTCTCTTGCATGCACAAATTTTATCATGAATAAATTTTTTTTTAATTTCTAAAACTTATGAAAAAGTATAACCTTGAAGACTGAAGATACTCAACAAGCTAAACCCAAGAAACATGAAAACTACACCAAGGCATACCATAATAAAACTGCTTAAGACCAGCGATTATTATTATTATTAATTTGACCAGAGAGGGTCAGAGCAAGAGAGAGAGAGGGCAAGTGAGAAAGCAAGCCACCAGTTCCAGGACTCTTAACTACAGTTGGCCATGTGGGAGTCCAGCGCCCTCAACCACCACACCACCTGCCAATCCGTCTACTCAAAGTTTTAATATTGTGATACATTATTCAGTAAACTATGTTATGAGAAGACTTCAGAAAGTTTGTGGAAAATTGAAATAAAGTATGAGTTAATTTTGGTGCAAAAAAATCTGAAATCTCTGTGGGGACCAGCAGTTAGCGTAATGGCTATGTTGCTGGACTCCCATGTAGTCAACTGCAGTTCGAGTCCCAGACCCGGTAGCTTCAACTCACGCTGGGCGCATGTGCGTGAGTGCCCAAGATCCCGAATGGAGAATGGAGGAGAAGGGATTGCGGTGCAGCCATGCCCCCTGAGGGATGATTTGCTTTCTGTCTCTTTGTCTCTGTCTTTCTGGCGAGCGCACGCACCCTATAGAAAAAATCACTCAAAAAAAAAAAAATCTTTGTATATATTTTCATGATACACATTTTCTATGAACTATTTGCGGAACCCCCCCCATTGTATTTTATGTGCACAAAGTCTCTTACAAAAGGACTTTCACATATTTAACTTAAAACATTTTATTTTGTTAATCGAAAAAAAAAAAAAGAAAAATCTGCTATTATGACTACCACTAGGGGGAGAGAGAGGAAGGGAAACGAAGATTGCTACGGATTGCCAGAAATATTTTCTTTCTTTCTCCAGTACAGGATTACACACGCATTTGTTTTACAGCAATTAAAGTTTCATGCACTTTTTTGCAGGTTATTTTTTAAATTTCACATTTTTTAAAAGGATGTTAAACATTTATTTACAGGGGCCAGCAGGTTGCATGGAGGTTAACGGAACTGGATCCCATATAGCTGACTACACAGTTCAAGTCCTAGACCTGACACCTTGAAAATCATGCTGGGCACGTGTGTGAACATGCCCAAAATCCTAAGAGAAGAATGGGGGAAAAGAGACTATATGGCCATCTCCCCTAGGGGATCATTTCTCACCACATCCCATCCCTGTCTCTCTCTGGGGAGTGCAGACACCCTATAGCAGACACAGGAAAAAAAAAAATTATTTATTGTCAGTCTGCTGTATCAAGAGTAAAATAATCCCTTGTAATGTAAAATCAAGAAAAATTAATCTGAATCTTTTTTTTTCAATGAAGGACAGTTTTACTGTTAAGTGCAAAGCATGGAGAGTATGTAGCTGTTCGTGGTGAAAAGACCACTCCCCAAGGAGTTACCCACATGCATTTTTATGGGCAAAATTAAGGGTGGAGGTCCAATTCAGCTCAATGATTGGCCTAAGAGGGCATGATCATCTCCTGGGCTTTCTTGGTAGAGCCTTAGAAATAATAACATATTCTGGATGGGTGGAATCATCCAGTTTCTGGTGCCATTCACCCTTGGGTCTCTGTGCTCTCACCAGCAGTTTCCAACAAAGTTTCCAAATTATGGAGAGATCAAGAAGGGAGAAAAGCACCTTTCAATTATTGTCAAAAATACTTCAGCCAGGACCAGCTGATGGTGTAAGGGTTACATCACTAGACTCCCACATAGTCGACCGTGGTTCAAGTTCGGGACCCTGCAGCTTAAACTCATGCCAGGCATGAGTGCATACATGCCCAAAATCCCAAGAGGAGAATGGAGGAGAAGGGATTATGGCATGGCCACCCCCACAAAGGGTGACTTCTCATTTTCTGTCTCTTTTTCTGTCTCTGTCTCTCCGGAAAGCGCATGCAGCCTATAGCAAAAATCTCTCGAAAAAATAAATACTTTAACAAACTTGCTGAAGTTATACACAGCTTTTTCAAAAAAGATTCTTGAATCATATATCTACCAAATTAAATTCAATGCCTTGTTTCCTTTACCACAAAACTGAAAATGCCTTGGGGCAAGGGCACTTGGTCAGTGGCCAACCACCCAGGACCATTCCTGAGGCACGGGGCTCAGGCAGCTGTAAGACAAGTACAGAAACAGACCACTGGCCAAGGGCCTATGTACCTCTTACAAAACACCCATGAAGGACCTTGTCCCATAGTGGCTTGCCAACAAACTATTGCTAAACTCCAACCACATTCCTTTACCAAAGCACTACAAACTAAACTATAGGCCAAAAACGTAACAAAGGAAAGTACATCTTTAGTGCCATGCACAAAGCAAAGAGAGTAGGCAGTTCATGGTACAAAGGGCTGATCTAATCCTAAGTATAGGTCTTCTATCACTTTCTTTTCTTTGTCACCTCCCCCTAAAAAAAACTGTAATCACCTTACACATTTATTTTCTGAAATATCTTATCTATCCCTTATTTCCAACACCAAAGTGACTGTCCTACTTGGGTTCTAGAAGCTTCTTGACTGGACTTCACCAAAGTCTCTCTTATGTTAAGTTCTTCTCAAGCTTTTTAAAATATACAGAAAGGAATATATTTATCATCTGATATAGTATACTGATACTTTCATATAAAACTAAAACAAGCTTCACAAAGCAATACTTACCTTACTACTTGTAAGGCTGTCTAATGTATCCTATCTTACTATAACTCATCTTTTTAAACTATAGTGGTCTCTACCCACTAATATTGATTTGGCATGCTATTAGCGTGTGGTAAGCCAGTTTCAAAACCAACATCCTAAGTGATCACTTACTCCCCAAATCAAAGCATTTCCCTCACCTGATGATTCTCTACACTACAGCCTATCAATTCTCTAAAAACCTATATGGTAGTTTCCGCTTAAAAACATTCCATGGCAGGGCTAGCAGATGATGCAGTGGTAAAGGCACTGGACTCCAACATGGCCAACCAAGGTTTGAGTCCTGGACCTGAGGACTTGAAAATGATATTTGGGTGCGTGTACATAAGTGCCTTAACCTTCACGCCACCTGCGGACACTACATAAGTGCCCAAAATCCCAAGAGGAGACTGGAGAAGAAACTGAAGTGTAGCCATCCCCTCTGGGGGGTGATTTCTCACTTTCCCTCTCTCTCTCTCCAATAACTGCATGTACTCTATGGCAAAAATCTTAAAAATAAAAAAATTCAGGACCAGCAGATGGCATAATAGTTACATTTCTGGACGTAGCTGACCGCCTGAGTCCTGGATCTGTGGCTTAAAACTCACATCAGGCACATGTGTGCCCAAAATCCCAAGAGGAGAACGGAGGACAAGGAACTGCAGCATGGCTATCCCCCTGGGGATGATTTCTTGCTTTCTGTCACTCTCTGTCTCTCCAGTGAACACATGTGCCCTATAGAAACAAAAAAGAAATAAATCTCAAAAAAATAAAGTAAAAAAACTCAATGGTGAGTTGGTGACATGGTGGCAGCTGGATACCATACGGCCAACAGTACAGTTTGAGTTCTGGACTTGGAAGACTGGAAAACAGGCTGGGGGGCTGTGTGTGGGTGCCCAAAATTTCAAGAGGATAAATGGAGAAGTGACTGAGGCATGGTCATCTCCCTCCTGAGGGTGACTTTTCACATTCTATCTCTTTCTCTCTCTACTGTCTCTCTCTGGCACATGCACAGCATATACCCTATAGCAGACTGAAAAAGAAAATAGAAAAGAAGTAAAACAAAATGAAACAACATGAGGAAGGTTATTTGAAAATTGCCAAGTAGCTATATAACGTAACATAAACATTAGGGTACCAAGATAGTGTATGTATACTTAAAAATAATACCAAAAGAGTTCAGAAAAAAGTATTCGAAAACATGCAACTTTTAATACAGTAGAAAGAACCATACTGTCAGGTCCAGGACTCAAACCACCATGTAGGAATTCAGCACCCCAACCACCATGCAACCTGTTGGGCCTAAAATCATACTTTTTTAAAGAATTTTTTAAAGTTTATTTATTTATTCCATGAGAGACAGAGACAAAGAAAAATAACACCCCTAGCAAGGTCTTCATGCTGTAATCCACCCCCCAGCTTTCAGCCTGCCCTGGATCACAGGCAAGCACATGCCCAGCATGCTCACAGGTCTCCAGACTTGAACTAGAAACCTTTCCATGTGGGATTGCATCCCATTTTACCACTGTGCCACTGTTTGGGCCCAGTACACCTTTTTTATTTTTTTACTTTCTTTTAATTTTGCTGTAGGGCATGTGCTCTGGCTAGAAAAAGACAAAGAGACAAAGAGAGAAAAATCACCAATCCCCCTGTCCCCACTCAGGCAGGATGGTCATGCCACAATCCCTTCTCCTCCATTCTCCCCTCAAGATTTTGGACATGCAAACACAGGCACCGAGTGTGATTTTCAAGCCACCAGGTCTAGGACTCAAACCACTACACTGCTTGTGTGGAATCCAGCCACCTTAACCTACATGCCACCTGCTGGCCCCCAGCACACTTTTTAAATGCTCTTGTGTAATTAATCTTCCATGTGAACAAAAATTTGAATGTGCCTTTCAAAAACACTAGACTATATGAAATTATTATCTATCTTCTCTACTAGAGTAGACATTTTTTTATTTATTTTCTGACCCAGGCATCCACTATAGAGTTGATGCTCAGCAACAATAACTATAGAGAAGCATTACACCACCCACACAATACCCATTTTATAGTAAAGGATACTGGGGCTTACAGTTAAATAACTTGACCAGGGTAACAACTCTAGTACAGAATGTGAACTCAAAACCAGTACTGTGTTCAAACTCCATATGCCTGACTACTATAATATGTTATAGAAAAATGTCAGTTAAGTGCCAGCCAGTGGCATCGTGGTTAGGGCAGCTGGATCTCACATGGCCAACTGCAGTTTGAGTCCTAGACCCCACAGCTAGAAAACATGCTGGGTGCATGTGTGCACATGCCCAAAATCTCAAAAGGAGAAACAGGAGAAGGGATTGTGTTATGGCCATCTCCCATACAGGGTGCTTTCTCATTTTCCTTTCTGTCTCTCTCCAGTGCACACACGCCCTCTAACAAATTAAAAAAGAAAAGGGTCACTTAATATGAGGTATACCATACAAGCAATATCACTGAGATTTTCTATAAGAAAACATATTAGCTTTATAATACTGTTTATTAAGCCTCTGTCATTTACTATAGGTCCCAAGTTATGGTAATATTCACATAGTGACAAGTTAAAGAGAAAAACAACACTGCTTCGCAGCACTACAAACGGGAAGACTCTGAAGATGAAAAAAAAGGAGAGGAGAAGAACTTCAAAAAAGTTCGTGGAAAAAAGAATTAAGTTTATTTTGGTGCAAAATATTTTTTTAGTCCTTGCATAGCTTTTTTTTCATAGTATGTATTCTCTCTGAATTCGCAGAATATTCCTCATAATGAAATACTGCAAACACTAATTCATCGGGTCTTTTAGGAGAAAGAATTTTAAGAGTCTCTAGAGAATTACTCTGTTGTACTTAAAATGATCTGACTTGATTCTTTATTCTTTTTACAATGACTATCCAAGGAAACTAAGAATCGAAATCCATACCTTCAAATAAGTTAGGGAGAGAGTTTTTATAAAACAAAAGGAATTACCAACTTAAAGGAAAGGTGAAGTGATCCCTTTTCAAAAATAGTGTCATATTTGGAAGTAATGCAAATATATGTTCAAGGAAACAATGCAAAATCTTTTTTATGAGCCAGATTTTTTTTTGATGTGTTTGCCTTAGGGCATGTGCACTTACTGGATAGAGAGAGAGAAAGACACAAACAGAGGGAAAGTGAGAAATCACCTCCCCCCCAGGGGGGATGGCCATGCCACAATCCCTTCTCCTCCATTCTTCTCCTGGGATCGTGGGTACACAAGCACATGTGCCCCGCGTGATTTTCAACCCACCAGGTCCAAAACTCAAACTACGATCAGCCATGTAGGAGTCTAGAGATGTAACCGCTACACCATCCACTGGCCCCAAGCCAGCTTTTATTTTTAAATTATACCTAAGTGGCTCCTCTGCCAATATCTGAACATAACCTTTTCTTGGTCAAAGAGCAATATTCTTTTTTAAAAAATTATTCATTTATTTAACTCCATTGGTTTTTATTACATTTAAATAATTATTTTATTTAACTTTTTATATATTTATTTATTTAAATCTGACCAGAGAGGGACAGAGTGAGAGATAGAGAGAGGGAAAGTGAGAAAGCAAGCTGCCAGGTCTGGGACTCAAACCTTAGTCAGCCATATGGGAGTCCAACACCCTTAACCACCATGCCACCTGCTGGACCCTATTATTATTTTTTAATTTGACCAGATACAGAGAGAGAGAGAGAAAGGGAGAGAGAGAAAGCAAGCCACCAGGTCCAGGACTCGAACTGTGCTTGGCCATGTGAGAATCCAGCATCTTTAACCACCACGCCACCTGTCAGCCCCAAAGATCAATATTCTTTTTTTTTTTTTTTGGAGAGGTTTTTGCTATAGGGCACGTGCACTCACCAGAAAGAGAGAGACAGAGAGATAGAAAGCGAGAAATCAGGACCAGCAGTTAGCGTAATGGCTATGTCGCTGTATTCCCATGTAATCAACCGCAGGTGGCGTCCTGGACCTGGAGGCTTAAAACTCACGCCGGGCACATGTGTGCGCGCGCGTCCAAGATCCAGGGAGGAGAAGGGATTGTGGCATGGCCAACACCCTAGGGGTGTGATTTCTCACTTTCTGTCTGTCTCGTGCACGCGCTCTATAGCAAAAACCTCTCCCCCCCCCAAAAAAAAAAGAAAGAAAAAAAAAAAATCACTCCCCAGGGGGGATAGCCACTCTGCAATCCCTTCCCAATTTTTCTCTCCAGATCTTGGGCACGCACGCACGCACACGTGCCCGGCATGAGTTTAAGCCACGGGGTCCAGGACTCGAACCGCAGTCAGCTACGTGGGAGTTCAGCGACACAGCCATTATGCTACCTGCTGGTCCCAGAGCAATATTCTTAAGATAGAGTTTTACCCTAAATCTCCTATTTACAAACTCCAAGTTGGTCTCTTTAACTAGAAAATATGTATTAAGAAGGGTCAGGGTTCAGCCTGTAGCCTGGTGGTTAAAGGAGTCAGATCCTACATGGCCAATTGCACAGTTCAAATCCCAACCCCAGAAGTTTATAAAACACATCAGGCATGTATACATGTGTGTCCAAACTCCTAAAAAAAAAGAGAGAAATGGAGGAAAAGGGACTATAGTGTAACCATTCCCTATGTGGGGTGGCTCTCTCCCTCTCTGTCTCTCTCTGGCAAATTAAAAAGAAAATATGTATTAATAGTATTTGTACCCTTCTACCTCATAGGATAATGAGAATATATGTAAAAATGATTTATGGACAAAAAGTTATTATTAAGTATGAAGGATGTGGCTGCTATAGTTCTAGATCTACTCTGTTTAGTCTCAGATAAACTACTCCAAAAACTCACCAGCCCTTTATTTTGCTCTGTTAATTTTATAAGGACAGGAACCCTATTGCAAATGAGATGTATTATTTTTAAACATGTTCTGGATAGTTCAACTTAAAGGAGCAATCATCAGGTAAAAGTATTACTGGGAACCAGTAGGTCGTGTGGTGGTTACAACACTGGATTCCTACACAACTGGTCCCAAACCTGAGAGCTTGAAAATCACAATGAAGGGGACAGTAGGCGGCATGGTGGTTAAGGCGCTATACTCCCATATGGCTGACCATGGTTTGAGTCCTGGACCAGGCAGCTGCCTTCCTCACTTTTGCCTCTCTCTCTCTCAGATCAAATTAAATAATAATAATAATAATAAATAAAATTAAATAAATAAATCTTCAAAAAAAGAAAATTACAACAAATATATAGCTATTATGACACAGTCAATTTAGTCATAAGCCTTATTCTTGTTCTTTCTCACTGGAACTGTATGCAGCTAACTGAGCAAGCTACTCTTTGCCAGAATGGCCTGTATACCAACAATTTGGACATATTTTTATTCTGTATCTCTATAATGATACTAGTAATTCATAAGGAATATGTGTAATTTGAGTGTAGTTGAATGAGTTCAAAATACAGTACTGTATTTGGACTTTCTGATTTGATCCAAGAAGCACCAGTAGTTCTCAAATACTTGAGTTTTAGAAGCCTAAACCTGAGATGAAACCCAGCATCAAGTATTTAAAGCAAAGTAATATGTAGGGAAGAAATATAAAGAAAACACTGGATAGATTGGCTAGAGAAATTAGGACAGGTAATTAGATTTTCCTGCTCAAAAATGTGAACTGCAATAAAAGTAAATTTTATATTTTTATTTTTCAGTAACAAAAGTGTGTGTACAGAGTAACTTATTAAATGTGATATACTCAGAATTTAAAAAAAGATTAAGTATTATTACAGCATGCTTCTAAAGTATATTTAAAGCACATAAAAATTTTAGGAAAAAAATGTGTGAGGAAAACAGGCTATATGACTACTACCTGACTATTATAAAGTTACATTTAATCTATTGACTACCTCATATATACTTAATACCTCTGTTTCTGAAATGTGAAGTATGGCTTTTATCTATATACGTCCAAGGAAATAAAATCTAAGATATTTCCATTGAGAATTATTTTAAAAATCCTGAAGCATCATAAAAGTAGAGCTTGTAATGTGAGGAGTCAGATCTATTAAGTTAAGAGGTGAATAACCATCAGTTCAGCTTAGAAATCCCAGCTTCTATACCAAAGCTTGCTTGTACATGAAGGGGACTTCTTTCTTTTTTTAAAGAATTATTTATTTATTTAATTCCATTTGTTTTTATTTTATTTTTTTTTTTAATTTGACCACACAGAGACAAACTGACAAGACAGAGACAAAAAGAGAGAGAAAGGGAAAGCAAGAGAGTAACCTGCCAGTTCCAGGACTCAAACTGTGGTCACCCATGTGGGAATCTGGCACCTTTAATCTCCACACCACCTGCCAGCCCAAGGGGACTTATTTCTAACTAATAATCATTCTTAGGGCAAAATAAGCTGTAGTACTTAACTTCGCTTAAAAGTATACAAGTTGAATATCTCTAATTCAAAAATCCCAAATCTGAAATGCTCCAAAATCTGAAACTTTCTGAGTGCTGACATAAAGCCACAAGAGGGAAATTCCACACCTGACCTACAATGAATGATGACAGTTATAGGCAAAACACTGCATAAATTACCTTTAGGCTATGTATATGTGTTATATAACAAACAAATTTTAGGTTTAGACTTGGGACTCATCCACAAACTATCTCATTATGTACATACAAATATTCCAAACTCCAAACAAATCTGGTCCCTAGCATTTCAGGTAAGGAATACTCAACCTATATTAGAATTTTGGATTATGGGCCCAACTATCTTAAAGTTAAAAGTTGCTATACAGAAGCCAAGATTCAGTTTCAAGAATTTCCAACAATCAAAAACAGCCTGACATGGGACCAGCAGATGGCATAGCAGTTATGTTACTGGACTCTTACCACGGTTCAAGTCCCAGACCTGGTGGCTTCAAAATCATGCCTGGTGCATGTGCATGTGTGCTTATGATCCTGGGAGGAGAAGAAAGGAGGAGAAGGGGTTACAGCATCATTTCCCTCTTACTGTTTCTGTCTCTCTCTCCAGAGAGAGTATGTGCTCTAAGGCAAAAAACTCCTTATATTTAAAAAAAAAAAAAAAAAAAAAAAAACTTGTCATTACTACATTAAGTCCTTTTTAAAATCTGTACCTTGGCTTTATTTCACTAAGTTTCACCTAAAAAAAGAGATAGTACCTGCCTAATATGGCTGTTTAGGGGACCAATAAAAAACTATACCCAGTGGGAACCAGCAGTTAGCATAATGACTATGTCGCTGGATTCCCACGTAGTCGACCGCGGTTCGCGACCCGGACCCGGTGGCTTAAAACTCACGCCGGGCGCGTGTGTATGCGTGCCCAAGATCCCGAGAGGAGAATGGAGGAGAAGGGATTGAGGTGACCATCCCCCCTAGGGGGTGATTTCTCGCTTTCTGTCTCTATGTCTCTGTCTGTCCGGCGAGCGCATGCGCCCTATAGCGAAAACCTCTCCCCCAAAAAAAAACAAAACAAAAAAAACTATACCCAGTGATCGGCAGGTGGTGTGGTGGCTGAGGGGCTGGACTCTCACACGGCCTATCACATTTTTTTTTTGGAGAGGTTTTTGCTATAGGGTGCGTGCACTCGCCAGACAGAGACACAGAGACAGAAAGCGAGAAATCACCTCCCAGGGGAGATGGCCAGGCCGCAATCCCTTCTCCTCCATTATCTTCTTGGGATCTTGGGCATGAGCGCGCACACACATACACACACGCCCAGCGTTGAGTTTAAGCCACGGGGTCCGGGGCCCCGGTCAACTACATGGGAGTTCAGCAACATAGCCATCATGCTAACTGTTGGTCCCAGCCTACCACATTTTGACTCCTAGACCTGGCGGCTTGCTTTCTTTCTTACCCTCTCATTCTCTCTTTTTGTCTCCCTGGTGAAATTAAAATAACAATAATAAAATAAAATAAATAAGTATATATACATACATGCATGTGCACACACACAAATCAGCTAACTCCACAACTTGGTACCATAATACCCTACCATAGCTATTATATTATTCCACAAATACATTAAAGGAAATTCCAATCTTCAAAGCGTCACTTTGAAGGCACTGTTGAAAAAATAACAGTAGGAAAGGAAAAAAATTATTCCCAGCAGTAGTTTACCAGGAAGTAGCACTGCTTTTAATTAAGATTTCTGTTTAATTTATAAATGACGGCAAGCCAGTCATTTTTAAAATTTTAGAATCTTCTATAACTACAAATAAAGTAAATAATAAAGTACTGAATTTCAATTTAGAAGACACATTTCCTTAGTTAAAAAAAGTAAACTTTTTTCTCATTACATACAAAAGTCATTTTGGATTCCCTATTTCTTAAATACTTTGGTAACAAATACCACCTTAAACTTTTGAAATGTTTTGTCTAACAACTTTCTTTTTACCCAAACATATGGGTCTTTTCAGTATGCGCAAAACTCTTTAGGCAACAAGAACTGAAACTAACACTCATGAAAGCCCAAGTGTCAGGTACTGTAATGGGCCCTGGGGACCGTTCATGTTTTATTCATCTTTGCTTAGGTGGCTGGCTAGTTTAGTAAAGAATTTAGCAAGGAACAAAATCAATAAATAAGTGAGTTAAAAAAAAAAATAAGGCAGCTAATGATTTGGCTAATTCAAAGGAATGTTCTTACATTATTGCTAAGATTTAAAAATAAACCCCAAATACCCCAGCTTTTAAAGCTACTTTGTCGTTTGTTTGCAATGGAAAAGAAGATAAAAGGTCTGTTTTCACATATAGTCCCTAAAACTATATTTTTTTTCCAAAGAATTATTCAAGTTTATTTATTTACTTATTGTAAATTTGACCAGAGAGGGACAGAGTATGAGAGAAAAAGTGAGAAGACAAGCCGCCAAGTCAGGGACTTGAACTGCGATAGCCATGTGGGAGTCCAGCGCCCTTAACCACCGCTCCACCTGCCGGCCCCCCTAAAACTATATATTAATGATGTTAAAACCAAATTAATATTCAAAATTAATGTCATAAAAAAATTAATGTCATGTATATGAAATAACTTCCAAGTTATTAGAGAACTGCTAGATTCTTTTCCTCTCAATTTTTTGTCTATGAATACAGTGGCGCAAGAAAGGGAGTATTCACAAGCCACTACTCGTTCTAACATCAGATAATAATTTTACTAATACTTTTTTTTTAAAAAAAATGATCCAAATAAAATGACGTTGTGTAGTGCTACTTAAGAACTCAACGTAGCAATACACGGCCATGGGCATTACTTGGGAATCAAAAACGGTTGCCCGTCCAAGGATTTGGGAAGATAAAACGCAGGATGAGGCATCAATGGAAGTAAATCGCCAGAGAAGGGGAAAGAAAGGAAAAGATCAGAGAGACTTAATGACTGCATTTTTTGTGGAAGGAGAAAGGGCTGCTTGGGCCGATCGGCGAGGACCCCGTGCAAGGGGTGTGAGAAAGGTACATTTTGCAGGTAGAATGGCCTGGGAGTGGGAGGAGGGGAAACTATCTACGGGAATCTTCCCGGGGTGGAATGGGTGCGTCACTTACGTAGCCTCTTCAAGAAAGAGAAAACATGCCCTCCGGGCAACCTCGATAAGCAAGTGTGAAGGAAGGGGGAGTGACCTTCCTCGATGTGCAGGGAAATACACACGGTCACTTCCCAAAGCACTGAGGGACGAGGGGCGGCCGTGGGTGCCTCCGGCCATCGGCGAACAGAGGGCATTGTGGTGAGAAGCCCAGGGCTGCGCCAGGGCCGCGAGGGACCTAGGGCTGAGGTGTGGGCGTTACCTGCAGGGTCACCTCCTGGGGGTCCCAGTGCGGCCGCAGGTGCTGCAGGAGGCTCAGGGCCCCCTCCCGGCAGCGCTGCTCCTCCTGATCCTGGACCGTGACGTTGAGCTTGGGCACCTCCGGGGAGCCAGGCGGGACGTGGATGTAATTGGCCATGGCCCAGGCGACGGCGGAGACTACCACAACGACGACGGCGACGGCGACCACGAGAACGGCGGGCGCCGACAGGCTGCTGGATCCTTCCGTCCCGGGGCGCCCTCGCGGGAGGGCTGGGGGCGCTCGGGCAGGCGGGCGGGCGGGCAAGCGGTAGGAGAATGGCTGGCGGCGGCGCTATTGCCGACCCGGGTCTGGACAGCGGATGAACGGAGCCGGGGCCGCTCACCGGGAAGATGCCTCTCGTCTGCGCTCGACCGCGGGCGGCCGCGGAGCATGCCGGGACTGGCCTGACGCTGGCGTCACGCGCGGGGCGGGGCCTCCGCCTGCGTCAGGAGCCGGGGCTGGGTTTCCATGCTCTCGGCACAATGGGCTGCCCGCTCGGCGTTAGGTTTCTCGGCCGGGGTTATCAGGCGCTGGGCTCTGAGCTGCTAGGCAACAAAACCCCGGGCGCCTCCTCGGAAAGAGCCTGAGCCTTGCCACGCCCCTTGGGACATTGACGCTTTGGCTCACCTGATCCAGAGGGTCGTAGGGCTCTGGCTTCAGTTAGGGCTCAGTTTTTTCTGAGAAGGCGAGAAAGGCGCCCTGAAATAACCCCAGGATCAGCCTTTTAATTTGGCCTGAGTCTGGGCAAGGTGGATTAACTTGGGCCAAGTTGGATTAACTTGGCCTTGATCTTGGAGCCGCTATGAACTGGGACCACATAGTTGGGTTGGCAACTAAATTCCCATTCGTGTTGTACAGAGATCACAATTTTCAGGACAAACTCAGATAAGATAGTTAGGTAAGACAACTGTGACATTTACAGAGTTATTTTTAGGTCAGATGTTTGACCATACTGAGAATTACTCAAAGCCAGATTAGCGGCTGGGGTGAAGATGAATGGGAAGGAAAGGAAAACAGTTTTGAGGCTCAGCGTTGGGACGACAGGATGCCTGCATCAGGGTACTCCCAAGTGGGCCCTAAGAACTCACCACTGCTACCCTGAAACCTTTTTTGTTAAAGTCTATTTCTTTAATGAGAATGAGATGGAGAGAGGCAGGTGCCCCCAACAGGGTCCCACCTTCCGATCCCATCCCTACTGGCCAGCTATCATCCTGGGTGTTGGCACCCAAACCTGATCCTCTGTACGGATCCAGCATCACTTAAGTAGCACATTATTGCTATATGCAAACCAGCCAGCTCCCTTGGAACCTGCAGTCACCATATTTTAGAGAGGTTCTTTCCACTGCTAAGTGAATGCTGAAGACTAGATAATGAACAAGTAATTTATTTGAACCTCCTAATTTTCCTTTATGATGAAGGAAAATAGGTAGGGATTTGACCTTCGAATCAGTGTCTTCCCTGCAGCACTTAAGACATGGTTAATACATTTATTAGTAGTAAATTAAATTGTTAATTGGACTCAATTATCATTCAAAATGTTTCACTGTCTCATTAGCATGAATTTGCATCCCAATTGTTCAGAAAGAACCTACTTACCTTTGTTAATCACAAAATAAATACTTCAGGGTTAATAATGAAGTTCCTAGGGACCAGCAGGTGGTGTGGTGGTTAGGGCACTGGACTCCCATAAGGGCAACAGCGGTTCAAGTCCTGGACCTGGCAGCTTACTTTCTCATTTTCCCTCCCTCTGTCTCACTCTGTCCCTCTCTGGTCAAATTAAAGTATATAAATAAATATAATGATTACTTTTAAAATAATTATAATAATAATAAAGTTCTTAAACTAAAAAAGAGTGGGGTAGGGATCAAGTTACAGCAAAGAAGTTGATGCAACATTTTCCAGACTTAGGCGCGTTTTTTTGTGTGTGTGCCTAGGTTTTTGCTATAGGGTGCACGCACTTGCTGGAGAAAGGCAGAGAGAGAGAGAGAGGAAGAGAAAGTGAGAAATCACACCCCATGGGGATGGCCATTTTGCAATCCCTTCTCCTCCAGTCTGTTGGGATTCTGGACACTCTCAAGCCACAAGTCAGGGACTCAAACTGCTAAGTTGGCTGGCTATGTGGGATTCAGTGCCTTAACCTCCATGCTACCGGCTGGCTCCATTTTTTATTTTCCAGAGAGGTTTTTGCTATAGGGCACGTGCACTCGCCAGACAGACAGAGAGAGACAGAGAGAGAGAAAGCGAGATATCACCCCCCAGGGGGTATGGCCACGCTCCAATCCCTTCTCCTCCATTCTCCTCTGGGGATCTTGGGCACGCACACAAGTGCATGCTTGGCGTGAGTTTTAAGCCACCAGGTCCAGGACAAGACCCGCAGTCGACTACATGGGAGTCCAATGACATAGCCATTACGCTAACTGCTGGTCCCACATTCTTTTTTTTTAAGGTTTATTTCTACCATTAGAGAGAGGTAGAGTCAGGCAGCACCAACATGGTATTACACCTCAAAATCCACTCCTCCCTCAGCCAGCCGAATCATAGGCACACTCACATCCTGCCTGTAGAAGTCGTCAGGACACAAACCCAGGATTTCCCATGTGGTTCAGAAGCACAGTCATTTTATTTTTCATTTGCCAGGGGGCAGCACTCATGGTGCCCCACAAACCCTGAATGGGGTGTGGCCATACACAATTGCTTCCCGCACATTTCTCCACCATATTTAAATTTCAGCTAAGTACACTCAGGTGCCTGGCATGTTTTTATAAGCCACTAGGGATAGGATTTGAACCACACCATCGGCCATGTGGGACCCAGCTGCCTTCACCAGCAAGCCAGAGAGCCAGCCCCACAGTGCATTTTGTTATTACTGTACCATCTTGACTGGACAGGGCATGTTTTTGGTTTTGTTTAAAGAATTATTTCCTTTATTTATCATTATTGTTATTTTTAAATTTGACCAGAGCAAGACACAGAGAGAGAGATAGAAAGCAAGAAAACAAGATGCCAAGTCCAGAACTTGAACCGCGGTCAAGTACAGCGCCTTTAACCACCACGCCACCTGCCAGTCCCCAAGGCATGTTTTTTTGAAATCATGTACTACAAATGAACACTAGTTTATGTATTCCTCCTTCCAATTTGTGGAGAAATAATCAATATACTAATACTTTCACATTTCAGATAATATCTCATGCTTTTGTATAAATCGTATTTTTTATTAAATAGATGACTAAGAATTTTCAAATACATTTTGTAATTATAAATGCTTTAATAGTAAATTATGAAAAATTATTTTAGGAATTATACTAGTTTGTAATTGTTTTGTTTAATAATTATTTATTTGATTTTATTTATTTATTTTAATTTGACAAGAGAGATACACCCAGAAAGGGAGAGAGAAAGTGAGAAAGCAAGCCACCAGGTCCAGGACTTGAACTGGAGTTGACCATGTGGGAGTCCAGTGCCTTAACCATCTGCTGGCACCTTGTTTTAGGTTTCTTAAGTTTTTACCATGGGGTGCGTGGGATCACTAGAAAGAGAAAGTAAGAAATCGCTCTCCAGGGGGGATGGCTGTATCACAATCCTTTCTCCTCCATTCTCCTCTCAGGATTTTCGGCACACATGTGATGTGATTTTCAAGCCACTGGGTACACGGTCTGAACCGTTGTCAGCCATATGGGAATCCAGAGCCTTAACCACCATACCATCTGCCAGCCCCAACACTAGTTTGTAATTTTAAAGAGTCCATTAACAATTAGGAAGAGAAAAAAGGAAGAAAAAAAGCTGTTAGGAACCCAAGAATAAAACTAAAAAAAAAAAAAAAAAAAAAAAAATAGGCAAGATCTTCATGAATGAAACTATGGACTATGGAGAGATAAAACACAGTCATAAGTAAGAAAATACAATTATTACAAAGGTCTTGATTTGTCCCGAACTAGTCAATATGTATAATGCAATTCAAGATTAAATCCGATCAGGGACCAGCCAGTAGTGTGGTGGTTATGGTGACTGGATCCCAAATGACCAACTACGCAGTTCAAGTTGAGACCCAGAGGCTTGAAAAACACTAGGCACATGTTCCCAAAATCCTGAGAGGAGAATGGAGGACAAAGACGGGGCCTTGGCCAACCACCCTTGAAGGTGCTTTCTCACTTTCTCTGTCTTTCTCTTCTCTCTCCCTCTCTGTCTCTCTCTAGCAAGCACACATCCCCTATTGAAAGTTAAAAATAAATAAATAAAAGCAGTCAAAGGATCAAAACAGATACCTCAGTGAGAAGATAAACAGATGTCAAAAAATATATAAAAACATGTTCAATATTATATGTCAATATTGTGACTACAACTTTAAACAATGAGAAATCACTACGAACCTATTAGAAAAGCTATTATCTGGGAACCAACAGTTAGGGTAATGGCTATGTCGCTGGACTCCCACGTAGTCGACCGCGGTTCGCGTCCCGGACCCGGTGGCTTAAAACTCACGCCGGGCGCATGTGCGTGCGTGCCCAAGATCCCGAGAGGAGAATGGAGGAGAAGGGATTGCGGCATGACCATCCCCCCTGGGGGGGGGGGGTGATTTCTCGCTTTCTGTCTCTCTGTCTCTCTCTGTCTGTCTGGCGAGCGCAAGCGCCCTATAGCGAAAACCTCTCCAAAAAAAAAAAAAAAAAAGAAAAGAAAAGCTATTATCCCGGACCAGCAGATGGCGTAATGGTTATGTCACTGGACTCCCACATGGTTGACTGGTTCGAGCCCTAGACCCAATGGCTTCAAATTCTCACCAGGCATGTGTATGTGTGTCTCAAAATCTTGAGAGGAGAACGGAGGAGAAGGAATTGTGGCATGGTCATCCCCCTGGAGGTTGAGTTCTCTCTTTCTCTCTCTCTCTCTCTCTCTCTCTCTAGCATGTGCAATGCCCTATCTCAAAAAAATCTCTCTCTCTCAAAAAGAAAAAGAATAACTACCATCCAAAACACTCAGAGTAATATTCTGGGGAAGAAGTGAAGAAATGGGAACTCTCATTCATCACTGATACCTTACTAACTGATACAGGCACCTTGGAAAATAATCCACAGGTTCTTACAACTGAAACATTGTATCACCATACAACTGAAACATTGTAACACCATACAAATCCAATAATCATGCTACACAAATGGACTGAAAATTTATGTCCACACAGAAACCACCACACTAATGTTTATAGTTTTTGTTCATAATTGTCAAAAATTAGAAGCAACCAAGGTGTGCTTCAATAGGTAAATAATTTAACAAAAAACAAAAAACAAACAAATAAAAAAAGACCTGCTCTGGAAACCACATGGCCAGCTGCAAGTTTTGATTCTGAAATTTCAGTGGCATGTGCAGGTAAGACACTGTGCTCTACAGGGTGGGACCCTATCTGAAGCTTGCATTTAAGTCCCGGATGAACATAAAGGTCAGGTGGTGTCCTGCACCTGTAATATGGAAAACTCTGGAAAGCTGATGTAGGAGGATCATACGCTTGAGGCAGACCTAAGCAACGTAGACTGAAAAAAAGCTGGGTGTGGTAGCATATACCTGGAGTCACAGCTGGGGGCTGAGAAAGGAGAACTGCACAGTGAGAATGTTAAAAAACAAACAATCTGGGTGGCGTGGTGGTGTGAAGATACTGGATTCCCACATGGTTCACCACGGTTCAAGTCCTAGACCTGGTGACTTGAAAATAACACTGGGTGCATCCCAAGAGGAGAGTGGAGGAATGAAGCGTACCACCCTCCCAGGGGGAGAGTGATGTCTCACTTTCCCTCTCTCTGTTTTTCTCCACCAAGCTCATGAAACCTATGGAGAAAACCAGAAATATATGTGTTACATCCATAGACTTGAACATTATTCAGTAATTTAAAAAAATGAGGGGCCAGCCAGAGGAATGGTGGTTAAGGTGCTAGATTTCCACATGATTGACTACAGTATGAGCCCTGAACCCAGTGGCTTAAAAACAAAACCATAATAATGGCTAGCAGGTGGCATGGTGGTTGTTAGTGCTGGATTCACATGTGGCTGACTGTAGTTCGAGTCCCGGACCTAGCAACTTGCTTTCTCCCTTTCCCTTTCTTGTTCTCTCTATCTATCCCTCTGGTCAAATTAAAAAATAATAATAACAAAATAATAAAAACAAATTAGGGACCAGCAGTTAACATAATGGCTATGTCGCTGAACTCCCATGTAGTCAACCACGGTTCGAGTCCCGGACCCAGTGACTTAAACTCATGCCGGGCACGTGTGCATGTGTGCCCAAGATCCTGAGAGGAGAATGGAGGAGAAGGGATTGCGGCGTGGCTATCCCCCTTGGGGGGTGATTTCTTGCTTTCTGTCTGTCTCTCTCTCTGCCTTTCTGGCGAGCTCACGTGCCCTTTTACAAAAACCTCTTCAAAAAAAAAATAAAAAATAATAACAAATTAAACAAATAATTATTTTAAAAATCATAATGAATAAATAAATAGATAAAAACTTTAAATAAATAAATAAAGTAAATAACCTGCATGTTAAAAAAAAAAAATGACGGATCAAATCACAAAAAGACTTGAAGGAGGCAAAGGGAGGGAGGAAAGGAGCACGGAGGTTTTGAGGGCTGTGAAACTATCCCGTATGATACTATAATGGCGTGTACAAGACACAGATCTATCAAAACCCATAGAGCTGTACAACACGAGGAGTGGACCTTAAGGTACCATGAACTTAAATGGCAAACCATAAGAAGAAAAAGAAAAAAGAAAAAGTCATGAACTTAAATGGCAAGCCATGGTGTGGTGGGTAAGGCAGTGGGATCTCAGATGGTCAACCACTTGGATCTAGTCTCAGACCTGACAGCTTGAGAAATACACCAGGCACGTGTGTATGCATGCCAAAAATCCCCAAAAAAAGGAAAGATGGAGGAGAAGGGACTGTACTGTAGTCATTCCTCTCAGGGAGTGTTTCTTCTTCTCTCTAACTCTCTCTCTGTATCTCTCTCTAGCAAGTCTAGTACACATGTTCTCTGGCAAATTAAAAAAAAAATAAGTATTTATATTCAAATCATTACTAATCAATAAGGAAATCAAACCACCCAACTACTTTTTTTTTTTTTTTTAATTATTTTATTTAGGGGCCAGCAGGTGGCATGGTGGTTAAGGGTGCTGGATTCCCACATGGCTTACTGTGGTTCAAGTCCTGGACCTGGCAGCTTTCTCTCTCTCTCTCTCTCTCTCTCTGTCCCTTTCTGATCAAATTGAAATAAACAAATGAATAAATAAATAAAGTTAAATAAAATAATTCTTTTTAAAAAAAAAGAATTTTTTATTTGACTTTATTTATTTATTTAATTTTGACCAGAGAGGGACATAGCGAGAAAGAAAGAGGGAGAGAAAATGAGAAAACAAACTCCAGGTTTGGAACTCGAACCATGGTAGACCATGTGGGAGTCCAGCCCCTTTAACCACCATGCCACAGACCGGCCCCTACTTTTTTCTTTTTTTTTTAAAGAGTTTTTTGCCTTAGGGTGTGTGCACTCTCCAGAGAAAGAGAGAGACAGAAATAGTGAGAGGAAAAGTGGGAAATCACTTCTGAGGGGATATCCATGCCGCAATCCTGCACCCTCCATTCTCCTCCCAGGATCTTGGGCACACACCTGTGTGATTTTCAAGCCACTGGGTCTGGAATTTAAACAGTGGCTGGCCATGTGAGACTCCAGCGACACAACAGCTATGCCATCTACTGGCCCCACCAATAAGTTTTAGAAAGCTATCTCCCTAACTAATAATTAAGGCAGTCTAAATTAAAACAACAATAAACATCATTTTATATCCATTAGATTGGGGGGGAAATTGCAGTTTAATAATGTCAAGTGTATGTTACTGGTGGGGAATAATTTTTTTCATAAAGAACTATTTATTATTATTATTTTAAAATTTCAATAGGGCACATGCATGCAATAGAGAGAAAAACTGAGAAAACAAGCCACCAGGTCTAGGACTCAAACTGTGGTCAACCACGTGGGAGTCCAGCATCCCAACCAACATGCCACCTGCTGGCTGCAGGTAGGGAACAATTTTATAATATTTAATAAAGTTGAAGGTAGACATTCTTTACCAATTAAAACTTTTAATTCCAGTTATAAACAGAAATCTCACATATGAGGACCAGCAAATGGCATACTGGTTATGTCACTGGACTGCCACATAGTTGAGGCCTGGACACAGTAGCTTAAAACTTGTACCGGGTACATATACATACATGCCCAAAAGTGTAAGAGGAGAATGGAGGATAAGGGATGGCGGTATGGCCAGCACCTGGCGGGGGGCGGGGGAAAGGGGAGGTGGGAGTGATTTCTCACTTTCTGTCTCTCTGTCTCTCTGTTTCTTTGGTGAACACATGTGACCTATAGCAAAATCTCTAACATTAAAAAAACAAAATCCCACATATGTACTTGAGAAAATCCATACAAGAATGCTCACTATAGGATTGTTCATAATACCTAAAAATGGGCAATAATGTAACTGTCCCTCAATATAGAAATATATTTTTTTAAATGTCAGCAGGCACATGCACGCGGCAGAGAGAAGGAGAGAATGCACCTCCCCAATGGGGTGTGGTCATGCCACAATCCCTTCTCTCCATTTCTCTAACCCATAGAGTTTTGGACACACACATCCAGCATGCTTTTCATGCTAAAAGGGCCAGGAAATAATACTGCAGTTTCTTGCAGTTGGCATGTAGAATCCAGCTGCTGCTGCTGCTGCTGCTGCTTCTTCTTTTTTAAGTTTTTGCTATAGGGTGCATATACCCATGAGAGAGAGAGAGAGAGAGAGAGAGAGAGAGAGAGAGAAAGTGAAAAATCACCCCCCAGAGAATGGCCACACTATTAATCACTTCTCCAATCTCTGCTTAGTTTTGGACATTTCATGCATACAAGCCTAGTGTGATCTTCCAGCTACCAGGTCCAGGACTTGACCAAGCAGCTGGCCATGTGGGATCCAGTGTCTTAATGTCCATGCCACCTGCTGACTCCAAGGATCCAGCTTTTTTTCTTTAATTTTTTGTTATAGGGCATGTACACTTGCAGGAGAGAGACAGAGAGAGGGAAAGTGAGAAATTACACTCCCCCACCAGCGGGGAGGGCCACGCCAACTCCCTTCTCCAGTCTCTTCTTGGGATTTTGGGCATACACACACATGTGCTTGGATGATTTTCAAGCTGCTGAGTCCAAGACTGAATCAGAGTTGGCCACGTGGGATCCAGCTGCCTTAAGCGTCACACCACTTTTTATTTAATGTATTATTTATTGGTCACATTGCCCATATCCGGGCCTTGTATAGACACATCTTGCAGTTGCACTGCGTTTTGCCCCTCGGACCTCAAAGCCCTGGGCGACCAGTACATGAAGAACAATGAAGAACAAATTTACACTTAGGATCATTGGTTCTGAGGAGGCCCAGCATTTCTTGCAGGGATGGGAGATGTATGCAGCAGCATTGTGGCAACAAGCTAATGAAAGCAGACAGAATTCAACTGAAAAAGCACATTTTGGCACCTCCCTCCCAGAAGGAAAACTTAATGACATCCATGATGAACAAATTGGACAGTTACAAGAGTTGATGCAAGCCACTAAACCCAATAAGCAATTTAGTATTACTGAGTCTGCCACATCAAAAGTTTAGTCTATCCAGTAAAGCTTAACAAAACATGAAATCCAGAGCCCCTTTTTTTTAATCTATCACTGTTTTTTTGTTTTTTTTGTTTTGCTTTGTTTTGTTTTGGAGAGGTTTTTGCCCTAGGGCACATGCTCACCAGAGAGACAGAGAGACAGAGAGACAGAAAGTGAGAAATCACCCCCTCAGGGAGGCACTCAGCAATCCCTTCTCCTCCAGTCTCCTCTCGGGATCTTGGGCACGCATGCACGCACATGCACCCGGCGCTATCACTGGTTTTTTAAAAGGTATTATTTCAGCTTTGAGTCTTTCATAATATTTTATTTTTGATGTTATGAATGCAGTATATGGACTGGAATCAGTAGTAGACAACTGAAAAATGTTGTAACATTATTGGAATAACAGTACTTGCTGGATGAAATTTGATTTGGGGACTAAAAGGAAGGCTTAGAATGGGAAAAAATTATTTACTTATTTCTATTTGTTATTATTATTATTGTTATTTTAATTTGACCAGAGAGAGACAAAAAGAGAAACGAGAAAGCAAGCTGCTAGGTCCAGGACTTGAATCATGGTCGGCCATGTAGGAGTCCAGCACCTTAAGTACCATGCCACCTGCCAGCCCCAGGATCTAGTTTCTTTAACCACCAGAACATAGAACTATCCATGGAAATAATTTTTTTTAATTTGTTTTGTGGTTTTTAGAGAGATTTTTTGCTACAGGGCATGTGTGTGCACCAGAGAGACAGAAAGCAAGAAATCACCCCCATGGGGGATGGCCACCGTAACCCCTCCTCCTCCATTCTCCTCTTGGGATTTTGGGCACACACGCACATGCACCCAGCGTGAGTTTCAAGCCACCGGTCCGGGATTCAAACTGTGGTTGACCTTGCGGAAGTCCAGAGACGTATCCATTTCACCATTTGCTGGGCTCACCGTGGAAATAATTTGATGGATAGACAGATTTTCTAATAGAGTTAAATGGCAGATGTACATATGTACCTACTTAAGCATACATGCAGGAGACTACAGGAGCCCTAGAAGTAAAGATTCAAGCAGAGGGTGCTGCTATGAGGTGGCTGCTAGGAGTTGGCTGAGGCTGTATGGGGAGCCCAGGCTCAGTCCCCAGACCAGTCTAAACACTCCTGGCATAGTGGCACCTACCTGTAGACCTAGCTAACTGGGAAGCTAGGGCAAGAAGTTCTAGACATGGTGAGATCCTGTCAAAAATACCCACACTCCTCGTTCTCCTTTTCTCACTTCTCTTCCTCCCTCCCTCCATCTGTCCTGCACTTTTTCTCTCTCACACAAAAAAAGGAGTGGGGGAAAAAAAAAAAAAAAAAAAAAAAAACTATCAAGCAGTAGCTCTGGAGGCCCAACAGCACTTCTGATTCATTTGCAAACAGTTGACTTCTCTGTATCTGTTTTTTACCTGGATTCTGATTCTAATTGTCTAATTTTACTTCCTCATGATTTCTGCCTACTGGTTTTCCTGTGTATCTTATGATCAGATCTTACTCCGGAGTTGTTCCATTGCTTCCCTCATCCAACAAGCTGTTTTATGTTTATTTATCAGTTGCCACAATGTAATATATCTTGAAATCAATGTATTTACTTTTTTCCATGCCCACTTAGTCTACTAGAATGTTAGCGGCAGGAAAGCAGAGCCACATTTTATTTTGTCTATTGCCACACTTCCGCTGCCTAGAATAGTGCCTAAGACATAAAAGTTAATAAATAAGTGCTTCAGCCCACCTAGTTAGTGCTTTAAGCTCTGCCAGTCTCACAGAGAAAGTGCCCTCAGCCAAGGGTTGCATTAGGTGATCACAATAGAGTACCTTGTGCTCTGATTATGCTGAATTCTCCTGCCTGAACATTTCCTAGGCCACGAGCCAGACCATTACTCATGTTTGGGTTTGAAATAAATCTTAGCCACAGGATGTCAGGAAAATGGTCCAGCGCCTTGTAATACATGTCTAGAGAAAATAAGATGATTCTGAAGATATCACATTGCTATGAGGTATCCCACACCTTTTAGTCCCCTTCCTGTACTTAGAAGGACATTGATAAGTACCTGGAATATCCTGCTCCCTATCCGCTTTTAAAAACCCACTCCTTCAAAGCTTAACTCTCCAGCAGTCTTTTTCATGGCGCTTGTCTGGATTTTCCTAGTCCAAATTTACTTCTTCCTTTTATACATCTGTTAAAACACCTAAAAAATTCTGCCTTGTGACACCCACATTGTAGATTTAAGTCATAATGATTATGTCACATACAAAAGACTAGAACAACCATTTATAACTTGTTACATAATGAACATTTTGTATGAAGGAATGAAAGGATTGCCAAATATACATTAAGGGGCTCTGGTCATAAATGTTTTCATCACAAAGCAGTTACATTTAGATACCAGAGTAAAGAATTTGCAGAAGAAAACATTCTATGAAACAAGATCATGTAGGTATGGCTAACAGGTAGATCATCTACCCAATTCAAAACATGTTTAAAATAAAATCATTCTTGGTAAACACTCAACAAATATTTGTTATTTTTTTAAAAAAAAGAATAATATAGATATATGACATCTAAGTAACATTTGATATAACAAAAATAAATAAGCAGAATGAATTCACTCTTATATACCTAACTGAAAAATCTGAGTGAGTTCATGGCATTGGAGACTGAATTGAAATTGAAGAGTTCAAAATATCAGAGCTACTAGACATTCAAAGATAAACCTGTTCTGCCTCTCTGCCAGAAAAAGAGAAAGAAAGAAGAGTTCTGAGGTGTCCGGAGATGCTACGTCAAAAGGAGGCTTCACCTGTTCTGTCCTGTACAGCTTTAAGATGGCCTGAGGGAACTGGTCATCTACAATACCGCTGCAATGACTGCATTAAACATCTGAGAAAGACCGTTCTAAATACACCTGCGCAATTACAAGACCAAATAAATATTTAACTCTCCGCACGTGTCTGTTCGTACTAGTTCTACCTTCCCTCTTATTCTCATACTCCTAGAACCAAGTTATAACTCAGGTTCATGTATTACCTCTTAGCAAAAGTTTGAACATTTTCTTCTTCAGATCCTTGATGGTCTTCAGAGAGTTTCTTACACAGTATAAATGATAACTATGAGGCCAGCAGGTAGCATGGTAGTTAGGGTGCTGACCACAGTTCAAGGCCTGGACCTGGTGGCTTGCTTTCTCACTTTCCCTCTCTCTCTCTCTTTTTCTCTCTCTGGTCAAACTTTAAAAATAAATAAATAAAATAACTCTAAATTAATATGTACAATAAAATAAAAATAGTGTTGTGGGGGCTACAAAGTGGTGTGTTGGTTAAGGTGCTGAACTCTCACATACCCAACTGTAGTTTAAATCCTGGACTTGGCTGCTTGAAAATCACACCGGGCATGTGTGCATGTGTGCACAAAATTCCTGGAGGAAAACAGAGGAGAAGGGACAGCAGTACGGCCATTCACCGGGGGAGAGATTTCTCACTTTTCCTCTGTTTCTTTCCAGATAGCCCATGTACCCTATGGCAAAAACCTTTATTTTTATTTTACTTTATTATGTATTTATTTATTTAGAGATTTTTGCTGTAGGATATGTTATGCTCACCAGAGAGACAAAGAGAGAGAGACAAAAAGTAAAAAATCACCACCACCACCCCCGGCAGGGGTGATGGCCATGTCTCAAACCTTTCTCCTCCCTTCTCCTCTCTGGATCTTGGGCACACACACACACACACACACACACACACACACACACACGGACACACACACACGGGTGTTTAGCCAGTTTTAAGCCACCGAGTCCGGGACTTGAACTGCGGTCAAGTACGTGAGAGCCCAACAATGTAATCATTGCACCATCTGCTAGTCCCCCAAAACCTTTAAAAAATAGTATTGTGGGGCCAGCAAGGGGCACAGTGGTTAAGCAGCTAGTCTCCCACATGGCTGACCATGGCTCAAGTACCGTACCCGGTAGATTGAAACTCACACTGGGCACGTGTGTGTGCATGCCCAAAATCCTGAGAGGAGAATGGAAGAGAAGGGACTGTGGTGTAGCCATCATCGTTGGGGGGAGGGGGGCGGGGAGTGATTTCTAACTTTCCCTCTCCCTCAAATTCAAAACAAAATGAATAAACAAAAAAGCAGTTAGCCTTCATTATTTTGCTATCATTTCAATTTTCCCCAAAATTCACAGAATCATTTTAACACCATTACTAAGTTAAACTTTTTATTTTTTATTTTTTGGAGAGGTTTTTGCTATAGGGCACATAGGCTCACCAGAAAGACATAGAGAGACAGAGAGAGACAGAAAGCGAGAAATCACCCCCCAGGGGGAATGGCCATGCCACAATCCCTTCTCCTCCATTCTCCTCTCGGGATCTTGGGCACGCACGCACATGCGTCTGGCGTGAGTTTAAGCTGCCGTGTCTGGGACTTGAGCCATGGTCGACCACATGGGAGTCTAGCAACATAGCCATTACGCCAACTGCTGGTCCCCTAAGTTAAATTTTTTTAAAAATAATTATTTTATGGGACCAGCAGTTAGCATAATGGCTATGTCACTGGACTCCCATGTGGTTGACCATGGTTCACGTCCTGGACCCGGCGGCTTAAACTCAAGCCGGGTGCGTGTGTGTGCATGCCCAAGATCCCGAGAGGAGAATGGAGGAGAAGGGATTATGGCGTAGCCGTCCCCCCTGGGGGGTGATTTCTCACTTTCTGTCTCTCTGTCTCTCTCTCTGTCTTTCTGGCAAGTGCACGCAAAAACCTCTCCCCCCCCAAAAAAAATAAAATAAAATAATTATTTTATTTAACTGTATTTATTTATTCGTTTCTAATTTGACCAAAGAGAGAGAGAGGAAAGCGAGAAAGCAAGCCAAGTCCAGGACTCGAACAGTGGTCGGCCATGTGGGAGTCTAGCACCCTTCACCACTACGCCACCTGCCGTCCTCACTAAGTTAAGCTTTTGAATCTCTATTTTTATGCCTGGTTGGTTTTCTATAAGGGATATTTGAAGCAATATTTTTATACGTTGCATAAAAAATTTCCAAGCTATTGTGTGTGCACACAAACTACAAAGAGTTAATGCTTGTTGTGCCTATAGTAAGAAAAAGACACATGAAAGGGCCACTTCTCCAGCTTCAATTTCTACTTGGCCTTGCTCCAAAGGATGGAAGCTTGCTTTTACAGTTTTTGAGACTGCAGGTAATGAAGAGGATTAAAAGGATCTGAGCTTTGTAGTTAGGGAGTCCTGCTATAGAATATGCGCAGTTTGACCTAGTTCCAATCCACAAATTGATAGTAACGGAAATGTGGAGAAAATGTTTAGAATAATGCCTAGAATAAAGCTCAGTCCCCATAAGGGCTCAAACATGTTCTGAGCCTTTATTATTAAATTTCTATCAGGATTAAATAAAATGGTACTTTACAATTAGCTCTCCTTTAATTGAAACCAAGCAGGGAACCCCTAAAAGAGCTGAGTCCTTAGTTTCCCCTTCTGGTAAGAAAAAAAAAATGAAAATTCCCCCAACTGAAAATTAATAAGGGTTGAACTAAAAGTAGTGTCTTTCTAAGCTACTTAGAAATTTAAGAGTCATTTAAATTTTAATTGCCGAAAGTAAGGATTAAGACTCCAGACTTTGGTTATGTTAATTAAGTAATTTTGGCTAAGAGTCAGGGTCGCAGTTCCTCAAACTCCTACTTAAAGGGGAAATATAGTTCTTTTTACTTATTTAGTTAGTTAGTTAAAGATTTTTGCCATAGGGCGTGTGCACAAGAGATGGGGCAGAGGGGAGACAGAGTCAGGGACGGTGGGAAGTCACTCCTCAAGAGGGGTGGCCATGATGCAGTCTCTTCTCTTCCATTCTCCTCTCTGGATTTTGGGCCCGCCTGCACGCACACGCGCCTGGCATGCTTTTAATCTGCTGGGTCCGGACTGGAACTGCGGAGTTGGCCATGTGGGACACAGCACCCTAACTACCACACCACATACTGGCCCAGAAAGATAAAGTTTCTACCTTAAATCCTTAAGATGCTCTGCAGGATGGATATCGTTGGCTGTGCCCAAACAGACCCCAGTGAATGGTGCCGGAAACCTGGTGATTTCCCCCTCCTAGAATAGAAACTGATAGACCTAAGGCCTCATCAATCGAGAAAGCCCAGAAGATGGCCATGTCCTCTTAAAGCAATCATTGAGCTGGTTATGCACCTGGGACCTCTACCCTTAATTTTGCGCTTAAAAATGCATTTTTGAGGCCGACAGCTGCCTGCCATGGTGGTTAAAGGCGCTGGATTCCCACATGGCGGACCACAGTTAGAGTCCCGGACCTGGCAGCTTGCTTTCTCGCTTTCCTTTTTTCTCTGTCTCTCTGGTCAAATTAAAAAATAATAATAACGAATGGAATTGTGTTCGCGGCCCTCATCGCTCTCCAAGGTCAGCAATGCCTCTAGCTCTCTGAGCTCCAGTCGAAGAAGTGGGGTAAATGAGGAGGTTTCCACCTCGTGGCTCATACAAAGTAGACCTCCTGCAAGTCCGCTGGCGGTAAAGCGCCCAGGAAGCAATTGCCTGCAAAAGGGGTGAAGGAGCCTCATCTTTATAGGCCGGTTACTGTGGCACTCCGTGAAATCAGACGGTATCAGAAGCCCACTGAACTTCCTACCAGCAAACTTCCTTTCCAGCCTTCTGGCGGGAGAAATTGCTCAGGATTTCAAAACAGATCATTGGTGCTTTATAGGAGGCAAGTGAGGCCTATTTTGGTTGGCCTTTTTGAAAATATCACCTTGTGTGCTCTCCATGCCAAACCTGTAACAATTATGCCAAAAGACATCCTGCTAGCACGCCGCATACGTGGAGAACGTGCTGAAGAATCCACTATGATGGGAAACATTTCATTCTCAAAAAAAAAAAAAAATGTTTTCCCCTTCATCCTGTTATTGGTAGTTCTGAACATTAGATTTTTTTTTCCCCCATGGGATCAGAAGGTACCTAAGTATATGACTGCAAGTGGAAAATAGGGGAAAGATATTGGGTATTGGCAGTTTTTCCATTTTCATTTGTGTGTGGATTTTTAATGTAAATGCGGAAATGTATAGTATTAATGCAAGTCAAAATGTTTTGGTGAACAAGTTTCAGCAGTTCAACTTTATAACGATTATAAATAAACCTGTTCAATTTTTCTGGACAATGCCAGCATTTGGATTTTTTTTATAACAAGTAAATTTCTTGGGACCAGCAGTTAGCATAATGGCTATGTTGCTGGACTCCCATGTAGTCAACCGCAGTTCGCGTCCCGGACCCGGTGGCTTAAAACTCACGCCGGGCCATGTGTGCGTGCGTGCCCAAGATCCCGAGAGGAGAATGGAGAGAGGAGAAGGGATTGCGGCGTGGCCATCCCCCCCTGGGGGGGAGTGATTTCTCACTTTCTGTCTCTCTCTCTCTCTCTGTCTGTCAGGCAAGCACACGCGCCCTATAGCAAAAACCTCTAAAAAAACCCAAAAACAAATGAAATGAAAAAATAAAAAAAATACATGAAAAACAAAAACAAAAACAAAAACAAAAACAAAAAACAAGTACATTTCTTATTGACGGCAACCAAACAGTGTTTGTAGCATTTTTATCACATGGTAGATTCCATCCATTCACTATACTTTTCTGAGTTGTCCTATATGCAAGTACATGTTTTTAATGTTGTCTGTCTTCTGTGCTGTTCCTGTAAGTTTGCTATTAAAATACATTAAACTAAAAGTAATAATAATAATAATGATGATGATGATGATGAGTGGAATTAAATAAATAATTCTTTTTTAAAAAAATACATGCTTGGGAACCAGCAGTTAGCGTAATGGCTATGTCGCTGGACTCCCACGTAGTCGACCGCGGTTCGTGTTCTGGACCCTGTGGTTTAAAATTCACGCTGGGCGCGTGTGCGTGCGTGCCCAAGATCCCGAGAGGAGAATGGAGGAGAAGGGATTGTGGCGTGACCATCCCCCCTGGGGGGTGATTTCTCGCTTTCTGTCTCTATGTCTCTCTCTGTCTGTCTGGCGAGCGCATACACCCTATAGTGAAAACCTCTCCAAAAAAAGAAATACATGCTTGACACTCCCCAGAGTCTGGGGTTCCCACTCTCTTTGTTCAAAGTATGGTAGCAAAGCTGTATTTTTCTTCATCACACTTACGGATGCAGTTTTGTTTGTGGCACACAAGCAAGTGAACTTGGTTTGATGAGATACACTATTGTTATGTAATAGGAGAAGGTAAACTACATTCTTACCTCAGTCCAGGGGAATTGTTCTAATGTTTCAAATTTAGTTTGTTAAAGGAATTTCAAAATTCAGAACTGAGTTATAGTATGGGGGTCCACCTCACATAAGAATTTTCTTCTTTTCCTGCAATTGGTTTATCAAAGGCTAGAGGGGAAGATTCCGGGGGATGGGTAAAAAGACTATCAAGGACCTACTTTCTTTGGTCTTTTGTAATCTATTACGTCTGCTCATGTTACTCTCCTTTTCTTCCCATTGTGTATGTTAAAGCTGCTATGAGTAACATGACCTGGAAAGAGAGCATAATAGGAGTGAGCAGTGACATAGTGACTGGTGGCTTGGTGATAATGTTTGCAAGGCACCTAAACCAGAGTGGGGGGCCTGCCCACAGCCTAGTGGTTAAGGAAGTTGGAGCCTACATGGCCAAAAGTGGTTGAATCTGGGCCCCCCAAGGATTGAAAAGGATTGCTGTGTGTGCACCAAATCTCAGGGTGATGCAGAAATGGAGAAGAGATTGCAGCATGAGCATGCCCTGTTACAGGGTGAATTCTCCCTCCTTCCCTTCCTCTCTCCCCTTCTCTCTCTCTGGTGAGTGCCTGTTCCCTCTAGCAATTAAAAATAAATAAAACCAGACGGATCCTAGGAAATTGGCTAATACAGAGTAGAAGGCATTAGTGTTCATGTGAAAACTCTGAAGACTGACAAAGAGTTACATGAAATACTAGTCTTCTAATGAAGATGAGCAGAACATACCCTATTAATTGAACAGAGAAAGCAGGACACCTAGGTCACCATAAGATAACAGATTACCCATCAATCCACTAAAATCAACCAGAAGAGCTTAAAATGCAGGGAGGCAAAATCCTGATGACTTTAAATGAACAAAGCCTACGATACTAATTAATTCACTTTCATGATGATGCTAGGCCATTAGTGGTAATGAGGAAACTAAATTTGACCTATTTGGAATGTGGATACGATGTCGTTCTTCCTTCTTGTCAGTACATTAAAACCATGTAGTCTGATTTATAGTACATACTATAAATGAGAAAAGAAAATTGACTGGAGATCTTATCTAAATGGCTAACAGTACTATTGCTGCTGAAATATACTACATGGGGTTATATTAGGAGTAATCTAAGGGATTTTTAGCATGCTTATTTGTGACAAGGAAGAGACATTTTACAAAAACCACACTGAGGGAATTTCTACTCACTGCTACAGCTGTGAGTCAGTGCTCAGAATAGTTACTTGCCAGGCCACTCCCAGGGTTCAGTGCAATGCTCTGCAGTGTTGGAAGCCATGTGGAGCATCAGCATGGTTTGCCAGTACACTTGTCCACACTTGGTGCAGATGCGCATGCCCAAGATTCGGCTACCTAGGAAAAGCTGGGCGAATCCCAGCGTGAGATCTGTTAATGGTGCCTGTATTTGCTTTGTCTCTCTCCCATGGAAAAAACAGAGAGAGAAAAAAAGAAAAAGAAAGAAAGGAAGGAAGGAAGGAAGGAAGGAAGGAAGGAAGGAAGGAAGGAAAGGGAAAAAAGAAAAAGAAACTAAAAAAAAAAAAAAAGAAAGAAAGAAAGAAAAGAGGACCAGCAGGTGGCATGGTGGTTAAGGCCCTGGACCCCCATATGGTCATCCACAGTTCAAGTCTTGGACCCAGGGGCTTGAAAATCATGCTGGGCATATGTACGTGCATGCCCAAAATCCCAATAAGAGAAGGGAGAAGAAGGTATTACATTGTGGCCATCCCTCCTGAGAGTGATTTCTCACTTTCTCTCTCTTTTTATTTTATTTTATTTTATTTTATTTTATTTTATTTTATTTTATTTTATTTTATTTTTTGGAGAGGTTTTCGCTATAGGGTGCGTGCGCGCGCCAGACAGACAGAGACAGAGAGACAGAAAGCGAGAAATCACCCCCCAGGGGGGATGGCCATGCCGCAATCCCTTCTCCTCCATTCTCCTCTCGGGATCTTGGGCACGCACGCACACGCGCCCGGTGTGAGTTTTAAGTCACCAGGTCTGGGACGCGAACCGCGGTCGACTACGTGGGAGTCCAGTGACATAGCCATTACACTAACTGCTGGCCCCTCACTTTCTCTCTCTTTGTCTCTCTCTACCTCTGGTGAGCACATGCACCCTATAGCAAAAACCTAAAAAAAAAAGAGGAAGAAAAGAAATAGTATTTGCCAAACTGAGGCACATTTTCTTGACCAAAACCATATGTCTGAAACAAATATAGGGGGAGATGAACAATACCGAGATATTCAGGTAGGAAAATTCAAAAGTAAAGTCAAGGAGAAAATGGAAAAGTGGTAGAAAAATTCAAGAATGATAAAGTGTCTTAATAAGAAGAAGAATAGAAAACTTTTAAATTTAAATAGACAGAATTGATTCTTTCAATATTATATCTTGATGATGCAAAACAATAACTGTTAAAAACAAAATATATGAAGCCAGGCATGGTGGAATGTGCCTATAATCCTATCTACTTAGGAGGCTGATGCAGGAAGATCTCAAACTCAAGGCCACTTGGTGAGACACTATCTCTTAAAAAGAAAGCAAGAAAAAAAAGAACACATGACAAACCCTGGAAAAGCAAAATTAATAACCTGAGGTTAAGGGCTGGCAAGTGGCATGGTGGTTAAGGCAGCTGGATTCCCTTACAGGAGACCACAGTTCAAGTCTTTGATCTGGTGGTTTGAAACTCACACCAGGCACACGTGCATGCATGCCCAAAATCCTGAGAGGAGAATGGAAAAGAAGGGATTGTGACCTGGCCATACCCCTGAGAGGGGATTTCTTGCTTTCTGTCTCTGGCTCTCTCTGGCTCTTTAGTGAGCACATGTGCCCTATAACAATCTCTCAAACTAACTAAATAACCCAAGGTTAAAAAGAAAGGCTCTGGAACCAGCAGATGGAGTAGTGATTAAGGCTCTGGACTCCCACGTGGCCAACTGTCATTTGAGTCCCAGACCTGGCAGCTTGAAAATCATGCCAGGCATATGTGCATGTGTTCGCAAAGTCCCAGGAGGAGAATGGGAGAGAAGGTACTGTCCCGTGGTCATCCTCCCTGGGCAGGGGGTGATTTCTCCCCCTGTATATATAATATATATTATAATATATATTATATAACATATAATAACATATAGCATATATTATATATTATGTGTGTGTGTGTTGTGTGTGTGTGTATATATTTATTTAAAAAATTATTTATTCAATTTTATTTATTTATTCATGTATTTTAATTTGACCAGAGAGAGAATAGGGAAAGTGGGAAAGCAAGTCACCAGGTCTGGGACTCAAACCATGGTTGGCCATGTGGGAGTGTCCAGTGCCTTAGCCACCACATCACCTGCTGGTCCCCCAAATATATATTTTTAAAAAGATTTATTTATTGGGACCAGCAGTTAGCATAATGGCTATGTCACTGGACTCCCATGTAGTGACCGCGGTTCGAGTCCCAGACCCAGTGGCTTAAAACTCACGCCAGGCGCGTGTACGTGCGTGCCCAAGATCCCGAGAGGAGAATGGAGGAGATTTCTCGCTTTCTGTCTCTCTGTCTCTCTTTGTCTGTCTGGCGAGCTCATGCACCCTATGGCAAAAACCTCTCAAAAAAAAAATAAAAAGATTAATTTATTTTAATTAGTTTATCATTATTATTGTTATTTTTAAGGTCTTTGCTACAAGGCATGTGCATTCAGAGAGAGAGAGACAGTAAGAAGGAAAGTAAGAAATCACCTCCCAGGAGGTATGGCCATGCCACAATCCCTTCTCTTCCATTCTCCTCCTGGGATTTTGGGTCCATAAACTCATGCGTCCAGCGTGAGTTTCAAGCCTCCAGGTCCAAGACTCAAACCATGATCAGCCATGTAGAAATCCAGCGCTTTAACCACCATACCACCCGTTGGCCCTGGTTAAAAATAAATAAATAAATATACATTTTTAAATAGAATTGTATATATAAATTGTATATATACATATTTATTTATTAAAGAATTATTTATTTATTTAATTTTATTTGTCATTATTATTATTTTTTTATTTGACCAGAGAGAGAAAGGGATAGTGAGAAAGCAAACTACTAGGTCCAGGACTTGAACTGTGGTCAGCCATGTGGGAGTCCAGCACTTTAACTACCACACCACCTGCCAGCCCTGAAAATATAGTTTTTGAAAAATATTATATTGGCAATTTCAGCAAAGAGACTAAGTTACTCAGGAATAAAGATAATGCAGGAAGTTTGTCTTCCATGGTACATGCTCTTCTCAACAAACAATAACATTCACATAAATAAAAAATATTGTATTATTTTCTACTCAGTAATTAATACAAATTACAATAGCTTTACATGGTTTGGTAAGATAAAATGGCAATAAATGACAATGACAAGGTTATTGAAACACATTCCTAGTAACTATTATTCACATATGATGCCTTGTTTAAAAATTTCTCAATCTTTATGAGTATTTAATAATAATTTTTCTCTTCATCTGAAATTTTTCAGGCTACTTTGCTTTTATTTCCTAAGTATTTTCAGCTAATTCACTGGTCTGAGCTTTTTTTTTTTTTTTTTTTTTTTTGCTGTAGGACACATGTGCTTCCTGAGAGAGAGAGAGAGAGAGAGAGAGAGAGAGAGAGAGAGAGAGAGGAAAAGAAATTATTCTTCAGTGGAGAAGGCCACATCACAGTTCCTTCTCCATCCTCCTCTTGGAATTTTGGGTGTGCACACACACGGGCTGAGAGTGTTTTTCAAGCTGCTGGGTCAGGGACTCAAACTGTGGAGTCAGCCACGTGGGATTCAGCACCTCAACTACCGTACAACCTGCTGGCACAGCGTGAGCTTTTTAAAATAGTGAAATTTGAAAGGAATCTAAATATTCAAGAGGAAACGTAAGTAACTTGTGCACCATCACCTTATGAAACTAATAAATTAAATTGCAGTTGTAGTTACACCCTGGGGGCATAGTTGGTAGGGAGAGGAACTGTAAGGTGGAGGGCCAGCCATGGATTCAGATCCCTAGGTCAGCCTGAAAACACTCTGCGTATATGCACTGATGCCCACAATGCTGACAAGCTGGAGGTCTGTAGAAAGGGGTGTGACCAGATCCTGTTAAGGGTCTTTCCTTCTCTCTTTCTCTCTCTCTCTCATTTGTGTGCATACACGCGCTACCATGGATAAAATAGATACTCTTTCCATTTTAGTGGTAAATATATATTTATTGAAATAAAAAATAAAAAGATAATGAAACCATGGATCTGTTTTCAGGTTAAAATATCAAAATTAAAAAATTATATACATACAAACATATATTTGTGCACAGAAAGGGATATAGGAAGGTAGACATCATTGTGTCAACAGAGACCATGAATGCTTTTTTTTACTGTAAATGAACAAATGTGCAAGTGTTTAGAATCAAAACAAAACAGGAAGGCCATGGAGAAGGTGCTTTCCCACGCTAGTACGCCTGATAACAAGAGCTGTTATTTAGAGAACACTCTCTGAATCATAACCTTGCACAAAGACCACTGCAGCCTGATACAAGGATGTCTTCTGCAAGGACATCTGCTCAGAGACTCGCTGTCCAATTGTACACTGATAAACAGTAACTCTTGTTATTGATTCTGGTAGGCAAGGATAATTGGCCCCAAACAACTGGTATACTCCTTCCTTTTTCCCCCTCGGCTCGCATATTTTGCCTTTAACACTTGTCTGAGAATTGTTAAAACCTTGGTTAGCATGTTTGGGGTTACCTGAGTAATGCTTATTGGGCTCCATCCTGGTGCAATTCTCAAATTTCTGTCCAAATAAAGTCTTTTTTGCTTTGCATGCTTGGCTTCAGTTTGCTTTCTTTTTAGGTTAGCCCAAATTATAACTGTATATATTTATGCAATACAAAGTGATGTTATATCTACATGATGTAGAATGATTATTTCAAGCTAATAAACATTTCCTTCACTTCGGACACATGCTTTTTCATGGTGAGAACATTTGAATTTTTTTTTTTCTTTTTTTGGAGAGGTTTTTGCTATAGGGCATGTGCATTCGCCAGAGAGACAGAGAGAGACAGAGAGACAGAAAGCGAGAAAGCACCCCCCAGGGGGGATGGCCATGCTGCAATCCCTTCTCCTCCATTCTCCTCTCAGGATCTTGGGCATGCACGCACACATGCCCAGTGTGAGTTTAAGCCACCAGGTCCGGGATTCGAACCACGGTCGACTACATGGGAGTCCAGTGACGTAGCCATTACGCTAACTGCTGGTCCTGAGAACATTTGAATTTTATCTGATGGCAGGCAAGTCTTGAGTTTTCATGTCCAAAGCAACAGAAAAAGTCTATCTTGCTTTGCCTCAAAACAGACCTCTTACGCATTTACTCTTTTCAGGACCCTGTTGATTGGACAAGGTAGATCTTCCACGTCTAGTTTAGTCAGACTCCCACGTTAATCTCTTCTGGAAACATCCCTAATGGACACACCCACAATAATCCTCTATCAGATTTCTAGGTATTCCTTAGTCCTGTCAAGTTGACATCCAAACTATCACACATACTATTCTGATTAGAGATGTTACTTAATATGACTTTAATCCTATTAAATGTATTCAAACTTGTTTTGCAGCTTAACATATGATTTATCCTGGAGAAATATTCTGTGTGCACTGAAGAAGAATGTGTATTCTGCTTCTGTCAGATGGAATGTTCTATATGTGTCTGTTAGGTACATTTGGTCTAAGTGTAATTTAAGTCCCATGTTCCCTTATTTTCTGTAAGGGTAACTTATCTATTATTGAAAGTGACATATTGGGACCAGCAGTTAGCGTAATGGCTATGTCGCTGGACTCCCACGTAGTCGACCGTGGTTCAAGTCCTGGACCCGGCAGCTTAAACTCATGCCGGGCACGTGTGTGTGCGTGCCCAAGATCCCAAGAGAATGGAGGAGAAGGCAATGCGGCATGGCCATCCCCCCTGGGGGGTGATTTCTCATTTTTTATCTCTCTGTCTTTCTCTGTCTTTCTGGTGAGCGCACGCGCCCTATAGCGAAAACCTCTCCAAAAAAAAAAAGAAAAAAGAAAGTCCTCTTCTACTGCACTGTGATCTATTTCTCTTTAATATTTGTTTTATTTACTTGGGTGCTTCAATGTTAGGTACATATAGGTTTACAATTGTATATCCTCTTGATGAGTTGACCTTTCATCATTATATAATATCTTCTTTGTTTCATTTGACAGTTTTTGACTTAGTGTCTTTTTTATCTTATATAAATATTAATAGCTGCCCTAGCTCTCCTTTTGTTTTAATTTTTTTAAATAATTATTTTAACTTTATTTATTATTATTTTCCAATTTGACCAGAGAGAGAGAGGGAAAGTGAGAAAGGAAGCCACCAGGTCTAGGACTTGAACCATGGTCGGCCATGGGGGAATCCAACACCTTCAACCACCACGCCACCTGCTGACCCCTTTTTGCTTTTATCTTTAAGGAGTATCTGTTTTTCATCCCTTCATTTGTGTCCTAAAAAATGAGGTGAGTCTCTCTCTCTACTTGTGTCCTGAAAAGTGAGGTGAGTCTCTCTCTCTCTCTAAGTTTTCCAGAGGTCATGCATGCTTGACAACAAAACAGAAAGACAGGCAGGGAGAGGGAGATGGAGAAAACTTGGGTCAGGCCACAATCCCTTTTCCTCTGTTTCTCTACCCTATCAGGATTATGTGCATGCATGCACACATGCCCAGTTCATCTTTCTTTTCTTTTCTTTTCAAGAATTTTTTATTCGACTTTATTATTGTTGTTATTATTTTAATTTGCTACAGGGCATGTGTGCTCAGCAGAAAAAGACAGAGAGAGAGAGAGAGAGAGAGAGAGAGAGAGAGAGAGAGAGAGAAGGAAAGTGAGAAAGCAAGCTGCCAGGTCCAGGAAAATGGAAATGCAGCTGGCCATGTGGGAGTCTAGCTCCCCAACTACCACACCACCTGCTGCCCCGCCCCCCAGTTTATTTTTCGAGCCACTGGGGCAGAGATTTGAACTATATGGTTGGTCATGGGGGATCAGGCTGCCTTAACTACCAGACCACAGAGCTTGATTAAGGCAAGTCTCATCTAAGCAGCATACAGTTGGGTTTTTTGTTGTTTTGTTTTGTTTTTAGCTGTTTTTTTTTTTTTTTCCGATAGGGTGTGTATGTTTGCCAGAGAGAGACCAAGAAAGGGAAAGTGAGAAATCACCCCTAGAGGGATGGCTACATCTCAATCCCTTCTCCTCCATTCTCCTCTGGGATCTTGAGCATGCATGCACATGTGCCCAGTGTTATATTCAAGTTGCCAGGTCTGGGACTTGAACCACACAATTGGTGCCATGTGGGATCCAGTGACTTAACCTCCATGTCACACGGCTGCCTCCAGTTTTTTTTTTTTTTTAATAATTTAGTCACTCTATATTTTTTTAATTGCAGAACTTAAATAATTTATGTTAAATACAACTGCTCTACATTTTCACTCACTCTCCTCATTTTATGTTCTTGATGTCAAAATTTACATCATTTTATACTTTTTATTTCTTAAAATGTATTAGCTATAATTCTTCTTGAACCATCAGGATCATGATTTTACCTTTAAAAATGGGGTATATCTAAATGAGGTCTATTTTTTTTTTATTGTACTATGGTTTGACCTATATAGCACAGTGTCTGACACAGAAGAGATAATCAATAAATACTACTTGAATGAACCTTACCATGTTGTAAGGTTAAAAGAGTCCATCACGTGCTACAAATTGTGAAATGTTTATTCCAAGTCCATTTAAGTTCACTGAGAGCCTTGGTTGATATTGGGAGATAATAAAAATCTATTTTAAAAATAATTATTCTATTTAACTTTATTTATTTATTTGCTTATTTTAATTTGACCAGAGAGGGACAGAGAGAGAGAGAGACAGAGATGGAGAGAGACAGAGAGATCAAGAGAAAATGAGAAAGCAAGCCGCCAGGTTCAGGACTTGAACTGTGATCAGCCACGTGGGAGTCCAGTGCTCTTAACCACCACGCAACCTGTCGGGCCCTGATAATAAAAATTTTAATGACTTCATTCACTTCTCATGAACCCATATTAGACTCCACAGTCTGTATTCATTAAACTTGGGCTGAAGAAGATCCTTCTGTACGTATCTGCTGAGAGGGCTGACTGGAAATGAAAGAACAGAGCTTCTCTTCCCATTTCAAGTCCTTCAAGCCACAAGCTGGTTAAAATCAGTGGAGGAGGGGAGCCCATGTTGGCAGAAGTAGGTCAGACATGGCTGAATCTTAAACAACTGACTATGACGGGAAATCTATGGGATTTGCCTAAAATATCATTGAGAGATGAGTCAGGGGGATTTGACAGAACAGAGCTGAAGTCATTTAGAAAAAAAAAAGGTTTTATATTTATACCCTACTGAGGAAAGACATATTAAATTGGTTATGTATATTTTTCTGGCAGAAAGCCTTTGAAAAATTTTAGTCTTTAAAGATTTTAAGAACGTTAGAACCAAAAAGAATTAATGCCACTTATGATATCAAATACTTAAAATAATGTGAGATGTTTCTATGTGGATCACGTGATATTAACATTAGTGACAATGTAATAAATAGCAGACCAAAACTGTTATTTGTTTCGCTTAACTTTCTCTAGAAATATCATTTGTATGTTGTATTTAGTAATTTATAATAAATCCGAGAGAATGCCTGAAGTGTGTCTCCCTTTAGTTGGTTGTCTGACAAAAACTCCTACTTACATTTCAAGACCAGTACATTTGTCACCACTAGGAAAAGTTATAAATAATATACCTCCATATTTTACTATATTTTTTTTAAAGAATTAATTTATTGAACTTCATTCATTCATTTATTTATTTATTTTCATTTGACCTTAGAGGAACAGAGCGTGAAAGAGAGAGAGAGAGTGAGTGAGAGAAAGAGAGAGAGAGAAAGCAAGCTACCAGGTCCGGGACTTGAACTGTGGTCAGCTATGTGGGAGTCCAGTGTCTTTAACCACCATGCCACCTGACGGCCCCCATATTATACTATATTATAGTTACCTGTTTAAGTTTCTTTTTCCCTAACTAGATGTCAGGTCTTTCAGAATGTGAACTTCATCTTATTTGTTTCTGTATCCCTTACTTAGCGCAATGCCTGACACATAGCAGGCATTTAACAGGTGGTGGATCTAATTGATGAATTTAATACGTTATATGGATTGCTCATCATTAAAAAATCAAAATTAGATTTTAGATAACTAGCATGTTTTGGGAAAGTTACCACGAGCATGAAGTACTGAATGTGCTAGGTTACTGAGACCTTTTGCCCTAGGGTTACAGGAGATTTGATAAACAGAGCTGCTAATTAACTTTATCACTCACAGTTGCTGACTCGAACATAGGTATAAAAAATTATGAAAACATCTATATTGTGTTGGCTTTTTAAAGATCATCCTGTTTACTTCAGGCTGTGATGAATTTATTACTGTGAAGTCAATGAACAGTTCTAAAAGACCTTAATTTCCAGTAACGTGATAGTGAGCTGGAGGGTGGAATATGACCTAAGGCTTGTAATTCTACTCGAGCATTAACTTCCTCAAGTAACTCATTAACTATCTACATTACTAATGCAAAGTACAGGACAATTCCAAAATAACTAGGCCAATAAACATTTGTGGAATAGAAAATCTTTCATGCTTTTACACAATTAGATGCTCTCCTGTTTGTAAGCTGGCCTTACATCTACTGAAATCTTGCCTTCTTTTTTTGCTTGCTATGTAACTTTTTCAACTTTAGATGTACAGACAGTTGTAAAGACTTCATTAGAACTTTGTTTTGCAATCTATTTCTCTTAACAATGAGGTTCCAACTTGGCACATACTCAAATACAGGCATGGAAATCTTCAAAGAAGTAAACATAATGACTCAGTTATTAGGCTTTTTTTCCCCTCCATTTTCCTCTTGGGATTTTGGCACACACGTCAGGAGTGAGTTTCAAGCCACCGTGTTCGGGACTTGAACCACAGTCGACTAAGTGAGAGTTCAGTGATATAACCATTACTCCATCTGGTGGTCCCCCAGTGATTAGTTTTTAAAATAGTCTATTTAAAAAGTAAATTCAGTGGGACCAGCAGATAATATGGTGGTTGAGGTGCTAAAATTCCCTCATGGCTGACCATGGTTTGAGTCCCAGATCTGGCAGCTTGCTTTCTCACTCTCCCGCTCTCTCTGGCAAACTCATGTGAAAAAAAAATAATAATAATAAAAATAAATAAATAATAAGTAATTCTTAAAAAAAAAAAAAAAAGTAAATTTAGGGGCCAGCAGGTGGTGTAATGGTTGGGGCCCTTGACTTCCACATGGCAGACCAAGGTTTAAGTCCAGAACTGTCAGCCTGAAAATCATGTGAGACATGTATGCATATGTGCCCAAAGTCTCAGGAGGAGAACAAAGCAGAATGGATTGCAGCATGGCCATCTCCTATGGGGAGGTGGAGGGTGATTTCTCAATTTCCTTCTCACTATCTCTCTATCTCTCTCCAGTAAGTGCAGACGCCCTATGGTAAAAACCTCAAGAAAAAGTAACGTCTAGTGTGTGTGTGTGTGTGTGTGTGTGTGTGTGTATGAGAGAGAGAGAGAGAGAGAGAGAGAGAGAGAGAGAGAAATCCACCCCCTGGGGTATAAATATGCTGCAATTCCTTCTTCTCCACACTCTTCTCAGGATTGTGGGCATTGGGACCAGCAGTTAGCGTAATGGCTATGTTGCTGGACTCCCACATAGTGGACTGCGGTTCGCATCCCGGACCTGGTGGCTTAAAACTCATGCCGGGCGCGTGTGTGTGCATACCCAAGATCCGAGAGGAAAACGGAGGAGAAGGGATTGCGGCGTGGCCATCCCCCCTGGGGGGTGATTTCTCGCTTTCTGACTCTCTGTCTCTCTCTGTCTGTCTGGCGAGCGCATGCGCCCTATAGCCAAAACCCCTCCAAAAAAAAGGATTGTGGGCATTCACGCACATGCGATCTATGTGATTTTCAAGCCACTGGGTCTGGACTCGAATTGCAGAGTCTACCATGTGGGACTCAGCTGCCTTATCCTCCATGACACCTGCTGGCCCATTATTTATATTCTTTTTTAAAAGTTTACCTATTTCTTTATTTCATGAGAGAGGAAGAGAGCACATGTGTGAGAGAGAAACAAGTACCCTTCACAGGGTCTTACATCACTGCAAAGTCCCCCAGCCTCCCAGCCAGCCAGGATTACAGGTGCTTGCTAGCATGCCTGGCATGCTCAGGTGAACCCAAGATCTGAACCTGCACCTCCCACATGGTGCCAATATCATGCAGTGGTGACTTATCACCTGTGTCATTTTGGCTGAGCCCATGTTTCACTTACATTCTATTTAAAAATTTTTTTTAGAATTATTTAACTTTATTTATTATTATTATGATTTTTCAGCTTGACCAGAGAGAGACAGAGAGAGAGAGAGGGAGGGAAAGCGAGAAAGCAAGCCACCAGGTCTGAGATTTGAACCACAGTCAGATGTCCAGGAGTCCAGTGCCTTAACCACTATGCCACCTGCCCGCCCCCATTCTTTTTTTTTTTTTTCTACTTAATTTTTTTTCTTTATTCCCAATAGTGCACACGTGCATGTACAAGGGAGAAAGAAAAGTGAGCACCTTTAATGGGTCTGGTCAAGCCATCTCCCCTCCTCCAGACCAGCGGCCTATCAGTTCTTGGCCCTGGTGCACATGCCTGGCATGTTTCAGGCTGACCAGACTAGGAATTTGGAGCCCCAGAACTGTGTGGAATTTGGCTTCTCTTGAGCAGCACATTACCTCTGTGCCATGAAGCCAGCCCTTATTTATGTTCTTATATGTGATGAGACACCTTCTAGGTTCTAAGATCGAGTAACACTGGTATTAATATGGCTGGGAACAGTTTTACAAGCCTGGCTAGAGGAATTTTCTGTCTATTGGTTTGGCTAAAATATCTAATATATATATTTTTTTCAGATAAAGATGAACTATTTGCAGAAATAGTACTAACTAAAAACCCAGTTTAGCGACAGTCTGTCCTGTTAATCTTCTGTTTCTCAGCACCTAAAAAAGTCTGCCCCAAAGCACTTGAACTAATTATTTCACAATTAAAAAAAAATTGTCAGAGGGCACATGCACCACCAGAGAGGGCAGACGGTGAGGAACCTGAGGGGTTGAGAAAGCACCTGCCATGGGAGATGGTCGGACTGCAATCCCTTCTCCTCCATCTCTCCTTCCTTTCTGGATTTTGGGCATGTGCACACACACATGCCCAGCATGCTTTTCTTTCTCTTTTTAAAATTACTTTTAATTTTTAAACTTTTTATATTACATTTAATCATATATATCATGACAGTGTATAACGTTTCTTTTTCCAGCATGATTACCATGCATATCAGTCAAGATAAAGACATTACTATCCACATCATCATCATCAAATAGCTTTTCATTTTTTTAGATTATTATTATTTTCTAGTCTCTCTCTTTTTTTTTTTTTTTTTTTTTTTTTGGAGAGGTTTTCACTATAGGGCGCATGCGCTCGCCAGACAGACAGAGAGAGACATAGAGACAGAAAGTGAGAAATCACCCCCCGGGGGATGGTCATGCCGCAATACCTTCTCCTCCATTCTCCTCTCAGGATCTTGGGCATGCACGTACACGCGCCTGGAGTGAGTTTTAAGTCACCGGGTCCAGGACGTGAACCGCGGTCGACTACGTGGGAGTCCAGCGACATAGCCATTACGCTAACTGCTGGTTCCCTAGTCTCTCTTTTTTAACTGATGATTTTTTCATTTATTTATTTTTACATTTTTCCACAAACATTTACATATTAAAAAATTTTTGCTCATACTCCATAGCTCTTGACAGTTAATAAACAACTTTCAAAATTTTAAAATACTGAATTTTAAAGACAATGTTCAAAATATTTCTTATAATTTTGTTTGTGACTCTATAACAACAGAGACAGTATGGTTTTAAATATTTTTGAGAAAGTATTTACATGTCAACTATTCAAATCGTTGAAAAGCAAATGCCCAACACACTAGTCACACATAAACCTTCCCAATTCAGCCCTGCCTACCAAATGTTCTGTGATTTACCATCTGCCTGCAAAGATCAGTCTCTTTTTCTTCCTTCAACATCTTTCTCAAGATAATCCTCTGGTGTGGTTGCTCTTTTGCAGTCTCGACTGATTATACTGCTGGGCTGGAAAAGTCCAGATTATTGTATGTTATAAATTCTTTCATATATCCCAGCATGCTTTTCAAGCTACAAGGTCTAGGACTTGAACTCTGTATTTGGTCATATAGGATCCAGTCATTTTAACCACCATATCGCTGGCTGGCCCCAGTTTTTTTCTTTTTGATACATGCTTTCCACATATAGATATTAAATGAGAATTTCAAAAATTTTTTTTCTTATTAATAATTGTAACTTAAACCCTGTCTTAGATTACGCTAAAAGAAAAGAAAAATCAAGAAAGTAAATCTCAATTGGGATCAGCAAATGGTGTTATGGCTATGTCATTGGACTCCCATGTAGTCGACCACGGTTTGAGTCCCGACCCGATGGCTTAAACTCACACAGGGCACGTGTGCGTGTGCTCAAGATCCCAAGAGGAGAATGGAGAAAAAGGGATTACGGCGTGGCCATCCCCCTGGGGGGGTGATTTCTCACTTTTCTGTCTGTCTGTCTCTCTCTCTTTCTTTCTGGCAAGCGCTGGCGCCCTATAGCAAAAACCTCTTCAAAAAAAAGGGAAAGAAAGTAAATCTCAATCAAGAAAAGAAATAGTTCAGGCCAGCCAGTGGCATGGTGGTTAAGGTGACTAGATCTCACATGGCTACTTGTACAGTTTAAGTCTCGGACCTGGTGACTTGGAAAACATTTGAGTGTGTGAGCATGCACACCCAAGATCTCGAGAGTTCGAAGGAGACGGGATTGCAGCGTGGGTGTTTTCTTTCTCTCATCTCTCTCCAGCGAATGCACATGTCCAATAGAAAATTTTTTTTTGAAAAAGGTAATAGTTCTACTAAATTCAATTTAAATCAGTCTTTCATAGGATTATTAATTATAATGTCATTAAAATAAATACAAAAGAATAAAGGACTCTTTTAATGAGGATGTGGATAAATAGAGCCAGAAAATCTAGACTGACTACATCTGTGCCTTCCGGAAGCTAAAGTAATACATTTAGTTACTAACATTAATGTTTATTTTAAAAAATACTTATTTTATTAATTATTATTATTATTATTTTTAAAGTTTGTGATAGGGCACACAAATTCACCAGAGAGAGACAGAGAGAGGGGGGAAAGTGAGAAAACAAGCCGCCAGGGCAGGTAGGAGTCCAGCGCTCCAATCACCACACCACTTGCTGGCCCCCGTTACTAATATTACTACACGTTATTCTGTGCCAGCCACTGTTCTATAAACTTTAAGAATATCATTAATTTTCACAATCACTGGACGAAAGAACACCATAATACAGTACATAGTTCTCTTCAAGGAGAGAAAAACTTCTTATTAAAACTAAGATATATTGGGGCCCGCAGGTGGTGTGGTGGTTGAAGCGCTGGACTGCCACATGGCCAGCTGCAGTTTGAGTCCCGAACCCAGAGGCTTTCTTTTTCACTTCTTTCTTTCTCTCTCTTTCATGAGTGCAAGTGCTCTATAGCAAATAAATAAATAATAATAATAACAATAATTAATAAAATTAAATACATAATTCTTCTTAAAAAACTGAGAAATACTAGGCAATTGTGTGAATCCATTCCTAAAATATAATACCAAACCTAAAATTCTGCTATGAATTCTGAGAAGGAGTGAAGAGTGTGTTCAGAGCAACTTGAGCAGGTTAATGAAGTATTCTAAAATGTTGCTGCTTGTAGAAACGTTAGAGTCATGGTGGCTCTTGAGCATAAAGAGGAGACTATGTAGACAAACTATCTTCAGAATTTGAAGGGCATTTTGTACAGAGCAGATTAGATCTTATTTGTGTATTGCTGCAAGGCACAAATAAGATACACAAAATTGGATGGGGAGACTTTGTGAGTTAATGAGTTCCTTTTGCATTGCCAGAAGTGCTCAAGATGATCATTACCAGGACAGAATTTGTTCTTGTTTTCTTTAAATACATTTCAAAGTGAAATACAACAGCTTTACCCAAAATTGAGAGGAAAGGAAATAAAAAGGTACACAGGTGGGGGCGGCAGGTGGTGTGGTGGTTAAAGGCGCTGGATTCCCACATGGCAGTTCGAGTCCTGGACCTGGTGGCATGCTTCTCGCTCTCCCTTTCTCTCTCTCTCTGTCTCTGGTCAAATTAAAACATAACAATAACAAGTGGAATTAAATAATTAATTAATTCTAAAAAGAAAAAAAGGCACACAGGAAATGTAAATAAAACTATAAAATAAAATTAAAATGGTATTGGGGCCAGCAGATGGTATGGTGGTTAAGGCTTTGGTTTGACCATGGCTGACCATGGTTTGAGTTTCAGATCTAGTGGCTTGCTTTTTCACTTTCTTTTCACTTTTCCTCTCTCTTTCTCTATGTCTCTTTCTAGTCAAATTTAATAATAGTAATAAGTAATGAAAGTAAATCAATAACTCTTTAAAAAAGCAAAAAAATTTAAATGATACAAAGAAAGGCAAGCAGAATAGAAGAAAGGAAGGAAGAAAAGAGAGCTTGGAAAATCACAAGGAATAATTTTATCAAAATTCCTTTAAGTGGTAAATGAAAAGCAACCTAAGGGGACCAGCAGATGGTGTAATGGTTATGTCGCTGGACTCCCACACAGTCAAATGAGGTTCACATCCGGAACCCAGTGGCTTGAAACTCACATTGGGCATGTGTGTGTGCATGCCTAAAATCCCAAGAGGAGAAAGGAGGAGAAGAAATTGATAGCGTGTCCATCCCCCCTGGGGGGGTGATGATTTCTTATTTTCTGTCTCTCTGTTGCTCTGGCAAGTGCATGTGCCCTACAGCAAAAGTCTCTCCTTTTAGAGAGAGAAAAAATAGAAAAAAAAAAAAAAAGCAATATAAAATAATAGTCACTAGTTTCTTGTGAGAATAGAAAAGTTTACATTGTATGACCTGGCAAGCATCTAAGAAAAATATATATAAAAGCAATCACATAAAAAAACACTTTGGGTGGGACCAGTGGGTGGCACAGTGGTTAAGGCGCTGGACTCTCTTATGGCCAACTGTGGTTTGAATCCTAGATCTGGCATCTTGAAACTCACACCAGGTTGTGTGCATGCATGTCCTAAATCTCAGGAAGAGAATGGGGGAGAAGGGATTGGGGGCATGATCATTACCCCTGGGGGTGAGTTCTCACTTTGTTTCTCACTGTCTCCCTCAGGTGAGCACACATGCCCAATGGAAAAATCTTGAAACAAAACAAAACAAAACAAAAAAACAGATTCTAAGAAATAAAATACCGAATATAGATCAAGGTGTATATAATGGATATTCTTATATATGTATAAGTTGATTTTTTTTTTTTTTTTTTTTAGTTTTTTTGCCATATGGTCTCTGGAAAGAGACTAAAAGAGTCAGACAGAGAGAAAAGAGAGGAAAAGTGAGAAATCATCCCCCCTCCCTCCAGGGAGAATGGCCATGCCACAATCCCTTCTCCATTCTCCTCTCTGGATTTTGGACACACGCACATATGTGCCCTGTGTGATTTTCAAGCCACTGGGTCCAGGACTTTTAACAGTGGTGGGCCATGTTGGAGTTCAGCACCTTAACCACCTCACCACCTGCTGGCCCCATAAGTTGATACATTTAAACAACAAGCAAATAGAAAATATTTATAGCTTCCATATTATAAATCTATCCTAGTGAAAAAAATCTCCAATAAGATTCTGTGAGCACAGATATTATATTCATCACAGTGGTATTTATTTTTTAAGAATTATTTTATTTAACTTTATTTATTTTAATTTGACCAGAGACGGACAGAGTGAGAATGAGAGAGATGGAAAGTAAGAAAGCAATCTGCCAGGTCTGGGACTTGAACCATGGTCAGCCATGTGGGAGTCCAGTGCCCTTAACCACCATGTCACATGCCCTTAACCACCATGTCACATATTTGTTTTATGTTATTCATGATAGAGATTATGCACACGCACAGGAGAATGATAGAAAAAAAGGTGAACACTCTACACAGGGTTTGGTCACTCCGTGATCCCCTTTCTCTAGTTCTCCAGTCTACCGGATCTTGGTATTTGTGTAGTTGCCAAGCAAGTGCCTTTCTCGCTGGCTGCCCCAAGGAATCAAATCATGGTCACCATGTGGGTTCTGACTTTTCCTGAGCAGTGAAGTATTGTGTGCCATGAAGCCAGTCCACACAGTGGCTTTTAAATAGCAGAAAGTCAGAAATAATATAAATCCAAGTAGAGAAAAATGGTACATTCATTGGGTAGAACCTTATACTGTTATCAAAAATGTATTCAGGGATGACCCCACAGCCAGTGATTATGGAAACCAGATCTCACATGGCTAACTGAGATTTGAAGCTGAACCCAGGAGTTTTGAAAAACACTCTGGGCACATGTGCATGTATGCCCAAAATCCAAAGAGATTGCAGTGTGATCATGTCTAGTTAGGGGTGCTGCCTCTCTCTCTTCGTCTGTCTGTTTCTGGAGAGTGCATGCAGCCTCTGAGAGCTTTTTTTGAAAGTTTTCAAAGAATGTGCTCCATCATAGAAAAATGTTTGTTGATAAATGGAAACACACTCCAAGAAATACATTTTGAATAGCCAAAATATTTTTAAAAACAAATTCTAATAGTTTATTTGGCTGTCTTCTAAAATTGTTAATAAAATCTCATCCATATGCCCCAGTAACACTTTCTACATCGCTTTTTCTCTCCTATTCAATTCTTTGCAAGCCCACACTATTCTGGAGCTTCAAATTTACCAACTTCCCTTTTTCTTTTTAAGAATTATTTATTTATTTAATTTCACTTGTTGTTATCATTTTTCAATCTGATCAGAGAGACAGAGAGAGAGAGAAAGGGAAAGTGAGAAAGCAAGCTGCCAGGTCCGGGACTAGAACTGCAATTGGTGTGGAAATTCAGTGCCCCCAATCACCAAGCCACCCTGCCAGCCCGTTCTCTTCCCTTTTTCTTAACTATTTTCTCTTTCTCTCTACCCTCTCTCTTGCCATTATTTATTTATTTATTTATTTAAAATATTTTTGCTCTAAGGCATGTGTGCTTGGTGGAGAGACAGAAAGTGAGAAATCACCCCCCACCCACCCATCCACTGTGGGGATGGCCATGCTGCAATCCCACCTTCTCCATTCTCCATGGGATTTTGGGCACGCGCGCACATGCGTCGGGCCTGTTTCAAGCTGCCAGGTCCAGAACTCAAACTGCCATCAGTCATGTGTCCGTCCAGTGCCTTAACTACTACACCACTTGATGAGCCCATCTACCAGTTACTTTTTAATCAGCCAAATCAGTTTAGCTTTTTGTTCCCCCCCACCATTTCTTTCCAGTCTTGAATTCTGCATCTCAAAAGGCCTTAACTACATTCTGGGAGAGATGAACATCCTCTGGGAGGAAAAGGGGAGAGGTGAGGGCAGGAATAAAATAAATAAAATCAGCATTCTCTCTTGTGGTAGAGGGAAGGTCACTCCACATTAATAAGGTATTTTTAAAAATATTTATTTAGTTTTTTTTGTTTGTTTTTGTTTTTGTTTTGTTTTTTTTTTTTGGAGAGGTTTTCGCTATAGGGCGCGTGCGCTCGCCAGACAGACAGAGAGAGACATAGAGACAGAAAGCGAGAAATCACCCCCCAGGGGGGATGGTCACGCTGCAATCCCTTCTCCTCCATTCTCCTCTCAGGATCTTGGGCACGCACGCACACGCGCCCGGCGTGAGTTTTAAGCCACCGGGTCCGGGACGCGAACCACAGTTGACTACGTGGAAGTCCAGCGACATAGCCATTACGCTAACTGCTGGTTCCCTAGTTTTATTATTATTATTATTATTATTATTATTATTTAATTTCACAATAGCACACATGTGCTCACCAGAGAGAAACAGAAAGTGAGACAGCAAGTCACCAGGTCCAGGACTCGACCACAGTCAGCCATGTGGGAGTCCAGTGCTTTAACCACTATGCCACCTGTTGGCCTTAACACATTAATAAGTTTTGATTCTGTTTAGTTATTAATAGGCTGACAGAATTTAAGATACTAAATATTGAAATACAGTGTTCATGTATTATTATCAAACTAGTTTTTATTTAAATGTATCAAGTTGTATATACTTCCATCAGAAATATGAGAGTATCCACCACAAATGTCTTCTGTAACATTAGATATTTAATTTCTTAGTTTCCTTTTTCATCTGAAAGCATGAGCAATTATTTTCAAATACCAATAAATACAGTTATAATAATGCTAACATAAGTGGTAGTGCTAAACATAAAGGATTAGAAAGATCTCCCTCAAGATGAAAGGGCCAGAATTTTGCTATAAAAATGAACAGTTCTTTTGCAACTACATTCGAGAACCCTGCCAATTAATCTTACTGAATTACCAAGTATGATTTACATGTATCCTGCATACACTGAGGGGTCAGAGTGCCGAAAAGTAGCCAGTGTTAGTGGAGAGTATGTCAAGAGTAAGGAAAGCAGAATGGTTTTAAGAATACTTAAAATGACTTCCTTGTTTTCTGATTTTTAAAAAATTTCCATTTCTAAACATAATTGATATCACTAGAGCCCTGCTGCTCTCTTTGATTAAATGAGAAAAGATTAATTGCTGTACTTTGAACCTCACTAGGTACTTCCTGTAATATCCTGTTCTGTTAACTGCTTAATCAATAATTCAATTAAAAATTAGTAGAATCCTAAGTATGTAGGATGAAGTCTCATGAGGTCTTGGGCTTGCCTCAAAACACTTGAACAACAGAAATGAAAGAAAATGAGGTTAGGTGAAGCCAGAATGACAAAATATGGATAAAATAGGTAGTTATGTTGAAGATAATGACAAGCTCTTAGTTTTAAAGAAAAATATTTCATATTATACTGATGTAGACTTTTTTGTTTTATCTTTTATTTTAAAGAATTATTTATTTAATTTTATTTATTATTATCCTTCGATTTGACCAGAGAGAGATAGAGAAAATGAGAAAGTAAGCTGCCAAATCTGGGACTAGAACCATAGTCGGCCAGGTTCTAGTCAATTCAGTGCCCCAACCATCACGCCACCTACTGGCCCCTGTCTTATCTTTATTTATTTAAAATATAAGTGAATTCCTGAAATATGAAAATTTTCTAATTATTTAGGGATTAAAAAAATGCACACAATAAATATCAGCTTCAATACTATTTTTTCAGTGACTGAGAGAAGGGATGGGGAAAGAGAGAGATTTTTGACAGGATCTTGCTACATTACACTTCTTCCTGCCCCAGCCTCTCAGCTCCTGAGGGCCACAGGTGTATGCCACTGTATCCAGCCTGTTTAGGTTGTGCTGGAAACCCAACCCAGGGCTCCCATGTGGCCTCAGCCACTGCACAGCGGTGCGTTCCCACTTGCATCTCTGTGGCTGAGCCTAATTTCAAGACTCTTGATATCAGGTATATTTAAAAGTAAACACTAACTTGCATTTCTTGTCACAAGTGGTAGAATCCAACTGCTTCTTTGATTTCCCAGAGACCTCACTTTTCTTTCCAATCTCCTGAGCCAGTCTTTTTGCTCTTGTACCTCAGTCTTAGATTTACACTTACACATCCTTTGCCTTCTTACTGAGTCCCTTGAATGATAAGTAACCTATGGGATTCAAGTGAAGTAGACTTAAGAGATCAAAAAGAGTCTTAGAAGAACTGTGACAAATACCAGAAGTGGTGGTAAGTAATGAAGGAAAATAAAAGAACTGACATATTTTGAGTCCTCTACTATGTTCCAAGGCAGTAGTATGAGTATTTTACATGTAGCCATGTCACATTTAAAAAATACTGTTTATAAGAAAAATTTATTGTTTATTGTGTGAAGAGTCACAGGAGTAGCCATATTCTTTATGCAAATGTAAGCCAGGCAAAGACCCTTGCTCTGTAATGAAGGCGTACTGAACATCTTTCATGACTCCATGGAGAGTCTCTCACTGTGATTCAGGAGATCTAAAGTGGGTCCCTGTGGCAAAAGTAGATCTATTAGCATAGGAGCCCAGGGCCTTCTGGGAGAGAATAAAATCCTAAATGTCCTCTCTGGGGATATATTACCCCCTCTTCTCTGAATATGGAATTAGAGAATACTACTGAGATGGAGAAATTAATCTTTATTTACCCAACGGCTAGTTGTAGGGATAGGCAGCATGGCTCCCAAGATTAATGTAGAGAAAGGGATTACCTGCCCTGGTAACTAACTCGTGGCACTCAAATAACACAGCAGTATGTGGAGTAATGAATATATTTGGATTCTTTGCTGTGGTTTTAATGTGTCCCCCAAAGTTAATGTGTTGAGATTTGGTTGTAACAGGATTAAGAGGATGAAAACTTAATCAGACTAAGGTATTGAACGGTGGGGCCTTTGGGAGATTAGAATGAAGGTCTTTAGGGCAGAGAGCCCGTGATTGACTCCTGGTGGGTCTCTATGGAGAAAGAAGGAGACAGAGACACAGGGACACAGACGTGCTCACTTTTGTCCTTTGCCAAGTTCCAAACCAGCCAGAAGACCCTCACCAGATGCAGCTTCTGAATTTTGGATCTTCATGCCAAAAAATGAATAAAGTTTTAGTTTCTTGAAATTATCCAGACTCAGGTACTTTTTATTATCAGCGACCGAGCAGTCTAGAACACAGAATTATAACATAAGGAATTAATTAGTACTTATAGTTTCCCCCTGAAAAAGACAAAACTTGTACTCTACATTAGCTTATCTTCTCTTTTACCTTCTGTCACATTTAGCTTTAAATTATTCTTTTCAGGGCCAGTCCATGTTATGCCATGGTGGTTAAGGTAGCTGGATCCCACATGACTATGTGGTTTGAGTCCCAGGTCCAGCAGCTTGAGAAATACAAAGGATGCACGTGCTTGCATGCCCAAAATCCTGAAAGGAGGGAGAGACGGAGAAAGGACTGCAGTGACCATGTGTCGTGTGTGTGTGTGTGTGTGTATGTGTGTGCTCATGTGTGTATGTGCTTTCTCATTTTTCCTCTGTTTCTCTGTCACTCCCTGGCAAGTACATGTGCCCTCTGGCAAATTACAAAACAAAAGCAAACAAAATTCTTCTTTTGACACCATATGTCTACTTTCTTAGGAAAATTACCTAGGTATAAAATAGTACTGCATGTATTTTATTTCATTATTTTATTTTATTTTTAATTGGCTATAGGGTGTGTGTGTTTGCCACAGAGACAGAGAGATAGGAAAAGCAAGAGACCATCCCCCCAGGTGGGATGACCACGTCTCAGTCCCCTCTCCTCCATTCTCCTCTCTGGATTTTAAACATGCATGCACACATGCCTGGCACATCTTCCAAGCCACATGGTTGGGAATCTAGTCTTGCAGCTGGTCATGTGAGATCCAGTTGCCCCAACTGCTCCATCACTGACTGGCTCCTTTTTTTTTTTTTTTTTTTTTTAATTGCTAGAGGACATATGCACTTACCAGAGAGACAGAAAGGGAACCAGAGAATAAAAAGACAGAGAAAGAGAGAGAGAGGTAGAGAGAACCCCCAGATGAAGTATTGTCATGCCACAATTCCTTCTCTTCCACCTCTCCAAACTGTTGGAATTTTGAGGCAGAGACACATACATCCCTGGAGCATTTTTCAAGCCAATAGGGCTAGGATTCTTTTTTAAAAAAAAAAAATTTATAGACATTTTTGCTATAGGGTGTGTGTACTCACTGGAGAGACTGAGACAGAAAATGAGAAATCACCCCCAAGGAAGATGGCCATGTTGCAATCCCTTCTCCATTCTCTTCTTGTGATTTTGGGCACACACGTCCATGTGCCCCTGTGTGAGTTTTAAGCCACTGGGTCTGAGACTCAAACCATGGTCACCTATGTGGGAATCCAGCAATGTAACCATTATTCTATCCGCTGGTTCCAGGGCAGTCAACCTTTTGGGATCCAGCTCTCTTAACCACTAGGCCATGAGCCCACCTGCACTTGAAAATGAGAGAAAAATAATTCAGTGTCAGTTGAGGTGGAAAATAATTCAGAGTCAGTTGAAATATTCAAAACTCATACTATAGGGGTCTGCAGGTGGTAAAGTGGTTAAGGTGTTGGACTCCCACATCGTTTAAATCTTGGACCCAGCAACTTGAAACTCATGCTGAGCGTGTATCCATGTGTGCCCCAAATCCTTGTGGTGTGGCCATCCCCTCTAGGGGTGATTTCTTACTTTCTTCTCTCTGTCTCTCTGGCAAGCACACACAGCCTATAGCAAAAATCTCTCTTAAAAAAATAAAAATAAAAAACCCACACTCTCTTCTCTGTAGCCCTAGACGTCCTCACCCTAAATTCTGACTTGCTTTTCCTAACCTTCTCATCTGAGCAACTCTCACCTCTGATTTCCTACCTCAAACTCCATTTTCCCTTTAAGTCTTTCTAATCATCTCACACTATAGAGAGATTCTTTTCTGTCACTGATTTCCTATCACATTTCCCACTCATTTTCATATCTGTTGTTATAGGTTAAGTATATACACTAACGTGGAACTTATTTGAGAGCAGTGACTCCATTCTAGATCTCTCTGGACTCTTCGAAGTGGTGGATATGGTGTTTTATATGTAGGCTGAACATTAGACTGAAACTAATTAGCTCAGAACTGATGTGTTTGTCCTTTCCCTCTAACCGTCATGGACAATTGAACATGAATCTCGGGGCTGTTATTGGTGCACCTAGCAACCATGAGGGTTCCTAAGGATACAAACGCACAAGACACACCCTTTTGATAGGCAATGAATGAAACTAAGGAGGCAGTCCTAAAACAGAGTGCATTTCCACATAAACCGAAATCATATGTCAATATTAGAGCTACTGTGGGTTAATGCTTTCGGGAGGAGCCATTATTTACCCTGTCCTTAACGAAACATTTTGCTTTAGTCACATGAAACAAAGATCTCTAATCTTTAAAAATGAAATAATGAGGTCCAGCCGCATAGTGCAGAGGTAAAGCTCTGTGCATAGAAAGCTGAATTCCACCTGGCTGACGTGGTTCAAGTCCTAGCCCTGGGGGCTTGAGAATTATCCCAGGTACATGGTACACCTGCCCCAAATCCTGATGGGACAGAGAAGTGGAGGAAGGGACTGCAGTATGACCATGTTCCATTGGGAGGGGTTGCTTTCTCTCTCTCTCTCTCCCTTTTTTTCTCTCATGAGAAATAAACTTAAAAAGAAAAATCAGAGAGCAGCTGGTAGTGTGGTGGTTAAGGTGGATCCCTTGTGGTTGGAATCCTGGATCTGGAGGCTTGAAAAACATGCTGGGAACATGTGCGTGCCTGCCCAAGATCTTAGAAGAAGGTAAAGATAAAGGAGAAGGGATTATGGCATGACCACCCCCCATGAGGCAGTGCTTTCTCCCTCTCTCTGTCTCTCTTTCTCTCTCTCTGGTGAGTGCACATGCCCTCTAGTGGATTACCACACGCACACAACAAAAAATCAGAACATTAATAGAAATACAATATTATTAAACAATTAAATAGACCGTTATATTTTGCCAATTGCATACTAATGTCATTTTCTTTTTTTTAATTAAGAATTATTTTATTTAACATTATTTATTTATTTATTCATTCATTCATTCATTTAGAAGGACAGAGCGGCAGGCGGTGGGGGGAAGAAAGCAAACTACCAGGTCTGAGCCTAGAACTGCTGTCAGCCATGTCCACTGCCCTTAACCATCACACCATCTGCTGGTTCCCTAATGCCATTTGCTTAAGCCAAGGATTCAATCTAGAACATGCCTTTTGTTTAGTTGTTATGTCTCTTTATCCCTTCTTTAATTCTATAATTTTCCAGCCTCTTTGTATTCCATGACCTTAACACCTTCTAAAAATTAGATGCTCTTTATGAGATGCATTGCTGCAAAACTGGAATAGAAAAACAATTGGTGCTTTAAAAAAAAAATCCAGGCCAAGAAAGTCCTAGGAGGTGTTTAGGCAAGAATTTTGGAGATGGGTGGCCTCTAACGTGTGTTGCTTCTCCTCAAGCAAGTTTCACTGTTCCTAGATTCTTGGTGAGTATGTCTAGCTCCAGGTTCGTCATGCAATCCCAGACTTGAGCCAGCATTGGCACAAACACGTTGCCCCTTCTTCGTAAGATAACACTTGGCCAAAAGGGATTGCAGCATGGCCATCCATCCTGGGGGGGTGATTTCTCACTTTCTGTCTCTCTGTCTCTGTCTCTCCAGTGAAAACATGTGCCTGATAGCAAAAATCTCTCTTAAAAATTATTTTATTTTATTTATTATTATTATTATTTTTAGTTTTACCAGAGAAAGTGAGAAAGACAGAGAGAGAGAGAGAGAGAGAGAGAAAATTCACAGAACATTTTTCATCTTTGCAAAACTAAAACTTTTCATTAAACAATAACTTTGTTCTCCTTTCTTCCAGCTCCTAGCAAAAAACCACTTATTATTACTTTTTTTAGAATGATTTATTTATTTTTTATTATTGTCATTTCTTAATTTGCTATAGGGAATGCACACCCACTAGAGAGAGAAAGAGAGAAAGTGAAAATGAGAAAGTAAGCTACCAAGTCTGAGACTTGAACTGCTGTCGGCCATGTGGGAGTCAAGTGCCTTTATCACCAAGTCACCTGCTGGCCCTACAACTACCTTTTTACTTTCTGTTTCTATGAATTTTACTAAACTAAGTACTTTATATGACTGGACTCTAGTATTTATTCTTTTATGACAAGAGTTTGACACTTCTGAAGAGTATTGTATGACTATTACATAGAATGTCCTAGATTTGGATTTATCTCACTTTTTAAAAATTAAAAATTTTCTTATATAGGGCATGTGCGCTTGCCAGAAAGGGAGAGACAAAGAGACAGAAAGTAAGAAATCATCCTTCAGGGGAGATGGTCACACCACAATCCCTTCTTTTTCATTCTCCTCTCGGGATCTCAGGCACAAACACACAAGCGCCCTGCGTGAATTTAAACCACCGGGTCCAGGACTCGAACCACGGACGACTACATGGGAGTCCAGTGACATAGCCAGTATGCCAACTGCTGGTCCCACAGACTATGTAAATACTGTTTCTCAGCAAACATTTGTTTACTGATTTTAACTTCCATTGACAATACTTGTCTGAAATAATTATTCCTATGGTGCTTGCCAGCTGGTTATTTTCCATTTTTATCATGCCTTCTACATTTATTAATTGAATTTCTACTGCAAAGAAGTTTTCCCTTCCCCACTTGTGCTATAAGAAGATATTTGGTCTTTGTCCCAGGTTCCTGGCACACAGCTCTTAAAGCCTTTGGAATTTCCTGAGTGATAAGGGTGATAAGATTTTCTTTTGTTCTAATGAGGCAACTCTTGGCAGGCATCTAAGTAGCTTCAAAATGAGGACAGTTGCCAAAAGACCAAACTTTGATTAGAAGCTTGAAACTTTTAGTGCCGTCCCCAAACTCTGGAGAGAGTAGAAGGACAGGAGATAGAATTAATCACCTAGACTACGAGCAAGCATATGCAATGAATGGAATTGTCATAAAAATCCTAAAAGAGGGGGCCAGCAGGTGGCATGGTGGTTAAGGGCACTGGACTTCCATATGACTGACTAAGGTTCAAGTCCCAGACCTGGTAGCTTGCTTTCTCACTTTCTCTCTCTCTTTCTCTCTTTCTTTCTATCTCCCTCCCTCTCTGGTCAAATTAAAATAAATAAATAAATAAATAAAATATAATTCTAAAAAAAAAAATTCCTAAGAGTCCAGGAAGCTTCCAAGCTAGCAAACACATCCATGTGCTGGGAGGCATACTTCAACTCCACAGAACAGGGGCTTCCACACTTGGGACCTTCCCAACTTCACTCTATACACTGCTTCATTTATATCTTTATAAAAACCAGCAGTTAGCATAATGGCTATGTCGCTGGACTCTCGTGGTTCGAGTCCCGGACCTGGTGGCTTAAACTCACACCAGGTGCGTGTGCGTGCGTGCCCAAGATCCTGAGAGGAGAATGGAGAAGAAGGGATTGCGGCGTGACCATCCCCTCTGGGGGGTGATTTCTCACTTTCTATCTCTCTGTCTCTCTCTGTCTGTCTGGCAAGCACACGCGCCCTATAGCAAAAAAACCTCTCCAAAAAAAAAAAAAAAAAAAGAAAGAAAGAAATAAAAAAAATAAATAAATAAAAACAGGGGGGAAAAAAGAAGAGATAGAATTGTGGGACCTAGTATTTGAAGAGATAATAAATATGGTGTCCAGGAATAAAGATAGCCATAAATCTTGAATATCATAGCATATATCAAAGCCCAAAATGACATATTATAAAATAAAAATAATATACACATAAATCTATCATAGTGAAAGCAGATTATATGAAAAGTAAAAAAATAATTTAATGTGGCTAAAAAACCCTCTTTATCGATATAGAACAATCTACAAAATAAATAATCTTTTTTCCCTGGAACTCTAAAAATTGCTTACTTTTTTCATGCTATTATTTTAGATTTAGTAGTAAAACCTATGCCCTGTACATATCTTAACAGAAGCTATTAAAGAAAAGATACCCCTAACAGACAGTGGTTAAATATATATTGGGTTGTTGGAAAAGTCATGATGTGTTTTTCTATTCAAAAATGCATCATGAATTTTCTGACTGACCCAATAGTTATTGTTTTCAAATGAACCAATTGGAAGGTGACTGGACCAGCTTTCTGGCTGGTTCTGCTATACTCAGTCATTAAAAGGCCCTGATTGATTCTATCTTGTCTCCACTATTGACGAGGGCAAGGGTTTTTAACCATTTTGTGCATGAACTCCTCTGGCACTCCATCAGCTGTCATAAAATGAGGTACAGGGTCAGCTCTGTGCTGCAGCAGTCACGTGTCACTCAGGAGAAGCTGAATCCCACCCGGTGACCTTAGTTTAAATCTCTGGCCTAGGAAAAATAAATTGAAATACATTTGGATTCACAAGGAAGCAACTATACCAGATTAGTTATTAAAATGGCTTTCTAAATTATGATACAATAACAACTGTACTTCTTAACTCATCAAACAATACAATCAAGAATGGGTGTAAATATGAGTGAGGAAGATAAATGATATTTAGAGAGATGTGAAAAAAACTGTAAAGGGATATAAAATATCTTTTAGGTGACAAATTCATAGGTATCATTAATGTTACAGTGTGGTTTACTGTCTGCATTCATAATAAAACAAAACGTTCCTTTCAGCTAGAGGCTAGTAAAAATAAAATGTAATAAAATGTAGTAAAAATAAAAATGTAATCTATTCCCTCCCAAGTTCACGAACCTAAAATTAACAACCTCTGTCCTAGATAGTCTCTCTGGTTTGAAACTGAGTCACAGGAAGTTCACTGTTACATTTACAAAAAGGGAAGACAAAGAAATGCATACTCATGGTTTCAAGCTCTTCTCTGAAAGTGGAATCTAACACTTCTGCTCACAAGGATTTAGCTAATAGCTACATTTACCTATAACGTACACCCAGTCTTTAAATATAATTGTGTCACATGAATTTGGGTAAGAAATCAGCAACTTTCTCTATGTGCTTATAAGAAAAAATAGTTTTGGGCCAGCAAGCGGTGTGGTGGTCAAGGTGGCTGGAGCTCACATGGCCAACTCTGTGGTTAGAGGTCTGGACACTGCAGCTTGAAAATCACACAGAGTGCATATGCACGAATGCCAGAAATCCCAAGAGGAGAATGGTGGAAAAGGGATTGCTGCGGGGCCTTCCCCCCGGGGAGTGATTTCTCGCTTTCTCTTGCTTTGTTTCTCTCTGCTCTCTCTCTTTGGCAAGTGCACATGCGCTATGGGCAAAAATCTTTAAAAAAAAGACAAAAATTGGTTTTTACAGATTTTAACTTATGGAACACAGAAATGAGAGGGTAGATTTCTTTGAGCATTTTTGTGATGTAGAAACTTAATTCATATACTTTTTAAAAATAATTCTTTAACTTTATTTATTTATTTATTTATTTATTTATTTATTTATTTATTTAAATTTGACCAGAGAGGGACAGAGGGAGATAGAGGGAGAGAATGAGAGAGGGAAAGTGAAAAAGCAAGCTGCCAGGTCTGAACTCGAACCATGGTCGGCCATGTGGGAGTACAGTGCCCCTAACCACCATGCCACTTGCTGGTCCCTTAATTCATATCCATTTGAAACATTTTGGTCATGCTATAATCCCTTCTCCTCCATTTCTCCATCCTGTTGGGGTTTGGGGCACACATGCACATGTGCCTAGCATGTGATTTAAGTCATGAGGCCTGGGATTCCAATTACCATGTGTTAGCCATGTGTGCAGTAGTTTATATCATACAGGTGTGTGTATGTACACCCTATGGTGTTTGCACACATTTCTCGGAATATATCCTCATCTTTAAGCGACGCGTGACTGTGTGTATGTCTGTGGGTATTTTAAATTCAAATTTTGGTGAAACACAACGTTACTACCAAATTAAGAAGAAAAATTTAGCTTGTTACAGGGTGTGTGTGCTCATCGGAGAGAGACAGGCCGAGGGAGAGAGGGTGAAAAAGTACCCTCAAAGGAGATGACCATGCCAGAACCCCTTCTCCTTTGTTCTCCTACTGAGACTTTGGACACACATACATGCCCAGTGTGTTTTTCAAGTCACCGCGTTCGGGACTTGAACCATGTAGTTGGCCATAAGTGATTAGGCAGCTTAACCACCACACCACCTGGTTGGTCCTTAAATTAAGAAATGTATGGGGTGAAATACACTTGGAATTGGTTGCGATATATACATAATTGATCTCTGTGTATAAATGAGCTGCTATATTCTATCAACAAAAACAGAATTTTTAATTAACAAAATTTACAGTTCTATCATCTTTCCATCCATCCAGAATAACTGACCACAAAATTTTTGTCACAAACCTGATGCTGAATATAACAACAAACTTCCTGTCTTCATGTATTTCATTATGTACTTCCTCTCTCTCTTAAAAAACGTTTTTTGTTTAGTTTTAATTTTATTTATATTTTAATTTGATGTATTTATTTACTTATCTTGGTTTTATGTCATAGGGTAAATTCACTCACCAAAAAGAGTGTCAGGGAGACACAGAGAAAGGGAAAGTAAGAATACCCCCACACCCCCGGGGGATAGCCATGCCACAATTTCGTCTACTCCTTTTTCCTCTGGGGATTTTTGGCATGCGTGCATATGTGCCCAGAGTGATTTTAAAGCAACCAGGTCCAGGACTGGAAACGTGATTGAACATGTGGGAGGCCAACGCCTTAACAAGCACGTCACCTGCTGGCCCCTAGTTTTCATTTTCTAATCATAAACTTTGCAATTCAGCTAGACTTGGAGGGGAATAAGAAAAAATGGTACCCAAAGAACTGCAGTGAGAACACAGGTTACAGGACATGGTGAGCAGATGGGATGGAGGGATGCTCTCCTGAGCTACAGTTAAGAGAAAAAACACAAGTTTAACTCATTAGTTGTCCACAGTCAGCAATGGTGATCTTCTTGCTGGTCTTGCCATTCTCGGATCCAAAGTGCTCCATGGCTTGCACAATATTCATGCCCTCTTTCACCTTGCCAAGGACCACATGCTTGCCATCCAACCACTCCGTCTTGGCAGTGCAGATGAAAACCTAGGAACTATTAGTATTGGGTCCAGCATTTGCCAGGACCTGTATGCTGGTGGATGAAATTCTCATTGTCAAATCCCACCCTGAAGATGGACTTGCCACCAGTACCATTACCGTGTGTGCAGTCACCACACTGGCACATGAACCCTGGAATAATCCAGTGTAAGCAGGAACCAAATTCTTTCTCTCTCACCAGTGCTCAAAGCAAGAAAGTTTTCTGCTGCCTTTGGAACTTTGTCTGCAGATAGATTGAAGGAGATTTGGCCCAAAGGCTCACTGTCAATGATGATGTCCAAGAACGTGGTGGGTTTGACCATGCTGGTGGCAGGCAGCTTGAGTGGTGGCGTCTGAAAAGCACTTAAAAAAAAAATTGCTAGAGGGTATGTGTGCTCACTGAAGACAGGAAGAGACACATACAGAGAGAAAGAGAGAGAGGTAGAAAGAGGGAGAGAAAGCATCTCTCCGGGGGGGGGGGGGGGGGGGGGTGGCCATTCTATAATTCCTTCTCTTCCTTTTTCCTCTCAGGATTTTGAGCACACACGCACTCGTGTCCAGCATAGTTTTCAACAGCTGGGTTCAGGATTCCAACCAGACAGCCGACCGGGAGCTGGACCTCCACAACACCTGCTGGCCACTACTTTTTCTTTTTAGTTCTTTTCTTTGTCATGATAGAGCTTGAGTATGGGCGGGGGGCGGGGGGGGGGAGAGAGAGAGAGAGAGAGAGAGAGAGAGAGAGAGAGAGAGAGAAGCACTCTGCACAATCTCTGGTCACGTCACCCTTTCCTTCCTCCATTCCATCAGCTCTTGGGCACTTGCATACTTGCATGAGCCCAGCGTATTTCAGGCTGATGGGGTCAGGGATTTGAATTGTAGTTGCCGGCCTAAGGCTTTGAGGGTTTATCTCCAGCATCTGCAGAGGTGCATTGACTTCAGTTCTGTGTACAGGTTGGAACTACAGGTACAAGCTACTGAAGTGTGAGTGCTAATGTCAGTATTTCAACTGACATCCAGCAACTTTTGCTTTATAGCTGTGATAGGAAAGCATTGCTCATGAGGCGGGAAGAGGAAGGAACTAAAGGAAGGAGAGATGTTCAGCTTGCAAATAACTGGCCTGCCCAGTGGACTTTCTTGCAGGTTTTATGTGCAGAAGAATATGTCTGACCTAAAGTAACCCCAAACAGTAAGAAGAATTAAAAAACAGAGACTCAGCAGAACCTTAAGGCTCAGTCCAAGCACTAGTGGAATGGGTACTGAAGCAATGGGTTCCCAGTATTCCCATACCATGGACCCAAGACCTGGAGACACCATCAAGTTCCTTGCAATAGCCAATCCCAAACAAACAACCCAAGACTCCCTACCCCCTACTAACTGTCCATAAAAACCTTTGTCCCAAATGGTCAGAGACAGAATGGAGTTTTGCTTCTGTCTCCTGGCTGACGAGTTATACAATAAAATTTCTTGCTCCAAGAAAGAAAAACAAAAAACAAAGAATTGCAGTTGCCAGTGGGATCTCACTCCTCTTGAGCAGTGCATTGGAGAGGGCCCCTGACTATATCTTGTAATAGAGTATAATGAAATTGAGAAGTTCAATAATGGAGCAACATCACTGAGTCCTAGAGACAAATTATCAAATAAATTTTCTATCAAAACATTAAAAAATAGTTCTAAGGGGGCCAGTAGGTAGCATGGTGGCTAAGGTGCTAGACTTCAACACGGCCAACCATGGTTTGAGTCCCTGATCTGGTGGCTTGAAACATACGGGCATGTGTGCGTGCATGCTAAAACTCCAGGATGAGAACGGAGGAGAAGGGGTTGCCGGTATACCATTCCTCCTGGGGAGTAGTTTCTCACTTTCCCTCTCACTGTCTCTGTTTCTCTACAGTGAGCACACATACCCTATGGCAAAAACTTTTTTTAAAAAAAGGTACTATGAATAGAGGTAAGAAATATTTCTGTAAAACTATTTGAATTAGAATTATTTCACATGCTCTGAACTCCCAAAGCAACTCAGAATTGTAGAGAATATTTCCTGTATTAAAAATATTAAAATCAGGAGGACCAACAAAAGGCACAGCAGTTGTACCACTGGATTCCCACATGGCCGACCATGGTTTAAGTCCCAGGCCTAGTGGCTTTAAGCTCACACCAGGATGTTGTGCATGCTTGCCCAAGATCTCAGGAGGAAAACGGAGAAGGGATTCAGCATGGCCATCTCCTTGGTGAGTGATTTCTCACTTTCCCTGTCATTGTCTCTGTCTCTCTCTCTCTCTCTGGCAAGCACATGTGCCCTACGGCAAAAACCTCTAAAAATAATTACAATTAGACCATCCGGTGGCACGGAGGTTGGGACAATTGGACAATTTGATCCCACATGGCTGACTGTATTGTTAAAGTCCCGGACCCAGCAGCTTGGAAAACATGCTGGGCACATATGTGTATGTGCCCAAATTCCAAAGAGCATGAGAGGGAGAAGAGATTGCAGTGTGACTACCCCCTACTGGGGGAGGGTGCTTTCCCACTTTCCCTCTCTCTCTCTGATGAGTACATACATGAATGTTACCTAACCTTTAATTCATGTCATACAAAACCTAACTCAAATGATCACAGAATTAAATACAATGTTAAGTTTAAAACATATAGAAAAAAATCATAGGGAAAATCTTTAGGACTTTAGAGTTAAAGACTTCTTTTTTAAAGAATTATTTCATTTATTACTATTATTATTTTTTAAAGAATTATTTAACTTTATTTGTGTGTACGTGTGTGTGAGAGAGATAGAGAGAGAGAGACAGAGAGACAGAGAGAAAGCAAGCCGTCAGGTCCAGAACTTGAACAGTGGTTGGCCATGTGGGAGTCCAATGCCCTAACCATCATGCCACCTGCTGGCCCTATTATTATTATTATTAATTATTATTATTATTACTTTTAATTTTACCAGAGAGAGAAAAAGAGAGGGAAAGTGAGAAAGCAAGCCACCAGGTCCAGGACTCAAACCACGGTTGGCCATGTGAGAATCCAGCCCCTTTAATCACCATGCCACCTGCTGGCCCCTGGAGTTAAAGACTTCTTAGATGAAACATTAAAATTTAGCATAAACCATAAAGAAAAAAATCGATGCCTACAACTTTATCAAAATTAAAACTTAAAAAAAAAATGTTGCCAGAAGGAAAGTGCTCTTGCTGAAGAGAGACAGAGAGTGAGAGGGACAGTGAGAAAGCGCCCTCATAGGGAATGGTCCCTTTTCCTCAGTTTCTCCCTTTTTTCAGGATTTTGGGCTTGCAAACACACGTGTCCTGTGTGTCCAAGCCACTGGGTCTAAGTCTCAAACTGTGCTTTCAGACATGTGGGATCCAACTGCCTTAATCACACCTTGGGCTGACCCCCAAATTGAAACTTCTGCTCTGAAAAATATAATCAAAGAGATTAAAGCCAAGACACAACCTAAGAGAAAATATTTCTAACGCATACATCTAAGAAAGGGTTTGTATCCAAAACTCTTACAATTTGCTGAAATAAAGAAGTCAGTTTTTAAAATGAGCAAAAAAATGGAAAAAGACACTTCACAAAAGAAAATATATGAATGACCACAAGCACGGAAAAAATATCCATAATCACAAGTAATGGATATAGAAGGAAAATGCGAATTAAAACCACAATAAGACACCACTGCCCATTTATTTAGTTAGTTATTTTAAGAGAGATTTTTGCTAGGGTGCGTGTGCTCGACAGAGAGACAGACAGCAAGAAATTACCTCTGCCCTGGCGGAGGGGGATGGCTACTCAACAATCCCTTCTCCTCCAGTCTCCTTTGGGATTTTGGGCACACATGCACACACACCACACCTGGCGTGAGTTTTAAGCCACCGGGTCAGGAGTCGAACCACAGTCGACTGTGTGGGAATCCAGCAATGTAACCATTATGCCATCTGCTGGTCCTAACTGTCCATCTATTGAAGTGGGTAAAACTAAAAAAGACTGACAAAATCAGATGTTGGGGAGAACGTGAAACAACCAGGGTTCATAGATTGCTGGTGAGAGAGAAAATGATGTGGCCATTTTGGAAGATAGTTTGACAGTTCCTCATCAGTAAACATACACATACAGGTAACCCAGTAATTCTACTCCTAGATATCTATCCAAAGGAAAGGGAAACATACATTCACATAAAGACTTGAACCTGATTATTTGTAGCAATTTTATTCATATTAGCTCCAAATTGAATCCAATAAAAGTATCCATCAATAGCAAGTGGATAAACACATTCATTTCTTTTTATTACTATGTAACATTACACTGCATGAATGTATTATAACTTTTTTTCTTTAACTAGATGATAGACATTTGAGTTGTTTCCAGTTGTTTTGTGTGTGTGTGTGTGTGTATGTGTGTGTGTGTGTGTGTGTGTGTGTGCTTTCTGAGACAGATTTTTGGTATAGGGCACATGCACTCACCAGAGAGACAGAGAGAGACAAAGAGACAGAAAGTGAGAAATCATCCCCCAGGGAGGATGGCCACACCACAGTCAGAGTTTAAGTGTCAGACCTGGTGGCTTGCTCACTCTCTGGTCAAAATTTTAAAATACTAATAATAAATAAATAATTCTCTAAAAAAAAAAATAGCGTGTTCCCTGAATGCCATCTTTGAAAAGGAATGTTATCTATTCTATATAAGGAAAAGAGAGAAGTGTCACTGATCATATTTCAGATTTAATGTGTTTAGCTGAGGTTTCTGCTTTGCGCACATACATCTTTTTTTTTTTTTTCGCAGAAAGACAGAGAGAGACAAAGAGATAGAAAGCGAGAAATCAACCCCCGCGGGGAGGGCCATGCCGCAATCTCTTCTCCTCCATTCTCCTCTAGGGATCTTGGGCATGCATGCACATGGGCCCAGCATGAGTTTAAGCCACTGGGTTCCGGGAGTTGAACCTCAGTCAACTACATGGGAGTTCAGTGACATAGCCATTACGCTAACTGCTGGTCCCAGCACACATACATCTTACATGCTACCAGAAGAGGCCATGATGGAAGCTGAAAGTTGAAGCAAAGGCTTATCAAACATATCTCAGATTATTATAAAGTAAGCATTGCACTATAACACTTTATTTGAAATAATGCTTCAATTAAAATGAAAAGTCAGGGAGGAGAGGGAGGCAAGATGGCCAACTAGAAACACTCATAGTGGCATCTTTCTGGTATGAAAAATTAAAACAGTTCAATAAATGCCTACACATCAGGGGCCAGAGAGTGGCACGGTGGTTAAGGGTGCTGAACACCCACATAGCCAGCCACGATTTGAGTCCTGGTGACTTGTTTTCTCACTCTTCTCTCTCTCTCTCTCTCTCTCTCTCTCTCTCTCTCCCCCTCTATCTCTCTCTAGCTCTGTCCCTCTCTGGTAAATTAAAATAAATAAATGAAGTTAAATAAAATAATTCTTCTAAAAATAAATAAATTTTTAAAAAAGCCAATAATTCCAGTAGAGGAGTTAAGTGAGACTGGCAAAGTGTAAGAAAAAGACTTGTAGGAACTTCCGGAACACAGAATTTCTACCTAAAAAAATAAGGAGAGACTCAATCATCTGAACTCAGTGGGGCTCCAGAGCCTTCCCTCACCACTGAGTCAGAGGCAAGAGGACCTTTCCTCTAGAACTCTAAATTTCATGTCTACCTTGGACCTCAAAACTCCCCACCTACAAAAGAACAATGAAATGGGTATGGAGTTAACACTATGGTGGGGAAGTATACCAATATTCTACATTAGAGAAAACTTTGGAGCTTCCATCCCAACCTCACCTGAAGCCCGGAGAGCTTGGCACCTTCTTAGGACTCCACTAGCAGGTGGGCTTGGATTGCAATTGGGGCCAGGGAATGGAGCATTTCTGCAAAAATCTCTCTATTAGGAAAAAAACCCAACATGGTACTGATACAAAACAGACACATAGTCCAATGGAACAGAATAAAGAATCCAGAATTGGGGCCAGCAGGTGGTGTGGTGGTTAAGGGCACTGGACTCCTAAATGGACAACTGTGGTTCAAGTCCTGTACCTGGTGGCTTGCTTTCTCACTTTCTCTCTCTGTCTCTGTCTCTCTCTCTGACTCTCATTCTGTCCCTCTCTGGTCAAATTTAAATAAATAAATAAAAGTTAAATAAAGTAATTCTTTAAAAAAATCCAGAAATAAATCTAAAAACATATATATCAACTGATTTGTTACAAAGGACACATGAAAATCCAGTGGGGAAAAGAAAGTCTCTTTAGCAGATGGTTCTGGAAGAACTGAATATTCGCTTGCAGAAAATTTGACTTTTAGCTCTTACCACTAACAAAAGTAAACAAAATGATGAAAGCTCTAAATATAAAGCCTGAAGATATTGTTGTTATTATTATTATTATTATTATTATTATTATTATTATTATTTTGAGAGATTTTTGCTATAGGGCATATGTGCTTGTTGGAGAGACAGAGACAGAAAGAAAGCAAGAAATCACTCCCCACAGGGGGCATGGCCATACCACAATCCCTTCTCCTCCATTCTCCTCTCAGGATTTTGGGTCTGCATGCGCACATACCCAGGGTGAGTTTCAAGCTGCTGGGTCCAGGGCTCTAACCATGGGCAGCCACATGGGAGTCCGACACCTTAACCACCATGCCACCTGCTGACCCCGAAACCACAAATTATAAGACTACTTGTGGACAGCATAGGAGAAACCACTTGAAGACTTTGGGGTAAGTAAATATTTCTTAAATAAGGCCCCTAAAGTGCAGCTAAAATAGGTAAGTGGGATCATATCACACTGAAAAGTTTCTGCATGGCAAAGGAAACAATAGCAAGAGGAACATCCTGTAGAATGCAAACGACACTCCAGATAAAAGATGAGTAACCAGAATATATAGGGAACTCAAGCAGTCCATCCACCAAAACCCTAATAATTCAGTTTAAAAATGAGCAATTGACATGCAGACAACTCTCAAAGGAAGACATATGAATGAATAGAAAACATATAAAAACATACTGGACATGTCATACCTCAGGGAAATGCAAATCAAAACTAAAATTAGGTATTACTTAACCCCAGTCAGAACGGCTATGATAAATGAAAATGAAGAACAACAAATGGTGGTGAGGCTATGGTGAAAGAGGAACCCTTCTGGACTGTTTCTGGGAATGTAAATTAGTATAACCCCTGTAGAAAACAATATGGAGTTTCCTCAAAAATTTACAAATAGAACTGCCGTAAGATTCAGTAATCCCACTTTTGAGTATTTACCCACTATCCTTTCTCCTCTGTTCTTCTTTTGGTATTTTGAACATGCAGGCACACAGGTCTGTCATGATTTTCAAGCTGACAGATCTGGAACTAGAACTGCAGTTGGCCATGTGGCACCTCAACCACTGGGCTATCTGCTGGCCTGTTGTTGCTTTTTAATTGTGGCAAAATGTCTATGATATAAGCCACTTTAATAGTTTTAGCCTCTTTTTGTAGAATTATTTTTTATTTAATTTTATTTATTCATTCATTTATTTTAAATTTGACCAAAGAGAGACACAGAGAGAGAGAGAGAGAGAGAGAGAGAGAGAGAGAGAGAGAGAGAGAAAAGTGAGAAAGCAAGCTGCCACGTCCGAGACCTGAACCGTGGTCAGCCATGTGGGAATGTCCATTGCCTCAACCACCACACCACCTGCTGGTCCCAATATTTTTATCCTCTTGTATGTGTACAACTCTGTGGCATTAAATACATTAAAATCTCTGACAACTATCATCAACATCTATCTCCAGAAACTTTTGTCTTTCAAGTAGATAATTTTCTAACACCTACATCTGTGACATGAAAAAATGATTCCTAGTCACAAATCCCATGAAATAAAATGAATGATAATAATGGCCTGAAAAAGATGCATAAAATTTTTTCTCTTGAAGTTCTATATAAAATTGCCATGGGGGACCAGCAGTCGGCATAATGGCTTTGTTTTTGGACTCTCATGTAGTCAACTGTGGTTCGAGTCCCGGACCCCGTGGCTTAAACTCATGCTGTGTGTGCATGCCCAAGATCCCAAGAAGAGAATGGAAGAGAAGGGATTGTGGCATGGCCATCCCCCTTGGGGGGTAATCTCTCGCTTTCTGTATCTCTGTCTCTCTCTTTCTCTTTCTGGTGAGCGCACACTCCATATAGCAAAAACCTCTTAAAAAAAAAAAAATACCAAGAGGGGATCAGCAGTGGGTATCGTGGTTATGTCCTTGGACTCCAAGTCAACAGCTGTTGGAGTCCCAGATGTGGCGGCTTAAACCTCAAGCTGGGCCCAGGATCCCAAGAGGAGAATGGAGAAGGGATTGTGGTGTGGCCATCCCCCCAGCGGGGAGGGGGGGATATTTCTCGCTTTCTGCCTCTCTGGTGAGCACATGCGCCCTATAGCAAAAATCTCTCTCAAAAAATAAATTTCCAAGAGAAAATAATGAAAAAAATACAGAATAAATGCTTTAGTACAGAAAAGGGAAAAAAAAAAGCATAACTACTTATTTAATGATTTTTGTGTTTATCTAACACTTTGAACCATGGTCCTTTATCTATGATAGATTACTACACTTTATGTAATTAATTGCCTAATAACAATAAGTATTAATAAAAGAAAAATATCTACAAAAAAGGATAATTTAGACAACTTCTATTTTCTTTAATTGTCAGAGTGTTTGTGCCAGAGTAAGACAAAGAGACAGAAAGAAGGGAGAGAGGGAGGTAGCACTGCCAGTGGGGCATAGTCATGCAGCAATCCTTTCTCCTTCATTTCTCCATCTTGTCAGGATTTTGAGTACATACACATACATAACCAGGGTGTTTTTCAAGCCACTGGGCTGGGATTTGAACAGCTCAGTTAGCCGTGTGGGATTAAACTCTCTTAACCACTAGGTTATGGAGCCAACCCTAGATAATTTCCAAATACTGTAAAATAGAATGCTAACTTAAGAAGTAATAAGATGTGGTAATTTAAAGTAGACATGTATTATAATTTAATAGGCCAGTCACAGAAGCACAGCAGTACTGTAACACGCTGTAATGCTAAAGCCATATGGGACGGTCTTGAGTTCTGGTCGGAGGTCTCACTTTACACACCTGATACATAGGTGCATGTTCTTGTTCCTGGCTGGCTGAGGTTGGGGTGGACTGCAGTATGAATACCCTGTGGTGGATCTTTCTCTTTCTTATGAGAAAGAAAGAACGAAAGCAAGCAAGCAAGCAAGCAAGCAAATAAAAAAATAGTATTTATAAGAATTATTTAGAATTTAAACCACAAAATAATTTTTCAGGAAAGAGTATATTATCATTGCCATTGTTTAAAATTAATGGTTCATGGTATTAATAAAAATCAAACCAAGGCCCAGTAGTGGTGGCACAGCTGATGGGCACTGCTGCACAATGATGGAGCCAGAGAGGAGGTCTAGATTCAGAATCAGGTGGTGTGGTAGTTAAGGTGCTGGCTGGACACTCCCACGTGGCCGACCACAGTTCGAGTCCCAGACCTGGTGGCTTGCTTTCTCACTTTCCCTCTATCTCTCTCTCTTCTCTCTCTGTCTCTCTCTGGTCAAATTAAAAAATAAGTGAATGAATAAATGAAATTAAATAAATAATTCTTTAAAAAATAGACTAGTCATGGTGGCACACGCCTGTGGTCCTAGTTAACTAGAAGGCTGAAGCAAAAGGATTGTGGCATGAAGAGACCCTGTCGATAAGACCTATTCCTTTCTCTCTGTACCTCTCCTTCGCTATATCTTTAATAATAAGTTTTACATTTTTCAGTGGGAGGGCTGGCAGGTGGCATCATGGTTGGGGCTCTGGACTCCCATAGGGCTGACTGTGGTTCGAGTCTTGGACCTAGTGGCTTGCTTTCTCACTTTCCCTCTCTTTCTCTATCTCTCTCTGGTCAAATTTAAAAATTGATGATAATAAATAATCAAATAAAATAATTATTTTTTAAAAAATTAGTGGGGTCTAGCCCACGGCATGGTGGTTAAGGTGGCTGAATCCCACATAGCCATCTGTGCAATTTGAGTCCCAGACCCAGCAGCTTGAAAAACACACCAGATATGTGTGCATGCTTGCCCAAAATCCTGAAAGGAGGAAGAAATAAAGGAGAAGGAACTGAAGAGTGACCATTCCCCATTCTCACTATCTTTCTCTCTTTCTGTCTCTCTCCAGTGAGTGCATGTACACTCTGGCCAAATTTTAAAGAAATTCTCATGGGAACCAGCAGTTAGCGTAATGGCTATGTCGCTGGACTCCCACGTAGTCGACCGCAGTTCATGTCCCGGACCCGGTAGCTTAAAACTCACGCCGGGCGCATGTGCGTGCATGCCCAAGATCCCGAGAGAAGAATGGAGGAGAAGGGATTGCGGCGTGACCATCCCCCCTGGGGGGTGATTTCTCGCTTTCTGTGTCTATGTCTCTCTCTGTCTGTTTGGTGAGCGCATGTGCCCTATAGAGAAAATCTCTCAAAAAAAAAAAAAAAAAAAAGAAATTCTCATTAGACAATATATCTCTTGAGAACCTGATCCCATGGTAGACTGCCCCCCTGTCCTACTCCTGGCACACCTGGCACACGATGGATCCACATCTATGTGTAATGCCTTTCCACACTGACTCTAGACTTAGCCCTGTGATTGCCCTGCTCTTTTTTATTCTTTAAAGATTATTTTATTCAATTTTACTCATTGTCATTATTTTATTCTATTTTATTTTATTTTATCTTATCTTATTTTATTTTATTTTATTTTTAAGTTGACCAGAGAGAAACAGAGAGAAAGAGAGAGAGGGAGAGAGAGAAGGAAAATGAGAAAGCAAGCTGGTAGGTCCGGGACTTGAACTGCGCTCAGCCATGTGGGAGTCCACCTGCCTTAACCACCACACTACCTGCCAGCCCTCCCTGCTTGTTTTTACAGCCTTGAGATTGCCATGTGAGAAAGTCTGGGTTAGTTTGACACAGGCTGAAACCACATGGCTCCACCAACAGCAGCACTAAGCACCAGGCCTGTAAGTGAAATTTTATTATATGACCTAGGTAGACCCAGGCAAGCTACTTCAATCCCATGGGTTACTTCAGACAAGACCAGTACATGAATCTCTCACTTGAATATAGCCTAGATTGTTCTAATCCATGGAATTAAGAACAAATAAAACAAATACTGTTTTAAGATGTTAAGTTTTGGTGTTGATTTTTATGTAAGAATCGGTAATTAGTATACCACCAAGAATTCTGGCTTTTATTCTGAGTGACATGAGAAGACCTTAGAAGATTTTGAGCCAAGAAGTGACTTGATCTGACCTTTGAAAAGGATTACCCTAGTTGCTATGTTGAAAAACAAAACATATATAGCCAAGAAAAGAAACAGACCATTTAGGAAAGTAATGCAATAAGCTAGGCAGGATACGATGGTGGCTTGGACCTTTCAGGAAGTAGCAAGGCAGATGATAAGAAATGGCCAAAATCTGGGTTCTGAATCTATTAAGAAAAGGTGGTTGACAGATTGAATGTGAGGTATGAAAGAAGAAATGAACGATGGCTCAAAGATTTTCTGCCTGAACAACTGGACAGAAAATGAAACTATAAAATGAGATCTAAAAGAATGCAAAAATATTAAATCGGGGAAAGACAGCAACATCAGGTATTTTGTTTGAGGATGTTCACTTTGAAATACCTATAGATATCCAGTCACTAGGACAGATTCAAGGTGAAGATATAAATTTAGGTGCAGATAAATCATATTTAAAGATATAGACAAGATGAAATTTCCGAAGGATTGAGAATAAATTGGGAAGACCAGATCCAAGAACTGAGTCCTGGTACTATTCAATGTTTAGATAGAGCAGCTGTTCTCAAAATATAGTCTGCTGGTCTGTGGCCTAATGGGGTTCCCTGATACCCTCTGACTGGCTATGGCAGTCAAAAAATATTTTTAGCACTAACACCACTGGACCCACATAGGAAAGGTCCTCAGTTCAACTCTTGAGGCCTCCCTGAGCATACCAGGGTCATGTACAGGCATGCCCATGATCTGGACTGGTTGAGACTGAGGTTGGACCATGGCCTGAAGTCTCTGTTGGAAGTCCCTGTCTGTCTGTGTCTCTGTCTGTCTGTAATGGAATAAATAATAAATAAGCTAAAACAAACACACTTCCAAATAATACAAAGACATTAACTGCTTTTCTTATTCTGTTGATGAGTATACTCAAAATATAAAAATAATGTCAGGTAAACTTGCTGTCACTTGGGCCATTTAGTGGTTTGATGGTTAAGGCAGCTGGATCCCACATGGCTGACTGCATGGTTTGAGTACCAGACCTGGTGGCTTGAAAAACACACTAGTACAAATTTTAAAAAGAAAGAAAGGAAGAAATAAAGAAAAAAAAAGAGAAAAGAAAAAAAAAAACAAAAAACCCTGCTGTAACTCTGGCACAATCAAGATACAAGGTAGACCAAACTCACCTTGAGTCATGTTATTCACCATTATCGCTCTTGCAGTTTTTTTTTTTAAGGAATTATTCCATTTATTTTATTTTTTATTGTCATTTTTAAAAGTTTGCACTCACCAGAGAGAGAAAGAGAGAGAGAGAGAGAGAGAAAGCAAGCTGCCAGGTCCAGGATTCAAACTTCAGTCAGCCATGTGGAAGTCTAGCACCCTAAGCACCATACCAACTGATGCCCCTTATTCTTATAGCTTTTTTTAAAAAATTCCAACTTCACTTTAAAATAGATTCTCAAGGAGAGGGTAAAAATTACTGAGTTTATTAAGTTTTGACTCTTCAGTACACATCTGTTTAACGTTTTGTGTAACAATATAAAAAGAACTCATAAAGCACTTCCATCATAAACCAAAGTACTTCAGTTGGCTCAAGGAAAGACACCTTTGTGGTTATTTGAATAAGCAAACTGAACTGATTGTGTGTGTGTGTGTGTGTGTGTGTTTTTGTTTTGTTTTGTTTTTGTTTTTTCCTGGACCACAATTTTTGCTTGAAAAAGTGACCGAGAAAAATAAATCTTATTCCAACTTGGGTTTTTGGTAGACATTAAAAAAAATAAAAATAAACCAAGTAATCCTGTCACTTCAAGGAAACACCTGGCAACATTTGTCGTCACTAATAAAATTTGAGCTTTCATACAAAAATTAGAAATTTGGAAAATTTGTATTCACCTCTATGAGCTTGACAGCTTCCCAATATTTATCTGATGAGATCAGTGTTAGTATTAGCAAATGTGATGTTTCAAAATTATGTAATGAGATATGTTAACTTTTTTTTTGTTTTGGAGAGGTTTTCGCTATAGGGCACGTGCGCTCGCCAGACAGACAGAGAGAGACAGAGAGACAGAAAGCGAGAAATCACCCCCCAGGGGGGATGGTCACACCGCAGTCCCTTCTCCTCCATTCTCCTCTGGGGATCTTGGGCACACACGCACATGCGCCTGGAGTGAGTTTTAAGCCACCAGGTTCAGGATGCGAACCGCGGTTGACTACGTGGGAGTTCAGCGACATAGCCATTACGCTAACTGCTGGTTCCCAGATATGTTAACATTTGAAAAATCAGCATAATTCAGGATATTTTTCAAATGACCAAAGCATAATGCACAATGTTACAAAATCATGTATGGATAAAGAGCCATTCCAAGCACAAGATAGTCAGCAAATCTTAATGTAACTGAGTACAAAAAGTTCTTTGAGGGACCAGTAGTTAGCATAATGGCTATGTCGCTGGACTCCCATGTAGTCTACTGCGGTTTGAGTCCCGGACCCGGTGGCTTAAACTCATGCCAGGCGCGCATGTGTGCATGCCCAAGATCCTGAGAGGAGAATGGAGAAGGAACTGTGGCATGGCCATGCCCCCTGGGGGGTGATTTCTCGCTTTCTGTCTCTCTGTCTCTGTCTTTCTGGCGAGCGCACATGCCCTATAGCAAAAGCCTCTCCAAAAAAAATTCTTTGATAAAGTTTTAGACTGCATTTTGCAATTAACCGTGAAGAGAATACTACTTAGAGTTCAGGTACAGAATCAAAGAGAATATCCAAAGTTATATCAAAGAAGGAGAGAGAGAGATCAGCACTGTCCACGGGGTTTGGTCATACCAGACTCCTCTTCGTCCACTCCTCTGGCCCATTGGCTCCTGAGCACTCGCATACTTGCCTAGTGAGTTTATGGCTAACCAGGCCAGAGACTTAAACTGCGGTCACTGTGTAGAATCTGGCTTTTCTTTGTACAGCACACCACTGTTACATGGGAGATAGCCCTTAATGACTTCTTTCCTTCCTCCCTCCCTCCCTCCCTCCCTTCTTTCTTTCTTTCTTTCTTTCTTTCTTTCTTTCTTTCTTTCTTTCTTTCTTTCTTTCTAACAAAATCAAGCAGTAGATTTACAACTAACATCAACAGAATGGGGAAAAGTTGGAAGAGTTTCTTCTAAAAACATCAACAGGATGTTCACGTTCTCCACTCCTGTTCAATGAGGTACTGGAAGTCCTAGCCAATGCAATCAGACAAAACAGGGAAATAAAAGGCATCCGAAGTGGAAAGAAGTTAAATTGTCACTGTTTTCAGATGACATGATCATAGGATAGAAAATCTTAAAATATTTACCAGAAAACACTTAGAAATGATAAATGAATTCAATAAAGTAGCAGGGTACAAGATCAACATAGGAAAAATCAGTAGCATTTCACTAGCTGAAAAAGAAATCAAGAAGGGAATCCTATTTGTAACAGCCACATATACACTCACAAAAACAACCCATCTAGAAAAAAAAAATTAAACGAAAAGATAAAAGATCTCTGCAGTGAAAATTATAAAAAACTGATGGAAGAAACTAAAGAAGACCAAAAAATGGGAGGACATCCCATGTTCACAGATTAAAAGGATTGATATTAGGTTACATCGGGGTGGCTGGATCCAACATGCTGATTGCATGGTTTGAGTCCTGGGTTCAGCAACTTGAGAAACATGACAGGCACATGTGCACAGGTGCCCAAAATTCCAAAAGGAAGGAGAAATGGAGGAAAAGAGATAGCAGCATGACCATTCCCTCTGGCAGTTGCTTTCTCATTTTCTCTCTTTATTTTTCTCTGTTACTCTCTGGTGAGCACATGATCCCTCTGGAAAAATTATCATTATTTATTATTATTATTTTTTTTTAGATCTTTTTTTTCATAGGGTGTGAATGCTCACCAGAGAGAGAACAGAGAGAAGAAAAGTGAGAAATCACCCATGGGGGAATGGCCACACCTCAATCACTTTTCCTTCATTCTTCTCTTGGGATTTTGGGTGCACAAACACACATGTGCCTGGTGTGATTTTCACATCACCTGGTTTGGGACTCTAACTGTGGAGTCAGCCATGTGGGATCCAGTGCCTTAACCACCACACCCCATACTGGCTTGGCAAATTAAAAAAAAAAAAAAAAAAAAAAAATATATATATATATATATTCATATTGTTGGGATCAGCAGATGCCATAACGGTGATGTCACTGGACTCAAACATAATCAACCACAGTTCAAATCCTGGACTCAGTGGCTTAAAACACACTGGGCACATGTGTGTGTGTGCCCAAAATCTCAAGAGGAGAGGGGATGGTGGTGCATTCATCCCCCATGGGGGGGGGGGGTGATGTCACTGGACTCAAACATAATCAACCACAGTTCAAATCCTGGACTCAGTGGCTTAAAACACACTGGGCACATGTGTGTGTGTGCCCAAAATCTCAAGAGGAGAGGGGATGGTGGTGCATTCATCCCCCATGGGGGGGGGGGTGATGTCTTGTTTTCTGTCTCTCTGTCTATCTGGCAAGTGCACGCCCCTATAGCAAAAATTTCTCTTAAATAAAAGAAAAAAATTGATATTGGTAAAGTGTTGCTTCTAAAGTGATTCTCAGATTCAATGAAATCACTATCAAAATATCAATGACATTCTCCAAAGAAATAAAGAAAGCAATTATATATATATTTTTTATAGGGGCTGGCAGGTGGCATGATGGTTAATGCACTGGACTCCCACATGGTTGACCATGGTTTGAGTCCCAGATGCAGTGGCTTAAAATTCACATCGGCATGTGTATATGTGTGCCCAAAATCCCCAAGAGGAGAATGGAGGGGAAGGGATTGTGGTGTGGCCATTCCACCTGGGGGATGATTTCTCACATTCTTTCTGTCTCTCTCTGTTTCTCTGGCAAGTGCACACGCCCTACAGTAAAAATCTATTTAAAAAAAAGAAAAAAAAATAACAAGTGCTTGGCGAGTCTATGGAGGAGAAATCTCACACACTGATGGTAGGAATGTAAATTAGTTCAGCTATTATGGAAAATAATACAGAGGCTCCTTGACAAACTAAGAACAGAACTACCTGATGATCCAGTAATCCTTCTACTGGGTGTGTATTTAAAGGATGGGAGTATATTGAAAAGTTGTCCATACTTTCATGTTTATTGCAGTATTATTCACAATAGCTAAGGTATAGAAGAAATCAGGGTATAGATACAATGGAATACTATTAATAAATAAATGATGAGTTTCTGTCATTTGAGGCAAAATGGATGAACATGGATAATGTTAAGTGAAATAAGCCAGGCTCTGAAAGATGAATACCGAATGTCCTCACTTAACAAGTACTGTGTATCCTTTCCCTCTATTTCTCTGTCTCTCTCCCTTTCCCTTTTTAATTTGCAGGAGAGAGACAGAAAGGGAGAGAGAGAGAGAAAGTGAGAAAGTATTCCCTAGGGGGAATGAGCAAGTCTCTATCCTTTCTTCTCCACCTCCTCTTGGGATTTTGGGCACCATGCATACACATTAGGCATTTTTTCAAGCCACTGGGTCCAAGACTTAAACCACACAGTAAGGCTTTTGGGATCCAGCTGTCTTAACCACCATGCCATCTGGTGCCCCCATGTGTATCCTTGCTCTTTAGTGGAAGCTAAAAGACTCCGTTGTATAGAGAAAGAGTGTAAGAGTGGAAAACAGAAAGGGAAAGGGGTGGGAGAATGGAGAGAACTCGGTTTACAGACCCAAGAGTGCATGTAATCAGTCTTCAGCATCTTTAAATGTAGTCAAATTAGAGAACCAATTTCAGCACACTCAAAACAAATTCAAAAAATTCATCCTTAAAATGATGGTGTTTCAGAACCGCTCTCTTTAATTTGTATAGTTGTTTCTCCAGAGAAATAGAAGCAATGGGATACACATTTAAGAGTCACTTAACAGTGGAGACATGTTCAGAACAGTGTTTCATTAGGTAATTTCATCATTGTGCAAACATCATAACGTGTACTTATATAAATTTAGGTGGTATAACCTACTATACATCTAAGTTGAATGGTTTAGCCTATTGTTCCTAGGCTACAAACCTGCATGGCATGTTACTTACTGTACTAAACACAATAGGCAATATAATATAATGCTATAGGTATTTGTGTTTCTAAGCATAGCAAAAGTGAAATTAACCATAGCAAAAGTTTAGTAAAAATATGGTATAAAGATAAAGGTATGCCTGTATAGGGCATTTCTAGTAAATGGAGATTGCAGGACTGAAAGTTGTTCTGGGTTAGTCAGTGAGTGAGTGGTGAGTGAATGTGAGGACTTAGAACAGTATTGTAGACTTAGGCTAGCAGAGGACATGTGGTTAAGGAGGCTGGACTCCCACATGGCTGACCACGGTTCAAGTACTGGACCTGGCAGCTTGCTTTCTCACTTCCCTTCTCTCTCTGGTCAACTTCAAATAAGTAAATAAATAAAGAAAATAAAATAATGACAATGAGTAAAAATTTTTTAAAAAGAACAGTATCGTAGACTTTATTTATACTGTTCACTTAAGCTACACTAAATTTAAATTTATAAAAAAAAATTTCTTTCTTCAATAATAAATGAACCTGCCTTTTGGCCAGAACTGCCATCTTCCAGTAATTAACCGAAATGACAAACATAAAGGGAAAGAGGAGAGGCACCCGACATGTGCTCTCTAGGCCTTTTAGAAAACTGGAGTGGTTCCTTTGGCAATACATATGCGAATCTACAAGAAAGGTGATATTGTAAACATTAAGCGAATGGGTACAAAGGAAGAGGCATGCCTCACAAATGTTACCATGGCAAAACTGGAAGAGTCTACAATGCTACCCAGCATGCTGTTGGCATTGTAGTAGACAAAAAAGTTAAGGGCAAGATTCTTGCCAAGAGAATTAATGTGAGTATTGAGCATATGAAACATTCTAAGAGCAGAGATAGCTTCCTAAAAGTGTGAAGGAAAATGATCAGAGAAAGAAGGAAGACAAAGAGAAAGGTACCTGGGTTCAACTGAAGTGCCAGCCTGTTCCACCCAGAGAAGCACTGGAAAGGAGCCTGAGCTTCTGGAGCCTATTCCCTGTGAATTCATGGCATGATGGGTGTTAAAAATAAACAAGTCTATGGTCTATAAAAATGCTTTTCTTAATTGAGTAGAATTGTGTTCCCTCCCCAAAGCTAATTTTAATTGGGCTATAATTCATTTTGTGATACTTTTTTTTCAAATTTAGTATTTTTTTTTTTACCTGAAAGATATTAGGAGGCTTATTATGTAACAAACAAAACTCAGTTATTAGGAAAAAAATAATAAAATAAGAAGTTAACCTTAACTTACTGTAACTTTTTAACTTTATGAACTTTTAAATTGCTTTTAACTTTTGATTCTTTTGTAATAATGCTTAAACACAAACACATTGTACAGCTTTACCAAAATATTTTCTAATTCTTTTAGAGAGATTTTTTGCTATAGGGCGTTTGCACTTGCTGGAGAGACGGAAAGAGACAGAGAGACAGAAAGCAGGAAATCTCCCCACAGGGAGGATGGCCATGCCTCAATCCCTTCCCCTCCATTTTCCTTTCAGGATTTTGGGTATGCATGCACACATACCCAGCATAAGTTTTAAGCCGTCGGCTCTGGGACTTAAACCATGGTCGACTATGTGGGAGTCCAGCTACATAAACATTATGCCATCTGCTGGACCCCAAAATATTTTCTTTCTTTATATCCTTATTCTATAAGCTTTTTTCTATTTTTAAAAAATTATTTTTTCACTTTAAACTTTTCAATTAAAAACTAAGTTACAAACATACATTAATTGGCATACATGAGGTCAGGATCATCACTATTATGGTCTTCCATATCTCCACACATTGTGCCACTGGGGCAGCCATAATAAGGAAAACAAGAAAAAATTTAACCAAGCAGAAAACAATGCAATCCAAAGATCTGGTAAACACTAGATACATGAGACTGCTGCTGGCAGAACACTGCATGCTGTTTTACAGGAAACTTTTTTTTAAGAGAAAGATTTTTTGCTACAGGGTGTGTGCATTTCCCAGAGAGACAGAGAGAAACAGAGAGACAGAAGGCAAGAAATCATGCTCCGGAGGATGGCCATACCACAATCCCTTCTCTTCCATTTCTCTCTTGAGATTTTGGGATTATGCATGCACATAAGCCCGACATGAGTTTTAAGCTGCTGGGTCCAAGATTCAAACTGTGCTCGACTATGCAGGAGACAGCGATGTAACCATTATGCCATCTAATAATCCCATATGGTAAACATTTTTTAAGGAATTATTTTTAAAATTTTTTTGAAAAATATTATCATCTTTTTAAATTTGACCAGAGAGAGAGAAGGAAAGTGAAAAACCAAGCCAGGACTGGGATTCGAACCATGGTGGGCAATGTGAGTATTCAGCACCTTAAGCACCAAACCACCTGCCAGCCCCCAGGAAACTTTTTTTTAATAAATAAAAGGGATACACTCTAAAATAACAATACAAAGTAAAGTAAAGCCAGTAACATATTTATTGTCATTGTCAAGTATCATGTACTGTACATAACTGCATGTGGCATGTTCTTTTTTCTTTAATTGTGAAAGAGAGAGAACAAGAAAGAGAGAGGACCCAATGCAGTGTGGTCATGTTGCAACCACTTCTCCATTTCTCCATTCTGAGAGGATTTGGGTAACACATGCATGCATGGTGTATTTTTTAAGCCACTGGCTCTGGGATTCTATCCTTGCAGGTTGGCCATGTGGGATCTGGCCCTCTTAACCACTAGGCCACAGGGGTGGTCTGCTATACTGTTATATTACTGGCAGAGCAGCTGGTTTGTTGGCACTGCATCACCACAATCACATAATACATTGTACTATGGCTTTGCGGTGGCTATGACATCACTAGGTGGTAAGACTTCCGTTCCACTATTACCTTTTGGAACCACTATCTGCTTATGCTATCTGTAGTTGCCCGGAAGGTGATGTGGCATATAGTGATGTATTAGTCATATGACTTAGGACAGTTGCATGTAGACATGTCAGAGGGGATTAACTATGGGAATTGTTCACATGATTATGGAGGCTGAGGAGTAGCAGGATATACTGTTTACGAGAAATCCAGTGGTGTATTTTAGCCTGAGTCCAAAGGCCTGAGAATCAGGGGGTGTGTGTGGCAGCACTGTTCTAAGTCTGAGGTCCTGAGAAACTGGATCTCTGATGTCTGAACACAGAAGTTGGATGTTCTAGCTGCAGGAAAGAGCAAGTTCTCCTTTCCTCTGCCTTTATGTTCTATCTGAGCCCTCAGTGGGTTAGATGATACCCACCCACATTGATGTGGGTGGATCTTCCTTACTCAATCTACTGATTCAAATGGTAATCTCTTTTAGAAACACCCTCACGAACACACTCAGAAATAAGCTTTTATGGGCTATCTGGGTATTTCTTAACCCAGTCAGGTAGGTATGTAGAATACACTATCACAGCGTTGATTAAAGAATTTGTTTTAAATGAGTGAAAAGTTCCCATTTCTACTGAAACAAGAGTAGTAAACAAAAGAGGAAGGCAACTGTAGGCAAATTTGTAGGTGCAGAGGCAGGAAACCAAGGGAGTGCCAATCTGAAAGCTGCTATTTTCACTTTGAAGTAGGAGTAAGGCATCTGCTGAAAGGAGAGAGTGAAGTGTTTAGAGGCTTAGATGGGTGGGAAAAGTGAAAGGCTGACGAAAGGAGAGAGCTGACAAGGGAAAAGTAGGTAATGTTGACTTTCCAGGTGGGGTTAGAGATCACCAAGGTGTTATGACACAATCTACCTAGTTGATGAATTTTTTACTAGCAAATATTTAATAGCTCAGGGATACAGAGAAGGCAAACAATAGGCCTGCTAGACCAGGAGCAGGATACTTTCCTATGAAGAGTGAGATAACACATATTTTAGAATTTGTAGGCCATACTATACTGACTCTGCCACAGCTGTTCGATTCATCCTCTGTAGTATGAAATCTGCCATAGGCAATATGTACATGAACTAGCATGGTTATATTCCAATAAAATTAGTTATGGACATAGAAAATTTAATATAATTTTCGTATGTCATGATATATTACTTTTCTTTGATTTATTTAAACTATTTTAAAAATGTAAAAACAATTCTTAGTGTGTGGGCCGTACAAAAATCCAGTAGGTGGATTGTCTGTGGCACCGATTATTTGAGAATTTCTGCCCTAAAGTATGTAGCAGATTAGAAAAGGTTACACTCTTGGGCCTGCTGGTGGCATGGTGGTTAAGGTAGCTGGATCTCACATGACCTACGGCATGGTTTGAGTCCCAGATCCTGTGGCTTGAAAAACATGCTGGATGTGTGTTCATGCGTGCCCAAAGTCCTGAAAGAAGAATGGAGGAGAAGAGATTGCAGCGTGCCTATCCCCCCTGGGGGTGATTTCTCACCTCTCTCTCTCTTTCTCTTTGTCTCTCTCCAGTGAGTGCACATGCCCTATAGAAAACTAAAAAAACCCAAAAAGGTGTGCTCTCAGGGCAGAGCTCTCAGAACTCTGAGTAAAGGTTGAGTTTGTTTCTACTTTGTCTCCATTGTTGGGTGCTCTGGTGCAGTGCATGACTTGCCCCTTGTTTGTGATCATCTGTGAAGAGTTGGGCATCTCTCAGATTACAACAGGAAGCAAAGCATGGAAAGTGAAGATATTGGCACAAAAGTGACTCAAATGGTATGTCACTGTGGTGTAATCTGAATAGGGATAAAAGGAAAGTTGGAAAGGAGCAGATAGGCATCCAGTCAAAGAAGTAAAGGGTCATAAAGTATTTTTCTATTGAAGTTTCTCTCTCCTCTCTGTCTCTCCTTTCTTTTTTTATTTACATTATATTTTGGTGGTGGTAATCTTTCAACCAGAGGGTATATGTGCTTGCCAGAGAGAGACTAAGAGAGAGAAGAGGAAGAACACCTCCCAATTGGGTATGGTCATGCTGCAATCCCTTATCCTCCATTTCTCTATCCCATCAGGATTTGGGGCATGTACACATACATGTCTGGCATGTTTCTCAAGCTGCCAGGGCCAGGACTTGAATGATGCAGTTGGCCATATGAGATCCTACTCTCTTAACTACTAGGACATGGGTTCCTCTCTTTTTCTCTCTTTTCTTCATTCTTCCTCTCTCTCTTTCATGAAAGACAAAGAGAGAGAGAAAGACAAGGACCGCCAATGGGGTCTCATAACTTGATCTCTCCAAGCCTTTCAACCAGTCAGAATCACAGGCCTTCACATGAACCTGGTGTGTGAAGGTATTGATGAGTTTAAAAGAACTGAGGTAGTAGAAGTAACAGAGGGAAGAGCTGGAAGATTTAATTCCTATAGTAGTTTGTGTGACTCTAAGACCTCAGAGTAAAAAAAGGTCCCAAGTAGTAACAAAGTGTAATGTGTGGCTTATCCAGGGACCAAAGTCTTTGATAAGAAAGAGGAAATGACAGGTTGTCATAAGTGATGGTACTAATGAAGAGTAGAAGTTGGTACAGCTGATGACACGAACCATAAAGGAATAATGAAGAATATGTAATGATGTGTGAATGGTTCAAGGACAAAGGGAAGATCTATTAGTTGCTCTAACACATCCCCAATACTGTTAGGCCTCCTCTCTTATAAAAATTAGCTCCCAACTTTTGTTCTTAAACTCCAGAGACTTAGGTCCTTCAATATCCTTTTCCTTTCTCCCAAAGAAGTTATCTGGCAAGAACAAAACAAAACAAAACAAAAACAAAACAAAACAAAAACAGTGAGGAAATTTAGAGGCTAACAAGTAAGGTACAGAAAGATGTAATAAACTTCAACTACATACTAGACATACGTACATCTCCAATTGTATGTACTAGAGGCTTCTTAAGCGCATTATGTCCCAAAGAACTTAATTTCTTCTTGGACACATCCTGTGACTTCCCCTATTTAAACATCTGCCTCTTTTGTGTACCCTCTCTCAGTGAAAGACATCACCTACACAACAGCCCCACAATTCTTTCCTAGTTTACTTTAATCCATCAACCATCTTTATACTCAATGCTACTCTTCTGCTTCAAGCTCCAATCACCTTTCACTTGGATTATTGTAACATCCTTTCAATAAAGTTCCTATAATTCTGTCTTTATTTAAATTTTTGATGAACTGTTCATCATGGATTTTTGGGATTAATTTGAGTTTCTAAGCGACTGCATTAAGATTGATTGGGCCAGCAGGTGGTATGGAGGTTAAGACAGCTGGATCCCACATGGCTGACTTCATGGCTCGCGTCCTGGACCTGGTGGCCTGAAAATTATGCAAGGTGTGTGTGAGTGTGTGTGTGTGTGTGTGTGTATGTGACCAAAATCCTGCAAGGAGAATAAAAGAGTAGGGATGGTGGTATAACCATCTGCCTGTAGTGGGGGTGATTTCTTACTTTCTCTCTCTCTTTCTCTCTCTCTCTCTCTCCTCCAGTAAGTGCATATGCCCTATGTCCTATGTCTATATATAGATATAGATATAGATATAGATATAGATATAGATATAGATAGATATAGATATAGATATATGTGTGTGTGTGTGTGTGTGTTGATTACTCAGTCTTTTGTTGCCTCTCTCCCAAAGTTGTGCAATCAAAGCAAGTGCTTTACTCACTTCCTCCTCATCCCAGCCCCGCTCTCTTCCAGTTTTGTCTCCTTCAAACTGATTTCCATGTACCAAGCACAGATAGTCAACTAAAATACATAAGCAATCATGCCACATTCCTGCCAAAACTCCATCAATGTATCCTCTCGAAGTTAATTCAGTCAGATCTCAACAAAATCAGTCTTTTCCATAGCTCTGTGTACTACTTTGGCCTCTTTTCTATATTTACTCTTGCTCCTCTATTCATTATTGCCATGGCTAATATTATATCCTAATGTATATAATGAATGCTCAATGAAAACATCATATTCATAGAGCTTCACATGTATTATTCCATCCTATGTGACAAGGTGACATAGATACTATTCTATGATTTTATAGGCAAAAATACTGAGCTATAAAGTTCCACAACTCCCTTCCTCTGTGTCTTTTAGGCTTTTCCATGTTGTCATTGTTTAGAAACTCTCCAATCTCCTTTTATGGTTATTTCCTGCGGTAGTCAGAATAATGCCTCCCACCACTCTAATATGGTCACATCCTCATTCCTGGAACCTGTCACTTTACATGGCAAGAGGGACTTTGCAGATGTGATTAGCTTAAGACTCTCTAGATGGGGAGATTATCCTGTATTATCTGGATGGACCCAGTGTGATTACAAAAGTCCTTACAAGAGCAAGGCAGGAAGATTAGAGGGAGAGAGATGTGATGATGGAAGCAGAGAGGTCGGAGTGATGCCATTCCTGGAAGGGGAACATGAGGAATGTACGTAGCCTCTGGAAGTCAGAAAAGGCCAGACACTGATTATCCCCTGGAGCGTCCAGAAAGAATGCAGCCCTGATGACAGTTTGATTTGGACTTTCACTGTCCAGAATTGCAATATAATTTTGAGCCACTAACTTTGTGGTAATGTGTTACAGCAGCAATGAGAATCGAAGACACTTCCTCTTGCAAGCCTTTCCTGATCCCCCCAAACTGGGTTAGGTGCTCTCACCAAGGTTCCAAATGGCCTTCCCTTACCTCTCTCACAGAACTTGCCTGGCTGAATTGCATTTCCTGGCTGGGAGGCCATTCTACCTCTAGCCTATAAATTCCTCCCACAGGGATCATGTTGTTCTTTTGTATCCCCAGAGCATAATTTAAACATTCATAGCTGGAGTTCAATAGATATTTGAGAGAATGAATGAATGTGATTTCTCAATCAAAAGAGGGCCGAGAGTATGTGTTTACACTAGAAGTGTGTGTTAAATGGTGGCTATTAAGTTTAACATGTAACCCAACTTGTCTTCTTGCCAAACAAATAAATATAAATAAGTAAAAAAGACAGGGAGTGGGTGTTTTACTAAATCTTCTACCAACACAAGAGTGGGAGAGAGGTTACCTTGACAATAGTGAGAAATCTGCTTTCTTCAGAGAAACAAATGAAACAAGAAAAACAAAACAAACAAAAAAAAAAAACAAGGGAAAATGAAATAATTAAGAAATTGTGAAGTTTAACAGAAGCTCTAAGTTTTCTACACAATAGGACGCATATTTAGAAATGACGCATGTGCCAGCTACAAGAAGTTTTTATTCATGGCAGTGGTGAATTGCATGTGACTGTGCTGGGTTTGCTACTGCTGAATATGATGCAAACGTTAAGCCAGGGCCACATGACACTTTATTTATTCCCATTTTCTTTCATCACAAATCTTTGTAATACTTTTATCTTACTCTGTTAGACAGTTATAAAATACTATAAACTGGGTGACTTATGAAAACAAGTATTTATTTTTTATAGTTCTGGAGGCTGTAAAGTGCAAGATCAAGGTGTTGGTATACTTGATATTATTACCTTTTTTAACCAGAGAGAGAGAGAAGAGGGTGGAGGGGAGGGGAATGAGAAAGCAAGCTGCCAGGTCTTGGACTTGAACCACAGTCAGTCATGTGGGAGACCAGTATGTAACCACCACACCACCTGTCGGTCCCATGGAGTACACTTCTTAAGCTTCCTCTTCAATGACCATTCAGAGAAACCTCTCTACTTCTAGCAGTTGATATGACTATGGCTAACTATGAGTTCAGATCCCTGGATCAGCCTGAAAAACACCCCAAGCACACATGCAGGTGGTAAGGATCCTGAGGAGCTGGAGGGCTGGGGAAAGGGGTATCATGCTGTGATGGGACCCTTCAAGAATGCTTATCTCTCTCTGTCTCTTGAGCATAAACACGTTTGCTTACCAAAAAAAAAATAAAAAAAAATAAAAAAAAATGAGGTCAAACCTACCCAGATAATATCCCTTTATTAACGACTGACTGCCACATAACATCACATAATCACAAGAGTGAAATTTATCATATTCACAGTCCCAGCCTACAGCCCCAACATGTGGGTGGGAAACCTTGGGAGCCTAGAATTCCACCCACCATACCGATATCCATGAAAGTTTATAAGGATGGTGGGAGAGTCTTTTGAAAACAAACCAACCATGTGTGGTTTTTTTTAGCACTTTTCACCACACACCCATAGCGAATCACCCCTTTAATGGAGTTACGCTTGAACAACTCGTAATTATATAACTAGTTTTGTTCAATGTGATTAATATGAGTAAGCCAGTTCTCTCAGCATGACTCTTAACTTCATTTGATTATATAATGATGGCAGCAGGTGAGTAGCCTGTACAGATCACTCCTGCTTTTTGATAAATTTATGTGGTGAGTTAACTAGTTAAATAACAACAAAACATATTTGGGGACAGCCAAAAATAGCAGGTGGTGACTGTTATTATACTACAGTTTTGCAAGATGCTAGCATTTGGGGGAATTTTGGATAAGGGTACACGAGATCTCATGTAGTATTTCTTATAACTGCATGTGAGCCTACAAATTTCATATCAGAATGAACTTGAAAAATTAAGGTCTTTGTCATAGGGTACCAGAGAGAAAAAGAGAGACACTGAGAGGAAAAGTGAGAAATCACCGCCCCCCCTCCGGGGGGGGAGGATGGCCATGCTGCAATTCCTTCTCCTTCATTCTCCTCTAGGCATTTTGGACACAAATGCACATGCACCTGGCATAATTTTCAAGCCTCTGGGTCCAGGACTAATTGCAGTCGGCCATGTGGGACAACAGCACTGTAACTACTACACCACCTGCTGGTCCCAAAAATTAACTTTTTAAAAAGGGCTGTAAGGGGGCCAGGAGGTGGCATAGCACTGGACTCTCACATGGTTGACTGCAGTTTGAGTCCTGGACCCGGTGGCTTGAAACTCACACCAGGCATATGTGCATGCATGTCCAAAATCCCAAGAGGAGAATGGAGAACGGATCGCAGCACGGCCCTTCCCCCGGGGGGGGACTTCTCACTTTCTTTCTCTTTCTCTCTCTATGTCTCTGGTGAACACACATGCCCTATAGCAAAAATCTTTTTCTAAAAGATTTTAATTGCTATAATTAAAATTCTAATTGCTATAAGGGGGCCAGCAGGTTGTGTGGAGGTTAAGGCACTAGATTTCACGTGGCCAGAATCACAGTTTGAATACTGGCCCAGGTGGCTTGAAAACAACACCAGACACATGTACATGCAAGCCCAAGATCCTGAGAGGAGACTCGTGGAGAAGAAATTGCAGTATGGCCATCCTCTCTGGGAGGTGATTTCTCACTTTTTCTCTCGCTCTCTGGCAAGTGCATGAGTCCTATATCAAAAACTACAACAGTAACAAAAACTGGCATAAGGCACATATGCTTTCCAGAGACAGAGAGAGGGAGAGGGAGAAAGCACACCCCAATGGAGTGTGGTCATATCACGATCCTTTTTCTCCATCCTGTCAGGATTTTGGATACACACACACGCCCAACGTGTTTTCAAGCCTCTGGGGCTAGGATGTGATCTGTTGTTGGCCTTGTGGGATCCAGCTCCCTTAAGTACTAGATTAATAGGCTGGCCCTCAAAATTAAAACTTAATATAAAAGATACCTTTATTTCTGGTGGATCTATTAGATCCAGATGCCACATGTAAGATATCTAGAACTGAGCAATGGTTTTATTATTCCCTAATAATCGAATAATGCATAGACAGGATATAATTGGAAACTTGGGAAGTGGGGAGAGGGTTTGGAATATCTTAAGTGAGGAGGAATCTGTCAAGAGCTCAGTGAAAGGTGAGCAAAAGTTCTAGATTAGGTCTTCCTCAGGAACTTGGCATTTCCTAGATTTCACTAAGTGAGTATATTGCCTATGTATATTTTGGAATCTATGGTTTGTTTAGAATATTAGAAATCTAAAATTTTATGTGAGTTTCCACTATATTAGGCAGAGACTAGATATTTTAAGCAGAAACATGTGGCTTTGCTAACCACTTAAAAGAGAATCATTTTTTTTAAAGAATTATTTTAGTTTTATTTAACTTTATTTATTTTAATGTGACCAGAGAGGGACAGAGTGAGAATGAGAGAAAAAGTGAGAAATCAAGCTGCCAGGTCTGAGACTCAAACTGTGATCAGCCATGTGGGAGTCCAGCACCTTAATCACTTGCTGACTCCAGAGAGAATGATTTTTTTTATAAAGCTCTCAAGAAACAGACATTGTTTCTGTAATTCCTGTCACTACCACGTAACTGCAAAGGCCATGAATGAATTCGCCTCTGAAGATAGGTTACAGTCTGGCAAGGTGAGAATAATACTGAAATGAAGCTTTGATTCAGTCAATTATGATTTATGCTACAAAAAATATTAAAAATTAATTTATTATAGTTTAGCTTGTTACATAATAAAACACCTAAATAAAAGCACATACACTGACAGCTTCAATTCTTGACTTGCTTCGTTTGATCTCAAAACTTGGCAGGCAAGCTCCAGATGCCATCCATCAGCTATTTTTTCCTTGTATCTAGTTATGATAGCCTTATATTTTGCTTGTCCCAAACTGTAATAACTGAGATCACTGCCTAAGGTGTCCTCATTCTGCTGATCCTTACTTATTTTTCCCAAAATAACTCATCTCCAGGGACATTTCAAACCATATTTTCTGTTTCTGAGTCAGGAAAATAAAAGATAACGTTGTGGATCACAAGGATTTTCAGAACATTAAACTTCAGCATGCACCATGTGACAATCTCTTCTTCATTTGGAAATAGGTGGATTTGATATACTGTTAGGAATTCAAAGTATCCCAAAACTAGGATAATTTGATTCCCAACATATAACTTTAAAAAATTAAAACAAGGCTGGGACCAGCAGCTAGTGTAATGGCTATGTAGCTGGACTCCCACATAGTCAACCGCAGTTCGAGTCCCGTACCTGGTGGCTTACACTCACGCTGGGCGCGTGTGCATGCGTGCCCAAGATCCCGAGAGGAGAATGGAGGAGAACGGATTGCAGCATGGCCGTCCCCCCTGCGGGGTGATTTCTTGCTTTCTGTCTCTCTGTCTCTGTCTTTCTGGCGAGCGCACGCACCTTATAGCGAAAACCTCTCCAAAAAAAGAAAAAAAAAAATTAAAACAAGGCCTACAGAGAAAAGTATAAAAGGTATTTTTGTCTTTGTATCTCACTCGATGCCATGAGTTTTTGCAAGCATGCTGCATTTCTAGTAGGAATTAAAGGGATCCTACATCTCAAAGCTCTAAATTAAAAAAAAAAAAAAGATAAAAATATTTTAATTGGATATCATGTTAGGCATCAAAAGAGAGGGAGGTAACTTAGTAAGGAAAAGTCACTAGGTCATGACCATAGATCCTGACTGAGGATGGACTTCTCAACCTTTGGAAATAATTACTGAAAGAAATTTCTACAGCAGTTTCTGCTCTACTGGACTGCTGCTTGAGATCATCATGGAGGGTCAGACCTCTTCTCCCACAGGACGACAGGCCATCTGAACCTCCTGGCTGACAGCCAGAGTCAAGCTGCCAGACTTGTAAAGCTAATTTCCATTTCCTAGTCAACCCTCAATCTACATGCTGCTACATGCAGCTATGTGAGTGGGCAAAACCAACAGAGGAACCCTCAACCAACCCACAGAACAACAGAGTAGTACTTACAGAGTATCACGACATTTTTGGGTGGTCAAAACAGTTTGGAGTAAATTTTAGGCTTGTCAAAGATTTCAAAAAACTCAGAATGTACAGAACTGGGCTTTCTTAACTTTTAGACTTTTTTTTTTTTTTTTCTTTTGTAGTAGTAGTAGTGCCACCTTCTCTTTTACTCTCTTTTAAAAAAGAGGCATGTTGTTCCAGGCCTGTGGTCTAGCGGTTAAGGGATCCAGATCCTATGTGGCTGATTGTGAAGCTTAAGTCTCAGACCCAGAGGCTTGAGAAACATGGCAGGTGCTTGTGTGTGTGTGTGTGTGTGTGTGTGTGTGTGTGTGTGGGCGTGTGTGTGCCTCAAATCCCAACATGTTGGAGAATGAAGGGATTGCAATGTGACCATATCCCATGGTGGGGGGGTGGGGGGTGGTTCTCCATTCCCCCACTCTTAGTCTCTCTCTGGTGAGTGCATGTGCCCTCTCTCTTTCTTTGTTATTGTCAGAAGGCAGGTGTTCTTGTCAGAGAGGAAGAGAGTGAGAGAGAACAGAAAGACATCAAGAGGGAGAAAGCATCCCCAATCAGGCACGATCATGCCCCACACCGTTCTCTTCCACTTCCCCATCCTATTAGGACTTTGGACACACATGTACACATGCCCAGAGTGTTTTACAAGTCGCCAGGATTCCAACCATGGTTGCTCATGTAGGATCCAGTTCCCTTAACCACAAGGCTATGGGTTTAGCCCGCTGTCTTTTTCATGGAAGAAAGAATAAATAAGAAACAAAGAGCCCTACTTTCTTGATCTTTCTTATTTCAAAATATCCTACTCAAATTCTAGATTCTATGTGAAGTCTTTGTTCAGTCCCAGATTCTTTTCTTTTTTTATAAAAAAAAAGAATTATTTATTTAATTTTATTTATTATTATTTTTTAATTTGGCTAGAGAGACAGAGAGAAAGTGAGAAAGCGAGCTACCCGGCCCAGGACTCGAACTTCAGTCGGCCATGTGGGAGTCCAATGCCCAACCAACGTGCACCTCTACCAGCTTCGAGTCCCAGATTTTCAAACTCCTTCAGGATTTATTGTCTAAATCATTCAGTATTACCTACTATATACTGACTTATTACAGTTATATTTTTCTTGTGTAAACATTTTATCCATGTACCTGAACTGTAACCTGCTAGAGATCAGAGAACAAACTTTACACTTGTACGGTGTGTAAAAATTGTCATAAGTATTAACTGATGGTGGAGGGGCAGTAAGATCTGGGATTTGAGTCGGTAGGGGGAGGTGGGGTACTATAAACTAAGGGAACAACAAAGATGAGAAAATATAAGGTTGGTTCTAGGAATGGAAGCATCAAATAACGAGTCAATTTAATTCTGTAACAACAAGAACAATGAAAGCAGCATGCAGCTACCTTTCTTTCTTTTGTTTACTTTTCTCCACCAAAATACAACTGGGCTCATTTTTGACTCAGGACTTTTGCACTTGTGGAAAATATAATTACTGAAACAGAATTTTAAAATTAGATTTTGTCATTTATAAGAACTGTGCTACAGGAAGGAAAGAGGGGGAGTGTTCACAAATGTAGACAAATTGCAGCCATAATCCAGTTCCTTAACATACAAAATTACAGGATCTATTTTATATCTAAGACCTCTCCCAGGACTAGAGTTGCCTTGTGGTTAGCAGGGAGGCCTCCTCATACTGAGGGGGCTGTGGAAGGTAGAACTCTGTAGTCAAAAGTTCCCAAAAATTCTTCAGAAGGGATGCATATATTTGAAAAGGTCAAAGTTGGTCAAGTAAAACATGGAGAAACTAGCATTTAGATGAGACCTTCACTTCGTAAAAAACAAAAAACATCACGGTTTTATTGTTATATGTTCTGAATTACAGCCTAATGTATATATAAAACAAAAAACTGACAGGACTGTAATGAAAACATCAATAATTCCACAAGCATAGTAAATGACTATGGAGAATCTTATTTCTTTGCCATCGTTCTTCTTCCTACATCTTTAATAGATTATTCCCTTCCTTTTCTCTGTTATTCCCTACTCAGAAAGTTATTTTCAATTCTGTTTAAAATAGTGTCTTCCTATCACTTTTTTTTTCAATGCCAGGGGGCACATGTGTGTATGCATGAGAGAAAGAGAGAGAAAACATTTCCCCAAAGGGATTAGGACTGGTCACACTGCAATCCATTTTCCTCCAACTCCCTATCCTTTCAGGGTCTTGGGAATGCAAGCACTCACCCAGAATGTTTTTCAAGCTGCAGTGACTGAACTCAAACCCTGATCCCTTGGTGGGCCATGTGGGATACAGATTCATCCACCAAGTACCTAACAGCTGCTGCATGCAGCACACATGTATGATAAAGAGAGAGAGAGACAAGCATCCTTCACAGGGTCTTGTCACACTGTGATCTTCCTCCAGCCCATCAGATCTTAGGCTTTCACATGCATACTCAGAGTGCTTCAGGTTGATGAGGCTGAGGATTTGAACCTCAGTCGCCATGTGGGATCCTGCTTGTCTTGAACAGCACATTATCATTGCACCATGGAGCCAGTACTACTATTATTTTTTAAGCTTATTTATTTCTTTCATGAGCGAGACAAGCAGATAATAGAGAACACCTTCAGAAAGGTCCCTACACAGATATCCACCTCCAGCCTATAGCCAGTTCTAGATCATGTGCAGGTATGTGCCCAGTGTACTCAGGGAGGTCTCCAGACCTGAACCAGGAACCTTCCCACATGGGACTGCCTTGCAGAGCAGTGTTTATTGCTTTGCCACCATCTGGCCCTGGGTTTTCATCTTCATAGCGGTAGACAGATACTGAAGACTTTGAAGCTGGGCATTATGTGCCAGGGGAGGTTGGAACAAGTCTCTTTTGGCTGAAGTGGTGATGGGAGTCGAGACAGATTATTTCCCTGGTAGCCAAGTCATAAATCAGAAAAATAGCAACTAAGGTCCTAGGATGTGTAGCTAAATTTTTACTTGGAGTGTTTATTCAAAGCCTAACATCTTTCATATTAAAAAGACATTCTTATTCTAATATGATTTTTTGTAAGTATTGCTAATGAAGGCTAATATTGCAACTTCACCTCATCTGAGTTGTAATAGATGCCCGCACCTATGATGCCTGTAATATGTGAAGCTATCCCCTCCTGTGGAAAGCAATACAACCTACAGCAAGCATAGAAACCTCCTACGCAGCTGTCTGGAACAGGCTGGATAGGTACCATATCACGTGGCTATATGATGTAGCCATGGACTCCACTCAGTTTTGTTCTGGTCATCGATTACAATAATTTCTCAGCACTCCTCCTTTAAATAATGCTAGTCCACAGGGAGTTCAGCTAGGAAGGCATGGTATCCTGCTCATTATAAATTTAGTGAATATATCTAGTTTTGCTTTCCAAGGTACAGTGGATACATTATTAGACAGCTCTTCTAACAATAGGAAAAGATCGGAAGTTAACAAATGGGTTGGAAAATTATGTTTCAATGTAATTCATCTAATTAGCATTACAACTTGCTTCTGTGAAGATAATAGGCTATAGGACTATTAAAATTATTAGTGCCACCTAATTGGCAAAGAAAAATGGTATGCATAGAAGGTAATACAGTCTGGGTTTAAAAATGTTAAAGGTAAGGAGTATAACTTGGATCTCATGAACTGAGGTGAACTGGGATCTATTTTGGTTTGTAGATAAATGTTTAAATAAAATACAGCTATTTAACACTAGGTGCCAAGATAACATAAAGTGGCAAAGTCATAGAACTTGACTTTTAAACAACCCACTAAGGCAAAAATAAAATTTAAAAATCCACGTCTGACTGGTATCTAGCTCCTAAGTTCGGAACTTATTATTTTTTTAGGTTTCTGCCATAGGGTGTGTGCATTCCCTGGAGAGAGACAAAGAGAAGAAAAATGAGAAATCACTCCCTAGGAGACATGTCACGCTGTAATCCCTTCTCCTCCATTCTCCTCTCAGCATTTGGGCAGCAGACACACAGATGTGTGCTTCCGGTGTGATTTTCAAGTGCCTGGGTCTGGGACTTGAACTGTGACAGTTATGTGGGAGTCTAGCAACTTAACCACCAAGCCACCTGCTGGCTCCCTGAACATTTTTTCAAATACGTTTTTATAGAGAAAAGGTCTGACAAGTATAAGGGAGTATCCCAATGTTTGGCAAAAGATTCTCCAAAACACTGATAGAAATGCTACTTTAATAGATCAACTGGGCCACTTTGCAGTGAACTGATTAGACAAGAACTAGAGTGGCAGTGGGATATCAGACTTCCAGGTGATACATACTGGTAGAAAGTAAATGAATTTGAGATCATTAGAGATTACCAACCACGGGACTTGGTGACTAGTTGGATGTCAGGAGTGAAGAAGGGTCAAAAATATCTATCAATTGTAGCTAGAGTTTTCCACAAAGCCCTTAAACAGACATAACCAGAAAGCCTCTAACCTGTGCAGTACAGGCACTAAGAAGGGGAGTTTGTCATGGTGTTGGCACAATAAGAGTCAAGGCTTTTAACTTGACCATTATACCTGACCATGACCCATGACACAGCTCACTAAGTACGTTAATGGGTGCTGATACGTCTTCCACTTCAGTCATCATCCAGTCTGGAGAACGTTTGACTGGACACGGCCCTTATGCCTACTGCACGTTAGGTATGCCTTTATGAGATACAAGGGAACCACTGGGAAGATGAGTGTACCTAGCAGCCTACGAATCCCAATTTTACCCTTTACCCAGCTGGTTTGGTACTTTAGAAATAAATCAAAAGTATCTGAACCAAGTCCGAGTTATCGCTCGTGGCCACCCTTCAAACCTAGATTAGTCAGTTTCTAGTTTGGGCCATTGGGGGGGTAATTGATATTGTTACTGTTTGAGACAGGAAACAGTAGAAGACCAGGCTTTTTGTTATTGATATCATTGTTGTAGTCATTGCTGTTGTTAGAGTTGTAGGGAAAGTAAAGAAAAAAAACTGAAGTTTGTTGTAGACATTTTGACTTTGGTTTTGATTGTTTTAATACTTCAAATGGAAACAGGAACTGGGCAGTTGCATATGTGGGTCAAGATCAAAGAAACAAGTTATAAAGATTAAAATTTGAAAGTCCTGGGGCTGGCAGGACTAGTAGTTAAAAGCACTGGACTACCACATGGTTGACAGTGGTTTGAGTCCTGGACCTGGTGGCTTGCTCTCTCTCTATGTCTCTCTCCAGTCAAAATTGAAAAAAATAATAATAATAAATAAATAATTTTTAAAATAATTATTTTTATTTAAATTTATTTATTTATTTTTAAATTTGACCAAAAAGGGACAGAGCAAGAGCAAGAGAAAGAGAGAGAGGGAAAGTGAGAAAGCAGGCTGCCAGGTCCAGGACTCAAACTGTGGTTGGCCATGTGGGAGTCCAGCATACTTAACCACCATGCCACCTGCCAGCCCCAATAAATAATTCTCAAAAAAAATTTCAGTGTCGAGAAAAACACAGATTTACTAGTTAAGGACGGTGAGCAGACTGAGAAGACAATTTATACACAATGCACACACCAGAATAGGAAAGCGAATCATGGTGCTTGCATACCAAGAATAAGAATATGGTAAGAAGAGTGTGGTCAACGGTGTCAAATGATATTGAGTCATGTAAAACAATAGCTGAAAATTGTTCTTTGGATTTAGCAACCAGAGGTTATGACGGCATTAACGAAAGCTTTTTGGTAGTGCAGGGGTGGACGAACTCAGATATAAATAGTTTTAGGAGTGTTTGTAAGGTGAAGGGAGAGTATAGACTATCCCTGAGATATTCAATCTTGGAATGTAGAGATTAAAAGGAACATAGAAGGAAGTCAGGAAAGAGCAAAACAGTAATACTATGCATGTAGTCACTTATTTATAATTCCACAAGTGTCTGTAGATTGCACAGAGGGCACAGGGCAAAGAACTGAGAATTGAGAGATTATTAGAAAATGGTCTTGTCTCTCAAGGTGCTTAAGTTTAATAAAGAAGAGAGAGATTGTTTTAGTCTGCTCCGCTGCTAATAATAGAAAATGCCTGAAACAAGGTGATTTATAAGAATAGAGGTTTATTCAGCTCATGGTATGGAGGCACAAGGTCCAGGGGCTTCATCTGGTGAGTGTCTTCTTGCTGTTGGGAAACATGGCAGAGGGTGAGACAGAGGAAGCTCAGAGTGTCTGTCACTGTATCTCTGTCTCATTCCCCTTCCTTATAAACCCACCAGGACTTAATCATAGGGGCTCCAACCTGATGTCTAATCACTTCCTGGAGTCCCAGCCTTCAATGCCATGATCAGATTATGTCACTTTTTTTTTTTTTGGAGAGGTTTTTTGCTATAGGGCACATGCGCTCGCCAGAAAGACAGAGACAGAGAGACAGAAAGCGAGAAATCACTCCCCCACAGGGGAGATGGCCATGCCGCAATCCCTTCTCCTCCATTCTCCTCTCGGGATCTTGGGCACGCACGCACATGCGCCCAGTGTGAGTTTAAGCCACCAGGTCCGGGACTCGAACTGCAGTCAGCTACATGGGAATTCAGTGACATAGCCATTACGCTAACTGCTGGTCCCAAGATTATGCCACCTCTTAACAACTTCACAATACAACCAAATTCCAATACATGAATTTTTGGGAACAATGTTAAACCACAGCAGAGACAATAGCTAACCACATAGAAAGTGCAATAATAGATGTTTTCGATTTAGTAGTAGCAAAGGTGGGAGTGGCAAGTATGAGGAAGGAGATCAGAGAAACTACAGAAGTGACTTTTGAATTGAGTCATAAATTCGTAAATGCTAGGATGCTATGAGATAGATAGATATTCCAGGTAGATAGAAAGCATATTTTATTGGAAAACTCCATGTAGTCTTTAAAGAGCTTGGGTTCTTGGAATCACGTTGCCTAGATATAAATCTGGCTTCCATCATTACCAGCTGTTACTGCCTTGGGTAATCATCATAGCTTTGCAAATCCACAATTTCCTCATATATAAAATGATAGCTGATAATTACTATCCCAGGATTTTAAGGAGGCCTTAAAGCTTTGAAGGACTCAATTTAGTACCTGGTATACAGCAAACACTCAATACGTGTTGACTCTTGTTATTATTCAGTGCCTAAAATGCAAAAATAAGAGCAGGATATGAAGTAAGAGAAGGTAATCAGGAGTCAGATCATGATAGATTTGTCAGGAAAGTAAGTACTGTTCTCAGCATTAATTAAAACAAACTAGAACAATTATTAGGAAGCAGTTAACCTGAAGTTAGGCTTAATTCTACTTTTAAAAAAGTCTTCAGGAAGCATTTTAATTATAATCTCCTGTTGATGAAGCCTAGGGCAACAGGTATGTACAAGTAGTACTTTATAGTCTACTAATTAGGAGTTGAGATTGCTAACCTCTAATTGTGCAATTTGCAAATATTTTTTACATTACAACATCTTATAATGCATTATTTTCCATTAAGAAATTGCTCAACCTCAGTTTTCTATTTTTCTTCATATATTTCTGTATTTATTTATTTTTAGAATTATTTATTTATAATTATTATTATTTTAAGTTTGCTGCAGGGCACATGCGTTCACCAGAGAGAAAGTGAGAAAGCAAGCTGCCAGGTGTGGGACTCGAACCCAGTTGGCCATGTGGGAGTTCAACACCACAATCACTACCTGCTGGCCCCTTATTTATTAATTTTGTCTGAGGGCTTCTGCACTTTGGGCATGGGGGGCTGAGAAAATGAGAAAAGCACCCCACTCCTAATGGCCATGCCATAATCCCTTCTCCAGCTCTCCTTTTGGGCTGCATGAACACTAGCGGTATGTTTATCAAGCCCAGGAACTGAACTACATAGTCAGTCATGTGGGATCTCGCCACCTTAAACACCACAGGGGCTGGTCCCACTTCTGTCTTTAAAAAATAAAAATGAACTGGTGCGACCAGCAGATGGCATAATGGTTACATTGCTGAACTCCCACATAGTTGACCATGGTTCGAGTTGTGGACCTGGCAGTTTAAAACTCACACCAAGCACATGTGCATGCATACCCAAAATCCTGAGAGAAGGAAGGGACTGTGGTGTGGTCATCCCCCTTGGGGGCAGATGGTGGTGGTGGTGGGGTAGTGGTGGTGGGGGGGTAATTTCTTGCTTTCTGTCTCTCCAGTGAGCACACGCACCCTATAGAAAAAAAAAATCTCTTTTTAAAAAAACTGATAAGTAATATGGTAATTACCTATTTCACTCAAAAAAAGGTATTTCAACCATACCACTCATACAACAAAAAAACACTTAATGCACCATGTAGCCAACTTTCAGAACTTGGCAAGGGCATTTTAAGTGTTGAGTCAGACTCCAGGAAATGCTGCCCATAGATTTAAGGAAATGGGCATGGGAACTGTGGCCTTTATCCTTTTGCCACGGTTTGAACAGATAATCATTTAATTGAAAAGTCAGCAATTTATCTTTTGTATTTTTTGATTTGATGAAGTTATTTCCTTTCCTTTTTGGAAGAGTCCTGCTGCTCAGTCATGATCAATATTGCTTGTGTAGAAAAAATTTTTGCTTTGAAAAGGTAATGGTGGGTCATTACTCACTTGGGGTACTTCATTTATAATACCATGTTGAGTACTTTTGAAGTTAAGATCATACTGATATTTTCGTTTAGAAGTTTTCCATTCTGTATGACCCTAATAGTATATTTTCGCCGGCATTGACGACGCTGATTTTGATGCTTGATAGGGACTATAGTTTTGAGATTTTGTAGTGATTTGTGTCACGCCGTGCGCATGCGCGCTTCAATTTCTACAATCTTTTTTTTCTGATTAACAGAGCCTATAATAGATTATATCACACTTTAGCCTGTTTCTGTATCTATAACTTGGTAAGTTCTTTGTGATGTTTAATGCTCTTTGAGTTCATTTCTCCTGACTACAATTTTCTATGATGGGTGGTGTGAACTTCTGCCAGTACTGTAGGTATTACCTCTAGGCTTACGGGTGCTTGAGGAAACTATCGCAGTCTGCAGGAAAAACTCTCTTAAACAGTGACTTTCGATTTCAAAGTGTCCCGCCCACGTAAATTCTGTGACCCAGTTAGTACAGTGCATACGAATGAATCCAAAGTTTCACCAAATAGGGGCCAGGTGGTGGCAGTCACAACGGTACCCACACGGAAGGGTTTTGGATTCACACCCCAGGACCTTCCTGAGCACACAGTGCAAGTGCCTGTGATCCGGGCGGCCTGGGACGCTGGTGTGAGGATCCTCTGTTATCTCACTTCTCATGGAAGAAATAAATTTTTAAAAAAATTGTTTAAAAATTTGACAAAATAATACTTATTCCACTATCTGAGACGTCCCAAGTAAGTTCTTAATCTATTTCATAGAAAACAAAAACTACACGCACCTGTAACCCGTCCAGGTAGAAACCAGCTAAACTGGTTTTTACAACCACTAACAGGTCGTTAAAAAGTACACTGAAAATGCTCCTTTAGCAGGCCCGTTGCTGCTGCTTCCGTCACAGCGCTTCCGAAAGCGACCCTGGCAGCTCCTCCAGCCGCGGGCGATCGCTACGTGACGCAGACGCACCTGCGCTTCCTTCCAGGAGTAAGGAGCGTTTCCGCCCGGGCATCAGCGGGGCACCAGCCCACAACCCCGGCTCGGTGGATAATGCAGGACTCGACCCATCTCCCTGCGCCCCCAGCTTCCTCCGAGCCAGCCCCGCCTTGTTCTTGTGAGTCAGCCCGCCCTCTCCATCTTTCCTCGGAGAATTTAATTTCTCCCTCGCCAAGTGGGCAGAGCGCCGAATGATCGATGCTTCCTCCATGCCCCGGGAGCCGCCATGTTGGGGGGAGGGCAGAAACACACGTAGAGGTGGCAGCGTCTCAACGGGGTGCCGACTGGTTTTGGCTTCTCTTCCCAGCACTGTGGGGCCGGGGCAAAAGACTCCACCCGGGCCCTTCCTCCGGCTTTTCCGGAATGAGGCCTCAGCGCCCGCGTGGGACAGACCCCTTTCTCCTTGGAGCGTGAGTGGCGGTCCGCGGCGCTCGGCTCTTAGCGCGCCCCCGGGCCCTCGGCTGTTGTCAGTTACACCACGCGCTCCCGCCGCGCGCGCCCCCCAGCGCGCGCGCGCCCCCGTCCCTCCCCCGCCCGGCGGGGCGCTCGGCGCAGACTCGCTTGTTTGTTTCTGCAGGAGCTGGAGAAGAGGCCAAAGCCGAGACGATGCCCGGGAAGCTGAAGGTGAAAATCGTGGCCGGGCGCCATTTGCCAGTGATGGACCGTGCTAGTGACCTGACTGATGCCTTCGTGGAGGTTGGTGCAAGGTCATGTCCCCTCGAACCCAGGAAGCGTCAAGCCTTGTCAAGGATCCACCCACCTGGCCCCAGCCCCTCAGCCGGTTCCCTTTTGGACTGCCCGGCGTGTGCGGTGCTGGTCCAGCCCTCCCACGAGGGACGATCGCCGCGACCTCAGCCCGCTGGATGGGTGCGCGGTTCGCAGGCGTCCTCGTCGCACCCTGCGGCGAGGGGAGGCTCGTACTGCTCTGCATGCGGGTGACCCTGTGTCAGGACCTAGGGCAGGCCACCTGCCGCCTGGGGGGAGCCCCAGGCGTGGCCGCGCGCCTGCAGAGAGAGACACACACACACACACACGCGCGCGCGCGCGCGCGCACGTTCTTCTTTAGGGACCACACCAGTGGACATCACATTTAAGAACGTAGATACTGCCCTTTGGGGGTACCCCCAGTGAGAGGAGATTCCCTCTTTAGCACGTTTTCTGAATCGTCAGTGTTAAGTTCTAAACACATCTGTAACACACTCTAGAGCGCTTGTATGGACTGGTAGGTCTGGTGAGCTGTTTAAGAGTAATTTAGTGCCTTGAGGTAGAAAGTCAATTAAGTGCCATAGGTTTAAATTGCGAAATTGCTTTTTAAATCTAATGATTAGTTTAAAAGTCATGCAAATTAGTACAGGCCTAGGGCCCGGAAAGTAATAACCCAAAGCCTGAAAGAAGCCAAGTAAAAATTGCAATAAAAATTGATGTGATGAGCCAGAGCATTAGAACAGTAATCATTGGGCTATTAATGCTTACAGTTGATAGATATATGATAATATACCACCTAATTTCATCTCAATGTAATAAAATATTTTTGATGTTTCTCTAAAGGTTCTCTAGCCTTATGATTGCAGTTCACTCTCCACCTCTAACATTGTCATACTAATTCTCTTTTTTTAAAGAGAACTACTTAATTTCATTTTTCATCATCATTGTTATTATTTTTGATTTGACTGGAGGGAGAAACAGAGAGAGAGGGAAAGTGAGAAAGCAAGCTGTCAGGTCCAGGACTTGAACCACTGTTGGCCATGTGGGAGTCCAGCGCCCTACCCTCCATGGTACCTGCTGGCTCCTGTAGTGGTAATTCTTAATCCTAGCATCATTTTCATTTGAGAAAATTCTGACTGTGCTCTTGGGCCACATGCCAGGTAATGGGAATACACACATAACCAAAACATGGTATTAGTTTTCAGGTAGCTCAGGGAGTGACCCACCGGCTTATATTAATAACTAATAGCTAACATGTATTGGGTCTCATTATTGCCAGATCTGTGCCAGTTTTTAATTCATAACCCTTCCAACAGTTCTTCCATAAGATTTTTGCTATTATTTCATATTACAAATGGTGTAACCAAAGCCTAGCGATAGTAAATAATTTGCCTAAGGTTACTTAGCTGGTAAACTCCTATGGCCTGCCAGTCTGTGCTCTCTATCACCACTAACACTGTCGCTCCAGATAAGGTGATGAATGTCGCGTGTGAATATGGAAGCTACTTCTGTCTCTGAAGGTTAGGGAGGGCTTCTTAGAAAGTGACGTTTGAAGAACACCCAGGATTTTATGAGGCAAGGGGGACATCAACGGCAAAGGGACAGAATGGGATGCATGGTATGTTCCGGGAACCATCTGAGTTTGAGACATGTCTGAAGTAAAGGACGTATGGGGTAAAAACCTCGGTTGTTTCATGAGGCTGAAAAGGTATGTTGGCATCAGGCCTCATTTTCTGTACTATTTTTTGTTTGTTGTGTAAGTAGGGGTAAGCCAGGGAAGCTTTTGAAACAAAAATAAAGTAAGTTCATGGTTAGTATTAGTTTTTTTCTTTTCTTTTCTTTTTATTTATTTATTTATTTTTGGATAGGTTTTTGCTACAGGGCGCGTGCGCTCGCCAGACAGACAGAGAGAGACAGAGAGATAGAAAGCGAGAAATCACCCCCCAGGGGGGATGGCCACGCCGCAATCCCTTCTCCTCCATTCTCCTCTTGGGATCTTGGGCACGCACGCACACGCGCCCGGCGTGAGTTTAAGCCACCGGGTCCAGGACTCGAACTGCGGTCGACTACGTGGGAGTCCAGCGACATAGCCATTACACTAACTGCTGGTCCCCCTCTTTTATTTTTTTTTAAATAAAATGACCTGAATGGTGATATGGTGATGTCATTGGTGGGTTGGACAGATGAGAGGTGAGGCAGGGTGATCAGTTAAGAAAGTGGTAAAATTATCCTGGTATTATGTGAGAATGAAATGGAAGAGAAAGATTTTTTAAAGTTTATTTTTTCTCCCATGAGAGAGAGACAGAAAGACAAGTACCTTCTATGGGTTCATTACACTGCAGTTCACCACCAGCCTCAGCCAGCCTGATCGTTGTCATGTGCACGAGTCTGGTGTGTGCTCAGAAGGCCTTGTGAACCTGAGACCCTACCATGTGGGTCCAACATTACGAAGTGTTAAATTAGTAGAAGACAAAGATTTAAAAAAAATGTAAAACAATTATTTAATTTTATTAATCATCATTTTCCTTTTTTAAAAATTTTGCTATAGGATACATGCAGTCACCAGAGAGAAAGAAAGTGAAAAAGCAAGCTGCTGGGTCTGGGACTTGAACCCCACGGCCTGCCATGTGGGAGTCCAGCTCTTCAACCATCATGTCACCCACTGGCCCAAGAAGAGAACAAGTTGAGGGATATTTCTTAGGTTAAAATGGTTAGGCCTTGGGGCTTACAGGTGGCGTGGTGGTTAAGGGCACTGGACTCCCATGTGGCTGACCACAGTTCGAGACCTGGACCTGGCAACTTGCTTTCTCACTTTCTCTCTTTCTCACTGTCCCTCTGTCCCTCTCTGGTCAAATTAAAATGATTAATTAAATAAAGCTAAATAACATAATTCTTAAAAAAAAAAAAAGATCAGGCCTTGATAACAAAGAGGATTTTGTTGGTGAGGGAGGGGGCAGATTTAAGGGTGATTCCTGGCTCTTCCCCTCTATGCCTATCTTCTAAAGTTTATTTTATTATTTCATGAGAGAGAGTGAGACAGACAGACAGGTACCCCAAGAGGACCTCACCATGCCTCAGTACTTCCTCCAGCCTCCTAGTCAGCCAGTACCATGTACTCAGCCAGTACCATGCATTCAGCATCCTTAGGTTGGCCCAGGCTCTGAACCTTGGTCTCCCAAGTGACTATAGTAGCATGCAGTGGTACCCTACTACCTGTGTCACTGTGGGTAGGCTTCCGCCTCCTACTTTTTCAACAAATAGTTACTGAATGTCTGATAATGGGAGATCCCATGCTAGTCACTGTTCTAGCTGATGTATATATGTTGTTCAAGTATGTATGTTGTATATGTAATGTGTAAATGAAGGGAAGAATGGTGAACTGAGTGTTAAATAGCCAATCATGGGGAACCAGCAGTTAGCGTAATGGCTATGTCGCTGGACTCCCATGTAGTCGACCGCGGTTCACGTCCCGGACCCGGTGGCTTAAAACTCACGCTGGGCGCATGTGCGTGCTTGCCCAAGATCCCAAGAGGAGAAGGGATTGCGGCATGACCATCCCCCCTGGGAGGTGATTTCTCGCTTTCTGTCTCTATGTCTCTCTCTGTCTGGCGAGCGCACGCGCCCTATAGCGAAAACCTCTCCAAAAAAAAAAAAAAATAGCCAATCATGCAAGGCCTTATAGATCATGATTAGTAGTTTGAATCTCATTCCGAATTCAGTGGGAAACAGTTAAGATGAGTAGTTTTGTTCATATGTGAAGAATGGATTGAAGGGGAAAGAGTGGAAGGAGACAACTGCTAAGAGAGTCTGTAATAACTTAAAGAGTAGGCACTCTGAGCTAAGGTGATGGTTTTGGGAAAGGAGAGAAGTACATGAATTCCACATATATTTAACAGATAGATTCTAGAGGGTTTGTTGGTAGATTACAGTTGGACCCAGGGAAAGGGAGACCAAAAGAAGACCTCTAGCTCTCTATAGTCATTGGGTTGTCTGAGATCCACAGGGATGGTAGAGATTGCTGAAGAGCATCAGTTTCCATTTGGACATACTAGATTTGAGATGTTTTTAGGACCTTTAATGGTAGTTGTCAAGGGGGCAACTGGGTTGTGACTGTGGTGTTTGAAAGATCTCAATTAAAAATGAGCTCATGTGGGTGAGTGACATCAGAGGTCAGATGAGTTCCACCATCCCCTTTATATATATATTAGGCATTTCGAAATTTATCCTTTACTATCCTGGCATAATATTTGTAGCTCATGTAACCCATCTGTACTCAAAATACAAAAATATCAATATAATGTTCTAACTGTAATAGGACAGAGAAATAACAATACTTCGGGTATTATTTCAGTATTGCTCATGACCAGAGTAGAAAATACAAAGTAATCAGATTAAGCCAATGAATATTTATTAAGCCTTTGCATGTATCAGACACAATATTGGGCACTGGGGATAGAGCAGTGAATAAAACAGAAGTTTCCTCAGTCATAGACTTACATTTTAGTGGGAGAAGGGAGTCTGTAAAGAAGATAAGTAAAAAAAATACAGTATGTTGGATGATGAGAAGTGCCCTGTGTGGAGAAAATAGAGCTGAGATAAATACGATGAAGAGTGCTTAGCCTTTGTATAAAATCATGTGGATGTGACTGATCTTCACACACACTGAGTCAGTTGTGTAGTTTGGGCATCTCAGATATTTATTGCCATTGGTTATCAGATTTTCCAAAACAGTCAGCTCTTGGGCAAAAGCAGTTATTGAGTTACGTGATTGTTACAGTTCCTGGCAATTAGGTGTGTTGAGACACCATCCTAGTACTTTTGTCTGGGAAATTGAATTGGTTCTAGAAAGGTTTATTACTCATGTGACTGTCTGGTGGGACATTTGAAAGTCAGGAGTTAGCTAGTGGCATGGTGATTAAAGCACTGGATCTCATGAGGTCAACTAGTTTGAGTCCTGGACCCTGCAACTTGGAAGATACGCTGGGTATGTGTACATGTGTGCCAAAAATCCCAAGAAGAGAATGGAGAAGGGATTGCCAGCATGGCCATCCCCCTTGGGGGATCCTTTCTCAGTTTTCCTTCCCCCCTTCCCATTAGTGCACACATCCTATAGCAAAAAATCTAAAACAAACAAAAAAGTCATGACATGGGACACGTCTTCACTGTTGGGAGCTCTTTTATTTTGCAGGACACCTAGCATCTCTGGCCTTTCTTCACTAAATACTGCTACTGTTGGGTTGTTGGAAAAGTCATGTTTTTCTATGCAAAATGTGTCATGACTTTTTTGATGATCTAATATTTCCACTTCAAAATACCACTACAACTTTCCACAACTCCCTTAGGAATTGTTCCATCCCTTTTACAAACCTCTGACTTAGAAAGAAGATGGATTCTTGAACAAATTTGACATTAAGACATCTACTAAAATGAGAGTAGATGGACCAGGGCAAAGAAACTGTTAGCTAGGGATAGGGAGAGAAATCAGGAACTGAGGACTTAGAAGGTAACAGAAGAAATTTCTAGAAAGAAGCAGCTCTTAACTGTCAAATGGTACTGAGAAGTCTAGTAAGAGGATAGAGCGGGCTAGCAGGTAGCATGGTGGCTTGGGCTGGTTTCCCACATGGCTGACCACAGTTTGAGTCCTGGACCTGACAGCTTGAAAATCATGCCAGGCGCATGTGGGTGTGTGTAAAATTTCAAGAGGATAATGGAAGAGAAGAAACGGTGGTGTGGCCATCTCCCTGAGGGGCGATTTCTCATTTTTCCTCTTTCTGTCTCTCTGCCTGTCTGGTGAGTATGTGCCTGTATGTGCACTAGGGCAAAAACTTTAGGGGAAAAAAAAAGAGGATAGAGAAATCACTGAATAGACAGTTACTGATTCTGACAAGAGGTGTGATAAGGACTGAAGCCCATGTTGTAGTGAGCTGTAGGAGATTTTCAGTACACCGGAAACGGAAGTAGAAACAGTATGAGTAAGCAACTGTTTCAAGAAACCTAGATATAAAAGAAGAGGAAAAATAATGTGATATTTAAATAGTATGTAGCTTTTAGTACTTTAAAAAAACAGAAGATACTAGAATGTATTTATGTGTTAGGAGGAATAATCCAGGAGAAAGGGAAAATTTAATACAGGAAAAAGGGGATAATGAAGGATTAATCTAATAAAGGGATAAATTGTGTGCTGTAGTCCGTAAGTAATAATAAGCTCTTTTCAGAGGGAGATAATGAAGCCTAGGCTAGTCATGAGAAATCATACTGGGCCTGGGGGATGGTAATATGTTCACAGGGTGAAAGAAAAATGAGGCATTTTTATGTGATTATGTCAAACTTGATAAAAGCTAAAAGAGAGCTGGAACTTATGTAATTGAAAAGAGGGTTCTTGATGAGTAGAAGTGGAAATAAATCAGGTAAGGGGAGGAGCAAATCACTGAGTAGTATGAGCATTAGGGGGAGAAGTCTGTGTAGCGGAAGATTTTTTTTTTTTTTTAAGTTTATTCATTTATTTTTCCATGAGTGAGAGAAAAAGATAATACCCCCAACAGGAGGATCTTGACACCATGATTCACTCCGAGCCTACCCTGGATATCGGGCAGACCTCTGCCCCGTGTGCACAGGTAGATCTCTACACTTGAACTATTGGGTTTTACTGCTATTCCACCATCTTGCCTCACGTGTTTAACTGACTTCCCTTAACTGACTCATTGTAGTCAATGCTTTGCATTCCTTCCATAAAGCATGTTCTTGAATATTCTCAAATCGTTAGACTTTTCTCCATTGTGTCTGGAGTCTCCCATCAGTTGGATGATATACTTTACCTGGAGGCAATTGTGTTTATTCACAGATCTGTTTATGTCAGCTATGTTTATTATTGTAATTTATTTAAACCTTATATAAATTGATGAAACAAGAATGAAATTATTAATGCTATGTAAAGACTTGTGGAAACAGGCACTAAAAATTGCGTCTGACTTAGATGGAGAGAAGATTGTAAAAGATACAGGATTCTATGTTTATTTTTTTATTTTTTACTTTTTTTGAGAGAGATTTTTGCTATAGGGCATGTGTGCTTGCCAGAGAGACACAGGGACAGAGAGAGAGAAAGCGAGAACTCACGCTGCAGGGGGATGGCCATGCCATAATACTTTCTCCTCTATTTTCTCTTGGGATCTTGAGCACTCATGTATACATGCCTAGCATGAGTTTTAAGCAGCTGGGCCCAGGACTCGAGCAGCAGTCTACTCCCAGAAGTCCAGTGAAGTAACCTTTACGCCATCTGCTTGTCCTTCTATGTTCATATATATATTTTTTTACAAACAGTTTTTATAAAAGTTTATTCCATGAGCAAGAAATACAGAAAGAGAAACAGATAATAGCACCCTGAATAGGGTCTTGATGCCTCACTATACCCAACTTCAGCCTGCCTAGATCATGGGCACACACTGTATATACACACATACCTAGAGTACTCAGGGAGGTCTGCAGACGCATGCAAACTGGCATCCTTCCCACGTGGGTCTCACAGAGGGTCTTGCTTTGCTATTGTGTCAAAATTGCCCCACAAGCAATTTTAAATCTGCTGCTATTTTAGTCCATTATTGCACTGCTAACAGAAGTACCTGGACCCAGGTATTTATAAAGATGATAGAGATTTGTTTACAACTTTGTTATTCTGGTTGACTGAAAAGCCCTAAATCCTAGGCTTACAGCACACCATTAGAATCTCAGAAGATGGTGGGCATGTGCAAAAAGAGAGCCAGCAGCTTACTCTCTTATAGCAACCAGCTTCCATGAGCACTCACGTCTTATGAGATCTGCAACCTACTGGGTCTCCCAAGAGATCATTAATCTATTCATGAGCGTGTTGCCTCGATGATGTAGTCATGAACCAGTTGTTACCCAGCAGACCTCCCCACCTCAGATTCTAAAACATGAAATTTTGGGGAATAAGCCATTATGTAAACCATAACAGCCCATAAAACAGAGCCAGAAATGATACATTATGACTGTGGTTTATGCAAAACAATGTGGAATTTGAAACAGTGGCTCTTTACTCAAAAAACTACCTTAAGTTTACAAGAAAGACAAGAGGGATGAATGTTTGTTTAATTTGAAAATCTGACGCATGTGCTTGCTAGACAGACAAAGAGACAGAAAGCAAAAAATCACCCCCCGGGGGGTGGGGGATGGCCACACTGTAATCCCTTCTTCATTCTCCTCTTGGGATCTCAGGCACCCATGCACGCACCTCACCGTGAGTTTTAGGCTGCCAGGGTCAGGACTCAAACCGAGGTCAATTATATGAGAATCCAGCAACATAACTGCTATGCCATCTGCTGGTCCCGGCTTTCATTATTATTACTATTTTTTTTTTTAAGAATTATTTTATTTAACTTTCTTTCTTTCTTACTTACTTACTTTACTTACTTACCAGAGAGGGATGGAGAGAGAGAGAGAAAAAGTGAAAGGATTCGAACCACAGTTGACCACGTGGGAGTCCAGTGACCTCAACCGTCACGCCACCTGCTGGCCCCGGTTTCTATTATTTTTAATGATTCTCTGATTTAACCAAATATTTGAAGTGGTTGAATACTGGCTTTCGTTGCTTTAGTTGAGGGAATTTCTACTATATACGATGTGAGTTAATCAGCCAGTTAAGGCTGAAAGGTGATAATTCTTGTAGCAATCTGTAGGATATATCTCAGTTTTAACGTACATGTTACTGACTGTTCAGCTAAAATACATGGTCTTTTTATTTATTTATTTTTTTTAAGTTTCTTTCTTTCATGAAAGAGAGGGAGGGAAGAAGGGAGTAAGAGACACATGGGAGCATGTACCCCACAACAGATCTTCATGCTGTGATCCATCCTCAGTTTTAGGCCCAGACCACGGGCACGTGCACCTGGCATACTCAGAGAGGCCCTGGGATGCAAACCCAGGACCTTTCCCATGTAGGTCCAGATATGCCACCACTGCCTCTACATTGTCATTATTTTTCTGCTTTCCAGGAACCTTTAAGAGAAAGGAAAGGGGCAGGGAAAAGAAGGTAATATTTAATGAGTTTTTTCGGTGTATCAGACATTTTACTGGGTCTTTACATGCATTATCTAATGAAATGCTCACAGCAATTCCACTTTTGCAGAGGAGGAAGCAGATTTAAATAACAGGTTAAATAACTTTCTCAAGGTAATTTAGCTAATGAGTAGGGAAAGAGAATGCCTTCTTTAAGTGGAGAAATCTCCATTAAAATTCTTGATGTTCTTCAACAAAGTTGTGAGACATTCATTTAATTACTGAATAATAAAATCTCCTTTGAATTAAGTAATAGCCAATGAACCATGATTCTCTTTTACTAGAAGGGAAGTCATCACAAAATTGGCAAAATACACATTCTAGCCTTTTTCTTTTTTTCCTAGTATCTCGCTTATTGTTGGTTTAGTGCAATTTGGAGAGTATCAGATGATTATATCTAGAATGGTTAGCTAACCAAAGGAAAAAAGGCATAGCAAAGCACAGCTGCTATTGTGGGACAACATGAAGGCAGCTCTGAATTTATAACTTAAACTATGACAGGTGAGGTGCCAGCAGGTAGCTTAGTTAAGGTGCTGGAACGTGACCAGCTGGACTGTTGGCTTGAAAATCATGCCAGGCTCATGAGCATGCATCCCTAAAATCCCAGGAGAAGAAAGGATTGCTGCATAGCCCTCCCTACTCCCCAAGGTGATTTCTCACTTTTCCTCTCACTGTCTCTCTCTGGGGAGGGCATGCACCCTTTGCAAAAACCTTTAAAAAGAAAAAGGTAGGCTATTTTTGGCAGTTGAGCCAAAACCCTTAAGTATGTTTTTTGAACACTTACATACATCCTAACATTTTACTTCAAATATGCCAGTTTTAGGTACATTAAACAACAAATATTTCCTTCATGCTTTGTATTTTGTATTGTAATGAAAATTTTGCATTTAAGTAGGAACCTTTCTTCTCATTGTTTCGTTTCCTTAAAATCATGATTTAAGAAAAATAATTATGTAATACATGAATACTTCTCATTTAAAAAGATTTAAATACTCAAAGTATAACTTGAAGAAGTATTGTATTATGTACACTCAGTACTTTTATTTATTTATTTATCTTTTGAGAGTTTTTTGCTATAGGGCGCGTGCACTTGCCAGACAGACAGACAGACACAGAGACAGAAAGTGAGAAATCACCTCCCAGAGGGGGTGGCCACGCCGCAATCCCTTCTCCATTCTCTCGGGATCTTGGGCACGCACATACATGCACCCTGCGTGAGTTTTAAGTCACCGGGTTCAGGACACGAACCACGGTCGACTACATGGGAGTCCAGCAACATAGCCATTACAGTAACTGCTGGTCCCTCTGTTAGTCCATTTTTCAGAGATAATTGCTGTCTGTTTTGTTTGTGTTCATTTACTTTCCCTCCCTACCTAAAAAAGATACTTTCATATTGGGGCCAGCAGGGGCATAGTGGTTACAGTGCTGGACTTGCATGTGGCTGACCACCATTCGAGTCCTGGTTCTGGTGGCTTGAAAAATCACGTGGGGTACTTGTGCACGTGTGCCCCAAAGTCCCAGGAGGACACTGCAGGAGAAGGGATTGTGGTATGGCCATCCTCTCTAGGGGGTGATTTCTCACTTTCCCTCTCACTGTCAGTTTCTCTTGAGTGATTTCTTGTGCCTTATGGCGAAACCTTAAAAAAAAGAAAAAGAAATTCTTGTGTACCTGCTTTTAGAAACAAATATAAGCATACTTTATACATGCTGTTGCTTATTTCTTCAGTTATGTCACTGATCATGTCCCATGATTGTACCTGTAATAGACTCCATTCTGTAGATGGTATGCATATGATTTATTCTATTACTTTCTTGTTAAACAATTTGGTTTTTATATTTTTTAGGAAGAATGGTTTATGTGAAAGTCCCTCTGTAAGTTTAATTCCTGGAAAGGATCCAGAATTCTGTAATTCGAATCAAAATACAATTATTACTAATTTAATTTTATTTTCCCAATTTAATTTTATTTTTGAATGTTCTGGAATTTTTTTAAAATGAATTATTTATTTAATTCCATTTGTTACTACTATTTTTTTAGTTTGGCCAGAGACAGACAGAGAGAGAAAGGGAAAGTAAGAAAGCAAACTGTCGAGACCAGCAGTTAGCGCAATGGGCTATGTCGCTGGACTCCCATGTAGTTGACCGTGGTTTGCGTCTTGGAACCGGTGGCTTAAAACTCACGCCAGGCGCATGTGCGTGCGTGCCCAAGATCCTGAGAGGAGAACGGAGAAGGTATTGCAGCGTGGACATCCTCCCTGGGGGGTGATTTCTCACTTTCTGTCTCTCTGTCTCTCTCTGTCTGTCTAGCAAGTGCATGCGCCCTATAGCAAAAACCTCTCCCCCCCCCAAAAAAAAAAAAGAGAAAGCACACTGTCAAGTCTGGGACTCGAACTACAGTCAGCCATGTGGGAATCCAGTGCCTTTAACCACTATGCCACCTGCTGGCCCTGATGTTTCTGAATTTTAAAATAATGCATTTAAAAAAATAGACTCAGGGTTGGCCCAATAGCCTAGTGGATAAGGGAGTGAGATCCCACATGGCTGACTATGGTTTGAAAACACATCAGGTAGGTGTATGTACCCCAGATCCTGATTTAGTGCAGGCCGGGATTGACTATGAAATAAGATCATCTCCCATCCGACTCCTTTAACGGTTCCTGGAGGTAGAAGCATAAAACCCTTAAAGGATGACATTTTATTACTGATCACACCGTGTGAAAAACTATAGAAATAAAATATAACAAATATGGGAAAGTTAGAAAGTACAAGTGGGCCAGTAATTGGTGTGAGGGTTAAGGTGGCTATATTCCACCTGGCTTGCTGCATGGTGGCTTGAAAATCATGCCCGGCAAGTGTGCAGGCATGCCCAAAGTCCTGAAAGGAGAATGGAGAGGGGATTATAGTGTGGTCATCCCCTCCGGGTAGTGATTTCTCACATTCCTTTTTGTCTGTCTCTTTCTGTTGAGCACACATACTCTATAGCAAAATATGAAAAAAAAAAAAGCAAATATTACCAAGTTTTTGTAATAATGGACTATAGTTCTGGATTCCCTTGCTGAGATGGTATGAGGATAGTCGTCTGATCTGTTTTACCTTTTGATTATATTTTTGCTGGTCTGCCTCCCTCAAGACTTTACTTTTTCATCTGTGCTCAATTTTTTTTTTAAAGTTTATTTTTTTTAGTTCACGGAAGAGAGCGCATGCATAAGGCAGAGAAGAGGGAGAGAAGTATCGATACTTCAACGAAGTTTCATCATGCTAGGGTACACTCTCCAGAGAGACAGACAGGCAGAGGAGAAAGCACCTCTATGGGGAGTGATCACAGTGCAATTGCTTTCCTCCCATCTTTCCCTCCTTTCAGGGTTTTGGGCAATCACACACGTGCATCCAGTGTATTTCTCAAGCTTCTAGGTCTGGTACTTGAATTGCACTGTTAACCATGTGAGATCTGGCTGCCTTAACCATGTGGCCATGGAAGCGGTCCATGATGTATAACTTAATTTCTCTCTGAGCTGGTCATGCAGAATAGTAGGTAATCCCTTGTTCTGGTATGTTCTGCAAGTTTATCTGAACTCATCATAACCTTCCCCTTTTGTTCCTCTTAGGTTTTTTTTTTCTTCTCATGCACTTGTGCACATGTGAGAAAGAGAGAAATTAAAAAAAATCATCCTCCAGAGAGGATAGCCATGTCACAATCTCTTCTCCTTTATTCTCCTTTAGGATTTTGGGCATGTATACGCATGTGCTCAGTTGTCTGTCTGTCTTTCTTTCTTTCCTAATTCAATCTGTTGGGACTGGAACTCAAACCACATATTCCACCATGTGGGATCTAGCCACCTTAACCTCTATACCATTTGCTGGAACCTCTCTTCCATTTTGTCTCAGGGGATAGTTGTCTTTTTTACCCCTCCATTGTTAATCCTTTCCCATTGCCTGGCTGACATTACACTTTCCTTTTGGGACCAGCAGTTAGCGTAATGGCTATGTTGCTGGACTCCCATGTAGTCGACCGCAGTTCGTGTCCCGGACCCGGTGGCTTAAAACTCACTCCGGGCGCATGTGCGTACGTGCCCAAGATCCTGAGAAGAGAACAGAGGAGAAGGGATTGCAGCGTGGCCATCCCCCCCGGGGGGTGATTTCTCACTTTCTGTCTCTCTGTCTCTATCTCTCTCTCTCTGGCGAGCGCACGCGCCCTATAGCAAAAACCTCTTGAAAAAAAAAAAAAGGAGTTAGCATAATGGCTATGTCGCTGAACTCCCATGTAGCTGACTGCCGTTTGAGTCCTGGACCCAGTGGCTTAAACTCATGCTGGACGCATGTGCGTGCGTTCCCGCCCAAGATCCTGAGAGGAGAATGGAGGAGAAGGGATTGTGCCATGGCCATCCCCCCTGGGGGGTGATTTCTCGCTTTCTATCTTTCTGTCTGGCGAGTGTACATGCCCTATAGCAAAAACCTCTCCAAAAAAAAAAAAAAAAGAAACAAAAACAAACTTTTATTCACCTTTTTTATTTTTTTAATTGCTAGAGACAGAAAGAGGGAGAGAAAGCACCCCATAGTGGGACATAATTCCTTCTCCATTTCTCTACCCTGTCAGGATTTTAGACCCACATATACATGTGCTCATTATATTTCTCTACCCTCCAGGCCAGGACTCAGAACATGGTCAACCATGTGGGATCCAGCTTCCCATAACCACTAGGTTACAGAGTTGGCCCTGTTCATATTTTCAGTATTTATGTTTAACTCACTTTTTATTTGTTTTTAGGTAAAATTTGGTAATACCACCTTTAAAACAGATGTATACCTCAAGTCACTGAATCCTCAGTGGAACTCAGAATGGTTTAAATTTGAGGTAAGTTTTTAAATGTTAGCATTTGTGTGTATGTTTCCCCCAGGAATGATAAGAGTACTTTTAATTTCAGGTGTAGTAGTTTTTCTACACCATAAAAATATTTACTTTTCTGCTGAATTTAGGAATATTGAGTTTTTAAAAAAAATTACACTGCAGTTAAGAAAATATAGTATATGATAACACAGATGAATTAAAAGTTCTCAAATATATTATTATTATTTTTTTCTCTGGATTTTGGCATATACCAAAAATTTCTTGTTGAACAGTAAACAGATTGAGAAAAAAATTTTTTAATTGTGGTAACCTGGCCAGCAGGTGGTGTGGTGGTTAAGGTTCCTACCTGGCTGACCATGATTCAAGTCCCAGATGTGGTTGCTTGAAAATCATGACAGGTGTGGGTGCACATGCCCAAAATCCCAAGAAGAGAATGGAGGAGAAGGGATTACAGCATGGGAATCTCCCCTGGTGGTTGATTTCTCACTTCCTCTCTCCATCTCTGTCTGGCAAGCATATATGCCCTATAGCAAAAACCTAAAAAAAAAAAAAATTGTGATAAAGCTATATTGTATTTTTAAGTGGACAACTTGGTGGCATTAAATACATTCACAACGTTGTTCAGTAACTCCCCATTTCCTTGTTTCCCCTCTGGTAATCTCTAATCCACTTTGTATCTTTTTGAGTTGCTTGTGCTAGATAATTCATATAAGTAGAATCATATATTTGTCCTTTTATATTTGGCTTCTTTTGCTTAGCATAATGTTTTCAAAGTTCATAACATCTTGTAGCATGTATCAGAATTTCATTTTCATGGATGAACAATATTTCATTGTATGTGTATATCACATTTTGTTTATTTTTTAGCTATTTTTTTTTCTTTTTTTTGGGAGAGGTTTTGGCTATAGGGCGCGTGCGCTCGCCAGACAGACAGAGAGAGACAGAGAGACAGAAAGCGAGAAATCACGCCCTGGGGGGATGGTCATGGCACAATCCCTTCTCCTCCATTCTCCTCTCGGGATCTTGGGCATGCACGCACACGCACCCAGCGTGAGTTTAAGCCGCCGGGTCCGGTACTCGAACCACGGTCGAACTACATGGGAGTCCAGCAACATAGCCATTATGCTAACTGCTGGTCCCAAGAAAGTATAGCATTCTAATTATATAACAAAACTAATAGTCCTTTGGTAGTCTGTTGTAATCTTCATGCTATTCATAATGTGATGAGGGGTACTGGCACATTAATATGGATGGTACCAAAATAGAGAATGCATGTATCTTCGGTGAGGGAGAAATATTTTTTGCCTTGTTCTCCATTATAGTCCCTCTGTTTGGTATAGGGCATGGCATATAATTAATTGATTATGACTGAATAAAAGAAGGAGAGGTGGTAGATACTTAATTTTTTTCTTACATGTAGTGTTAATTTAGCTTATCATTTTATTCTCTGAAATTCCTTAGGGATGATGGTGTCATTGTATTCATTAGCATCCTTTTTCTCTGTAGATATTACATGGATTCTATTACCTACAAAGAGAAAGGATATTGTTGTACCATTTTTACAGTATATCGTAGAGTAGCAAAACAGGATAATAAAAAAAGTGGTTAAAACTGGTTTTGTATTAATAATCCAATGTTTGTGCTTAGAGGTGTTTTGTATAGGAAAAGGAATTACAACTTTTTCATGTGTGATATTCTCTTTACTTTTGTGCCTAGAGATAAATCTGTAAGACTATTTGGAGAACTAATTCATTACTTTTTTCATTGTTTTATATCTATCTATCTATATATAGATATATTTGTGGTAATGGAGATTTTTAAAACTAAGATTTAATTTTAAGGTATACTTTTAGGTGGATGATGAAGACTTACAAGATGAACCTCTGCAGATCACGGTGCTCGACCACGATACTTACAGTGCAAATGATGCCATTGGTAAAGTGTACATTGACATCGATCCGCTATTGTATAGTGAGGCTGCAACAGTCATTTCAGGATGGTTTCCAATTTATGACACCATTCATGGTAAGGAGTAATATTTTGAGAAAATAGCTCACGATCGTAATCATTTTTATTTATCCTTAAAGATTTCTATACTGGGAACCAGCAGTTAGCGTAATGGCTATGTTGCTGGACTCCCATGTAGTTGACCGTGGTTCGCATCCCAGACCTGGTGGCTTAAAACTCACGCCGGGCGCGTGTGCATGCATGTCCAAGATCCTGAGAGGAGAATGGAGGAGAAGGGATTGCGGCGTGACCATCCCCCCTGGGGGCTGATTTCTTGCTTTCTGTCTCTATGTCTCTCTCTGTCTGTCTGGCGAGCGCACGCGCCCTATAGCGAAAAAAACCTCTCAAAAAAAAAAAAAAATTCTATATTGAGCTAAGTTTAGCAGCACATGCACTAAAATTGAAACAGTCTAGAGAATATTAGCCTGGCTCCTGTGCAGGAAAGACTCCCAAAATCATGACGTGTCCCATGTTTTTAAAATCAGAAATTATAGGGTCCAGCAGTTGGCATAATGGCTATGTCGCTGGACACCCATGTAGTCGACCGTGGTTTGAGTCCTGAACCCGGTAGCTTAAACTCATGCCGGGCGCGTGTGCGTGCGTGACCAAGATCCCTAGAGGAAAATGGAGGAGAAGGGGTTGCGGCGTGGCCATCCCCCCTGGGGGGTGATTTCTCGCTTTCTGTCTCTCTGTCTCTGTCTGGCGAGCACGTGCGCTCTATAGCAGAAACCTCTCCAAAAAAACCCAAAAAACCAGAAATTATAAAAAAAAATTTTGAAAAAGCCTTCCGTAGTTCAGTTGGTGGTTTTACAATATGAATCTTTCAAAAGTGCCATTCTTAACACAGACAAGTAGTAAAGTATTGTTGGTAGAGCTGTTTCTCTGAACATAATTTGAAATAGCGCCTGCTAAATTTGTACAAGGTGTACTAAAAAGGCATTAATTTCATTAATTAAATATCTAGTATTGGTACTCTGTCTAAAACACATTTTCAAACTGATAATATTGACCTTTTTTTTTACTTAAAAATTCTTCAAAGACTTTTCACTACCTAAAACAGGAATCCAAAGGATGTTCTGGGGGACACATAGCAGGTCACCGAGATTGTTTCGCAGGCTTCTTGAGTTGAGAACTATTTTCAGAGTTATGCTCATATTTCATTCACTGTTTTTATTCTCACTTTCTCACAATTGTACAGTGAAGTTTTCTACAGGTTTTATGATACATAGATGCTACTAGACATTGAACATAGCAACAATGAAAAACAATTTTTCACTTAACTATACAGTGTAGGGATTTGCAGATAGGTAATACAGTGCCAGTTTTTTTTTTTTTTTCCTGGTGTTTTTTTTTTTTTTTTTTTTTTTTTTTTTTGGCTGTAGGGTGCGCGTGCTCGCCAGAAAGACAGAGAGAGACAAAGAGACAGAAAACAAGAAAAATCATGAGTTTAAGCACCAGTTCCAGGACTCGAACCGTGGTAGACTACATGGGAGTTCAACGACATAGCCATTATGCTAACTGCTGGTCCCTTTTTTTGTTTGTTTTTGAAAATACGTTTTTATAAAAATTTCTTAATGTAAATGAGTCATGAATATAACTTTAATTGTGACCATTAAATATATTTGTAATTCTCAAGTTTAATTTTTTTTTTTTTTTTTGGAGAGGATTTTGCTATAGGGCGCGTGCGCTCGCCAGACAGAGACAGAGACAGAGAGACAGAAAGCAGGAAATCTCCCCCAAGGGGGGATGGTCACGCCGCAATCCCTTCTCCTCCATTCTCCTCTCGGGATCTTGGGCACGCACACACATGCGCCTGGCGTGAGTTTTAAGCCACCAGGTCCGGGACGTGAACCGCGGTCGACTACGTGGGAGTCCAGTGACATAGCCATTACGCTAACTGCTGATTCCCTCAAGTTTAATTTTTAATGCGGTATAACTCATGTAAGCAAACTCTTAGAGATCCTTAACTATTCTGAAGATTCTAAAAGGGTCCTGAGCTTAAGTGAGAACTGCTAGCCTAAAAGTATAGTGTTTCTTTAGAGTGGCCAATGAATCTGTTGAGAACTGTCTTTTTACTCTCCAGCTTTGCAGCTTAGTGCCTTTATTTTGCATTTTTGACCTGGCAATTCTATTTGTAGAAGCTAATTAAAATAAATAATCTGTTTGCTGAGATTTATGTATAATTATGCTTATTTTGGCATGTTTTTTATCCTATTACTTACTAATGTTTAAAGTGGCAAAACAAATTGAAATCAGGGATTACTTAAATAAATTCAGCCATATGTAAACCGTGAGTTATACAGTCCAAAAAAAGTCTGTCTTGGGGGCCAGCTGGTGGCTTGGTGGTTAAGGCGCTGGATTCCCATATCACCTACCACGGTTTGAGACCTGGAACTGGCACCTTGAAAATCACACTGGGGATGTGTGCATGCATGGCCAAAATCCCAGGAGGAGAATGGAAGAGAGGGGGGGTATTATGGCATTGTCATATCCCCCCGGAGGGTGATTTCTCATGTTCCCTTCTCTGGCTAGCACTAGTGCCCTTTGGTAAAAAAACTAAGACCAAAAAAAAGCATGCTTTCAGAAAACAATGTCATAGTAAAACATGTATGCTGTATTATGAATGATAAGATTCAGATTGTGGGTTTTGCTCTCGGGTCAAAATGGCGAGCAGGCTAGCTGTTTCAGCATCAGGTCAGTGCCTGGTTGGTATTCAAAAATGGTATTACAGTGCTGCAGGATTCAATAAACTGGGGTTAATGTGAAATGATACGATATATGAGAATGAAGATGTGAAGGAAGCCATAAGGAGACTCCCTGAGAACTTTTATAATGACAGGATGCTTCGCATTAAGAGAGCCCTGGACCTGACCATGAGGCAGCAGGTCTTGCCTAAAGAGCAGTGGACAAAATCCGAGGAGGATCATTTCTACCTTGAGCCATATCTGAAAGAGGTTATTTGGGAAAGAAAAGAGAGAGAGAAGAGTGGGCAAAGAAGTAACCAGGTTGCAATCATGGATGCAATTGTTCTTAAAGTATTTTTATGAAGTTGGGGTCGAACCTGAAAAATTTAATTTAAAAATGATTTGGTCTAGAGGTGTATTACTTTAAATAAATGTCTCGTATAAAAAAGGTTCAGATGGTGAAATATGATAATCCCAAATTTGTTTAGAAACAAAAGAATTGCATGTATTTGATATCACTGGAGAAACTGTCAGAATACATGATAAAATATTTATCCTTGATTAGTTTCATTTCTGGATTATATTTCTGCTGTTTTTCTTTGTTCTTTTTTGGCCTTTTGCTACATTTTCTTCAATGTATATATATATTATCATTGTAATCAGGAGATAAAATCCAGTTAAATGTTATGTTGCCAAAAATGATACTGAAGAATTAATGTGGACTTGGATTAAAGCAATAGTTGTGTGAATGAATGTATTTTCCAATTTTTTTATTAAATATTATAACAAATCTGTTTATGGGCCCTTTGTTAGGAGCCTTATTCTCTCTTATTGTTTCAATAGGTAAATTAGTAAGTCACTTTTCTTAGAAGGTCCTCCACCATAAGTGAATTTGACATGAATTCAGTACAGTTGAGTGAAAATATTTAGTAAATGGTTTAGAGGTAAGGGCTGGGTCATTCTCATATACCAGAGCATGTTCTGAAAACCCTTATTCTTGGCATTTTTTAGTTAGTTTATTTTAACATATTCATTGAAATGAGTAAAACGTTTTTGTTAATCAGATTCTTACATAAAGTTTTGAGTGTATACTCTGGGATCTTAAAGATCTGTCTTTTAATCCTGGCTTTGCCACTTACTAGTGCAAATAGCTAGTAAATGTTTTAACTTTTCTCAATTAAATACTAGTTTCCTCCTCTATAAATGAGGATGATACTACTATAGAAATGATCACATTGGGTTGATGTGAATACTGTGAGATGCTGTGTTTAAAACTTTTAGTGCATCCTCTATTGGTTATGAACAGATGTTAACACCATCATCATCATCATTATCAATTTAAATGGGGCTCTTTTACAGTTAGTCTTGGTTCAAATATAAAGAGACTTGTGATAAAAATGATAATTACCCATTCCCTAAAGCATACATGATCTGCTTTGGAAAATATGATCAGGTAACTACCAAGAATGAGAATAATTAGGAAGCAAGGTTAGCATTACTGTTATGACCAATGCATTATTTTAAAACCATAAACTGACATTTGTTTTATTATTTCACTGTACCTTCTTTTGGTAAGGTGTAAACTTTATTTCCTTTTAAATTTCTAGGCATTCGTGGGGAAATAAATGTTGTTGTCAAAGTAGACCTCTTCAATGATCTCAATCGATTTAGGCAGTCATCATGTGGAGTCAAGTTCTTTTGCAGTAAGTAAATGTGTTATTCTACTCATTTGACAGGAAATTTAATAACTATTAAATACGGGAAGTCAAATTAATGTATTTTTTAATTTTTAAAAATTTACTATTATTATTATTTTAATTTGTTATAGGACACATGTGCTCATCAGAGAGAGAGAGAAAGAGAAAGTAAGAAAGTAAATTCCAGGTCCAGGATTTAAACCATGATCAGCCATGTGGAAATCCTGTGCCTTAACCATGAACACCAGCTACTGGACTTCAAATTAATATTTTAGAAGGCTGGTGGAAAAAGTATCATTAGGCCAGCCAGGTTGTGTGGTAGTTAAAGCAGCTGAATCCCCCACGCTGACTGCACAGTTGGTGTCCCAGACCTGGTGGTTTGAAAACTATGCTGGAATGTGTGCCCAAGATCCTGAGAGGAGAAGGAGGAGAATGATTGTAGCATGTTTATCCCCCATAGGGGATGTTTTCTCACTTTCCCTCCTTTCTCTCTCTATCTCTCTAGTGGGAACATACATTTTGTAGCAAATTGGCAAAAAACAAAAACAAAAAACATACTATTTTTTGGTTTTAATGCCAAAGAAAAAAATTACTATTTTTTTTTTCCTAGAGAGAGATTTTTGCTATAGGGTGTGTGCACTCACTGGAGAGACAGAAAGTGAGAAAGCTCCTCTGGGGGGGGGGGGGTGATGATCACACTGCAATCTCTTTTCTTCCAATCTTTTCTTGGGATTTTGGGCACGAAGGCACATGTGCCCGGTGTGAATTTTAAGCTGCTGGGTCTGGGACTTGAACTGCGGTCGCCTACATGGGAATCCAGCGACATGACCATTACACCATCTGCTGGTCCCAAGAAAAATGATCAATTTTTCAGAATACTTTACAGTAGCTCAGGGACTGTTTATTTTATTTGAGAATAAATGGTATCTAATTTTTACAAGTTTATAGAAAGTTTTGTTAGAAAAGTCTCATGATATTTTGGGACCAGCAGATGGCATAATGGTTATGTTGCTGGACTCCCACGTAGTCGACCACAGTTCAAGTTCTGGACCTGGTGGATTAAAATTCATACCGGGTGCGTGGACACGTGTGCGTGCCCAAAATCCAGAGAGGAGAATGGAGGAAAGGGGATAGATAGCCATTCCCCTGGGTGGTGATTTCTTGCTGTCTGTTCCTCTGGTGAGTACATGTGCCCTATAGCAAAAATCTCTCAAAAAAAAAAAAAAAAAAAATCTTGTGATACTTTTTTTTTTGGAGTGGTTTTTGCCATAGGGCGTGTGCACTTGCCAGAAAGACAGACAGACAGAAAGCGAGAAATCACCCCCCAGGGGGGATGGTCATGCCGCAATCCCTTCTCTTCCATTCTCCTCTTGGGATCTTGGGCACACACGTGCCGAGCGTGAGTTTAAGTTTAAGCCACCAGGTCTGGGACTCGAACCTCAGTCGACTCCATGGGAGTCCAGCAACATAGCCATTATGCTAACTGCTGGTCCTGTGATACTTTTTTTAGCATGGGACACATAGCTAAGCACATTTATGCTACCCCAAATTACACAGGCTTCTACAGCTGTTGAACCCTGAGGACTCCATGACATTGTATGGTCTACATTGGGAAGATCAGGGTGATTCATAGCTGTCCTGTATTAGCAGGCTTGAAAACCCCTCAGTAGTTGAGTTGGCTTCAGTGCATGAATATCTATTTTAAAATGCTCCTTTGGGTTCTTCCTTTTTTGAGTTTAACCAGATCTTATTAAAGTCTAGTAACATTTAAATAAGATATAAATCCAATGACATTTAGATTAAAATGAGTCTTAAATGAGTACTTACTAAATGAGTCTAGTAATTAGTACAGTGATTTGAACCAGTTGGCCATGTAGCTGTGCATTATTAGAAACTGAAGAGCTTATGACTCTAGGTATGTCAGAAAGATAAGTGGTTTGATTTCTGCGGCTGCAGTATGTGGTGTTCAGAACTTTCGTGGGCCAGCAGGTGGCATGGTGTTTAAGGCAGCTAGATCCCACATGGCCAACTGTGTGATTTGAGTCCTAGACCCTGCAGTTTGAAAGACAGCCAGATGCCTGCGTGTCTGTGTGTGTATGTGCTCATGCATACACTGCACACTCAAAATCAAAAGGGAGAAATGGAGGAGAAAGAATTGGAGCATATCCATCCCCTCTAGGTGTACCTTCTCATTCCCTGCCACCCCACCTCTTTGGCAAGCACATGTGCCCTATAGCAAAACAAAACAAAAAAAAAATTTGGAAGAAGAGCTTTTACAAAGGGGCTTGAATAATTAAAGATTTTTAAGTTCATTATCTGTTTTCTGCCTATTTATATAATAATCAGCTGGCTGACTTCAATTTTGATTCTTTTTTAAAAAGAATTGTTTATTTAATTTCATTTGTTATTAATAATTATTATTATTTAATTTGACCAGAGAGAGAAAGACAAAGCAAAAAAGCCAGCCGCCAGGGTCTGGGATTCGAACTGTGGTCGACCATGTGGGAATCCAGCCACCTTAACCACCACGCCACCTGCTGGCCCCTCAGTTTTGATTCTTTTAAGCTTTGTGTTGAATGTTATTTAAGGTAGTCTGTAGTTGTTTTCCAAATTGTAAAAATAATATTTATATTTACTTTGCTTATATGAGAAAGGTGAGAGACCTCATGAAAGAAAATTATTATTTCTAAGAATAGAATAGAACTCAGACCACTCTCTGATTAGAGAAATTTTATCGGGGCCAGCAGGTGGTATGGAGGTTAAAGTCCTGGATCCCGCGTTGCCAGGTTTGCAGTTCAAGTCCTAAACCCAGCACCTCGAAAATCACACTGGGTGCATGTGAGTACTTACACGTGTGTGTGCTCCAAATTCCAAGAGGATATTGGAGGAGAAGGGTTTGTGGCTTGGCCATCCCCCCGTGGGGTGATTCTTACTTTTTCTCTCTCTATGGTGAGTGCACATGCCCTACAACAAGAACTAAAGAAAAATAGTATAATTGCATAGACATTATCATAGTAAAAGTTTCTTCTATTATAATATGCAAAAAGTAAGAACTTAGATATACGTCTTTAAAAACTTGAATTTTACCTTGCAATCAACAGAAACGTAATAGACAATTTGTTTTAACAGCAACATCTATTCCAAAGTGTTATAGAGCTGTAATAATTCATGGATTTGTAGAAGAACTTGTGGTCAATGAAGACCCAGAATATCAGTGGATCGATCGAATTCGCACACCAAGGGCATCAAATGAGGCCAGACAGAGACTCATATCTTTAATGTCAGGTATTTAAAAAAATAACTTAATTACTGATTGACTCAGTATTCCTAAACTTTTCATTTTCCTTTGAAATACTACCTGAAATTTGTTTATGAAGGCTATGGATTTCTAAGGGACTGATTCCCCGCCCATGATCCCATCCTCCTGAACACACATGTATCAGTTGCCCTCTTTTTACAAGTGGACGTCTGAATCAGCAGCTTGTAGTTCCTTCCTAACGAGGTAGTGAATGAAACCGTGTTCAAAAAGTGGTAGAGTAGAAAAGGACTTGAGCGGAGAGATTCAAGAGGAGCCCCGAACTGGAAACTGTTATCTTCCCTCTAGCAGTTTAATTGTAGTTGGAGCTTAGACAAATTACCTACTCTCGCTCTCATACCTTTTGTTAAAAGATTGACTTTTCACTGTCCTTCTCTGAGCACCTATTGTGCCCAGTTCCCTGTAGCCCTCCTTCTCCTTTCCCTGCATCAAACGAGGCCAGACAGAGAATCATTTCCCTCTTAGTCTCATTATCTTTGTTTGTATTTCTTTGACGAACTTGTTTATCACCCAAAATTTTGTATGAGTATGTATGTGAATATGAATACATATGTCATGCAAGTATAAAAGCTATCTATAATAAATATGTTTATTCTATGTATTTTTGCTCTGATATATATTACACATTATATGTAATGTATTATAATAGAACTATGTTCTATATCTTATATTTATATTGTATACACTACGTGAGGAAACAAAAAAGCTCATGGAAAAATAGAATTAAAGCCTGAATTTATTTCAGGGCATATGCAATTTTAAAATCCAAGCACAGCTTTTTCATAAGATACATTTTCCATGAACTTTTTAAGACCCCGTCTGTATGTCACATTTATATTTGCCTACTTGGTATTTGTGATCTTTTTGACTTGTTTTCTGTCACTGCTATGCCCAGCTCTGTGATATATAATACAGAGATATGAAGCAAGAGTAAATCTCCTTCCTTTTTTTCATAGGTGAATTACAGAGAAAGATTGGCCTGAAAGTCCTTGAAATGAGAGGAAATGCAGTGGTTGGGTACTTACAGTGTTTTGATCTGGAGGGCGAGTCTGGGTTAGTTGTACGAGCCATAGGAACAGCGTGTACTCTGGATAAATTAAGTAGCCCAGCAGCATTTCTTCCTGCATGCAATTCCCCATCCAAAGAAATGAAGGAGTAAGTATGAATCATTGAAATTGTTCTTGTGGAGATTTTTGCTTTTTAGACTACATTTTCATTTGCTTTGAAACATTTCGTAGGATTGTTCAACATTCATTTTATAGTGTTTTGTCTTTCCATAGAAGACTTCCAAAATTTAATGTTTAAAAATATGTAGCTATTCCCTATATTTTATTTATACTGTCTTAATTTAAAACTCAAATAGTGTATGATGAAATTTATTCTAGACATTGTGTATCTTAAACACAAAATGAATGTTTATACATGGTGTGGATTTTACTTATTTTCTGGGGGTACTTAAAAAGCTCATAACATCCGGTTTTATTAGTGGCAACATCGTAAAGAAAGCAAGAAAGATTAGACTTACGATTGATATTAGTCTCTAATGGAAATGTCTACAGAGACCAGGTAGTTTATATAACAGAAATAAAATAATCGGGTATAATTAAATAGGGTATACAGAGGTGTGTATAAAGCTGAGGTTAACAAACTTTTTTTACACAAGGCCAGACAGTAAATATTTCAGGTACTGGCCGTAGAATCTGTGCCTTTATTTCATTAATAAATTTTCCAATTCCTGATTTAAAGGAATTTAAATTCATTATTTCTTTAAAAACTGTATGTGAACCAGCAAAACACTTCTGTTGTCTGGATTCATGTTGTATGTCATCATTTGTGTCAAAGGCAGAGATTCTTAACATAGAGGTGATACTGACAACATGGAGTTTTTTTGAGAGGTTTTTCGCTATAGGGCGCGTGCGCTCGCCAGACAGACAGAGAGAGACATAGAGACAGAAAGCGAGAAATCACCCCCCAGGGGGGATGGTCACGCCGCAATCCCTTCTCCTCCATTCTCCTCTCGGGATCTTGGGCACGCACGCACACGCGCCCGGCGTGAGTTGTAAGCCACCGGGTCCGAGACGCGAACCGCGGTCGACTACATGGGAGTCCAGCGACATAGCCATTACGCTAACTGCTGTTTTCCACAACATGGAGTTTTTGAAACAAGATTTTTCTGTCATCATTATTAGCAGTAAGAATAGTTCTTCTTTTTCTTTTTCTTTTTTTTCTTTTGGAGAGGTTTTTGCTATAGGGCGTGTGCGCTCTCCAGACAGACAGAGAGAGACATAGAGACAGAAAGCGAGAAATCACCCCCCGGGGGGGCGGTCACGCCGCAATCCCTTCTCCTCCATTCTCCTCTCGGGATCTTGGGCACGCACGCACACGCGCCCCGCGTGAGTTTTAAGTCACCGGGTCCGGGACGCGAACCGCGGTCGACTACGTGGGAGTCCAGCGACATAGCCATTATGCTAACTGCTGGTTCCCAAGAGTAGTTCTTCTTAAACTGACAATTTTAAACAGCTCTGTGTAATGAAGACTTGTTCTCTACTAAATTCCAGTAGTAATTACATGGAGGACCACTGATGTAAAGATTCCTCTAGATCAAGGGTTGGCAAATAGTTCAGGCAAAAAAGTTAATAATTCAAGTTGTTGCTGATGCTACCATATAACTTTGCTGTTATTAGTGCAAAAGCAGCCATAGACAGTATGCAGATGGATCAGTGTGGCTGTGTGTGTATATATATATATGTATTTGTTGTTTTTTTTTTTGCTAGAGGGTGTGTGCATTTGCCAGAGAGAGAGAGTAAAAAAGAAGGAAAATGAAAAAGCACCCCCCCATAGGGAATGGCTGTGCTGTGGTCTCTTTTCCATTTCTCCTTCCCTTCAGGATTTTGGGCACAGACACACACACACACACACACACACACACACACACACCTGGCATGTTTTTCAAGACTCCAAGTCTCGGGATTCAAACCGTGCTGAGTCAGCCATGTGGGATCCATCCACATTAACCGCCACACCATCGACTTGTCCTGTTTTCTCCTTTTAAATGTTTAGTGTAACATTTGGTATTTTATTGCAAAAGTGTTTAGGGTGATAGAAAGTGTTTTTTTTTTTTTTTAATTTAAACTTAGGAATGTACATACACTGATAAAAAGAGAGAAGAGAAAGGGAAAATGAGAAAATGAGAAAGTACTCCCCATGGGGCATGATCATGCCATGATCCCTTCTCCATTTTTCCCTACTTTCAGGATTTTGGGCATATATGCACATGTGCTAAATGTGTTTTTCAGGCCTCCAGGGGTGGGGCTCAGACTGCACAGTCAGCCATGTGGGGTCCAACTGCCTTAACCACCAGACCACAGGCTGGCCTTAAAGTGATTTTGAATATGATTTATCACTTCTCTATTTGAAGTACTTTCTAAGGAGCTTTAGCTATAATTTCTTCTGTCTATAGCACCAATTCTTAGACTTTAAAAAAAAAGTTAACTTTATATTTCTTTTGACCAGAGAGAGAGAGAGAGAGAGAGAGAGAGAGAGAGACAGAGACAGACAGATAGACAGACAGAAAGCAAACTGCCAGGTCTGGTACTCAAACCACAGTTGGCCATGTGGGAGTTCAGTGCCCTTAACCACCATGTCACCTGCCAGCCCCTCTTAGACTTCTTAAGTAAGAAGTTTTAGACTTCTCACTTCAGCAGAGAAATAAAACACAGAAACAAAACCTCACTCAGTTACTTGTATAAAAGTAGATTACTAATGAAATGTTTGATCTTATCAATTATAGTTAACGTAGTTTAAATTTCTGTTAGCAACAAAAGCAGAAACATTTGCTATATGGTAAAATCAGGAATGTTTTCAGAAAGTAGCCTGTAAACCCCAGGAAAGACTATTAGGCCAGTTAGAGATACCTTATGTTTAAACCTTGACAGATTGTGATTGGTAGAACTATTCCTTGGGTAGTCGATACTATGCAATGGAGAAGGAAAAATGGTCAGAAAAAGTTGGGCTCTTGGCTTCTTTTAATTTCAATTCTAAAAAATAAGGGTATGATAGTTTTTCAGAGTGTACTCAAAACTGATTCTTTTTCCTCTCTTGTGCTTAAGCAAAGGCAGTGCACAGTGAAATAACTGCCAATGCAAAGTCCAGGATTCTTATTATATAGTATACTTTTTTTTAAATAAGTATTTATTTTATTTTTTATTTATTCATTCACTGATTTTTTAAATTTGACCAGAGAGAGACAGAGAGTGAGAGTGAGAGAGAGAGGAAGTGAGAAAGCAAGCTACCAGGTCCAGGACTTGAACCCCGGTTGGCCATGTGGGAGTGTACTGCGCCTTAACCACCATGCCACCTGCTGGTCCCAATAGTATACTTTTTTTACCCCATTCAGTATAACCTTTTTAGGTAAACTGCTATTTGAAAAATTTAAATGTTGTATATGATTATAAATTTGAGTTATTTAAGTATACTTTTATACACACACAGATGTGGTCTATTATATACGTTTATAGCTTACAAAATATCAATTCAGAATGTTGTTTGCATAATATAGTCTGTGTGAAGGCTAGACAAAATTACTTCTATTTCTTTATTAATATTGTAAAAAGCGGTGTCCCCTTGCTTTGTCTTGTTTCTGGCGTAACCTGGTTTTAAGTTATGTATTTGGCATGTAGCAATACTGGAATGTGTATATCTACTTGTATTTATACAATTCACCCATTTCTCTCTATCATTTTTCATATTCCTTGTTTTTTGTTTTTTTTTTCTTTTTTAAAGAGGTTTTTGCTATAGGGTATGTGTCCTTGCCAGAGAGAGAAAGAGGCAGTAAGAAATTACCCAGCAGGGGTAATGGCCACACTACAATCCCTTCTCCTCCATTCTCCTCCCAGGATCTGGGATACACACACACACACACACACGGCATTTTTAAGCCACTGGGTCTGGGACTTGAACCTCAGTCGGCCATGTGGGAGTCCAGCAACGTAACCGTTATGCCATCTGTTGGCCTCCATTTTTCATATTCTTAAGTACCCTTATCTTGAGTTTAGGCTATCTTGAAATTCTAGGCAAAAACAGCAGTTTGATTTTACAGAAAAAATATGCCAGCAATACATATTCAAAGGTAATGTGAGAACTTTATATTTTACTTTTCACTTTTATGGGTGTTTCTCCACCCCCACAAGTATTATATAATTTCTCTAGTGATCAGAGAACAAACAAATATGTTAAAGCAGCTTAAAATTCAAATCTTAGTGTTTTTCTCATTTAATCTCATTAATTATTGTTTGCTCTTTCTCTTACAGTTCTAATTTACTTATCTGATCCTTTAAAACTATAACTATGTATCTTAACAAGCGAAGATTATGTTATCCTTTTTAAATTTCAGCTTATTTTTTGCATGCTAGGGATTAAAAAATAAGTTCTTTCCTCTAACTAAAGCTTCTTTGAAATTATTTTAACATTACTTTGCAATCTGTTGTATGTATTGTTTTCTTTTCTTCCACTTTGACCACAAATTCCCTCAGGTCTCCGCTGGTTCATCCTCCAAGCCATGGATGCCGCTCGACTCACAACAGCCCAATTCATACTGCTACTGGCTCACGACTTACTCAGAACTTCTCTGTGTCTGTTCCCACTCTCATCTATACTGGTACGAGACTGCTCAGACTCCAGAGCTGGGGGAAGGCAGGCAGGCAGGCAGGTAGTGTAGGCAGGTACCACAAGTCTTTGCTTCCTCCTTTTCTTACTCGAAGTCCAGCTGCAGTGAAGAACCTCTGTGTTTAGCCGCACAGAGACTTTAACAGTATGGAAGTGAAATTCTTCCAGCTTCCAAAGTCTCTTCCACAGATCCTCTAAGAACCCTATCTCATATATGTGTACCGTGAGTTTTGTGATTATTTCTACATTTGTTTAGAAACGGAATTACTGGTTAGATTCTAAGTGAAATAGCTGCCAAGCTTTTGATATGCTTGTTTATGTCCGAAACCTATTATAGAAGGGTCTTTTTCATTCTGTGGAAGAGAACTTTTGGAAAACAGGTAAGCAACTATTTGGCGTTAAATGCAATGTTTTCGTGTAGCTATATTCATTTTCCTCTCTGCTGTGTTTTTAGCTGTGGCACTCTTGATGCTAGAGGATAAGGAAACATATTTTTTTTTCTTTGGAAGATATTTGTGTGTGCAAATATAAAAAAATTGCAAATATTTACACACACCATTTATAGTCATCATTTTTCTTTTGTAATTTAAAAAAGCATTATTTGAAAATATTTTGTCATCTATTCTTTTTTGTTTATTTCTCCTTTTAATATGTTTTGTCTCCTCAGTCCGTCATTTCATGCTTTTTTGCTTTTCACTTGGCTTATTAACTGTTTCAATGCAGATAATGTTTATGTGGAGAATGATGAATGGTTAAACAGCAGTTGGTTGTCATTGGCCTCATTCAGAGCTCCACACTTCAGAAATGAGTGCTGGCCCTGCCCCTGGTGTTTGGATCATGCTGCCACTGTCAAGCCCTTTGGCACATGATTACTTAATATTTTTCAACCTTCTTCTGGCAGGATTCCCTTCAATGAAGATCCCAATCCCAATACTCACTCATCAGGACCCTCAACCCCTCTGAAAAACCAAACTTATTCCTTTTCACCTTCCAAGTCCTACAGTCGACAGTCCTCTTCTTCTGACACAGATTTGAGTTTGACACCCAAAACTGGTAAGGCGCTTCCACCCACCTTTTGTTTTTTTCTTTTTTTAAAATTTGTTTCTGTTCCTTATTAGCTTTCCATCCAAATCTTTCCTCCTGTTTTTGGCATTTAAGTTAATAATGTGAATATTTATCACTTTCAGTTACTACAATTGAAATATGAAACTTTTGTGGAAGTTCAGAAATTACCTTGCTTAGAGCTACACTTGTTGATTTTATCATAGCGTGGCCGTCAAGTCCAAGATTAATTTTTGTATGTAGAAGTTTTTCATTTCATGCTTAAATTAAGAGGAATAACATTTAAAACATGTGACTAGAAAGTAACACTAGTAGCTTACAGTAAAATTCCTAATGCAGGATAAGCATTTTTGAATTCATTGTTTTTGCCTATTTCCAAATTTCTTCCTAAGCTTTTAATTATGAAAGAAATTTTTAAGAACAACTGAAATGGTTATATAGAAGTACATATATCTGTTTATTGTTGATTAAAATGATTGATTTTGCTAGCCTTACTCTGTAGGTTAGAAAACTTTTACGTATTTTTGAATATTTTCGATTTATTAAATTTATAATTTTTTCCCTCTTCTATTTGTATTTTAAAGAAGATTCTCTGGGTTTTTATGAATATGTCTCATAATAAAAAGTTAACAAAGAATCAAATTAGTTTCTTATTTCTTAAAATAGAATTAGCTAATTTAAATTATTAAATTATTAAGAACAGTTAATGTAAATGAAAAAATGAAAAGCTAATTTTGAAATTTTTGTAAATAGCATTTTTGTCTGGCAATTTTCCCATCAGATTGATTAAAACACGCATCCTATTTGTGTTATTTTCAATTTATCATCTTTAATAACTTTTTATGTTAGAAAATAAATTTATAAAATCATCCCAGATTTTGTGGAAATAATGAAAATAAATCTAATTCCAAACTATTATTACTTTAAAAGAACATTAAAGTCTATAGATTTAATTTCTTTTTAAAAAAACATAGTATTGTTAGTAATAGAGATTTGGGAATGTAACATCTTAACCATATTTATGCCAGAAAAATGGATCCATTCCAATTGTAATGAAAAGTTTTTTTTTAATTAAGAGACTCTGGCCTAAAATTCATGAAAATCAAAACAAGAAAGACTTAGGATAATATTTAAAAAAGAAGGTTTTTTTTTTTTTTTTTAATATTTTTGAGGTGCCCAGTAGGTGGCATGGAGTTTAAGGGACTGGAGCCTGCTGCACAATTTGGATTTAGCAGCTTAAAAATCAGGCTGGGCACATGTGTGTACATACATGCTCAAAATCTCAAAAGGAGAGTGGAGAATAGGGGAATGTGACATGGCCATCCCACCTGGGGAGGGGGTGGTTTCTCACTATTTCTCTCTCTTTTTCTCTGTCTGGGGAGTTCATGTGTTGTATTACAAAAACTTAAAAAACGTGTAAAAAATATTTTTGAGGACTAGATTCACTAACTGTTTGCATATTCCCGACCATGTTTCAATACTCTTATTTATTATTTTTCTTTGGCATACTACAGAGAGTTTTGAAATTATTTCCTTGGTTTGTCTGTTCCTTTTCTGTAGTTCATCAAAAAGGCCAAGCCTAAGGAATATTGTCAAGTAATGAGTTAACTGAACTAGACTTCTCTTAGCTTTCACTAGTAGGCAGTCAATTGTATTATCCATGAAAATATTTTGTGCTTTATCTTCTAGCTCCAAATTTATAGTTTTAAAAAAGTAATGTTCTAAAAAGCATTATTCCAATGTATTTCTGTGTTTATAAGCTACTTCTAATTAAATTATTTTGTTTTGCCAATATGTGTTCACTACCTCAGTAGTTTATTTATAGACTATTAGCATTTTTTAGTCCCTTGGCCTTATAAATTTCTAAATATCTTTGAATAGTCTTGAGGAGCATTCTTATTTTTCATGGAGGTCCCTTGATTTTTACATTTTTATATTTTAATTGTCAGAGAATGTATGCAATGGCCAGAGAGAGAGAGAGAAAGCACTCCCCCAATGGGACATGGTTATGCTATCATCCTTTTTCCTCCATTTCTCTATCCTATCAAGATTTTGACCTTGCATGCACAAGCACCTGTGTGCTTTAAAAGGTGCTAGGGCCAGAATTTGAACCACATTCGCCTGCGTGGGGTCTAGCTCCTGATGCATTGCACTTAACCACTGGGGCTATGGGGTTTGTCCTCTCATGGAGACTTAAAATGGAAAAATTATGATTGTTCTAAAATGTCTAAAATTGGATTAAGTATGTATTTTATGATTCTCTGCCTTTATTTATTTATATTTTTACCAGAGGTGCATGTGCCTACCAGCGAAGTGGGAGAAGGGAAAGTGAGGAATCTACCCCAAAGGGGGTTGACTATACCACAATTTCTTCTCCACTCTCCTCCTGGCATTTTGGGTGCATATGCACACATTCCTGGCATTTTTTCAAGCCACCTGATCCAGATCAAACTATGTACTCTGCCATGTGGGATGCAGCATCTTAACCACCTCACCACCTGCTGGCCCTCTCTATTTTTATCTATATACAAAATAAGCGTCTTGAGAAATTATGGGGAGAGATAAGATGATTATAATTAATTTATTATATGTAACCTGGGAAGCCAAAAATAAAGTCAGTACAGCTCAGACTGAATTATTTTTTTCTACTTGTGGATCAAGTTATCATCTGTTTTTTGGTAGGTCTGTATTTTTAAAAAATATATATTTCTGTCGTTTTTATTTGTTCACATTTATAAGGCTTTTATAAATGTTTTTTCCAAAGCATACAACTAATATAAGTAGAATTTTAAATTGCTTATATTAGAATAATGATTTGAATCAAGAACTAATGGTTACTTTTTTAGTCAGATTTTAACCATACACAGTTTTTGTGTTGCAGAGAATAGTTGACCCTTAAGATATTCAAATTTCTGTAAATAGAAACAGGTAGTGGAATCAGGTTAAACTATCGGGTTATTGGAAAAGCCACTTTGTATTTTTTTTTTCTATGCAAAAATGCACCATGACTTTTCTAATAACTTAATAGTATTAAGAACTTTAGAGGAAAAAGGAAGTTTTAGCATACATCTCAAAGCCGAAAAGAAAAAAGTTAATATTTATTTACAATTTGTAATGACAGTGATTTACCTAGTGTGGTACCAGATACACGATTTTTTAAAAAATTATTTATTATTAGTAGTAGTTTTTAAGTTTGCCGTGTGCTTATAAGAGAGAGGGAGGAAAAGTGAGAAAGCAAACCAGTAGGTCCAGGACTCAAACTGCTGTCAGCCACGTGGAAGTCCAGCACTTTCACCACCATGCCACCTGCTGACCCCCATGGATATATTTGATTTTTAAAATGAGTATTCAGTTAAAATACCCATATAAACCATCTTTTATTTGGTAGCATTCAAAACACTGTACTTTACCTCTTTAAAGAAGCATTCATATTTGAAGCAACAAGTTTCTGGTGCACTTAAACCTTACACATTCTGCAACAAAAGACAGGTAATGTAAGTATTTTGAAGCCAATTAAAAGTGATTAGAAAGACACAGAAACCTAAGGTAGAGATTTTTTAAAAACTTTAAGGAATGCAGGGTTTTAAGGTTTTGTTTAATTTTAGATGATACCTATTTGCATTTTGTTGTATAAATGGTCTTGCTAGTGACTTTTCAATGCTTAATGTAATTCATCTATACATTTAAAAAAATCATTTTTACTGTTATGTTTTGCTTCATCATTGCTTTCTTTATCCTGCGTTTTCTGATCACCTTCTGAATCTGCATCTTTTCTCTGCTACTTTCCTCCACAGCACCTTACCCACAGGGACCTAGGATCTATCTGTGTCCCAGCTCCCCCTCTCTCTCTTGTGGTTCCCTTCATCTTAAAAAGTCCTGTCTCCTCCTCTCGGAATCTAGCCTTACCCCTCATCATTCTAGCCTTGTCAGCCCCGTACTGAGGAAAAGTGTTTCTTTCAGTGAAGAGTTGTTCCTGGCTGCTTCTGGTAGGATCACATTATGTCAGCTTTTTAATCCCTTTATTTTAAGTTATCTTTGGGAAAAAAATGAATGATTCATACTACAAAGAATTATTGGGTATTTCATACAAGATGTGTTTCTATTTTTTCCCACGGGTAGACAGAGTTAAATGATTAGAATTATCATAAAGGTATTAAGCTACCGGATTAATAATAATTATGAATACTTTGCTAAATTATATATTAAAAATTGTGTGTGTAAGGACATAGATCTGAATATTTCCAATAATTTTTAGGTTGTTATTACAAGAGTTTTCTATTTTTAGATGCCTTACTTTCTTTCCCATCATACTAACTCTATTCACACTGGACCTGTACCATCACGTTGCTAAACCATATGATTACATTAGTAAATTATTCTGTTTGAATCAGTTTAAGTCTTTTTTTTGGTGATTTTTTTCATTACCCATTTTTTTCTGTCCATTACATTATCAAATTATTCTGCTATATTTTCTAATATTTCACTTATCGCTACAAATTTCTATTTTATTTTTTGGCTTTTAATATGCTTCGTATAAAGATCTTAGTTTTGTTCTGCTTAGTACTGTATAGTCTCTAAAAATAATGTTTAGGTTACTAGAAGTAAAATAACTCATTTTTAAAGAATGGAATGGGACTATACACATGCTAACCTTTGTTTCCTTATCCAAGAACAGCTAAAAATGTAAAAGTAATTAGTTCCTTTGAAGTCATTTGTAGTGAATTTGATTGTATGTATCTTCAGTTTTGAAAGGTTGAAATTAATTCTGGTCTGTAGTACACTGGCTTCTCCACCTGTCCTCTGCTTTCTGTATTCTTTGGCCATAGTTGATCTATTGTTACTATAAAAATGATAAAATAGGGACAGAAATTTAAAATTAAGTCTTAAAAAATACATCAAAAAGCTTGGGAAATATAATTCTTTCATCCATAACTATGTACATTTGTGATGTGTTTATTACATGTCTGTGATTTTTCTTTCTTTTTTTTTTATTGTGTTTTTTTTTTTTGTGTGTGTGTGTGTGCGTGTGTGTGTGTGTGTGTGTATGTGAATGAGTATTGACAAATACCAGGTCGATTCTGTTTTGTCATGATTGTTGAGAAATGGGAAGTTATCAGAAAATAGATTTGACCACATTTGAAAATTGCCTAAAGTTTTATATTCTTTAGATAATCTGAGAATATTCAAGTAAGCACAGTCAGTGCTTTTCCATATATATATTTACATTTAATCATGTGATATGTCTCATTTCTTTTAGTATTAAGTCATTAGCATAGTAAGTGTTACTATTTTGGTTACTTATTAGAAGAATCACCTTTTAAAACTGAAACATTATGCAAAGATTCATTACCTTAACAATTTAAAAAATAATTTTGAGAGCCAATTAAGTCTAAAACTACCTGTAGTCAGCAGAACTTTGACATTTGCTAAAACTTTGTGAATAAAGTGCATTAGTTGCCATCCCAGATTTTTAGCATTCGGATCATTTTATCATTTCTTGACTGATAATATTTATGAACATGAATGCAATTAAACGTTCTGTTTCTATAGTTGTTTTTGGTTGTTATTTGTGTACTGATGTTCTGTAGGCATGGGAAGTGGTAGTGCTGGAAAAGAAGGGGGGCCGTTTAAAGCTCTTTTAAGACAGCAGACTCAGTTGGCATTGGAGCAGAGGGTAAGAATCTCTTGACCTTTTTTATTCTTACATGTTAATGTGATTTTATTATCCTTTGCTTTCATGTTCTTCTGTACTTTCATAAATTGTTTTTTGGTTTCCATAATAATGCAGTTTCATTATCCAAAATATATTTAAGGTATCGAAGCAATTTGTTTATGAATAACTAGTTGTGATTTAGAATAATTCTGTGTAACTATTTCTGTCTTATCTTCCAATCTTTTATTAAAAATATTCTTTTTGGAAATATTCATTGAGTGCTTAAGTTATCTCTAATTTTCCATTAAAGTTATAATAGAGAAAAGGAAATGGTAGACAGCTTTGCAAAAAAATTTTTCAGTGGTATTTTATTAAATATCATTCTACTGTATAATAATTTATTGCTGAGATTATTTTTTTCACTGACCAATCTGTTAGGAATAAGAAATGCACATGTTTTATACTTTTACGGATTATATAAATAATGTAGTTATTCAGTATAGCACATCTATTTTAATTATTATAAATTGAATATTTTGTTATATTTGTTGAGTGGGAAAATGATTAGTTACAGTTTTTGGATGATTTCTCTCTTCTTTTTTTTTTTTTTTGTTTTTTTTTTTTTGAATAAACTTCCTTGCTAAGGGAGGATCGCCTCGTAGGTTCTGTAGAAGGCGGGTATGTTTCTAAACATGTGTGAGAGCCTATTTCTTGTATTAGAAGCTTTCCTAGTTTGAATCTTGGTTATTTAAGTTTTATTTAAGCTTTTAACAAATGTTGCTAGCTTTTTTTTTTTCATAATGCAAAGTTTTTTTTTTGTTGTTGTTGATTTTCATATAGTAGCACTGTAAGGCTCATGTTCCTTTTTGTACTAACTAATACAATGCATGATTTATATGTCATGTCACTTATTTCAAGACACAATTCTATAGCTTTCATTATGTCTGATTTGAAAGCTATAAAAATAGAATTTTCTTTTACATGTTCCATTTTACAACAGCATTTGGGAGAAAAAAGGAAAAACACTGTAAACACATGTATTTTATTAAAAAAAAAGGTATTTCTTTTGTAGGGGTTGATTCTTTTGAATAGTGTTTTTCATATCCTATTATTAGAAAATAAGATGAGAGTTTAGCTTCCTAGACTTTTTTCCTTATGCTGAAAGTATTGAGTCATTGGAAAAGTCATGACAGATTTTTGCATAGGAAAACATAGAAAAATAGGTCATGACTTTCCTGATGGCCTAGTATCTGCGTATGTACTTTTACTTTTTAGACACATCTGGAGAGACTAGAGCTGAACTAAGCAGAGTAATGTTACTTCCCCTGTGCCCCATCTTTGTTTTATACCCTGTCAAGCAACAGTTACTTGTGAACTAGCTGCTCTCACACCTTGCAGGCTTACCAGTTACTGCTACCAAAAAACCCACCTATGAATTCAAGTCATCTGTTAAAATCAGATATATAAAAAGACTAAAACCATGGAAGAGAAGGAGGTCAGAGTGACAGTCTATGTGTACACTTAGCATTTTTTAGTCCAGAAGCTCTTACCTCATCCCAAATTCTGTTTTACATTCCCCACAGAGTCTCTCACACTAGGAATATATTTTCTTGTCATCGAATTACCATTCCAGAATTCACACAACTTGAGTTGCCTTGAAATTTGATATAATGGGATTTTTTTAAAGAATTTTTTTTTACTTAATTTTATTTATTATTATTATTTACATTTGCTATAGGACATATGTGCTCACCAGAGAGAGACAAAGAGAGAGAGAGAGACAGAGAGAGAGAGCAAGAAAGTAAGAAAGCAAATCTGCAGGTCCAGGACACGAACTACAGTTGGCCATGTGGGAGTCTAGCACCCTAATGACTACACCACCTCTGGCCCCGATATAATGGGATTTTGCCTGTATATTGTTTCTGTGACTTTACTCTCCAAGAATCTATCTTGCTATAAAGGAAGGAAAAATATAGATCAATGAAAATTTTTCTGGATTTAGTGTGGATAAAATTTGTGTTTTCAATGATGCTTTAAAGCATTCTTAATATTTTGGATGCATTAACACGTTGAGCATACGTACCTAGGCAATCTTCATGGAATTAATGGCAAAGGAATGGAGAACAATAGTTTGATTTACAGTTTTGTAAATCCTAAGTTGCCAGTGCATGCATTACTTCAGAGTAGTAGTTACTTGGGTTTAGGAGACACTTCTTCACCCTGTGTACACAGTAAATAGCAAAAGAATGATCATTTTTGGCTTTCTTATTGACTTATGGCTCCCAGGGCTTTAGTTTTGGGGAAAATTTACACAGAAGTATGAAGAATTCTCTCTCTATGTGTTCAGCTATGCCTTAGTTCTGTCTACTTGCACACACTTCATTTTAAAATACTTGTTTTTTATTATTTACCTCCCCTGCTAAACCTCCTTTAATACAGTATGTGGCCTTGTGTTTTTTTCCCTTGAGAGGAAAGTTTACTTGCCCAACCTCTTTTATTTAATGGGTTATTCAAGTTTCAGTTTTAAAAAATAAAGTGTTACTCTTGTCTCACAAAAGCATTAAAAAACAAGTTTATAACATCTTGACAATCGGTGCAAGAATAATGGGAGAAAAGACACAGAAATAAGTTTAGGTTCCACTTTTCAACTAATTGACATAAAACAAATAGGTTATTGAGACTCTTCTTTGACCTGTAAGAAAACAGATATTTTTCAGATTCTGGGATGATGATCTTTTTCTTCAGTAAAGAAATATATTTGACCATAGACGCTTCCTTTTAAAATACCTATCAGTAGGGCCGTCAGGTGGCGTGGTTAAGGGCACTGGACTCTCACATGACCAACAGCGGTTCAAATCCTGGACCTCGCGGTTTGTTTTCTCATTTTCCCTCTCTTTCTCTCTCTGTCCCTCTCTGTTTAAATTAAAATAAGTAAGTAAATAAATAAAACTTAAATAAAATAATTCTTTTAAAAATTAAAATAAAATACCTATTAGTGAGGAACACACTTTGGGAAATACTGATATAAACTCTTTGGTAAATTATAATCTTTTCAGAAATGGTAAAGTTGTACAATAAATTATATTAGGAATCAGGCTTGGGATTTTATTTCTAGAAAGTTTACTCTGTTTTCTTGAGATAATAAAAAACAGTATTTGATATTAAAAAAAAACTGAATATGTTCTAAGAAAAATCCTATTTAAATCTTTTAAAAATAATTGTTTAACTTTTTATCATTATTATTATTTTTTAATTTGACCAAGAGGGACAGAAAGAGAGAGAGAAGGAAGGGGAGAAAGCAAGCTGGCAGGTAAAAGAATACTCCCATTGTGTTCTGATGATTTTTCAGCTAGCCTGTTTTTGAGCACACACTGGGAAATCTTTTTATGCTATATGTACTTAGCTTTTGTCAAAATATCAACATAAAGCCTATCTAGACGCCAGAGGGAAAATACTTTAAGGACTTTCTTGAAAAATTTTTTTCTATAGTTTCTAAAATTCACATTGAAACATTGAAAGCAGGATGTGCCTGGTCTGACCTTCAGGAAGTCCTTTCCAGTGAAGAAAATGTATAAATTCATCAGGTAATAAGCTAACTATAGATTAAAGTCAAGTCTTTAACTTAATGTTTTAACCAGAAATGACAAAGGAATTAGATAAGGTGTATTGATTAGAAAGAGCCAAAGAATAGAAGTTCCTCCATATGTCACTTTTTGCACACAGCACCTCCCTAAAACATAAAGATCATAGTTCCTCTCTCTCAGGGTGTGGGGAAGATTGTAAAGCATAGTTTTGAAATACTTCCTACAGGGCCTGGCATATGTTAAGTACTGGACAGTAGTTGCTGGTGGTGAGAGTGGAGAGGGGAGATGTTGGTACTTAACAGTCCGCTCCAGATATCGGCTGTATGTCTTCCAATCAGAGAATTGTCTGAAGATGGGGTTTGCTTAAATAACAGTGCCACTTCTATTTACTCTAGGTTAAATTTCATGTTTTAAAGTGAAATGGTGAGCTGATAAGTGAACTGGGACATGTAAGACAGAGTTTAAGTTGGCGGAGTGGGTCTCTTGCCTGTGTGGTCAGTATGGCTGTTTCTGCTCTCACCAGCTTCAGTGTGATGCTTTTGCTGCTGTTCCTTTATCCCGTCACCCAGATTCATCAGAAAAGTAAAGGTTCCTGAATAGAGGGATCATTTAGGTTCATTTTTTTCATACTTCAGTAAAATCTTATAGGCAGATGTTTTGTAATATGTGAATGCACCTAATTTAGTTCCTAGTTTTAAAATGAAGTACTTATTTTACACTTAACTTACAAGCATATTATCTTCAGTGCTTCTTATTTAGATATTTAGGAAACTTCAGTATGAATATTGTATGTAAAGGGCTTTTTTTTATTCTATGGGACTGTTGCATGCCCCAGATATTTTGAGTTCGTTTAAAAATTTAAGTATTCTTAAAATTTAAAAGAAAAACTAAAAAATACCTAACTCATTAGGAAAAATACATTTTGAAACATAAGCAAAAGCTTATTAATAATTTTTCATTTAAAACTTATATCAGAAAAGTTCAGATAGAAATAAGAATGTATTTTTACTAAATGTTTTCTATTATATTTAGATGATATAAACATATTCCCCTTCCATTCTCTCCCTCTCCTTTTGCTATTCCTGACATCTGGGCAAAACCTAACCACTTCCGTAGACTAGTTTTTACTCTTTCTTTCTTTCTTCTTCTTCTTTTTTTTTTTTTTTTTTTTTGCATAGTCTAGATTTGTCTTGCCCTTGTTCATTTGAAGATTGGTTCAAAATTCTGAGTTTATTTTTAAATACACACACAAACACACACTTTTTTTATACTCTACCTTAATGGATCAGTGAAGTGTGTAGTATTGATTGCCTTTATGCTAAATGATTCCAAGGTGCTATGCTTTGTGAATTATGCTTTTGTAAGCTTGTATTCGCCATGCTTTAAGCAGCCAGTCAGTAATACTGCTGCTTTTAATGTGCCTGCTTTTAGTATAGTCTCTTTCTCTCCCAGCTTTTATTTGTTGTGTTTAAAATGCTATGATCTAGAAAATAAAAGAATGATGAATTTTAGAATTCTGTGTTTTTAAAATATATATTTATATTATAACTACTACAGGTTAAGTATCCTTTATTTGAAATGCCTGAGACCAGAAGTATTTTGAATTTCTAATTTTTGGGGGGATTTGTGGATGTTTGCATATCATAATAAGATATTTTGGGGATGAAACCCAGGTCTAAACATAAAATTTATGTTTCATAAGCACTTATAGATATCCTGAAGATACATTTATACAATATTTGTAACATCACGTGACCTATCGCTAGGTCAGATACAGAATTTTCCACTTGTGAGATCATGTTGACACGCATAAGTTTTGCATTTTGGAGCATTTTTAGATTTCCAGGTTAGGGGTGCTCAGCCTGTATATTTCTTATTACAAATATGATCTGTGGATCTCCTATGAATAAAGCATATGAGCCATAGTTCTTGGAGCCATAGCTCTTCTTTTGACTGTCAAAAGCCCTATTTTTCTTATTTTCCAGTTCTCAGTTATATTCAGAATAGCTGAGACTATTGATAAGTTTCTTCCAATTTAGTGAGCCACATGAGTCCTGTAATCAAACACGTTAGATATCAAGAATAAAGCTTGGAAGAACTTGTGGGATTTTTTTTTTTTTTTGAGAGGTTTTTTGCTATAGGGCACGTGCGCTTGCCAGACAGACAGAGAGAGACATAGAGACAGAAAGCAGGAAATCACCCCCCAGGGGGGATGGCCACGCCGCAATCCCTTCTCCTCCATTCTCCTCTCGGGATCTTGGGCACGCACGCACACGCGCCCGGCGTGAGTTTAAGCCACCGGGTCCGGGACGCAAACCGCGGTCGACCACGTGGGAGTCCAGCGACATAGCCATTACGCTAACTGCTGGTCCCAAACTTGTGGGATTTTATTGCCTCCCCAGTTTTTATCTTTATACGTCTCTCCTTAATGTACACTTAGGTACTTGGATTTGCACCTGCTGCTGTTGTTAGAGTAAATAATTGCACTCAGTGTTTCTCTTCCTGCCTTAACTTGACATTCGCCCTTATCCTCTCTTGCATTCCTTACCCCACTTTCTTACCCCACACTGCTCATTCTCTTGTTCTCACTCCCTAAGTCCCATTTTCTTTCAAATATATCTCTGGCTTTTAAAGTCTTTATCAGTAACTTATTTTATGTGTGTGTGTTTGTGTGTGTGTGTGAGAGAGAGAGAGAGAGAGAGGTGGAGGGGCATCGTCACCACTGAGAAATATGTAGATAGGGACAGTGCGCCCTCCTACCTCATTGCGAAGTGGCATCAGAGTAGGAGGTTTGGAAGAAGTAAAGAGTGAGTGCATCAGTTATCTCAAATTGGAACTCTAAGAACATCTTTTCTCATTGAGGATTGATTAAAAGGGTATTTGAGTTCTGTATAGAATTGTTTATATGGGAAAAAGGATTTGGAACTCTAAATATTTAAGAAAACTAACTTAAAAAGCATGTGTTATGTTGATGAATATCCTCGTATTTCAAAGGATAGAACATATTTCCTTATGACAAGCTTTTAACAAGCATATGGTCAGTTGTATTTTTCCCCATTCTTTCTACTAGGAATTTCCATTTTTTACCTTGACGGCATTTCCTCCCGGATTTCTTGTGCATGTTGGGGGTGTTGTTAGTGCACGTTCTGTGAAGCTTTTGGATCGTATCCACAATCCTGGTAAGTTCTTTAAAACTTTATTTTCAATATTCCTATAAAGTGTGATTATAAAATTGATTTTTATAATTTTTTTAGCCAAACCTATCTGAAAAGAGAAATGAAAAGAAAGTGTAAACTGACATGTTACTTTAAAATATTTGCAGTAATTGTAATTAAAAATAAACTAAGTAGAAGTATATTTTAGTTACTTTTCTGTATAGAATACAAACAACCTTGATTTATTTTTGGCCAAGGTATCACTTGGAGAGAATCCTTAAATAACTTTTGAGTCAGCTATGATTTTGAACCTGGGAGATTAAAAACAATAAATCACAAGTTGATCATAATGAGTATTAACTTAAGATGTTAATTTTTTTCCTCTAGCAGTAGTTTTTTTTTTTTTTTTTTCTTTTTTTTTGGAGAGGTTTTTGCTATAGGGCGCGTGCGCTCGCCAGACAGACAGAGAGAGACAGAGAGATAGAAAGCAGGAAATCACCCCCCAGGGGGGATGGCCACGCCGCAATCCCTTCTCCTCCATTCTCCTCTCGGGATCTTGGGCACGCACGCACACGCGCCTGGCGTGAGTTTAAGCCGCCGGGTCCTGGACTCGAACCACGGTCGACTACGTGGGAGTCCAGCGACATAGCCATTACGCCAACTGCTGGTCCCTAGCAGTAGTTTTTTTATAGGTTATTTAATTTCTTTGTTTCTAAAAGTAGTATTCTTTTGAAATCTAGTTGTAAACATTGTGTGGTATACAAGAGGACTTCAAAAAGTTTGTGGAAAAATAGAATTAAAGTACAGGTTTATTTGGTAGAAAAGTATTTTTCATAATATGCATTTTCTGGTAATTTTTGAAGACCCCTGCGTATTTACAAATTAACAAAAAAACTAATATCTACTTTAGTTTCTTTTATGTAGCTATTTGTTCTATATAAGCAAATGAGTAAGAATAGTAGCTCATTTCTTTAAAGAATGGGGCCATAATTATTAAAAAAAAAAAAAAAAAAAGATAGCCCAGTAATTTCAGTCTCTTGGGTTAGAAATTCTCTGATGTTTTTTCTGAATCTAACATAGGTGTCATAAATGGTAGAAGCTTTTTTTTTTTTTGGAGAGGTTTTTCGCTATAGGGCGCGTGCGCTCGCCAGACAGACAGAGAGAGACATGGAGACAGAAAGCGAGAAATCACCCCCCAGGGGGGATGGTCATGCCGCAATCCCTTCTCCTCCATTCTCCTCTCGGGATCTTGGGCACGCACGCACACGCGCCCGGCGTGAATTGTAAGCCACCGGGTCCGAGACGCGAACCGCGGTCGACTACGTGGGAGTCCAGCGACATAGCCATTACGCTAACTGCTGGTTCCCAATGGTAGAAGCTTTTTATACGGAATGTGTTCTTGCATCTCTTATTGAGTCATCTCAGTTATTTGCACGTCAGTTATTTTGATGACATATTAAACCTGAAGTTTTACCTGGTATTCTTATTGGCTATATGTACACATACATTTTTTTAAAAATTTGAATTGTCACTTCCAATAACCACTTCAGGAGGCTTACACTAACATTTTGAAAAGAAGAGCAAAATACTTTGAAATTATTGGATGGAAAAACAGGTAATGATTTGGAGGACACAGATTATTACCATTCTTTAAAGTTTTTTAGTAACTTAAATCTGTGCCCTATGGTTTGATGTCATTTGAGTTAATTACAGAGAAGCAGAATGAATTCTTCTAGATCCCGACTGAGATTTTAGAAAAGTAGTATTAGCCTGGATTTTCTGACTCTACAGCTGAGCTAATATCTTATAAACACTAGTCTCTTTTTCTTCTCTCATTTCCCCTCAACTGTTTGTTATTTTTCTGGTCAGTTTAAGATCTTTTCTTCATTATAGCATTTGTATATTCTGCAGTATTTAAAGGAAAATTCTGATCGACACTAGTTTAATGTATTGAGATGTTAAAGACTCTGTGAAGGAAGGTCTACGTGTTTGTGTTAGAAACATGAATTATTTGGTTAGTCCAAGGAAATCCTGAGCTAAGATAGCTGACATTGACTGTGTGAACCATGGCTACTTACCTATGTTTCTATGGACCAAAATATGACTAAAATGTTTTAATAGCGGACACTTACTAATATGATAGCTCCATCAGTGCTTTCAGGAATATATTCAGTTGTTGACGATGTCTTCTATTTACTATAAACATTTTGATTTTACTTTATTTCTTCCATGTACTCTGAGTAAACTGTAGAGTCTGGAAGAACAAATGAAATTTACTTAAATAAGTATAAGTAGAGAGCTATATTTAAAATCTTGCTTCTTTTTACAAAAAAAAAAAAAAAAAAATGAAAACAAAAACAAAAAACCCACCAAACTGCTCTTTGGGGTTTATTTTACCTGCTAGTTCAGTCAGGCTGTGTATGAAGTGTAAGAATTCAGGCTGAGGGAAGAAAACTGGAATCCTTATTACAAAGGGTGTTTGTTTATTGTAATTACAGTGCATTATCCTCGCTCCCTCAGTTCCTTTCAGAATATTTTTTCAATTCACATTAGAGATTCTCAGTTATTTCTAGATTATTTCCCAAAAAGTTATGGACATATACATATAAATGCTTTTAATGTATGAGTTATAGCTTTATTTTGTTTTACTTTCAGTTAAATACATATTAGTATATACTAATCATTCCAATATTGTATTATTTTGATTTATGATATCATGTTCTTTGGATTGCTTTTATATGTGTATTATGCACTGAAAAAAATTATTTTAAGAACATTTATTAGTCTCTAGACTTCTTAAATAATTATGAAAAATTATTAATTTGTTGAAAAAAGCTGAACGTTAAACAAAACAAAGCTCTAGATTAGCATCTATGATAATGATGCGTTAATCTTGTGACACTGAGTTACTCTATTGTGAGAAATTTATGATGGACTGAGATGCATGTGCTAATGTTAAAAATGTGTTTGCACTCTCAAATGAATCTTGCAGCTATTTTTGGCTAGTAAATACAAGAAAGTTTTATTTCTCTCTCAGTGTAGAAGGCAAAAAAAAATCTTATTTTAAAACCACTACCACCTGCTAAGTCTATGGATTATTATTTTGGAGTTTTATAAAGAACTTCCTTTATTGTTAAATATTAAGCAAACAGGAACATACAAGGGAATAAATGGGGTGGTTTTAAAAATCAAGGTAATTTCCTTAAATGATTAGACTAGTTAATGTTAGATTACTGTAGCATGCTTCTTCTTCCCTCTCTATATCTATTTCTTATTAACTCTGCTGTCTGTGTCTTTCCAGTTCCTGTCGAGTGGTGTGGTCAATTGTGTTCTTGTTTGTAGTGTTTTTTGTTTTATTCCTACTATTCTGCACCTAAAACTGATCTACTAATTTGCTGTTTTGAACTCAGCCTTTGTCGGAATTATGGGTAACACAAGATCTTACAAACTACTAGACTGGAATAGTTTCAATTCAGGTATTTTAATGGTCATTCAGTACTACATATGCTGACAAAAATTATGGCAGCTCAGTGAAGTTTTTAGAAATGTTCTAGAATAAATAGATTTGCCAATTCAATTATACTGATACATTCTGCAATACATATATAATAATTCTTGTAATTTCCATGAAAATGCAAATCTAAAAATGTATTAACTAAAATGAATTAACCAAACCATAGAAATATCATAATTTATGAGTGACTTTTTTAGATAATTAACTTTCTCAGAGATCATTTAAGTGATATTTATTATATTTGGACAGTTTTGTTTTCATACCTGGTAAGTGACATAGGAATTAGCTTTATGATTAAGCAAATATTTTTTAATTGTAAGTATTGAATGACTAGTTGATAAATTACTTAAAGTATATTTAAATTGCATATTTAGATTTGAATAGAACATAGTTAGTATTCTATAAAATACTATAAAAGTGTAACTGTTAGCATTTTTATTTATAATTCTAGAAGTGTTCCAAAATCTGGTAACTAAGAGCAAATTTTTGAGAGGATTAACTGCTTTTTTAAGCTTTCCCTTTTCCCTTTCCATATGAAAATATAATTTTACATATGGAGATAGTTGGTAGCTTTTAAAGAAACAAATTAAGGTTGACAACTTTACAGCTGATGATGTGTTTAGTGTCAAACCAATTCAGTTTTCTTTGTGATAAACACATATTCTTTTCATAATAGAGTCGTTTGGACTCAGTATCGGTCCATGATACTTTGCCTAGAGAAATTTTCCAGTTCCTGTGTGAGAAAGTATATCTTACAGAAAAATAGAAACAACAAGGGTCTTAACATTTTAGATAATATCCCATAATCTTTTCAGTATTGCAAAGTTTGTTTTGCTCTTCAGAGTCCGAGAGTAAGTTCTGATGTAAGTAATGCTTATTTACCTATGAAGTAACTCCTATTATCATTGCAGATTTTACTCATTTCAGTCTGATAAACAATCTGATCAAGTCAAGCTTTGCATATGTGGAATGGTTATCAAGCCATAATTTTGTAGGAAAAGTCTATTTCTTACCTTAGATTTTTCCAGCATTATGTTATAGATCAGAGTTTAAATTGCCATTTTTTAGTGTAGTATTTTATAATTGATTTTTAGTGAGAAATTTAAAAATAACCTGCTGGATTCATTTTACAAAAGTAAGAATATTCTTTTAAAAAGTAAGAATACAGGGATATATTAGCATAGCAGAAAAAGAAAAGGGTAGGCAGAAGGAAAATATTGATTGGGGCATGCTGACCTCCTGTTGTATAATTAGGGTGTTGGATTCCCACATGGCCAACCATGGTTCAAGTCCTGGACTAACAACTTGAAAATCATTCTACACTCTTGGGCATGTGTGTCCAGAATCCCAAGAAGAGAATGGAGGAAAAGAGATTGTGATATGGCCATTCCCCCTGGGGAGTAGTTTCTCACTTTCTCTTTCTCTGTCTCTTGTCTCTTTAGCAAGTTCATGCACCCTATGACAAAAACCTAAAAAATAAAAAAAAAATGAAAATGGATTGATCAAAAATAATGTAATGAACTGAAATCTTGTCAGGATAGAGAGTTAAGGTGAGATGTTTATTGTTCAGGTGATGAAACAAGTCTTGGCAAATCGAAAAGTCAACAATTAAATCTTGTAGACGTACTAAAGACATCATCTCAAGTCAGCAGTATTTACAGTTTGGCAAGGAGAAACATGGTTGAGGAGCAGTATATCTTGCCATCATTTAAGGTGATGTTTGGTAGGAAGTTTATGAAGAGAAAAGATAGATATAAGTCACAGAACATTAAATAACATAAAAGATGACTCAGTTTTATGATCTGAGCATTAAAGCTTCCTAAGGATATGAGGTGACTTCAAACTGTAAAGAAATGGCATTAAAGTTCATTTTGGTGCAAAAAGTTTTTGAAATTGATGTGTAGGTTTTTTTCATAATAGACACTTTCTTTGAACTTTTTGAAGACCCTTCATATTAGTATATAAACTTTTGATTGAGGTATTTCTTGGTAACAACTGGTACACCTTCAGAAATAACACTGATTTTGCTATTAGTTTAGGCAAAATAACTTGATAATTCTGAGAAAAATGTGACATATTTGGTAAATATATTCAAATCACTTACGTATTTTCTATAATTTGGAAATATTTTCCCATTACTATCCTATATGGCCATAGAAAATTAAGAATTGACCACATTAGTAAGAAAAAACATTGTTGATATTATTTTATTAATGCTAAAATCATACATTCATAGTATATTCCCTGGGTTCCCTGAAATTATGTTATATGATGCATCATCAACTTAATACTAGGCTTTCAAGAGAAAAGGAAAAGAAACACTGCCATATTAAATATTATTAGGCGTTCTCATTTCAGCAACATTAAAATGTGGAAAGATACGGAGAAAATGTCACAATGAATTCATAAAATATATATCATGCAAGCATATATTAGAATCTGTTTTGTGCTGTACAGTTTGCTAGATACTAGGATGCCAAGATGCCGGTCCCTCTGCCTTCATGAAGCTCCTATTCTTGGAGGACAGAAAGAGCATTGCATGATTTTCCTGTGCGGTATGGTATAATACAAGATACAGAGTTAAAAAGGAGAGAGAGCTTCATGAACTCTGTGTGTTAGGGAAGCTTATAGAGCTGTTAATTCTTGTACTCAGATTTGAAGGATATTGAGGAGAGTCAGATAGATTTATATCTCAGGCGGCATATTTAGATCCAGGTTAATATAGACTTCTAGCGTGATTCTGAAACTTCTGGCATTTTTAAGACAGAATCTTAGTCAGTGCTTGGTTGATAATGTTTACATAGTTACTTCATAGATCTCGGTTAGTTTAGCTTTCTTTTCTGTCTCCTTTTTCCTACCTTGCTATTTATATAGCAGAAAGAAGGGAACTCAGTATCTGAGAATTTGTTTTGAAAGTTTTTCCTCTTACTTTGCTTCTTATGTTTCACCTTGGTAACAGACTTTGAGAAAGGCAAGATTAATAATCTTCCTGGAACATGTAGCATTTCCACATCTTGTATGTGACATGTCAGGGACAGTAGGGCATAGATGTAGGACAGGTAGCCCATGGTTAATGTTTGCATCAGATCATTGACTGTAGGATGAAGAATGGATTTAAAGGTCATGAAATGAGAGACAGGGAAACCAGTTAGTGGACTCCGTAGTAGTCCTGGCCAAATAGCATTTCCACATCTTGTATGTGACATGTCAGGGACAGTAGGGCATAGATGTAAGACAGGTAGCCCATGGTTAATGTTTGCATCAGATCATTGACTGTAGGATGAAGAATGGATTTAAAGGTCATGAAATGAGAGACAGGGAAACCAGTTAGTGGACTCTGTAGTAGTCCTGGCCAAATAGGTGACCTAGGGTTTAGTGATGATAGGAGAGTTAATTTTATCAAGCATAATATGTACCAGGTTCTTTCCTGAGTGTTTTAGAAAGTAGGTCGTTTAATCCTCAAACAGATCTCTGGGTCAGGCAATAATCCCATTTTCTTTTTTTTTTTGGAGAGGATTTTTGCTATAGGGCGTGTGCGCTCGCCAGACAGAGAGAGAGAGACAGAGAGACAGAAAGCAAGAAATCACCCCCAGGGGGATGGCCACGCCGCAATCCCTTCTCCTCCATTCTCCTCTCAGGATCTTGGGCATGCACGCACACGCGCCCGGCGTGGTTTAAGTCACCGGGTCTGGGACTCGATTCGCGTCGACTATGTAGGAGTCCAGCAACATAGCCATTACACTAACTGCTGGTCCCAATAATCCCATTTTCTAGGTGAGCAAATGAAGCAATAGTTTTCTCAAGGTGAATAGTTAGAAATTGAGCCACAATTTGAACCTGAGTACTCTGTTCTCAGGCCCTACACTCTTAACTGTTAGTTAGTGAAATACTTATCAGCAATACTTAGTAACAGTGGAATGTGGCATATGAAGCAGGCTCTTGTGAGCTTTTAGCTGAGAGAGAGAGAAATTATCTTACATACCTAAAAGTCTAAAATTTTAGAGACCAATTAAGTCCTGTTATTTGGAAGAAACTCAGGTTTGGGAGTTGAGTTGTAAAAATATTTTAATAGTTCTAGTTCATTGTTTCTCAAATGGGTATAGTTTTGTTTGTTTGTTTGTGTTTTTTAATAATGGCTTTTTTTTTTTTTTTCCATGAGAGAGAGCAGTTGGTACCCCGAACAGTCTTTACACTGTGGGCCAGTCCCACCCTCAGTCAGTGCAGATCATGGGCACACACCTGCGCACCTGGTGTGCAGAAGGAGGCCTGGGATGTAAACTAGGAGCCTTCCGTGTAGGTCCACATGTGATACCACTGTCCCATTATTTGGACCTAATTTGTTCTTTTATAAGTTACTGCTAAAAGTATTTCTGAGTGGCCCATGCATAGATTTTTAATAGTGGTCTTAGCATACTTTAGGAAACTTTGCTATTCTTTTTCTGTATACCATGATGCATGTCAGTTTAGATATTTTTTTTTTTTTTTAGGAAGTGGTAAGAGGAAATACAGTTGTGTAGCTTAGCTTTAAAATGTAGTCATATATTGATTTGAACTAGTTTCCAAACTTAGACAATCTTTTTGAACTGATGTTTTAAGTTCTGAGTTAGTAAAATTAGTTGTTGAAAGTGAAATAAAGTTTTTTCTTTTAATTTCCTCTGTGAGAAAGAGAGAGAGGGAGGCAGCCACCACCAGCAAAGTCTTAATGCCACGATCCACCCCCAGGTTCCAGCTGGCCCTTATCATGAACGTGCATCTTGTTATAAACTTGTAGTAGTGATAAGGCAATCTTTAGTGGTTTGGAATTAGAAAGTGATATTCTTTTTTGTTAGTCATCAGAATTGCAGTTGTTTAGAAAATTTATGTTATTTGGCAGCAGAAATGAATACTTCTGAGTCACCCGAACCTTACACAGTGAGGTTGAAGTGGTTGTTCTGGTCTCTGTTGTCAATCAAGACTAAATGAGTGGTTGCAATGCGGGAAAGACAGTAGCTAAGATTTGGAATCATTTTTGTGACATTTGTAAATTATACTTGTTCCTATCCGTGTCCTAAAGATAAATGTTTTCAATAAAATACAAACCAATGTGCCTATACTAGCTTAATTATGGAAAAAAAAATTCAGAAACTGAACATCACTGAAAATGTGTAATAAATGCTTAAATAATGAGTATTATGTTGGCCCACCTTAGTAAACTGGAGAGGTATTGGGAAAAGAATTAATAGTTAAAACTCCTAGAAAAGGTTGGTTAGCATAATTACTGCTTTACAGAATTTTTTACATTTTTTAAAAAAAATTTTTATGTAGGGGATGGGCTCTCATGGGAGAGAGACAGAGAAAAAGAGAGAGAAAGAAAGTGAGAAACCACTCCCCCCAGGGGTGATGGCCATGATTTAGTTCCTTTCTTTCATGCTCTTGGGATTTTAGGCACACATGCACACGCACCTGGCGTAATTTTCAAGCTGCTGGGTCTAGGACTAGAACCACTCAGCTGGCCATGTGGGCTCCAGCTGCCTTAACCTGCCCACCACCTGCTGGCCCCTTTACAGAGTATTTTTTCACAAAATGTGAGTAGCCTTATGTGTAAGGAAATATATTTAACAAATATACATATCAGTTTGCTCATCTAAATTAATATTTTAAACTTTTTTTTTAGTTTTAAGTAAAAATCCTTTATCCAGTGGATGTTTATGGAGTACCTCCCATGTGTTGAGCTCTGTGTTGGGCACTGGGCACACTACTGAAAACCCACACGCTTTTTCATACGCGCATTCTAGGTGAATTCTGCTGTTTTGGTGTGTGTATTAGTTAAGGGGAGATAAGTGGTAGGCTGTCTTGGAATTTGAATTCTGATGATTTCAGCAATTATTCTTTGTACTGTATCTGATGGGTACTCATAAGCAGATATGCAAACTAAGCCTAAAATAGCTAAGCAGCTTTTACTTCTTAGCATTTTAATAAGATTTTCAGGAAGTAGAATTCAAAAAGGCATAAATATAGCTTATGTATGGGAGCTTTGCAGTTGGGTCATCGGAAAAGTCATGATCATTTTTTGCATAGAAACCAGAAAAATACATCATGACTTTTTCGATGACCCAAAATATTCTAAGTGATTTTAGAAAAGTGAACATCCAGTTACATTTTGCTTATAAAGAGTGAAATTTTACAGTTAAGGGGCTGATTCTATATCTTACTTTGTTTTTATAATTAGTAGACTCCAGTTCAGTTCAACATGGAGTATATCCCAGCTACCATCCTAACACCCCACTTCCTTTCACTTCCTCTGTAGTGAGAGATCTTCTTCCTAGCTGTCCCTGATGACCCACTCCGTTTGAGGCTGTATACTTCCTTGAACCTGAACTCTTTAACTTCTGTTTCATTGGGGGAAATGTATTTTCTTCAAGAGGTTGAAATATTACTGTCAGCTATTTGAGAATATAACTTCTCATGATGTCTTAACAGGATAGATTATCCTTGTATTTAAAACCTATTTGATCCAACCTACACCTTATCTCCTCTTATTCATTTTAAAATTGGATTAAATAACTTTTCCTTTTTTCTTTCAACCAGATTAAAAGATCCTCCAGAGCAGAGTTATTCTCTTCCGGAGCTATGTGAAAAGAGAGCTAAACTTAACATTTCAGGTGGTCAGTGTTCCTCAGTTGCAAGTGTGCAACTGCCTAAAATCTTGAAGGGATTCAGTTCATTAAAGGCATATTATGTTGAGTTGCTCCTTTAGTTTCTGAAATTTATGAACTGTCATTTTAGTAATGTTTACCACTTTCATCTATACTTCAGAAGTAGGATATAAAGCTAAAAAGATGGCAAGATATCGAGCCGTGGCCATGCTCTAGAAAAGTTACAGTAGTAACAGTGAGTTATTTTGATACCAGCACAAGTGTGCCACCGATGCCCCCCAGTGAGGTGTTTGGTTTAAAGCTCGGTTTGTGCCAGTAATTAAAAGGATATATTAAAAGATTTGTGATATTATCTGTGAAGAGTTTTGACCTATAGAAGAAAAACATAAAATAGTATGAAATAGGATTTAGATAATAATCTTTCATTTTTCTTAAAATTATGCCTTTTTTAATAATGATGAATGCTATAGATTTTGGGGAAGAGGATGGTATTTAAAGCGAAGAGGCTTTTTTTTTCTTAACATTGTTGAAATGTTTGTCAAATATGACCTCACATCTCAGCTGTATATGATTTAATTAACTAAGGATTATCCAGCTTCACGTGTGGTGTATATGATTGCCATACGTTTTTAACCAGTCTCTGTTTTGCCTTTTTTATAAGTGTGATAGTACTTTAATTTTGTGCTTTCATAATAGGGTCAATAAAACAGATTCACTAGTGCTTTCCTATAACATGATAGTCAACAAGTTTTAAACCTTAAAAATACTACAGAAATTAAATACTGTCATTTTTCTGAATTTTTTATTGTAGAGAGTTTGGCTGAATTATAATTAATAATTGAAGATTCTCTGGTTCATCTTTGGCATGAGTATAAATAGGCTTTGTGATAAATTTAACTTTAATATTAAATAAATTGATGTTAATTAAGTAATCATAAATTTAATAGCCAAAAAATTCATCCTTTGGCTTCTTGCTTCTAATTGTAGATAATTATCGTTAGTACAATTACTAGTGTGTGATGATCTGCTCCCTACTGTACGCTTGCCTTGCTTCACCGAGAATCTAGGGCCATTACTTTCTGTAACCATTTCAGTGAGCTGCCATAGTTTTCAGTCTGTACTGTCACCTGATCCAAGCATGCGCCAAAATATCCACCGTTTCTGGCTCCTGTATGCTGAATCTGCTTCGCAATCCCTTCGTCCTTTGAGCTTTTGCTTTAGCCAAAAACCAAATTGAAGAAATTCTATTAAGTGTGGACATATGCCATTTGCTTCCTTAGCTCCCATGTTATGTAACTCTTTAGCTATTTATTATACTTGTAAATACGTTATAAATACAGTAATGGCATCCCCGTGTGCAGTTGTGTGGCTCGTGTCAAAATAAAGGCTGCTTGTAAGTTTGTCAGAAGACTATGAATGTTCCACTTGCTCTGCATTCAGCTTTTTTTTGTTTTTTGTTTCTTTTTTTAAATATTAGTCACTTATTCTCATAGTGTTTGGTTTAATTATCTGATTATTTTATGTGTGATACCAAGGTAAGTTTGATGTAAATGAACTTTGTATTCTATGTGGTTACACTCATCTCGCAGGAAATATTACATAGTTTTCCATTTAAATATGCTCGTCCTTTGTAAATAAGTATATTTCAAACTTAAAATAAGTAGCTCTCTCCATTTTTCATTAATCTAAAAAAGCAATGTTGTGGATTACTTCCTGTAAAATTCATTTTTAAAATAGAAAAAATTACCACGCATTACCTACGGTGCAGACGTAGGCAAACCTAATGTGAAAAAATCTATTCTTATAAAAACATAGTATACAGTTTTTTGCTTTAGAAAATAATAAGCTTCCAGAATGGTTTAAAAAGTAAATAGCAGGTCCCACTAGTGAGTTTAAGAAAGTTAGACTTTTAATTTGATGCAGTTTTTCAGCTAAATAATTATTTTCTTAACTGAGATATATTTGTCATTATTTGTTATATGTATTGTCTCAGAATCATAAATAATTTGATAGAGTAGAGCAATTACTTGAATAATAGTTTGTCTTAGCAATACAAACATTTCCTTTTGGTGGATATTCAAATTGGTCCACAAGCATGAATATCTTAGAACACAAAGAGAGATTGTATTGTATCTCTGGTATTAGTGTATCCATTTCAGTTACAAATATGAGGGAGTCCTTTAACACAGTAGTGTATATGCAAAATAAGGCCATCTAGTTGTTTTCACACATTTCTTTAATTGCAACCACCATATTGTAGTCTTTTCTATTTCTCTATCTTCCTTATTTTATCTTGTACTTTGATCTTTCCCTCAGTTTCCTGAAGTTTGCCTTTCTTTCTTCTCTTCTGAAAGAAAGTTTTTAGGGTAGCTCTGTCTTGGATCCAAAATTTTAACTCAAGAGCTGGCTGTCATCATTCGTAGTTCTGCTTTTATCTCCTTCCTTCCTTTCACGGATATCCTCCCTGTGGAGGAAGCAAAATCACATCATAGGAATGTGGGCTAATCACAGGCCTCTTAACCTTTCTTTACTTTGCTGTCTTCACTATTTTACTAGTGAGTATGCTTCTACTTATTTTACTTATTTTGAAAACCATGAAAATTGAATACGTGCTGCAGTTCAGAAATAGAAGGTGTTTGGATTGTTTCAGTTTAATTCATGCTTTTATATAGAAAATTTACAGTCAGGGCTTAGCATCCTACTTAAAGTTGACCAAGTTTTTTCGATGTCAGGTTGTTCCCAAATGGGAATCAGCCACAAAAAGAAACAAATCAGGGTATGCTAACTATAAACTGTTTCTGTTTTTAACATCTTTGCACATAGAAAGTTACTATAAATCCGCAGCTGCTGTTCGCCAATAGTTTGCAGCCACATGCAGGTGACATGCAAGGAAGTATATGGGCCAGATACTCCATTTATAGCTCTCCATCACTGGCCCTGTTGCCCTTCCCTGTGGTCATAAAATACAAACCTGTGATCATAAGCCATTTTTTTAAATTACAGAGCCACATGTGGAATTTATAGTATTATCTCTGAAATTTGTCCATATAGATTAACCAAATTATGTATATTAATCTTTTAACTATATTTGCCTTTTTTTTTTAATTGGCTAGTCCATTTGTCAGGTTGCTTTAGGATCCACCCTTCTGTAGAAGGATGCCCATAGTTGGCTTTCTGTCTTTGAACATTGATAAATCTTTACCTTAAAGGAACCCAGAATATAGTAAGTTGTTAAAAAAAAAAAGATACTAGGAAATGAAATCAGAATTTAAATTAAATTTATGTGTATGGTACAGTTGTTTATTCAGTAAGTTAAAATAGAGGATATTCTGTGTAAAGACTTGAATCTGGAAACCCTTGGGTCTATATTTTAATTTGTCTCTAATAAGGTAATTTTTATAGGTGTCCCTTAAAGTAGTAAAGCAAACAGAGCTGGGTGGTTTGTTTTCCAGCCTGTTTAAAAGGTTTAATGTTTTCAAGAAGTAGCATTTTAAAGACTTGAAGTTGAAAAATCTGTTGTAGAACAATGCTGTTTACCTCCCATGGTATTCTTTGCAAAAACATTTCTTGTTCGTATATACAGGGTGTTATTGAGTAGTGAACTGATTTAAAATTTATTTTCCAGATGAACCAGAAACCCGAGATGCGTGGTGGGCGGAAATCAGACAAGAAATAAAATCACATGCTAAAGCATTAGGCTGTCATGCTGTTGTGGGCTACAGTGAGTCAACTAGCATCTGGTAATGACAACGACTGCTTGATTTTCTAGGTGCCATAATTTAGATCGTCACCTGACAGGGGAAACACTTCATGTAAATATAAAGAAACAGTGAAGTGGTCAGGAGCGTGGGCTTTGGGGTACATCAGATCAAGGTTCATGATTGCTGTGAAACTTAATCTTTGTCAGTCAGTTACTCAGCTCCTCTGAGCGTCAATTTATACATTAAATTGGAGATAATACCACTTCTCAGTTTAGGCTTTGGATGATTAAATGAGAGTATAATATTGTCACATAGCATGCATAACTCTAGGCCATTTTTATTCAAGTTTGTGACTGCTAACTCTTTCCACTGTCACCTTTGGAACCCTTGATCTATTGTAAATGAATTGCCATGAGTCTTTAAAGTTTATCTGTAACCTCACTCTGCCTCCTTTTCCTGAGTGGTAATGTAATTTTCTCCTGCTAACAAACCACCTTTCCTAGCCCCAAGAAAGTAGGAAGGGGCTTTCTTCTGTATTCTTGGGTCTCAATTTCTTTTGCTTCTACCTTTGTTTTTTTTTTGGAGAGGTTTTTCGTTATAGGGCGCGTGCGCTCACCAGACAGAGAGAGACAGACATAGAGACAGAAAGCGAGAAATCACCCCCCAGGGGGGATGGTCACGCCGCAATCCCTTCTCCTCCATTCTTCTCTCAGGATCTTGGGCACGCATGCACACGCGCCCAGTGTGAGTTTTAAGCCACCGGGTCCGGGACTTGAACCGTGGTCAACTACATGGGAGTCCAGCGACATAGCCATTACGCTAACTGCTGGTTCCCGCTTCTACCTTTGTTTTAAATGGCCTCCCTCTCCTTTAAATTTCATGCCAATCTACTATTCTGTTATCTAACTCCATAATATTTTTTTTGCTTCTTAATTCTCTGTTCTCTTCTCCAGTTATATATAATTACATTCTTCTTGGCAGCCAGGTATTGTAGTTTCTTATTCTCAGGTTCTCTGTCCTCACTTTCAACTGTAATTTGGACCTCATTATTGTTTGACTTTAAAACATTTTAAATAAAAAATTTTACTCTCAGACCACAACGTAATACAATTCCACTGATCTTATTTGCTCATTTACACCTAATGTGTTTTGACCCTTATCCTAACCAGTTCCTTACTTTATATTCTGGCTTGCCTTTTTACTCTCCTCCTACTTTCAGCCCCTTCAAAAGTTTATATTTACGTCATCTAGAAACTGTTTGACCTTGTGCTGTCTAATTTTTTGGCTTTCTTTCCTTGGGTAATTCTTCCTGCCAGATTCTCTGCTATTGTGATCATTATTGTGAGAGAAAAATTATTAAACTATAATAAATGAAGCATTACAGATCTATACTATTTAATTTTCTTTGGGCCATTTTATTTTATTTTATTTGTCATTTACAGCCCATGTATTACACTCTGGAATTGTCTTATTCCCATAGTAGCTTTGTGTTATTGCTAACTACTAACTTTGTCAGACATATTCTGCCTTTCTCCATGGGAGATAGTCTTGCTTCATTCATTAGTGCCATACACTTTCAGGTCCTATGGATATGATTTTAAAAGACATCAGATATACTTTCTACTGGAGATTATGATGAATATAATACATTTTAGTACTGAGCTATCTCCAATGCTTTGGGATCCCAGAGGTCTGGAATCCCAGAAGTCAGAAGTAAGATTGGAAGAAAGTAATAGTAAAGTAAGTGATGGTTGCTTTCAATCTTGGGGTATAAATATAAATGATGTAAACGAAGAGAAGAGTCATGGAGTGAAGTTCAAACTAAAGGAATAGTGTGTGAAGGCCGGCCAGAAGGTGTATACTTAGTATAGATGAAGACAGGTCCCAGTACAAGGGTCTACAAATGAATCCAATTAATTTACTTTAAAGTTTTAATTACTGGGACCAACAGATGGCATAATGGTTTAGTTGCTGGACTCCCACATAGTTGACCATGGTTCAAGTCCCGCCCCGGAAACTTGAAACTCATGCCATGCATGTATACATGTGTGCCCCAAATCCTGAGAAGAGAATGGAGAAGGGATTGCAGCATGACCATTCCACCGGGGGGTGATTTCTCGCTCTCTGTCTTTTTGTCTCTCTGTCTCTCTGGCCAAGCGCATGCACCCCATAGCAAAAATCTCTCAAAAAAATGTTTGAATCACTTTGACAGAGGTCATTTTATTTTTCTTTTTAGATCTCACAAATATCTTTGTATTGAAATTCTCATCTTTATTCATTTTTTTCTGTTCTAATCCATCCTCTTTACTGGGTTAAACTCTTTGAAATTCACTTCTGTTCTTGTAACTCCTTGATTCAGAAACCTTCGGTTGCTCCACTTTTTCCCTCCATGTCCACTTACATTGAAGCCTGGCCTCCTGCCAGACTCGGTTCAGGTGTTTGTTTTCCATGTCCTTTTAGGCCTCTGCTCCATTTACACCTGGTTTCCAGCACTTCGTTCCTAGGATGCTACTTTTGTCATTTGCTTTGGATGATCTGATCTAATAATTATTTTGATTGTTTAAATTTTTTAGCATTTGAATTGGTGGTATGTTATAAAGAGTTTCAAAGAATTCTTTTGAAATAGTTTTCTATCATATATATAAAGATGTAGTTTAAACTTCATTTAATATATTTTGGATATTATTTTAAATACCTTTGTAACTTATTTAGATTTAGATTATACAATAGCAATATAGATATTTACATAGTTATACTTTTAGAATTTTAGTAAAACTTAGCGTCCATTTAGAGTATTTTAATATAACTGAATGATTTCTTTATTTTTAGATTCAACAGTATAGTTTGTTATTGCTTATATTTTGAAATATTTCAGTCTTTTAGCCTTAACATATTTTAAAGAGAGCTGTTATCCTTAATAATATATTTCATCATTTTTAAAATCTTTATAAAGAATGTTTGCCCTCTTCATTCTAATCAAGTTATATTTTATTTTGTAACCTAGATTTGGGAAGTAACCCTCCTTCTAAATTTTACTAATATTTAGAAGAAGTCTACCTTGATCTTAAATTTGTCACTCTTGTAATTGTTTCAATATTTAGAATTTCCTAAGGTTATACTGCCTGAAAATATGAACTTGTTCTTTTTTTTTCTTTTGTAGTGAAGAGGTCTGTATTTTATCTGCATCCGGCACGGCGGCTGTACTGAACCCTAGATTTCTGCAAGATGGCACCGTGGAGGGCTGTTTGGAACAGAGGTTGTCATGGCAGCCTGGCTTATTTTCTTTAAGGGCAGGGAGGGGAAAGGTGGACTATTTTTTTACCCCTCAGAGCCAAGATAGTTCTCTATGAGGTGACCTACTGTGGCTCAGTATAGAAATCAGGCCCAAGAATTTCACTGATTTTTGACTAATTTGTATTAAGAAAGAAGTGTTGGTTTCTGCACTACATTACACACATTATTGTTTCTAGTGTCTTGGTAAGTGGCTACTAGTTGAAAAATTCATAGTTACATTTTTCTTGGCTTTGTCACAATACATAAATACTTTATTTGACTTTTTTTTTTAAAGTTTTATTTTATACTTGCCAGAACGAGATGAGGAGAGAGAAGGAAAGTGAGAAATCACCCCTCAGAGGGAAGGACCACACCACAATCCCTTCTTCTCCATTGTGTTCTTGATTAGATCTGTGTTGTACCTTGAGTATGGCAGTCTAGTACAGCAGATGCCATCCCTAGTTGTACAAGAAGAAAACATCTTTTTTTTTCTGCTGTGAAATCATTACTGCTTACTAGGAAAACATTGGAGAATATAGAAGACTAGAAGGAAGAAAAAATTTCCTGTTACTTCACTGTTCAGGGGCAAGCCTTTCTGTACATTTAATATTTGAGATACTTTCATAAATAAAAAAATTATTTCTAAGAATTATTTAATTTAATTTATTTATTATTATATGTTTTTTCAGTTTTCCATAGGGCATGTGCACTCACCAGAGAGAGAAAAGAGAGAGAGAGAGAGGAAGTGAGAAAGTAAGCCCACCAGCTCTGGGACTCGAACCATGGTCAGCCATGTGGGAATCCAGCACCTCAACCACATGCTAATGCTAGCCCCTGCCTTCATAAATTTTAATATTTTTCTTTTTATGCTTTATGACATTGCACCACTAATGTTTAAATTTGTGTGAGATATTTTGTTATAAATTGCTCCAGTTTTCATTGTTTTGTGTCCCTTCATAACACATGGGCTTTGGGTTCAAACAAACTGAAATTCAAATATGAGGTGTGTTACTTAGCATTTAGTGTGACTTAGCACTTAGGGTGACTTGGCAAGTTATCTCAGGTTGGTTTCAGGTTAAATGGAACAGTCTAGTAGTATTGTTTGCTATTGAGGGTGTATGTTTAGCTGTAGGTTTCTTATTTAATCTTCAAATAAACCCACAAATCTTTCTAGATAAATAATCTAGTGTTACAGAGAAGGTGCTGAGAGATTAACATGGTCTGGGTCACACAGTTCCACTCAGATCTCTCTGACTTCCCTGTTATTTCTTAATAACCTGAATGCCATCTCCATGGTAAAAGAATAGTATGTAAGAGTAATTTAATGTGATTTAGAGGGTTATTGTGAAAAATACACTGAAAAAAATACCTAAAGGATCTATAGAAAGCCCATCTCCTAGTATATACGAAGTAAGGGTCTTCAAAAGTTCATGAAAAAATGTGAAAAAACAACATATATATATATATATATATATATATTATGAAAAGAGTATACATGGATTTCAAAATTTTGTACACCAACAGAATCGCGTACTTTAATTCCACTTTTCCGCAAGCCTTTTGAAGTCCTTAAGTATAGTACAACTTCTCTTTCTCCCCTTCTTTTTTCAATTTGCTATGGGGCACTTGAGTTTGCCAGAGAGAGAGAGAGGCAGAATGAGGTAGAGAGAGAGAAGGGAAGTGAGAAAGCACTGCCCAAGGGGATAGACACAGCACAATCCCTTCTCTTCCATTCTCCACTCGGGATTTTGGGCATGCACGGACGCACATGCACCTGGCGTGTTTTTCCAGCCATGGGGTCTGGGACTTGAACTGTGCAGTCAGCCACAGGGAATCCAGCCACCTTAACCACCATGCCACTGGCTGGCTCTGATTTTTCTCTTTTTTAATTTGTGTGCTAAGTTTCAATTTTTAATAGATTATTTTAGATTAAGGAGAATCGAGATCCATTTCTTCTAGAGCCCTGAAGGATGTGCCTATGTGAAAGTTTGGGATTCTCTGTGGAGTCTCTCTTTCCATTTCCGTTGTCCAGACTTCCTCAAATGTAGTGAATGAAAAAATGTTTAGTCCTTTAAAAATAAATTCATAAATAGCATAGTACAGTCAATGTTTTATAATGACTGGAGACATGGGTGATTCACTTGTGGCTTATTATGCTATGTATCCAATTTAGAAAATCGATATTTAGTTTTTTTTTCTTTTTTTTTGGGAGAGGTTTATGTTATAGGACGTGTGTGCTCGCCAGAAAGACAGAGAGAGACAAACAGAAAGTGAGAAATCATCCCCCCGGGGAGATGGCCACGCCACAATCCCTTCTTCTCCTGGGATCTTGGACATGCATGCACACGTGTCTGGTGTGAGTTTAAGCCCCTGGGTCTGGGACTTGAACCGTGGTCTACTACATAGGAGTACAGTGACTTAGCCATTACGCCAACTGCTGCTCCCAATATTTTAGTTTTTCAAAAATGTTTATAATAGAAATCATAGAGTATGCTTATTTCAACTTCTTTTAAGAATTACTTTTATTTTAACTTCATTTATTTACTTACTTATTTAAATTTGACCAGAGAGGGACAGAGCGAGAGAGAAAAAGTGAGAAAGCAAGTTGCCAGGTCTGGGACTCAAACCATGGTTGGCCATGTGGGAATCAGCGCCCTTAACCACCAGGCCACCTGCTGGCCCCTTGACTTATTTTTAAATAAGTTTTTAAAAATTGTTTTATTTGTGATAGAAAGTCTGTGTGTGCATGAGAGAGAGAGAGAGAGAGAGAGAGAAAAAGAGAAAAGCACCCTTGACAAGATCTCACCACACCAGGATGCCATTTCCCTAGTCCTGCAGCTCATCAGGATCTTGGGCACGTGTGTGCGTTTTCAGACTGACCCAGGGATCAAGCACACCCTGGACTGAAGCCTGCCAGCACTGCAGTTCTTTTGGGTGTTAATTGTGCTACCAGGCAGGGCCTTTTTCTTCATTTTATATACATTCATTTTTACATTAAATAGTTTTCAAATTGTTAGGAAGTTTGGTTAAGCACTTTTTAAAGTTTACTTATTTTTTTTAAGTCATTATTATTCTTCAGCTTGATGTGAGAAAGAGAGAGAGAGAGAATGAGAGAGAGAGAAAGAGAAAGCATACTTCCAGGTCTGGGACTTGAACTGTGGTCATCCATGTGGAAGTCTAGTGTCTCAACCACCATGCCACCTGCTGGCCCCTATTTATTTATTTCTTCCATGAGTTAGAGAGACAGAAAGAGACAGAAAGACAATACCTGCCAAAATTTTCTGATGCCATTGTCCCTCCCCTCCAGGCTTTAGCTAGCCTGGATCATGGGAATCTCATGCCTGGTACTGTCAGGGCGGTTCTGGACACGAACTGGGAACCTTTTCACATGAGATTGCCTTACAGAGCATCTAATTTTACCACTGTGTCACCATCTTGCCCCTGGTTAAACATACATCCTTAGGAAGTTTTTTTTAAGGTTTTATTAGTCAGTCACTAGGAAAATGTCACCCTTACCTTCCAACCACTTGTTTTATTTTGTATTTCAGAGAGAACTCAAGCCTATGAATTGGCTCAAAATGACTTTCTACTTGTTTTTCTTTTATTTATTAAATTTTTTTTTTCATATATGTATTTTTAATTTGACAGAGAGAGACACAGAAACAGAGAGAAAGAGGGGAAGTGAGAAAGCCAAGGTCCACCAGGTCCAGGACTTGAACCATGGTCAGCCATGTGGGCGTGTCCAGCACCTTAACCACCATGCCACTTGCTGGTCCCAACTTTCTACTTGTTTAAGCCTTTTCTCTCATAGGACAAATGTATGATTCTGATTTCATGGTCATTTGTAATTCTTACCAATCACAGTGGTCCTCTTAAAACCTGCTATTATAGGTTGTGTATACTTACTATATAAGTGATTCCTGTTTCTGAAAAAAATTTATAGGTTTTCAAGAATGCCTTATTTTTTTTTTCTTCATGTATTTACATAGGCTCGAAGAAAATTTGCCCGCAGGCTGTGGATTTTGCCATATACCGTATGATGAACTGAATATGCCATTTCCAGCTCATCTTACATATTGCTATAACTGCAGGAAACAAAAAGTTCCTGATGTTCTCTTTACAACCATAGACCTCCCAACAGATGCAGCAGTTATTGGAAAAGGTTGTCTTATACAGGCAAGGTATGTTTGTGTAAACTGTGTTTGGGATCCTTGAGAAGCATGAGCTATGGAGTCACAAACCTGTTTCTAAATATCAGCTCCACTGTTTTCATCCTGTTTGATCATAGACAATTCAAGAACTCTGTCTGAACCCAGTATTTTATTGCATGTAAAATTTGGGAGGAAAGATACTTCTGTGTAAGAGTCAAATATGTTTAGATGCAAAATCAGATTTTAATCATTAAATTCTGTACACATGTTTGTTATGGGGATTATTAGGTAGCCTTGTCACAGGCAGGGACTCCTTATAGACTACTTTCAGGACATTAAACATATAACACGTTTTGGAAATTTACTTTCTTTCTTTTTTTTTTTGGTAGAACAGTGATTTCTGTTTCTTTTAATACAATTTGCTATTAAGAATTTCTTTTAAAATGCACTAGAGTAGGATGCCTGTGGAAGGCATACAGAAAACAACTGTAACTGTCTAGTCTACCAACAACTGCCAGGTTATTGAATCCGTTTCTTTCTTTCATTTATAATAATTATGCATATTTTTGAGGGTACCACGTGATTTTTCAAGGCTAGTATACAATGTATAATAATTAAATCAAGGCAATTAATGCATGCATCATCCCAACCATTTGTCATTACTTTGTGTTGGGAACTTTCAAAATCCACATTTTAGTTATTCTGAGATATATGTTTACATTGTTAACTGTATTCTCCCTATTTTATTTAATAACACTAGAAATTATTCCTTTTACTAATGTATACTTTTGTTCCCATCAGTCAACATCTCTGTATATTTGCCCCCATACCTCTTCATCCTTCCGAGCCTCAAATGTTATTTCTAATGTTATTCTCTCTGCTTCTGTGAGGTTTCTTTTTTTTTTTTTTTTTTTTTTTTCCCAATTTCCACATATGAGGGAGAACATGTGGTATTTCTCTTTCTGTGCCTGGATTGTTTCACTCAACATAATGTCTTGTAGGCGTGCCCAATGGGCATTTCTGTCCTCTTCTTGACATCTCAACAGTAGTGACAACTGGTCTTTTTCTTCCTAAAATTCCTTTGACTTCATAATTCCATGCCTTTTCTTTTTTGGTACATTTCTGCATAGTCTTTCGCTTTCTTACTGACTTTCCTTTCCTTGAGACACCGGATTTGGGTTTAGACTTTCTTCCCAAAGCTTCCTCCCTGGTTGACCTCATCCACTCAAGTAAATTTATACGCTGTTTGTTTTGAATTCCTACATATCTAAGTCTAGTTCAGAACTTATTTCAGGAATAGCAGGTGGCATGGTAGTCAAAGGTACCGATTCCCCCATGGTTGCCTGTGACTGAGTCCTATACCTGACGACTTGCTTTTTCTCTTTCTCTTTCTCTCTCTGGTCATATTTAAAAAATATTAAGAACAAAATGGAATTAAATGAGTAAATAATTTTTTTTTTGAGAGGTTTTTACTATAGGGTGAGTGTGCTTGCCAGAAAGACAGAGAGACAGAAAGCAAGAAATTACCTCTCAGGGACGTTGGCCATGCTGCAGTCCTTTCCCCTTTATTCCCCTCTTGGGATCTTGGACATGCATGCACACGCGCCATGAGTTTAAACCACCGAATCTGGGACTTGAACTGTGGTTGACTATGTGGGAATCCAGTGACATAGCCATTACGCCAACTGCTGGTCCCATAAGTAAATAATTCTTAAAAAAAAAAGAACTTCAGAACTTCTGACCCATATACCTGTTTATTTCACATCCCATTTTAATGTGTCATAGACATGTCATACTTGTTCCAAACCGAGCTGCCAATAGTCTCCACTTGTTTCTTTTTTTTTTTTTTGTAAAGAATTATTTTCTTTAACTTTATTTAGCCATTTATTTATTTATTTCAATTTGACCAAGGTTGGGAGGAAGAAAGTAAGAAAGAGAGAAAGCAAGCCGCCAGGTCCAGGACTCAAACCAGAACCGTGGTCAGCCATGTGGGAGTCCAGTGCCCTTAACCACCACCCCACGCTGGCCCTGCCACTTGTTCCTTATTAGACCTTTCCTTTTATTGTGTGTAGATTTTTGCCTTAGGTCATGCGTGCTTGCTTGAGGGAGACAGACAGAGGGAAATGAGAAATTACCCCCTAGGGAGGATGGCCATGCCAGTCCCTTTTTTATTCTTCTCTCAGGATTTTGGGCATGCATGCACACATGTCCAGTGAGACTTTCAAGCCACTGGTCTGGGACTCAAACTGTGATCGGCCATTAGAGAGTCCAGCCCCTTAACTACCATGCCACCTGCTGGCCCCAGCCTTTTTCATTTTAATAAAATATACTTTTCTCTGTCCAGTTCTTCATGCCAAATTTGGTATTCTTTGATACTGTCCTCTTTTCCAACCTCTCCACATCAAACTTATTATAACATCATGTTGAGTTTTCTTCTGAAATGTATTGTGAATTCATTTTCTTTTATTACCCCTCTTCCCTTTTCATCTTCCATTGGCTTTTGTTTTGGGTTTGTTAGTAACTGTTTTTGTTTGCCTGAACAAAGTGTATTTATTTTACTTTATATTTAAAAGATATTTAGCAGTTACTTTCTTTCAGCACATTGAAGATACCCTTCCACTACTACCTTCTGGCTTTCATTGCTACTATTGAGAAATAATCTATTAGTTTAACTATTGTCTCTTAAGGTAGACTGTCTTGTGCATAGTAGATTTTTAAATAACTCTTACATTCTTTTAATAAGTAACTTTTTCCTCTGTTACCCATCCATCCTATAATCATGTGCAATTATGAAACCTGATTTTGAATTAAACTGTTGGGGTGATTTTGGTTTCAATTTTATTTCTAAAGATGTTGAGGTCATTTTTGTTTATTGAAGTAAGACTTTATGAATTGATTTTTACAATGATAACAATGGCAGAAAAGATTATTTCTAAGAATTAATAAGCCCATTTAAGCAAGTAAACATAGAATGAAGCACACTTTTAGAAAATTTTATAAACTCAGCATTTCTGTAGATGGCACCAACTGAATTATTTTCCTTTTTATTTTTTTTTTAGAGGTTTTTGCTATAGGGCGCATGTGCTCGCCAGACAGACAGAAAGAGACAGAGAGACAGAAAGCGAGAAATCATCCCCCGGGGGGATGGCCACACCGCAATCCCTTCTCCTCCATTCTCCTCTCAGGATCTTGGGATGCACGTACACGCGCCCAACGTTAAGTTTTTTAAGCCACCGGGTCCGGGACGCGAACCATGGTCGACTGTGTGGGAGTCCAGCGACATAGCCATTACACTAACTGCTGGTCCCGAATTATTTTCCTTAACAGGTTGTGTCGCTTAAAAAAGAAAGCACAGGCAGAAGCAAATGCTACAGCTATCAGTAATCTCTTGCCATTTATGGAATATGAAGTACATACGCAGCTAATGAATAAGCTGAAGCTCAAAGGAATGAATGCTTTGTTTGGACTGAGAATTCAGATCACAGTGGGTGAAAACATGTTGATGGGGTTAGCGGTAAGTTTGATGTTTTTGGTTGTGTTCTGGGATTTCTGTACTTGTAGTAGATTCTGTTTTATGTGGTCTAAAGAATATTTTGAAAAGACTTTATCTTAAAAAAACCTGATAGCTGACATCAAGATCTCTAAGGACTGGGGACTTCTTTTTTTTTCTTTTTTTTTCATTTTTGCCATAGGTTGCATGCAGTCACTCATCAGAAAGATAGAAACACAGGTAAGGAAAGTGAGAAATCACTTGTCAGGGCGATGGCCACATCTACAGTACCCTCTCCTCCAGTTACTTCTTGGGATTTTGAGCATGCACACACATGTGCCCAGCATATTTCTCAAGCCCCGGCTCTGGGACTGGAACAGGGCAGTCTGCTATGTGAGATCCAGTGCCCTCAACCACCATGACACCTGTGGCCCCAGGATTAGGGACATTTTAAGAAGTCACAGGCATTTATATATTTTAAAGGGACTATGACCATAACCCATGAACATATTTCTTTTTTTTTTTTTTTTTTTTTTTGAGAGGTTTTCACTATAGGGCGCGTGCGCTCACCAGACAGACAGAGAGAGACATAGAGACAGAAAGCGAGAAATCACCCCCCATGGGGGATGGTCACGCTGCAATCTCTTCTCCTCCATTCTCCTCTCGGGATCTTGGGCACACACGCACACGCGCCCAGTATGAGTTTTAAGCCACCGGGTCCGGGACGCGAACCACGGTCGACTACGTGGGAGTCCAGCGACATAGCCATTACGCTAACTGCTGGTTCCCACCATGGACATATTTCTAAAAACCATTTGTAGCTTGTTTAGTAAGTTGACCACTGTTGTTTTGTGCTTTCTTGTGCATATGTTGTGAAACATTTTCTCCATCTCAGCACAGTCGGTATTTGGAGCAGGATACTTCTTTGTTGCAGCATCTGCCTTGTTCATTGTAGGGTGGTTAGCAGCATCCCTAGCCTCTGCCTGCTCAATGCTGGTAGCATCCCTCCAGTTGTGGCAGTCAAATATTTCTCCAGACATTGCCAAATGTCATCTGGGGGACAAAAAGTCCCTGGAGAAGGACCACCATGCTAAAGTAATCTTTAGTTTAATGGGGAAAGTAAAGCAAAACATATGAGACACTGCCTATTGTACAGAGAATTAAGCTTCATCATAAATGTGTACTTGTAGCAAACAATAAAATTTGTAATAAACTGTGTTTAACTGTTGATAAAATGTAAGACATGGAAAGCTCTATCTCAGCTTCATGTTCACTTTGACTTGTTGGAAAATGAATTCTGGGACTAGCAGTTAGCGTAATGGCTGTGTGTCACTGAACTCCCATGTAGCTGACCGCGGTTCAAGTCCTGGACCCGGTGGCTTAAACTCACACCGGGCACATGTGCATGCCTGCCCAAGATCTCAAGAGGAGAATGGAGGAGAAGGGATTGCGGTGTGGCCATCTCCCCTGGGGGGTGAGTTCTTGCTTTCTATCTCTCTGTCTCTCTCTGTCTTTCTGGTGAGCGCACACGCCCTGTAGCAAAAACCTCTCAAAAAAGAAAATGAGTTCTGACTGGAAAGACATCAGTGGGGAAGGTCAGTGCTGCCTCTCTAAATAGCAGAGAACTAGGTGCTTACAAAGTATTAATATATATTGATCATACGGAATCCAATCAACAGCATTTACGGAAATCTTGTCATATTAGAGGCACTAGCCAGATTTTTGTTTATGTCACTGGTAGTTTTCAAATTGGAATTTTCTTTCTTTTTTTCTTTTCTTTTTTTAAATTTCACTTTCTTTTATACATTCAATCACATTATTATTTGGCTTACAAAATGGATATTTCAACAGGTGAACATTTCTCCCTAGTACAGTTGATAAATCTATAAAATATCTTCAACAGATAATACCACATTTCTTTGTGCCATTAATGCTTTGCCTCCCTATTTTTCTTTTAAATGTCCTTCCTCAGACCCTCCTCTTTTACACACACTATATCTTTTATTTACAACTATATACTGTGTTTCTGTATCCTTTAGTCAATTAGTTTCAGTCACAGAGTGCGGACACTTGGTATATATTAAGTGGGGACATACAGTGCCTCTCCTTTATAGCCTGGCTTGCTTCACTCAGCAGTAAATCATCCATATTCATCCACTTCCTGTAGATGAATATGGAAAAAGCCAGGGTTCTGTTTTTTTTTTTTTTTTTAATGGCTGAATAGTATTCCATTGAGTATATGTGTCACAGTTTTTCTATCCATTCATCTGTTTGTGGCCATTTGGGTTGTTTCCATGACTTAGCAATTTTGAATAGTGCCCCAATAAACATCAATGTGTGAGCACTTTTCCAATTAAGTATTCTCTTTCTATCTTTTTGAGACATGCACACAAATTTAATTTTAAGAGAATTGTAGAACTTGAATTTTTTTCTCAGTATACATTTATAGATAAAATGCAAAGTTATTTCCTGCTTCATCTGTTCTTCCTATAAGAGTAAATTTCTATGTGGAGGGGATAAGTGTGTGATATGATAAATTGGTTTTGCATCATATGTTCTTAATGAGAAATTTGTGATAATTAATGATAGTAAATCTGGCTTATATGAAAACATTCTATACTTAGATTACTTTGGGAAGAAAGTGTTCAATTTAATTCCATGATCTAAAAATTCTCATGCTTAACAAGGACATAACATAAATGTGTAATTTGGGTAAATAAATACAAGGCTGTAGTGAATGGTGATTTGCTTCTCTGTTCAAACTAAGAGCTGGATTCAAATTCAAAGATTTAAAAAAACACCAGCCATACCGAACATTTCTGTTGGTTGAGCCATGGGGAACTAGTTTATGACATGGTATAATAAATACTCTTTTCTGATTCATACTTACCATTTTCTTCTTGATCACAAGTGATATTAACTACAACTGTTTGATGTTTTAGTCTTTGTTACATGTTTGGTTTGTGCACTTAAACCTCATTGTCTAGAGGGTAATTTCCCTGATAATTTATCTTTGATGAGTGTTTACTATGTATCTAGCACTGTGCTAGTCCAGAGGGAGTGTAATACTACCTTCAAAAGAAGAACATGGATACAGTGATAGGTTGAGACTCTGAAGTGACATGGTTATGTGTGTTGGAATTGGATTTCAGACCCAGGTCCATCTGATTTCCAGGTCTTTGTTCACAACCATTTGGGGCTGTTGCCTTATTAATGAATGGAGCTAAGAAAGTGTTAGGATGGCATGTTAGGCTTCATGTGACACAGGGGAGGTCCCATGGTTGAACATCAAAGGTCAGGTCTTGGGTGCAATAATGATCACTAATGAAGAAATCAGCAGAGGGAGTTCAGGGAATTCCTGAGGATCAGTTTCATGTACTGCACAGCTGTCATCATAGAGTCTCATGCTTTTAGAATGGCCTTTTATAAAACTGACAGCAGATTAATGTACAGAATAATACCAATTCAAAATACACAAATATCCAAAGTTAATAGAAATGTCTTTTTTCTTTCCCATCCTGCTTGTTTGATGGCAACAAATTGATGTTTATACTGCTGTGCTTTTTTTGCTCTGCATATTTAAACATAAGTGCACATATATATATATATATGTGTGTGTGTGTGTATATATATATATATATATATATATATATATAAAATTAATCTTGTTTTGTATTTTCAATAACTTTTGAGTCCTAATGGTATATAGTACTGTTAAAAGTCAGAAATTAATAGTCGTTTAGTTAATTATGTAAAGTAAATCTGTCTCAAGTAATTTTTTTTTCTTGGTAACTAGAGGTAGGATGATACTGTAAAACATTCAAGGGCTAGCTGGTGGTATGGTGATTAAAGCAGCTGGATCCGATATGGTCAGCCATATGGTTCGAGTCTGGGCCTCATGGCTTGAAAAACAAGCCAGGGGGACCAGCAGTTAGTGTAGTGGCTATGTCGCTGGACTCCCACGTAGTCGACCGTGGTTCGAGTCCCGGACCTGGTGGCTTAAACTCACGCTGGGCGCGTGTGCATGCGTGCCCAAGATCCCGAGAGGAAAACGGAGGAGAAGGGATTGCGGCGTGGCCATCCCCCCTGGGGGGTGATTTCTCGCTTTCTGTCTCTCTGACTCTGTCTGGCGAGCGTACGTGCCCTATAGCAAAAAAAAAAAAAAATCCTCTCCCAAAGAAAGAAAAAGAAAAAAGAAAAACAAACCAGGTGTAAGTGTGTGCATGCCCAGAATCCTGAGAAGAGAAATGAAGAAGAGATTATGGTGTGGTCATCCTTCACGGGGGATGCTTTTTCACATTCTCTCTCTCTCTGTCTCTTTCAATCTCTCTTCAGTGAACACACACACCCTCTGGTGCATCAGAAAAAAAAAAAAAAAGAAAGTTCTTGGGTTTGAGGGGTGAGAAATACTTAGATTTAAATTTCTCCTCTGCATTTCTTGACAGTAGTCTTGAGTGAGTTCCCTGAGCTGAGGTTTAATTTCCCCACTCCTCTTTTACTTTTGCCTCTATCAAAGGGAGTCTATTCATTTGTGAAAAATTTATTTTTAAACAACGTATCTCATTGTTTTGCTAAGTTATTTATTTTTGTAATTTATTTTTTATAGTTATAAGGTAAAAATTTTGAAAGTACAATTGAGCATTCGGTGGAAAGTAAATTCTTCTTTTACAGCTGTCCTCCAACTGCCCAGGTCCTCCCCGAGAGAAACTATCTTTATTAGTTATGGTTTGGTGTGCACTTCCAGAGCTGTATTATGCGTATACTGAGGCTTATATCTTTCCTCTGAAGCAAAGAACTCTCCGAAATATGAAAACTTAAGAACTGTTATTTTTTCACTACTTTTTTTCTGATCATTTCCCCCATTATTTTTACAAGTCTGCCACAGGAGTGTACTTAGCCGCTTTACCAACACCTGGTGGTATTCAGATTGCTGGGAAGACTCCTAATGATGGCTCCTATGAACAGCATATTTCTCATATGCAGAAGAAGATAAATGACACCATCACCAAGAACAAAGAGTTATATGAAATCAATCCTCCGGTGAGTAAAATAAGTCTTTATTGTGAAAATATTTAGATATTGGTATATTTTTAGGCTATCTTATTTTGGACGTGTCGAGGTTAGCTCTCTTTATTAATCATTCTTTCATGTACGTCTGTGTCTTTGCTCAAATGTCTTTTGGGGACGCCTACTCTCATCCTACTATAGGAAAATTACAACTCCTCTGTCCATGTTTGGTAATGCTGTCACCTTCTTCCCTGTTTCATTGTTTGCTATCTCTGAGTGTGTGTGTGTGTGTGTGTGTGTGTGTGTGTGTGTGTATACATACAGATGCTGTTTTTATTATTTTTTTTATTATCTGTTATTATCAGTGCAGTGAAGCTGCACTGGAGTTATAGTCCTAATGCCCAGAAACATTCTTCACAGTAGTATCTTCTCAGTAAATATTTGTTGAGTGATTAAATGAATGGTTTTTAAATGTTCTGTTTTAGTAAAAAGAAAGATTGCTAATCTGTGTTAAGAATGTAAAAGAGAGCCAGCAGGTGGCATGGTGGTTAAGATACTAGATCCCACATGGCCAACTCCACAGTTCGAATCCCAGACCCAGTGGCTTGAAAAACACCAGGCGCATGTGGGTGCATGCCCAGAAACCCAAGAGGAGAAGGGGATGCTGCATGGCCATCTCCCCTAAGGGGGGGATTTCTTACTTTTCCTCCCTTTCTGTCTCTGTCTTTCTGGCTAGCACATGTACCCTATGGGAAAAAATCTGAGCGGGGGATAAAAAAGTAAAAGAATGTAGTGTTCATTTGTAACTCCTTTTTACAGTTCTCTTGACAGTCATTTCCGTAGTCAATCTTTTTACGAAGTGTGTAGTAGGTATCACAGTGCTTCCTATGAGTCTCTGATGGTGAAATACTTTCACAAAAGGGAGGCGTTTGAATAATATTGTTGTTTAGTATTAATTTATTTGATACAGGATTCTTGCCAGAGAGAAAGAGAGAGGGAGAAATCACTCCCCAGGGGGATGGCCACACCACCACAGTCCCTCCTTCTCTGTTTTCCTCTCGGGATTTTGGGCACGCACACATGCCCTTTATGAGTTTCAAGCCACCAGGTCTGGAACTCAAACCGTGGGGTTGGCTGTGTGGGATCCAGCACCTTACCCACCCTACCACCTGCTGGTCCCATTTTAAAAAATTACTATTTTACTTTATGCATAATCTCTGATTTTGGCTGGCCTTCTGGACCCGTTCCTCTGAACTCTCACTTATAACTTTCATCATATTATTCTAGCAGAGTTGTTAAACTGCAAGGGAGTTCAGGGCTTGACTTGAGCTGCATCGTTCAGTATGGTCACCACCAGCCACACGTGGCTATTGAGCATTTGACATGTGACTGGCTGAATGGAGACATGCTGTAAATGTAAGATAATACATTAGAATTTAAAAACTTATATGAAAATGAATGTAAAATACTTCATGACTTGGGGACAGCAGGTGGCGTGGAGGTTAGAGCGCTGGACTCCCATGTGGTCAGCTGCGTTTCCAGTCCCAGACCTTGCTTTCTCACTTTCCCTCTCTCTCTCTCTTTGTCTCTCTCTGATTAAAACAATAATAATGATGATAAATAAAATTAAATTTTAAAAATACTTCATGACTACTGTTATATTGATTATATGTTAATATTTAGTATTTTGGCTATATTAAAATATTTTACTCAGTTGACTTCATTTTAGTTTTACTTTACTACCTATGTGCCTTGCTTTATATTTTTATTGAACAGTGCTAACTTAGAGTTTATTTAAATTTAATACAAATATTGTTGTGAGCAGGTGACTCAGTGGCTGAGGTGCTAGAATCCCACATGGCCAACCGTGGTTCAAGTGCCAGACCTGGGGGCTTGAAACTCATGCCTATCGCGTGTGCATGCTAACCCAAAATCCCGAGAAAAGAATAGACTAGAAGGGATTGCAGCAAGGCCATCCTCCCTGGGGGAAGGGTAATTTCTCAGTTTCTCTTTCTCTGTCTCTCCAGTGAGTGCATGTACCCTGTAGCAAAAATATCTCTTAGAAAAACAAATACTGATGTGTTACTGTATTAATATTTGAAAAATAGCTGTTGTAAAAGCTCTCCATATATCACATTTCTGACTGTTTCTTGTTAGTTATTTTTCCTTTTGAAGTTTATTTATTTTTTCTATAAGTAAGAGAGACAAGACAGACAGCACACCAATAGGATCCTGATTCCATGATCCACTCCCAGCCTTTAGCCAGCCCTGGATCTTGGGCGTTCATGTACCTGCATACTCAGGGAGGTCTCTGGATTTGAACTAGGAACTTGCAAATGTGAGATTACCTGCCAGAGTGCCGTATCTTATTCTGCACTACCATGTGGCCCCTAGTATTTTTCTTTTATGATTATATTTTGATATTTAAATATCTACTTAAAATGTTCATGACAATCAAGAATTGATTTGTGGGGACCAGCAGGTGGCGTGGTGGTTAAGGTGCTGGCCACTCCCACGTGGCAGACCACGGTTTGAGTCCTGGACCTGGTAGCTTGCTTTCTCACTTTCCCTCTCTCTCTCTTTGTCTCTCTGTGTCTCTCTGTGGTCAAATTAAGATAAATGAGTAACTAAGTAAAACTAAATAAATAATTCTTTAAAAAAAAAAGAATTGATTTGTAAAAGTACATGTTAGGGCTCTATTTATCCTTTATCAGTGCTAATGATACTAGTTTAACTCTTGTACTTAACAGTATTTATCAACTCTGTAAACCCATCTTGACCTCCTGAAGAAGAACGGACTCTTCCTCCATTGTGCTCCTATTGTGCTTGTATGTACTTTAGTCATGGTGTCTGTTACATTGTTGGCGCTTAGTTTTTACATATCTGTGTTAACAAAAATGTGAATGTATTAAGTAACTTTGTACAGTCAATAAATACTTATTATTAAATACAGTCATTAAACGGTTGACATTTTAAAGGCATGAGTACATCTATTATAGTGTTTAAACTTTCAGCAGATATGGATTCATGATGACTGCATTTGCATAAAGGGACTCAACTGTTCATGTATCTTCAGTATATGTCTTTCCTTATTTCAGATACTGACTGTATTACAGTCCTTTGGAATTACATCTTAGAATTTATTTGACAAAGTTAGTGCACAAGATGAATTACAGTTTTGTCTTTTCAGTTTTGTAAAGCAGTGTATCTCACCCTGAGAATGTAGATCACAGTGTTCAGCATTTGTTTCTTACTGCAAGAATATAGCCCTGACCGAATGAATGAGGACATTTGGGTTTGGTTTTGTTTTGTTTTTTGAGAGTTTTTTGCTATAAGGGCACGTGTGCTTGCCAGCGAGAAATCATCCTCCCCAAGGGGATGACCATGCCGCAATCCTTCTTCTTCATTCTCCTCTCAGGATTTTGGGCACGCGCACACACACACACACACTCAGCGTGAGTTTTAAGCTGCCAGGTCTGGGATTCATACTGTGGTTGACTGCGTGGGAATCCAACATATAACCATTATGCCACCCGCTGGTGCTGACATTTGATTTTTTTTCTTAATATATTGAAAAATCTTTCTAATATAGGGGTGTCGTATGACTTCATTGAGCTTTATAGAGATAATCAAAGATAACAAAGATACCAATACAATGCTAAATGTTTAGAAAAACAGCGCTAGTGATGAAACCTCATTATGAATCGGGATGTATTAAGTATCAGACAGTTGCATATATTAGGGCCAAGATCTAGTGAACAGAGACATAATAGTTCTTAACTACTATAAAATCATAAATAGAGGTATAGTATCTATTAATAGTGGGACCATTGTACTAAGAGACAAAAAAAAATTGCCTTAGATAGGTTTCACATACTCATTATAAGATACAGGCCAACTCTGAATTGCAGTTTTTCTCATTTTGTAGTTGCTGTAAATATATACATCATCAAATTTATGTAAAACAGGTTAATTTGGAGTAGAAGTAAGCTAAATTAATGTGAAAGTATACCCTAGATCGTTGTATCATGAGACTGGACAGTGGTAGTCTTGTATCTAAGATAATGCACTTTCTATGAACATTTAAAACTTATTTTGGGAGGCCAGCAGGTGGCGTGGTGGTTAAGGCACCAGACTTCCACATGGCAGACCGTGGTTTGAGTCCCAGACCTAGCAGCTTCAAAAATCACACCAGGCACTCATGCATACATGCATGGGGGTGATTTTTCACATTCCCTCTCTTTGTCTCTCTCTCTCTCTCTCTGGTACATGCACATACTCTGTGCCAAAGACTATAAAAATTTGTTTAAAAACTATTTCTAAGCTGGCCCTGTAGCCTAGTAGTTAAGGGAGTCAGATCCCACATGGCCTACTGGGATTTGGGTCCTGGCTCTGGCAATTTGAAAAAACATGCTAGGTGGGGACCAGCAGTTAAGTTAGCGTAATGGCTATGTCGCTGAACTCCCATGTAGTCAACCGCAATTCAAGTCCCGGACCCGGTGGCTTAAACTCACACCGTGCGTGTGTGCATGCGTGCCCAAGATCCCGAAAGGAGAATGGAGGAGAAGGCATTGCGGTGTGGCCATCCCCGCTGGGGGGGGTGATTTCTCACTTTCTGTCTCTGTCTCTGTCTTTCTGGTGAACGCACGAGCCCTATAGCAAAAACTTCTAAAAAAAAAAAAAAAATGCCAGGTGCATCTGCATGCATGCCCCAAGTCCCAGCAAGATGGAGAAATAGAGAAGGGATTGTAGCATGTCCACACCCCACTCACTAGATGGTGCTTTTCCTTCTCCCTCACTCTGTCTCTCTGGTAAGCACATGCACCACAGCCACCAATTAGTTTTCTTTGTTTTTTACTTTGTCCTTTGTGATCTGTGTTATGATTTAATGTGGATTTTGTGTTTATTCAAATTTTGTTTGTATGATTTCATGATAAACCTCAAATACATGCTTCCTTATGTGATGAAAACAAACCACAAAACTGTATTTTAGTTTTTTTTTTTTTTTTTTTTTTTTTTTTTTTTTTTTTTTTTTTTTTTTTCATTTTGCTATAGGACATGTGTACTCACCAAAAAGAGAGAGAGAGAGAGAAAGTGAGAAATCATCCCCTCCAGGATGATGACCACACTGTAACCCTTTCTTGTCCAGTCTCTTCTTGGCATTTTGGACATACATGCACACATGCCCAGCATGATTTTCAAGCTGCCAGGACTGGTAATTGAAGCATGCAGTCAGCCAGTGGGATCCAGTGCCGTAACCTCCATGCCACCTGCTGGCCCCAACAAAACTATATTCTTAAAAAACGTTTACTTTTCTTGTTTTATGAAAAGATAACTCCATTTTGCCAACAATAGGCAACACTACCAAAAATCTAAAACCTTTGTGTTCATGTTAACATATGGACATTTTTCTGATACTTTTTGTGAGCAACATGTGTAGAACTTCTTGTTTGCTGTTATCATTGGGCATGTAATAGAAGATCACAAACTCCTACAAAGATCATTATTGTAATTTGCAAAGTTTATTTAGCTTAATAAGTTGTATAGAAAACACATGCATAACCTATGTATTTATATAAACATACACTTATCATATTTTATATTTTACTATTGGCAGCTGTAAAAAATGATAGTTTTTTTTATTTTATTTTTTTTATACATTAAAATTCTATCTGGGGGCCAGCCAGTTGTGTGATGCTTATGGTTGGACTCCCACATTGCTGACTCTTGTTCAAGTCCCAGACCCGGAGGCTTGAAAATTCACACTAGGCATGTGTGCATACGTTCCCAAGATCCCAGGAGGAGGACGGAGAAGCAGGGATTGCTGTGTGGCTACCCCCTGGGGGGCGTTATTTCTCACTTTCCCTCTCACCTTTCTTTCTTTCTCTGCTGAGCTCACATGCCCTTTGGCAAAAACCTTTTTTTAAAAATTTATTTGAAGATGTACATCTTTAAATCTTTATGGCCTATTAAAACTTTTAGTTGTTGAGTAGGCCCAGCCACTGTGGTACAGTGGTAACTCAAGTACCCTCAGAGCTGGAAGTCACAGGGCTAACTGCAGGTGCAGAGCCCCAGGTAGATGCCCGGCGTCCTGAGGAGCTGGAGAGCTTGGGACAGGAGATGGCAGAGTGACCAGACTGGGAGGATGCCCTTATTACCCCTCCCCTGCCCTCCAGTGAGTGTCTCTTTCTTTCATATATGTGTTTAAATAAATCTCTCTCTCTCTCTCTCTCTCTCTCTCTATATATATATATATATATATATTTGTATATATGTATGTATATGTGTGTGTATATATATATATGCGGTTATTTAAAAATTTTTATATGTGTTTAAACACATATATGTGCTTAAAAAAATCTCTTATATATATATCTATATATATATATATACACACACACACATATATATGTGTATTATTATTATTTTTTTTTGGAGAGGTTTTCGCTATAGGGCGCGTGCGCTCACCAGACAGACAGAGAGAGACATAGAGACAGAAAGTGAGAAATCACCCCCCAGGGGGGATGGTCACGCCGCAATCCCTTCTCCTCCGTTCTCCTCTCGGGACCTTGGGCACGCACGCACACGCGCCCGGCGTGAGTTTTAAGCCACCGGGTCCGGAATGCGAACCGCGGTCGACTACGTGGGAGTCCAGCGACATAGCCATTATGCTAACTGCTGGTTCCCTATATGTGTATTTAAAAATTATTTAAAATTTTTTTCCTTAAGTTGGAATTAAGGATAGCCGGGAGTGCTGGATTTCTGAGCTTGCTGTAGTGTCCGCTCTGTACACTAGATGTCAGTTTTGCCTTGTTTTGTCTGTGACAATTACATGTATGTTTCTGGATTAGTGTAACAATAAGGTTTTTATCATGGGTAAGAGGAAATGCTTGTATCTTTTATTTAAGTCTATATAAACTTAAATATAGACTTCATTGAAAATATTTTTTTCTTTGAGAAAAGACTTTTTCTCCACAGGAAGTCATCTATAAGTAAAAAAATATTAAAACTAAACTAGAAAACTCAAACTAATTCATAAAACAATTATGTTTCTTTTAGGAGATATCTGAAGAAATTATAGGATCCCCTATCCCAGAACCCAGACAACGCTCAAGACTTTTAAGATCTCAGTCAGAAAGTTCTGATGAAGTTACAGAATTAGACCTTTCACATGGAAAAAAAGATGCTTTCGTTTTGGAGGTAATAATTGTATTGGATTAATTTGTTGAAGTTTCGGATGATAAGATACATAGTTTACAATGAGGTCTTAAATTAATGTGCTACTTTTATATCATTAAACTGTTATGTCACAAAAAGAATTTGTTATAGAAACTACAATAAACTTGAAAATATGAGAACTTGTTAATATGCTTTTTGTTTAAGACCAGATGACTGATAGAGTAACGAAGATCATGGGAATCAGCAGTTAGCGTAATGGCTATGTCGCTGGATTCCCATGTAGTCGACCGCGGTTCGCGTCCTGGACCCGGTGGCTTAAAACTCACACTGGACGTGTGTGCGTGCGTGCCCGAGATCCCGAGAGGAGAATGGAGGAGAAGGAATTGCGGCGTGGCCATCCCCCCTGGGGGGTGATTTCTCGCTTTCTGTCTCTCTGTCTCTGTCTGTCTGGCGAGCGCACGCGCCCTATAGCAAAAACCTCTCAAAAAAAAAAAAAAAAACAGAATAACAAAGATCATTCTGAAAAACTAATAAATGCATGAGTTAAAATAACATTAAAATAATGTTAAACCCCTTAGAGTTATTTCTGTAAACTTGAATCAATTTAAGTAACAAAGTGCTATTTTGTAACTTGCTATAATTATCTGCTTTATATGTTATGTTACTATAATTGTTAGGCATATAGTATTTATAATATAAGCACTGAGAATTGTTAGTGTAGTGTTTTCTTGCTGAATTCAGAATATAATTGATCTTTATTTATAAAAAGATACTCAGAACATCTGAATAATTTTCCCATAGGAAAAATGTGGCATGAAAAGTTTATGGAGCCTCCTCTCTCCAAGACTCCTCCTGTAGTCCCCCTTAGAACGGTTAGCTTTGAAAGATATAAGATCTTCCTTTTGATGTCAAAGAGAAAAAAAAGGAATGAAAATACTCAGCCATGCATGCTAGGGGATAAATTGAGAGTGAAAATAAATAAAATATTTTGATCATAGTGAACGGAAACTGGTGGGACTGAGGGTTTGAAGAGTCTGTAGCAGTGCTAGTGACTGTGATGAGAGTGTCCGCTGTGAGAGATGTGCAAGGCCTGACTGGGGACAGAGTGCTTGCTCACTTGTAGAAAACCCAAACTGCATGGTTTTATGTCTCTCACTTTTGTCTGTGTGGCCTGAGAATGGGAAAAAAAAAAATGAGGCTTGACAAAAGAACCTCTCAGATCAAGGAGGCAAAAGCCACCAGGGTACTGTTGAGAAAAGTGCTATGCACAGTGCGATACGATTGCCTATAGCATCAGCACTAGGGAATGCAGATTCTCGGGCCTCTACCTGAGACCTAAAAATGAACATTGCAGGGCGGGGCTCAGTGGTCTCGTTTCCTATGTTCTCCAGGTGAGGTCAGCATTGCCTACATTTGATCTAGAGCATTATTGATCTATCTGATCATGGGATCTTGGCTAGGTAGAGGGGTACATGCAAACCAAAAAGTCCTTCAAATGTGGGCAGAAGACCAAAGGCAAGGGTCACATTCTGTAAGAGAAGGGTCAAAGAGACGGGATTGTGAGTGGAGAATGCTTGAGAGCCTGGATATGGAGTGTTTGGAAAGAGTGTTGAAGTATGGCCACAACTGTAGGTAGCTAACGTGAAGAAGAGGAAGAGGGTCTTAATGTCTCGAAGGTGATATGAGGGCTGCTCGGAGGCCTATGAGTCAGGACTTAGACACCTGTTGTACAGATAAATGCCTGTATATGTTCTCACTGGGCATTTTCAGTATTCGTTATTAACACTGGAATATTATGCTAGAGGAAAAATAAAATTTAGACTTACTTGTTTTTGCTATACCTTTAAATTTTCCCTTCCTAATTCCATTGTAAGCAGTTCTGTATTTAGTCAAAAGATTTTTTAAAATTACACTTTATGAATTGAAACAAATTGATATAAGGATGGTCCATGGCATCTTTATAAATCTTTAGAAACATACTATCATAAAGCTTTGAGAAAAGTTTTTTAAAAAAGCCATTTCATCTTTTTAACTCTATTTACCATAATATAACGTACATTAAGAAAATCAGCCTTTACTAATTTGTAAATTTTAAAAAGTGACATTACCTACAGCTTTAAATTTCACTTAGAAATATTTGTAATTATTACTGTGAAAAAATTTTCTGATACTAGAATTTTTTTTCATGTTAGACTTTTTTTTTTTTTGGAGAGGTTTTTCGCTATAGGGCGCGTGCACTCACCAGACAGACAGAGAGAGACATAGAGACAGAAAGCGAGAAATCACCCCCCAGGGGGGATGGTCACGCCGCAATCCCTTCTCCTCCATTCTCCTCTCGGGATCTTGGGCACGCATGCACACGCGCCCGGCGTGAGTTGTAAGCCACCGGGTTCGAGACGCGAACCGCGGTCGACTACGTGGGAGTCCAGCGACATAGCCATTACGCTAACTGCTGGTTCCCTCATGTTAGACATTTTAACTCAGTGGAAGATGACTCTTCTCTTTTGACTCTTAGGTTTTCTATTTCATATATAGTAAAAACAGTTTTAAAAAGTGAAATAATTATACATTTACTACTAGTGTTAATACTTTTCTTTTCAGATCGATGACACAGATGCCATGGAAGATGTACATTCTCTACTTACTGATGTTCCTCCTCCTTCAGGTGAGCGAAAAAAATTATCTTTCAGATGAAACTAGTTTTACATATCACTATTTTAGTTCATAATTGTTACAGCACTAGCTTTATTTTAAGGGTTTTATCACAGTGTCATATTCTGTCATGTGCCTGCTGTCTCAAGACTGAAAATAAATAATTTAAAAATATGTATGTTAGAACTTAGGTGGAACTGATTTTATTTTTCCTTAGGTTTTTGCCATAGGGCACATGTGCTAGCCAGAAACAGAAAGAGGGAAAGTGAGAAATTACCCTGCCCCATCTGGGAGAATGGCCATGATGCAATCCCTTCTCTTGGAATTTTGGGCACACACGCACACTCAGGCCTGGTATGATTTTCAAGCTGCTGAGTCTGCAACTTGAATCAGGGTTGTCCATGTGAGAATCAAGTGCCTTAGCCACCATGCTGCCTGCTGACCCCTAATCAGATATTTAATCCCTTAGGTTTATACATGAGAAACAAACAAAAACAAAACAATGATAATTTATTAGCATGGCCGAAAGTCTTCTGAGGGGATAGAATTTTAGGGGAAAAATAAATCAGGGCTAGCCCATGGCATGGTGCTTAAGGCAGCTGATTCTCACGTGGCGGACTGTGTGGTTTGAGTCCTGGACACAGTGGCTTTAGAAGCATGCTAGTTATGTGTGCATGTGTGTCCAACATCCTGGAAGGACAGAAATGGAGAAGAAATTGCATCGTGACTATTCCCCATGGAGGGTACTTTCTCATCCCCTCCACCAGTCTGTCTTTCTGTCTGGAAAAAAAATTTACAATAAGAAAATTAAAATGCAGGATTTTAGTTAGAAGTTTATATACAATAATAATTTAATAATTGAAGAATGTTACTCTTTAACAGAAGAATCAATGAAATATCATATACTTTAATTATAATTTATTTTGACAGGCTTTTATAGTTGCAATACAGAAATTATGCCTGGTATAAATAATTGGACATCTGAAATACAGGTAAGCCTTTTATTCTTAAATTAAAGCACATACTTCATATGTTAGTTTAGTAGCATATTTATCTAATATCTGTTTCCTTTTGACCTGTTGTAGTTAAATGCTATTCTTTTTCATTTCAGGTTAGTTATTGTCCATTATTTGGCAGTTTTATAAACTGTTAGAGTATTTAGTTAAAATAATAAAAGGGTGTGTTGCTTGTCTCTTTGTGTTTAGATGTTCACATCAGTAAGAGTAATCAGATTAAGCAGCCTTAACCTGACTAATCAAGCTCTCAATAAGAACTTCAATGATCTCTGTGAAAATTTGCTCAAGGTAGGAATCTTCTTAGTTTTATTGAGAGCCCTTAAGGATCATGAATTTAAAAAAGAAAGGTATCTATATAGCCTGTAAAACCGTACCTAGTTGTCTGCTAAATTATTTTAGTTACCTATCGGTCTTGTCACTGTCACATTAGCTAAGATCCTCTCCCTCTTAAAATTATCTTTCTATACAAGAAATAGTTTAAGTTAGTTAACAGCTTTAAATTTTATAAAAGTCTAGTGTGCATATATACATTTAAAAATCCTGTATCTTATATTATTTTGTTATGACTTATGAATGTGATTAAATTTTAATGCCAGAACCAGCAGGTGGCATGGTGGTTAGGGTGCTGGATTCCCACATGGCCGACTGCAGTTTGAGTCCTGGACTTGTCGGCTTGCTTTCTTACTCTTTGTCTCTCTCTCTCTCTCTTTCTTGTGAGTGCACATGCCCTAAAGCAAATCTACAAAAGAATTTTTTAAAGTTAGAATCTTCACGCCTATATAAAGAGTAAAATATATCTTTTTTGAGAGAGAGATTTTTGCTATAGGGCATGGTGCACTCACCAGAGAGACAGACAGAGAGACAGAAAGCGAGAAATCAACCCCTGGCGAGAGGGCCACAGCACAATCCTTTCTCCTCCACCCTCCTCTCAGAATTTTGGGCATGCACGCACATGTGCCTGGTGTGTTTTAAGCCACTGGGTCTGTGACTTGAACTGTGGTCAACTACGTAGGAGTCCAGAGACGTAATCATTACGTCATATGCTGGTCCCAAAAGAGTAAAATGTGTTCTTAGTTTAAGAATAGATGAAACAGAAATGGAGTGGTTTTGTTTTCATCTTTTTAACTCTATTTGCCATATTATAATGTTCATTAAGAAAATCAGCCTTTACTAATTTGTAAATTAAAAAAGTGACATTACTAATATTTTCTATTATATAGAGCCTATATTTTAAACTACGATCTATGATCCCCTGCTGTCTTTGCCATGTAAATTTCACAGTGTCTCTGCCTGAAGATGAACTAATACAGGTAATTAAGCTTCATTCTATTATTAAAGAAAGTTTTTAGCTTTTATCTGACCTGTTTTAATATTATAGTTTTATCATAATTAAAGTACACTCTTCTACCTGAAAATATTTTAAATCATATGTTAATATGAAGCAGGCCTGTGTGTGCTGAAGTCTAGTTATGTGCAGATGAAATCACACATGTGAGCTTTAGCATATGTACAATAGGGTGTGTATTCAGCACATGAGATTCCACTGGCTCCCGTCTGTTAGAGATGATGGTTGTGCTCTCTCTGGGAGTATTTAGGTTTAGCTATACATGATGGGTTTTATCTGTACCTATATGTCTCAGTTTGTATATATGTCTCTATGTAAGATGAGAGCCTTAATCAGGAAAGGCAGTTTAGCCACTTGTTCCATGGTACTGAAAAAGATTTGTAAGAAACTTAGTTCTGACAAGGATTATTTTGCTAATCATAATTTTTTCTATTTTTTTAGGTTACGGTCACAGCAGTTGCAATAACTTTTGACAAAAATCAGGCTTTACAGACCACGAAAACACAGGTTGAGAAGTCACTGCAAAGAGGTAAACCTTTGATGGCTGGGAAGTACAGTTCATGTTTGTGTTCATTTTAATTCAGTGGTAAAATATGCAGGACAGGTATATTAAATAAATGATTTGTTTCTTAAAGACATACCAATCACGTTTTCTATTTATCTTTATCAAGGTAAATGTAGATAAGCATATTGCTGATTTAGATATTTTTCAGATGTGGCTATTGCTGACTTAGATATTTTTCAGACATAACTATTTTTGCCTAGAATAATATGGAAAAACGCATCATGACTTTCTGGATGACCTAACAGTATATACATCGGGAATGCTGCAGTGTAATAGATAGACCTGGATTATCACGTTTTAACTCTGCATTAATTTAGGGATTCTTCAAAGATAATAGATAACAATTGGTTTAAATATCATTGACAAAGGTACAAAGTTTAGAATAATGATCATTACTGAGCGCTTACATTTGCAAGGTAGTGTGCTAAGTGATTTACGGGAATTAATCCTAAAAATCTCATAAGAAGTCCTATCAGAGTAGGGAGTACCACTCTCAGCATCCTGCAGATAAAGGTCTCCATGAGAAAAACCAAGGAGAAAATAACCAGAATAAATTGAAGTGGAGGGAATCAGGGTGAGAAGAAGTGTGTGGTGTGTGTGTGTGTGTGTGTGTGTGTGTGTGTGTTTGCATAGGTAGGATGTAATCACAGATTCTTAATTTTAAAAAATTATTATTGTTACTAAATTATATGTTTTTCTTGCTTCTTAAGCCTCTACAGATAATGAAGAACTTCTGCAGTTTCCACTGGAACTCTGTTCAGATTCTCTTTCTTCTCATCCTTTTCCACCAGCTAAAGGTTGGTTAAATAAGGGAAATGCAAACACATATCCAAGTTACTAGTTAATTTCACTTGCTTCTTCATTATAGGGAATCGTACTTTACCTTGAAGCAAAGATTTATCTTTCATTCCTTCATTGTATGTTTCTTCATATTCATAAAGGGGAAAAAGTAATATGTTCCTCTTATTTTAATTTCTTAAGTAATTTTACTGTAAATTATTAAGGTACTTTTTTCATATGAAACTCCATTTTCATACCTCAAAGATACTGAAGTTTTATTTTCAAAGATTTGGATTTCCCAGCTTAGCTATTTATACATAGTGTGTTTGGCATTTATATTTGGTAAGTTTATTTTTTAGCAACAGTCAAACCTTTAAAATTTTTTGGATATTTTGGACAAGAATGCCTGTTTTCTTCAGAAGATAATATGGTGAGGTATTGGGTGGGGTAGTCTCGGTGACAAAGGGATGAACTTCCTGGTTTTGGTGCCTTGGCAATCTTTGAAGGACACTGTTACTTACGTTCATTGTGACTTACGATTGCCCCTAGTAGTGGTAAATCTCTTTTGATTTGTGTGTGTGTGTGTGTGTGTGTGTGTGTTTTAATTCCTAGTTCCCTTCTGATTTCACTGAAATTTTTATTATTTAAAAAAAAATTTCAAAATGATTGTGCCTTATTTTGTAGCATTATATTTATGATAAATGTAGTTCATGTTTTTTGCTAAATTTTTTTCTCCTGAGAAATGATGAATTTTTTGTTTAACATCAAATCATCTTTTCTAATTTTTATATTTTATGGTACAAATTTAATTATTTCAAGATTCCTACTTGTTAATTATTTTATCAGAGAGCAGATTATGTGTAATACAGAAGAGTTTTATATATATTCATATTGCATATACAGTCGTGTGCTGCTTATCTATAGGAAAACATTCTAAGAAATGCATTGTTAGACAGTGTCATCAATGTGTGAAGATTATAGAGTACTTACACAGCCCTAGATGGTGTAGCCTATCAAACATCTAGGCTATTTATACTCCAAAACTACAAACCACAGCATGTTACTGTACTGAATTCGACAGACAATTGTAACAAAGTGGTGTTTGTGTAACTAAACCTATCTTAACATAGTAGAACTACAGTATAAAAATAAAAATGGATATGCCTGTATAGAACACTTACTTATAAATGGAGCTTACAGGACTGGAAGTTGTTCTGGGTGAATCAATGAGCGAGTGATGAGTAAACATAAAGGCCTAGGACTTTACATATACTACTGCACACATGCCAAGCACTCACTGTATACTACACCACACTGCATTATAAAAAATATTTCCCTTTAATAATAATAATCTTATTATAACTTTTTTTTTTAAGAGAGATTTTTGCTATAGGGCGTGTGTGCTCTCCAGAGGGACAGAGATAGAGACAGAAAGTAAGAAATCACCCCCCTAGAAGGGATGGCCCTGCCACAATCCCTTTTCCTCCATTCTCCTCTTGGGATTTTGGGCATGCACACACACGTGCCCGGCATGAGTTTTAAGCTGCTGAGTCTGGGACTTGAACTATAGTCAACTATGTGAGTCCAGTGATGTAACCATTGTGCCATATGCTGTGCTGGTACTTTACTGTAACTTTTGAACTTTCTGAACTTTTAAATTACTTTTTAACTGAAGTATTTATATTCATTTTATTAATTATTATTCTTTTTTAAGTTTGCTATAGGGCATATGTGCTTACCAGAGAGAGATGGGAGGGGGAGGGGATGAGAAAACAAGCCACTAGGTCTGGGACTTGAACCATAGGGAGTCTAGTGCCTTAACCACTGTGACACCTGTTGGCCCCTTAAATTACTTTCAATTTTTTGATCTTTTTATAATAACATTTAGCATAAAACACAAACATATGGTACAAACATACTAAAATAATTTTATATTTTTTATAATTATTTTATTTAATGTTATTATTTATTTATTTTAACTTGACCAGAAAAGGACAGAGAGAGAGAGAGGGAAAGTGAGAAAGAAGCAAGCCACCAGGTTCGGAATTTGAACTGCAGTCAACCATGTGGGAGTCTGGCGCCCTCAACCTGCTAGCCCCAAATATTTTCATTTTTGACATCTTTACTATATAAGCATTTTTCTGCTTTTAAAATTTCTGCCTTTTGTTTTCTTTTAAAACTTTTTGTTAAACTAAGACACAAAGTACACATTGGCCCAGGTGCACACAGAGTCAGGATTATCATTTCAGGACTGTCTTCATTTCCATATCTTATCCCACGGGAAGGGCCCTGATGAACAAATGGACATGAAATTGGTCAAGCATGATAGAGAATGATACAGTCAGAAGATGTGCTGCACACAAGGTGTAAGTGGCTGCTGCCAGGGTGACATGGACTACTGCTTTACAGTCAAGTTTTCTTTGCCACAGGTAGAAGGAGTATACGCTAAAATAACAGTAAGGAGTAAAGTAAAGAAAAACCAGTAGCATAGTCATTTATTATCATTAATTGTCATACACTCTACCTAATTCTATGTGCTGGCAGAGCAGTAGGTTTGTTCACACCATCGTCACCACACACACGTGAATAACGCATTGCTCTGTGATGTTGAGAAGGCTACAGCGTCACTAAATCGTACAAAGTTTTCAGCTCCATTGTAATGTTCAGGATCGCTGTGGTATAGGTGGTCCATTGTTGACTAAAACGTCACTATGTAGCACATGACTGTATATCAAGAGAATTCTTAGTAAGTCAGTGCAAGACCTGTCTGTGAAGATAAATAGATCTCGTTAATATTGTGAAGATGAAAAGAAAAGCTATTTTCAGAATCTCAACTTTATCAGTTTCATGGTAACTGATCTTTCCTTGTCATTACTGGAAATTCTAATTCCATAATTTTAGGATAGCTCAACTTCCTTGAAAGACTAGAGAAAGAAAATGAAATTGAAAGATAATTTGAGTTCAGGTTAATTAATCAAATATAGCTTCCATAACAGAAAGCAGAACTGTTGGGAATCTTCCTTGAACTCACTAGACAGCAAGTGTTTTGTTTATTTTAAACTCCTCCTTTACATAAAAACTTGTATTTATGTAGGGTTAGTTCCAAATCACTATTAGATGTCATTTTATTTATCTTTACTTTGCAAAAAGCCTCCAATAGCCTGCTCAACAAAAACAAAGTTATATTTGAACAGTACCTAAAATATTTGCAACTCATTTTAGGGAACATGGAGAGGGGCCGTAAGGTGGAGTGAAAAAGCAACAGAGGTGGGGTTCTCTTCTCACTTCTGCTCCTGATAACCTGTTAGAACTCGGGCCAATTATTTAACTTCACTAAGTTTCAGTTTCTCAGCTGTGAAAAATGTAAAAGGGTTAAGGTTCTCTCTAGGCTTTAAAATTCTATGATTCCTGTAGTTTATGGTTCTTCTATTATTAATATATTCATATTATTACAAACGTAAGTCAGAAGCTAAATTAGTGCCCAAGGTCACACTGAGCTTCTGTCATTAAGTTAAATTAAATGTCTCCCAGTATCTTCTAATCAATGAAAGCAGTAACTTTTAAACACTGCTTCTCTAAGCCATAGGAATTTTCATTCGTCTCATGGCCTTACATGAGCTGAGGACAGGGAAGAGTGAGAGGATAGAGGTATGAGGGCCCCCTATATGTGAACCGGAGCAACTTCTAGTCTGTGCTTTTTCTGTTTCAATATTCTATATATGATTTTATTTGAAGAGAGGGTTTTAAAAGGTTTGAAAACCACTGAGTCCAGATCATGTCATCTTTATCATTTTCATCATCATAATTACCAATATTATCACATCTGATACTAAAACTTTTTACACGCAATGCTTCATTGAAAAACTTATGTGCTTTTCTTGAACATTAACACTTTAAAATCACCAGAAAACACTTTAAAGTGTATCTATACCTTTTTGTATATAGTTTTGTAGTTTTATAAAGTGCAGGTTTATGGTGCATGCTTATTTATCATCTTCCTCAAGTCTTCTCAAGAGGACATGAGCTAAGCGTATTTTTAAAAGTTATCTCAAAGTATTTCTGATGATTTCAGGGAAAGATAGGTTTTGAAAAGTCTTATAGCTTAATGGAGTAATTTCGTGTTATAATGCGACCACAGGCTTTGGATTGAGAAAATGTGTGGGAAAAGTTACACACAGCAATTTTGAGGAAACAGGCAGGAAAGAGAAAGCTCAAGAGTGTTAGGAATAAATGCTCAAAGGACTCATCTTAATGCAAACATAAAAGCCTTAAAAGTCAACTTATACTGACACATAAATGTATATAACTTTTATAGTTTTGTTAAGTTGGTTAGCTAAGCTGATGGTTTTTTCCTTTTGTCTTATGGAAACTTTGAATTATACTTTATATTTCATGTCATTATCACAAGTAGGATGACTTGTTAAATTTTTCATTTCTTTTTACGTTGACAGTAGTTTCAAGATCTGAACATAGTGTTTATTGATACTTCCATCTTTTCACTTGTAGATAAACCTTTCATTATCTCTTTGTGTTACTGAAAATGGGTGAATGTGATGTGAAGAAATGATGCTCCAATTATGTGTGTCCTAAGTCACTGTGTAGAGTAAGCCTGGGCCTGAATTGTCCATCCATGTTCAACTTTTTCCTTTCATCGTTTATTATATTTGGTTTTGTTTTTCAAGGTAACACAATAGTTTGATGTGCATGTCAAACTTATGGTTGATGTGTTGTTACCTTGCTAGTTATCTCGATTTTTCTGATTCGAAATACTTAAAGGTGCTGAGCTTAAATAATTTCTAAAAGAACATTATTATATAAGGTCATCACAGTTATTTGATTAATATTATGAGGAACATAGATGATGCAGTATTAACAAAAATAGTTTTATATGAGATTGTTACAAGAAACAAGATGGCTTATAGCACTTTTTCATACCACTTTCATAATTTTATTCTCATTATCAATATCGACCCCTCAGTTCTTATGTGAAATGGTTTTCAAGATACTTTTAAAATTACATGTATACAAAAACAGAGAACAAATATAGTAAAAATGGATAATTTAGGTGAGGGTAATCCTGGGTAATAGATAGATAGATAGATAGATAGATAGATAGATAAAAGAAGTTTTTTTGTCTCATAGTCTGAAATTGGTGTCACAAAAGCTATGCATGTAATTTTTATAAGAGGTTAGCATATTACTTTAGGTAAATATCTAAAGACCTAAATCTTGAGGTATTAATTATATTATAGGACTTGAGAATTTAGATGAGAAAAATATGTGAATCATATACCACTTTAAATATATTTCAAATATTTTAAAATATAATCTATAATTTTCATTAAAATACAGATAGTTTAAACCTCTAAACTCTAGTTAAATCAGTATCAGTTTTTATATACTGTTGAATGAAGCTATAGAGAAGGAAAAAAATTTTATACCCTCTTTGTTTCTGCTTTCATTTTGTTTTATGTTGAGTGATCTAGTGTTCAATGGCATAAGCTATAGGCTGGCAGAAGCACTGTTTATTACCTTAGCTACTGACTAATGTGGCAAGCATAGGTTAAAATCTGAATTTCACTATAAAAGAAACAAATTAACTTCTACCCATAATACATTGTATTCCATATTTAAGAATCCATATCAGGAGGGTTTTTTTTTATTTTTTATCTTTTATGAGAGTTGCTTTTTCATTCCATTGAAACAAATTTTATTTTAAAAAGTAGTTAATTTTCTCTATTTAATGACTTACCTGACACTATTTTAAAATACCAATTAGAAATATAAATCTACAAAAACACCAATTAACTTATATTTTGTCATGTCAACTAATGGTTCTGAATTCTTACAACTATATATAATTGCTGTATATAATTCTCTATACTAACTGAAAATATCTCTGTAGATTAACAATCCTTTGCATGTCTTTTGTTTCTATGTTTTTCATTGCTAGAGGGTGTCTGTACTTGAGAGAGAGAGAAAGAGAAAGAGAGGGAAGTACCCCCAATGGAGCATGATCATGCCACGATCTTTTTTCCTCTATTTCTTTTCCTGTCAGGATTTTGGGCATGTACACATGCACAGTATGTTTTTCAGGCCACCAGAGGAGGAGAGGGGATTTGAACCATAGTTGGCCATTTTGAATCTGGTTCTGTATGCACAGGTCTTAGCCTCTACTGCAGGGCCAACTCTGTTGTTTCTATTTTTTTAAATGTATTTTTATCACTATGACAAATGGTAGTAACAATAATAATAATAATAGTAATAATAATAAAATACTAAAGTTCTCCATATTATTGGATGCTCAAAACAATCAATGGCAGGTCCCTAAAGGTGAGAGATCCTGGGGGGAAGAAAATGAGGAAAATAGAAACTAAAGAGAAAATGTGTAAAAAACTTATCCAAGAAATGAGAAGGAAGGAAATAAAGAGAATTGATGGAAAAGTAGAGATAAAGAATCTTTACCACTCTAGCTTCTTCAAGGCAGCTTGAGGGCAGGAAAATCCAGAGTCAGAAGAAGAGTGATTAAAAAGCAAAGAAAAAATGGTTACTGATAGAAAATAGGGATTATTATTAATTTTTTAAGGTTTTTGCCATAGAGTGCATGTGTGTGCCAGAGAGAGATACAGAGAGACACTGAAAGGTAAAGTGAGAAACAACCCCTCTGAGGGGTGGCCAGACCACAATCACTTCTCTATTCTTCTCTTGGAATTTTGGGCATGCGCACCTATGTGCTGGGTGTGATTTTTCAAGCCTCCAGTCTGGACTCAAACTGCAGTCGGCCATGTGGGAGTCCAGTGACTTAACCACTATACCACCTGCTGGCCCCTTGGCGATTATTTGAAGAGAGAACATAAAGGATAAGAGAAGGAAAGGATACCCAGAAACAAAAGTGGGAATTAATCAAAGACTTTATATTGAAGAATAGAGTCAAGTGTTTTGGGATGTTGTATATCTTTAGTTGAAAATTTAAAAGACTCAAAGAAGTTTTTTTTTTGTTATATTTATGTATTACCTTTGTATTGCAGTTGAAGGCTGAATTTTTTTCCTTTGTGTCCTATACAAATTAAAACTATTTCTATCTTTGCTTTAATAACTTGTAGCTATTATATGGCAGTTTCATCATCAGTCAGTGTTTGAATATCATGTGGATAAGATTTATACTGAGGGTTAGATACTTCATGTACCTCAGTCAGTAAGCCATATAGTTATAAGACATAGCTAATCAATGCCTTACCAATGGGAGGAAATGCCTAAAGTAACATAAAATTCAATTTTTTCATAATAACCTTTTAAAAAATAATTGTTGTTATTATTTTTAATTTGCTATAGGGCACATCTGTTCCCCAGAGAGAGAGAGAGAGACAGAGAAAGGGAGAAAGCAAGTTGCCTTGTCCAAGACTCCAATTATGGTCACCATGTGGGAGTCCAGCGCCTCAATCATCTTGCTACCTTCTGGCCCCTTGTCGTAATAACTTAAAGCTAAGATTGATTACATAGGAAAATGAAGCATGAATGTTAAAGATTCTAAGATTGCATATATTTAATCTGCCAGAGAATCTTTTCAGAACTTGCAGGAAATTTTTCAATTTTAGTAATCTTCTTAAGATGTTTGGATAAGATTATCTCAAATATTTTTTAATTTTTCAGAGAAGAGATGATTTGTAAGTTCTTAAGAAATGAAATGAAGGGGTAGAAGAATTAGTGCGGCACTCTCTTACACCTAAGCAATATCTTTGTCATTTGTTATGACAAATTAGGAGAATGGAAAAGTCTCCAACTTTGGAAGCATTAGGGACTGTGTAATTGAGAAAGAAAGAATCCTGGCCACATTTTCCACCTTTTGTTATCAATGTGCTTATTTCCACTCTGTTTTTGTTTTGTTTATTTTGTTGTTGGAGAGGTTTTTGCTATAGGCCGCGTGTGCTCGCCAGACAGAGACAGACAGAGATACAGAAAGCAAGAAATCACCCCCAGGGGGGATGGCCACACTGCAATCCCTCCTCCTCCATTCTCTCGAGATCTTGGGCACGCACGCACCATGCCCAGTGTGAGTTTAAGCCACTGGGTCCGGGACTCGAACCACAATTGACTACATGGGAGTCCAGTGACATAGCCATTACGCCAACTGCTGGTCCCTCCACTCAATGTGTTTAATATGGGTTGGTTTCCCTCCCCCTTCCACTAGACACAGGGCTTGTTACATCTTCCTAGAGAACACAAAGAGAAGAATAAAACTGAATGTCCTATTCGCTGTAAGTTTCTACAGCCATTTATTTGGGGATAACAGGCCTATCATTAATGGGGAACTTAAAAAATAATCATTTTCTCATATTAAATGGGAAGGGAAAGGAACTCATACAAAGAAGTACACTGGTATGTGGCTTGATTGTAACTTTCTTTGCAACTATTAATAGATTGGAGATCTAGCCTAAGAAACATTCTCTTCAGACTCTTCTTCAAAGATACACAAATGGCTCACAGCTGAGCATTAGCTCCTCAACAAAGCCCGAAAGACTTTTAATGAGATTTTTACACTTGGATAATGAGATCTTTTGTCTTCGTGTGTGTGTGTGTGTGTGTGTGTGTGTGTGTGTGCCTAAAGATGCCTGTTCTTTTCTTTATTTCTTTTTAACAAGAATTACTGGTTTGTCAGTAAGCTATACCAGCATATCTGCAGTACCTTCTCTTTGGAAAAGCCTATCAGCTGGAGAGCTAAACTGTAATCAAGAATACAGGGACCCAGAGTCTGGGTCATTAGTTATCTGGGGTATTCAACCTGTCTGAGCTGCCATGTTCATCTGCTGCTGGACCAGCTCATCTCAAGCCTTTTCTTTGAAAGAAAAATTAAGATAATAGCAAGTGTGTGAAAAGATGAACCTATTCCCCATAATTGAGATAAAAATATTTTGCCTCATTTTTTTTTTGAGAGGTTTTTGCTATAGGGCACGTGTGCTCGCCAGGAAGACAGAGAGAGACAGAGAGACAGAAAGCGAGAAATCACCCCCCAGGGGGGATGGCCACGCCACAATCCCTTCTCCTTTCGGGATCTTGGGCACACACACACACGTGCCCAGCGTGAGTTTAAGCCACTGGGTCTGGGACTCGTACCGTGGTCGACTACATGGGAGTCCAGCGACATAGCCGTTAGCTAACTGCTGGTCCCACATTTTGTCTCTTAAGAATGTCTCCAACATGGGACCAGCAGGTAGTGTGGTGGTTAAGTGCTGAACTCCCACATGGCCAATGGCAGTTCAAGTCCAGACCTGGCAGCTTGCATTCTTTCTCCTTGCCCCCAGCCCCTAATCTTTCTCTGGTGAGCACACGCCCTATAGCAAACTGAAAACATAGTAATACTAATTAGTAAAAGTAATTTTTATGTATATATATACACACACACACGTGTATGTATGTGTGTGGTGTGTGTGGTGTGTGTGTGTGTATATATATATATATTAGATAAATGTTTTTTTTTTTGGCGGGGAGAGGTTTTTGCTATAGGGTGCGTGCACTCGCAAGAAAGGCAGAGAGACAAAGCAAGAAATCACCCCCCCAAGGGGGGGATGGCCATCTCCTCTCAGGATCTTGGGCATGCACACATGCGTGCCTGGTGTGAGTTTAAGCCACTGGGTCCGGGACTCCAGCCGTGGTCAACTACGTGGGAGTACAGCAACATAGCCATTATGCCAACTGCTGGTCCCAAAAGTAAATAATTCTTAAAGAACGTTTCCAAATTTAAAACTCTGCTTTTTTTTCTGATGTTAATCAAATACATTATATTCAAGAGCAGAACATAAACATTTTCCCTTCCCCTTTCACCTGATTTCCTCATCTTTTGTAAAATTTATTCTGAAAAGTCGGGACCAGCAGATGGCGTAATGGTTATGTTGCTGGACTTCCACGTAGTTGACTGTAGTTCAAGTTCGGTGGTGGCTTAAAGCTCCCATCAGACACGCATGCGTGTCCAAAATCCTGAGAAGAAAGTGGAGGAGAAGGGAATGTGACGTCGCCATCTCCCCGGGGGGTGATTTCTCACTTTCTTTCTCTCCATATCTGGCAAGTGCACATGCCCTATAGCAAAAATCTCTCCAAAAAAAGAAAGTAATTGATGCACATAGTGAAAAATTGAAATACTACAAAAATCAGTCCAAAATGAAGCTCCTTTCTCCCTTTATTTTCCTTCCCAAGAAGCAGCTACTCCTGACAACTTATTGTCTCTCTCTGCAAAGTTATTCTAGTCATCCTTTTTTTGAACACAAATATTTGCAGTTGTTGTTTTTTTCCACTTGGAATAGCTTGGAGATGGGAAAAAATGCTACATTTTACCCCTTTTTGTGTGCATTTGCCATTAAATCACTCCCAGTTTGTTCTGGAAAATTCATTATTACCTGTATAATATCAAGGTACAGAAGAGAATTTCATTTTAGTGACTTCCAAGGTTTCTTTAGATATCCCCTCTGCCTCCACATTAAAAAAAGAATTCACAGAATTTCTAATGCAACTATATTTACTATAATTCTCTACCTACCAAGTCAACTGCACAAGATATAGGATAGTCCTGGCACCCTCCTGGGATAGGTAAACCTGAGGTAGGCCAGGTGCTGGCTCAGTCTCCGCATTGAGTCTGTTTCTGTGCTAATCTGTCCCTAGAACTCACAGCCTCTGCTGGATGTTCTAGTCTGTTTCCCACAGGTTCCATCTGCTGGACTTCAGTGTCCCTCAAGATTCAGAATTGGGAGGACTCTTCCTGTCCATGGGCATGATGGTCAGGGCCTGTCCAAAGTACAGTTCCGGCATTTTGTGTATCCCACCTAGTGATTTCTTTCTTTATCCGCTCTACACGGTAATCCCCTCTTATCCGTGATTTCACTTTCCTTGGTTTTAATTAGCTGCTGGGAACTGTAGTCTAAGACATTAGATCAAAAATTCCAGAAATAAACAGTTCCTAACTTTTAAGTTGTAAACCACTCTGAGTAGAGTGATGAAATCATGTATAATTCCATTCCATCCCGGGCAGAATGTGAGTCATCCCTTTGTCCAGCATACCCAGGATGTATTTGCTGCAGTAGCCATTTTCAGTCATCAGATAAAGTATAAAACCCAAGTACAGCATATATAGGGTTTGATACCATCCTAGGTTTCTGGCATCCACTTGAGGTCTACCCTGCAGACAAGGGACACTATTGTATTGTTAAAGGAATGTCAGCCGCTGTACACTCCCAATATTAGCTAGTGGTCACTAGGTTTATAAAAGTGGCAGGAAGTGCCACAGTTGGGTACAATACTTCTGTTGTACCCACTTCGCAGAAACATTCTGCACAAATCTGTTTTTTTGAGAAGTTTAACTTTTATTAATTTAAGAATGTTGCCAGGATCAGTAGTTGGCATAATGATTATGTTGCTGGACTCCCATATGGTCAAAAGTGGTTCAAATCTTGGACCTGGTGGCTTGAAACTCACACTGTGTGTGTGTGTGTGTGTGTGTGTGTGTGTGTGTGTAGGTGCATGCCCAAAATCCCGAGGAGAGGATGAAGGAGAAGGGAGTGTCGTGTGGCCACTCCCCCAGGGGTGATTTATCCCTTTCTGTGTCTCAGTCTTTCCGGCAAGCGCATGCACCTTATAGCAAAAATCTCTCTTAAAAACAAAAATAAACCAAAAAACAACAACAACAAGAATGTTACCAACAGATCAAATGTTAAATAGAGATAAAAATACATATTTACTTAGTATATCATTTAAAAATCATTGGCCCAAATTATGCTCAATGTTGAGTTGTTCCTAAATAGTTTTCTTTCAGTGGTATAATTCTTTGAAACAAAACATCAAATGTGCTAGTGTGGGAAGAGCACAAACATTAATAATAGATTAGTGAAGTTGTTGTTTTATAGTACTGTTTAAATCTGCTCAACCCTTAAATATTTGTAATAAACACATAAAATATCAGGAACAATTCTGGATGTTACTTTCATGAGGTTATTAGAAAGGGAGTGATCCTAGTTAGCTCTGTGATCAGTCACTTTTTAGTTCCACAAAGTATTGGTACCACCAGCAGGAGCTGTTGATAGTAAAGTCGAATGAAGAAGGTGGTTTCTAGCCAGGAATCAGCTTGTGTTGATCTATGGAGCCTTGGTGATTACTCTGTATTTTTTAATCTTACTGTTCTCCCCCTACCCGGTCCCAAACATTTTCCTTCCTTGTTTCATTCTAGATATCCCTGCCACCACATTGCCTGGTCTTCTCACAGCCTGCTTTTATTCAACTAACATTCGTTACTGCATTTATATTTTCTGGTGACCTTAAAGTTGCTGAAACTCCTGTATTTAGTAAGCAAGCAGTTTTTCTTAGCATGGTATTTACTAACTGAGCTAGTTCTCATGTATCAGTAGATACTGCATTTTAAACCTCAATATTTCTATGTGGTTTGATTTCATAATGAAGCCATAAAAATTCCCTCCTGTTCTCTGGCTTATAGACGGTATTAACAAAGAGCTAAAAAGATGCTGGCTTTACTTAGCATCCAAGCTAATGTTGTTCATATTGTCTTATTAGAACACCTGGAGAGTGCAAGTTCTAACTCAGGTATACCAGCTGCACAGAGAGGTGAGTTTGTCTAATTAAGCGAATAGTCACCAAAGGTGTAAAATTCTAGTTCGATGGTGCATACAGTTAAAGACATCTAAGAAATGCACTGGACAGTGGAATACACACTAAAATAAGGCTTTGTTGCAGTTAGAATGCATTTTTAAATTTAAACAATTTTTTTTAGCATTTTAATAGTTTCCTAGTTTCTAAAAATAAATTTTAGCTCTTTAACGTTTTTCCTTTTTTTTTTTTTTTTTTTTTTTTTTGTTTTTGCATAGCAGTAGTACAACTTATTGTTTTTAAAATTAGAACTTGCTAGACTCATACCTGCTTTCCACCTCATATTATTAGGGGATTTGTTACCAAAAATCAGACACAAAAACAGAATATTTACAGAAATGAGCCTTTGACTTTCCTGTTACTGTTGTTAGAAAAATTTATAAAAGATGAGTCAACTTATCATAATTTTTCTTTCATATACTCTCAACATTTAATTCTTGTTGTTTTATTTTTTAATTTAGGATAAAAATAGGGAAGGGAATTACTCAAAATGTGGAGTGTAAATTCAAGTCATAAAATAGAAATGACTAAATTATTGTAAATAGAAAAGAATGGGAAATAGGGCACAGTGTGTGGTCCTCGCATGGCTATTCATATTAGCCACCACTTAATCTCACCCTGAGACCTCACAACTGTGACATCACCAGAAATGCTCAGCCAGCTCATTGAGAACTTGGTTTTGGACAAATCAGTGGCTACAGCTTGACTCTTTACTATCTCTCTTATCTGACTTGAAAAGGACCATTCTTTTTCTAAGTTACAGTTAAATTACATCATCAGAAGGAGTGTTATGACGAGTATGAGACGTCATCCATATTTTTTCTTTGTTTTTTCTTTTGTTTTCTGTCTGTGTTTTCAGCAACGTCAGTTGATTACAGTTCCTTTGCAGACAGATGCAGCAGCTGGATAGAGCTCATTAAACTGAAAGCTCAGACCATAAGGCGTGGATCAATTAAGACAAGTAGGCGGATGTTTCTACCCCATTATGATGATCTGAGAAGCATATCCCTGATTTCCCAGTGGTGAAGGCTAGGCCTTACTGCCCAGTAATAACATTGCCAACCAATCATGTATTGGAGTGTGAAAGCTGCAGACTCTAATGATGACTTAGGAAAAGTTGGTGAAGGGCCTTTAGATTTGTGAATTTTTGTGCTTTAAAATTTTACTTTTTGTGATCATATTCTTTAATATCTTTTAATATTCTTTAATATCTACTTAAGTAGATATTAGATCCTTTTAGATGGAAGGAAATTACCAGTTCTCTTATTGAAAAGATATTCTACCAGGACCCAAGGTACTATTTAGTGTATGGCACCTGTCAGTTACTAAGCCTGGAATCCAGAGGGCTAAATGAATAAAGTGTTTCTGGAAAGAAAGTACTTAGCTTACAGCTGGACTCAGGACCACTACTTGATATGTTCTTTACCTACACCCCATGTGTTCCGGTAGATAGTGAGATAAAATATATTTGAATAGAGAGTTTACAATATATTAAAAGAGAAGGAAATGAGTTTTAGAAGACAGAACACAGAATTTGGAGTCAACCAGATCTAATATTGAAGCCATTTTACTAGCTCTGTGACCTTGGGCAAGTTATTTAACTTCTCTGAACCTCAGTTTCCTCATGGGGATGATAATAACCTATGTTGCTGGGTTGTTGTAAGGATTATATGTCTGGCTTGTAGCAGTTATTTGATAAGTGACCACTATTATCTTTTTCTTTATAAGCAGTCAACTTTTAGACAGCCAAGGTCATTTGTTAAGTATTTTAAATAATGACTTTATTCAACCAATAAGGTTTGGAAAAGGAATCTATTACATTTAGTTAACATAAGGTTTATCTACAAGTTGACAATGATGAAGTTGTCTGAAAAAGATGGAAAAAACTGTACTGGGAAATATAACAACTTTCACACTCTCTTGTAATAATTTGTTTCTACAGCAGATAATTTTAATGCTCTGTGCTTTTTCTTTTTCTTCACTTCATAACCAATCATTGTGTGTGTAGCTACACTGCATCAACATTTTCTTTTGCAGGAATGCCATTTTCTTCCAAAAGAATTCCATTTCAGCACTTCCTCTTCCATTTTTCTTTCTGTGTCTTTTTTAATCGCATGCAGTGCATGTTAATTTCTCTCATGACATGGCTTAGCCTCACCGATGCTGAATGTTGTCACCACTTATTTGGAAAACTAGGGGAACAATGGATTCACTAGCATCAGTCCTTAATGTTTTTTTTTTTTTTTTCCTTCTTCCAATTTTAGCTGTGACAGTTGAAAAAGCCAGTCCAATGGGTGAAGGAAATTTCCGGAATCGCGCTGCTCCACCTTGTGCAAATTCCACAGTTGGGGTTGTTAAGATGACACCACTTTCTTTCATACCTGGAGCAAAAATAACTAAATATCTTGGGATAATTAACATGTTTTTTATTAGGGAAACTACTTCTCTTCGTGAGGTAATTTTATAGAAGCTATTTCATTGTTTAATTTTCTCTGATTAAAGGTTTAGTAAAAAAAAATTAAATTTTTTTTTGCCAGAAATCATCTTTATAAATATAGATGATATTTATTTTTTGATTGTTTATTTATATTATTAATAACCTGTCTGGATTGGTTCTATATTAGATGTACCATATTTCATATAGAAGGTGGTATTACCACAAGACTTACATTAGGTTTAAACCCACTTACTGTTAGGAATTTTAGATTCTAAAATTGATAGTAAATAAAACAAATACATTTATTGGGATCAGCAGATGGCATTATGGTTGCATCTCTGGACTCCCACGTAGTCGACTATGGTTTGCATCCTGGACCCAGTGGTTTGAAATTCACGCCAGGTGTGTTTGTATGCATGCCCAAAATCCTCAGAGGAGATTGGAGAAGGGATTGAGATGTGGCCATTCCCCCAGGGGAGGCGGGGAGTGATTTTTTGCGTTCTGTCTCTCTGTCTCTGTCTTCCTGGCATGTGCACATGCCTCATAGCAAAAATTTCTCTCTCAAAAAATTATCTATGTTTAATAAGGTTTAAAACAGCCTAAAAAACAGCATAGTTTCCTCAGTAGTTATTTGCCTAAAATATATTTAAATAACAACTTTAAGGGATCACACTTAGAAATAATAGAGGATGATATTATAGATATGTCTAAGGAAATATTTTATAGAATTCAACTCTTTTTTCTTCTTTCTGAAAAAGAATTAAGCTGCTCATTTTCATCCTTTCCAACAGTGTATGAGAATGTCATTTCTTCAAGTTCTTACCACATGGTGGTATCATTGACCACTTGATGTGGTTAAAGTTCAGAATCAGTCAGCTTTTTGTGTCTTTCCTAATCCAGAAGTTTAGACTCAAGAAAAAACATTGTATTTATATTGTATGTGGTGTTAGGGAACAGCTTGCTAAAAAATTAGTATTGTGAATAAAAAATTTTTAATTACTGAGATAGAAAACCTAATAATCTCTTCAGATTTTACTTTAACAGCAGTTTTTTTTTTTTAAGTGTGTTCATTATAAAGATTACTAAGCTGTTCTTTTTTTCTAGTGCTTCACCAGATACAGTTCTTTTGTAGACTTCCTTAGAAACAACAGCCTACATGCGCTCTTTTTTTATTTTAAGAGAGATTTTTGCTAGAGGGCACATGCACTCACCAGACAGAAAAGCCAGAAGTCACTCCACAGGGAGGATGGCCACACCACAATCCCTTCTCTATTCTCCTCTCAGGATTTTTGTCATGCATGCACATGTGCCTAGCATGAATTTCAAGCCTGTGGATCTGGGACCCAAACCTTGATTGGTCATGTGGGAGTCTAGCAACATTACCATCATGCCATCTGTTGGTTCCCTGCATACTCTCTTTTCATTTATTTTATTTTATTAACTAGAGAGGGAGGGAGAGAGAGAAAAAGTGAGAAAGTAAGCTACCGGGTCCAGGACTCAAGCCGTGGTCAGCCATGTGGGAGTCCAGTGCCCTTAGCTACCATGCTATCTGCCGGTCCCCTGCATGCTCTCTTTAATATCATGCTTACTTCTCTGCATTTGGCACAGTACCTGACACAGTGTGTTTGTATAAATGAAGGCATGGCTTTTGACATATTCTTTAATTAATTAGATGGATTTTTTTAAAGATATAGTAAGTTTTTAAATAAAAAATATGTCAAAGTGGAGAATAAACTATCTTAATCCAGATATTCTCAAAAACCATTTTATAGAAAATTAAAAATACATGTTATTCTAACTCCATTTAGGTTTGACAAAGAAGGTTTGGTGTGAGAAGCTGGCATGGATTATGGATTAATCTTTTCTAGTTGCTCTTAATAACACATGGATATTACATTCTTTTGACTTCATAAAATTTAATTCTTAAATCTTCTCCACTGCTTCAGTTCCCATACTTCAAATTATTACTTTACAGTAGATTTCTCTTTGACTAACACTGATAATGTTAACTGCGTGATACACTATACCAAATGTATTCATTGCCCAATAAGTTATTTTCTTACAATCTTTAAAAGTTAACCCACTGTAGCTATTCTTTTATAAGAATTTCTTGTTTCAGTAGGCAGGTGGAAATTGATAAAAAGCAAAAGAAAAAGAATGTACTGAGCTGTAATTGAATTGGGGGCAGGTTGAAACAATCTACTTAGTTGCTTAATTACAAAAAGAGATGCATTTATAAGACTATACTAGCTAGGATTCTCTGGCTTATCAGAAATATGTGATCTAATAAAGTGGTTTTCTAGCAGTGCCTTTAGTTTTACTCTTCATTACCAACTTAAAGTTGGAAATTTCCTCCTGACCTATAAATTAACTTTCAGTAGAATTTATGGAAAATTTGGATTGAAAGTCTTTTTTTTTTTTTTTTTTTTTTTTTAAGATTTTTGCCATAGGGTGCACGTGGGAAAAGTGAGAAATTGTCTCCTGGCAGGCTGGCCATGCCACAGACCCATTTCTTCCATTCTCCTCCTGAGATTTTGGGCACACATACATATGTGCCGTGTGTGTGTGTGTGTGTGTGTGTGTGTGTGTTTAATCTTATTTCTTCACTCATTTATTTTAATTTGACCAGAGAAAGACACAGAGAGAGAGAGAGAAAGTGAGAAAGCAAGCCACCAGGTTTGGGACTGAACTGTAGTCAGCCATGTGCGAGTGTCCAGCACCTTAACCACCATGCCACCTGCTGGTCCCCGCCTAGTGTGTTTTTAAGCTTCTGGGTCCAGAGTGGAACTGTGGAGTCAACCATGTGGGATCCAGCACCTTAACTATCATGGCCACTGCTGGCCCCGTAAAAGCATTTTTTTTTTTTTTTTTTTTGGAGAGGTTTTTGCTACAGGGCGTGTGCGCTTGCCAGACAGACAGAGACAGAAAGCAGGAAATCACCCCCCAGGGTGGATGGCCACTCCGCAATCCCTTCTCCTCCATTCTCCTCACGAGATCTTGGGCACGCACGCACATGCGCCCGGTGTGAGTTTAAGCTACCAGGTCCGGGATGCAAACTGCGGTCGACTACGTGGGAGTCCAGCGACATAGCCATTACGCTAACTGCTGGTCCCCGTAAAAGCATTTTAAGCTTATTGTTAAACTAGCCTTCGGTTTCTGTTTTGCTTGTATTTGAACACGGGGGAAAAAATCGGAATTACTGAATTTTATTCCCTGGCAAGTATGAAATATTTCCTACACATACCTATTGAACGAGGTGTTAGTATATAGTTGTATGCGAAACTAATGCAGTTCCTACCTGATGGAATTTGCAGTCTAGTGGAGCTGGAGCCCTGTGGACACGAAATAATCATTTAACTAGTACATAACTACTGGGGATGATAAGTAATAAAAGAAATCAGAGGCCAGCAGGGAATGTGATAGGTGAACTTAATTTAGATTTGACAGTCAGCGAAGTAATCCCTCAAGTTAAACTGGGACCTGAGAATGGCATAAGTGTGCCCTTTGGGAACATGTGTGGTGATCCTGAAGGAGGAAAAGTACATTTGAGAAACTGACACAGAGGCCAGTGAGACTGGAACATGTTTCCTAATGAGAGGTAGGAATAGCAGGGATTTTTTTTTTTTTTTTGCTTATGTTTGCCATCAATTTATTTGAATGATGATGAGTATGATTTGATGGAGGAAGACTTTGAAGGTGGAAGCACAGTTTGAATTCTTGCTCTGTCATTTTCTAACTAGGATGTGATCCTAGCTAGACATGAGCAAATTACAAACAGTCTGAGCTTCATTTTCATCATCTGTGAAACAAGGATACTAAATCCCTACCCAGACAGGTGTTCAGTAAAATTCGTTTGTTTGTTCATGCAATAAATCCTCATCATGAGGGAAATTGAAATTATCATCCATTCTATTAAGACAATTTAAGATGTTTTAATATGTATTTGACATTTTATAAGCGTTCCTATGTACATATGTAGCATGATTTTCCTGTGAATTATGCAGGAAGGAGGCGTCAGTGGCTTTCTCCATGCTTTCATTGCTGAAGTGTTTGCGATGGTGAGAGCGCACGTCGCTGCGCTGGGAGGGAATGCCGTTGTCTCCTACATAATGAAGCAGTGTGTCTTCATGGAGAATCCGAACAAAAACCAGGTGAGATGCAGTTAAACATGTCAGAGACTCTGGGAATCTCCCCCTAACTGCCTGCTCCCACCCCCCCCTCCTAAAGGAATTGTTCTTCACAATTCTTTGATTGCAAATGCCTAAAACCTATTTTAATGAATTTATCATGACCATGGACATACATAGGTCAGATACTGTTTTCTTATCTCAGTAACCATCATATACAACCAAAGTTGGTGATATTTTTTGCTGCCTTTTTTTCCCCCCCGAGTGTTTGCCTTGGGGCACGTGGGCTTGCTAGAGAGAGACAAAGAGACATTGAGAGGGAAAGTGAGAAATTACCCACCCTGGGGTGGTGGGGATGGCCACGCCATAATGCCTTCTTCTCCATTCTCCTGGGATTTGGGGCACACACATAATGCCTGGCGTGATTTTCAAGCCACCTAGTTTGGGACTTGACCAGCCATGTAAGAGTCCAGTGCCTTAACTACTATGCCACCTGCTGGCCCTGTCATTTTTGTTTGTTTGTTTGTTTTTGGAGAGGTTTTCGGTATAGGGCACGTGCACTCGCCAGACAGAGAGAGACATAGAGACAGAAAGCGAGAAATCACCCCCCAGGGGGGGATGGTCACGCCGCAATCCCTTCTCCTCCATTCTCCTCTCGGGATCTTGGGCACGTATGCACACGCGCCCGGCATGAGTTTTAAGTCACTGGGTCTGGGACGCAAACTGCGGTTGACTACATGGGAGTCCAGCGACATAGCCATTACGCTAACAACTGGTTCCCGTTTGTTTGTTTGTTTTTTATGTTACTTCTATGGCTATAACCTTCCAAAGTATGTAGTATGCCAAAGAGCTTTTAGATACATACAAGCAAGTATATATTTTAATCCCCCTTCTAACATAAATGGTAGTATTACTATACATACCGTTCCACAGCTTGCTCTTTTACTTTATTTTTCTTGGTAGCATTTCCATTTCAGGGTATAAAGATCATCCTCATTGTTTGTTACAACCACATAATATTCTACGATATGGATCAACCAGAATTTCTCTAACTAGTTCCCAGCTGACAAACTTTTAGGTTGTCCCCTGGGAAATGTTATCCTAATATGTACAATGCTGTAAGAATAAGGTGAGGTGTAAGTGATTAGCACAAGTGTGAGTATATCTTCAGGGAGAGTTCTTTAAAATAGAATTGCTAGGTCAAAGAATATACCAGTAATATATCTGTAATTTTCACAAATATTACCAAAGTTCTCTTTCATTGAGATTATTGTGCACATTCTTTAATCAAATAAATGGTTTTATCATGTTTATGTCATTTTTCAAATTGTTTTTGTTAATTCTTCATGACATTTATGAGATGTACCCATATTGAGGGGGTGTTAGGTTATTTATTTTCACTTCTGTATAGTATTTCAGACATGAATATTCCACAGTTTAAAGTGTCTTCATACATATAGAAGTGGAATTGGTGGGTCAAAGTGCATACTCTTCTGCTTTATGAGATATTGCCATATTGTTTCCCAGGGTGGTTACATTTCCTCCAACACTGTTAAGTGAATTGCTGTTGCCCCATGTCTTGGCCAACTTTTATACTTTTTTTCTTTTGCCAATGTATATGAAATAGTCTATCATTGTCATTTTAATTTGCATATCTGATTAATAATAGGCTTGAATTTTTTTTTACGCATTTATGGACTTTCTTTCAAATTTCCCTTCCTATGAATTGCCTTTCTTACCTTTTCTCATTTTTCAAAAGGGTTGTCTGTTTTTTCCTAGTGATTTACAAACCTATACTTTTTCGGCTATACAGCACTACCTCCTGTGTTACGTAAGGATACGGGCACACTGTCGAGGGTAACTAAACCTGCGCTGTTCGCTTTTCTCTAGGCACAGTGTCTTATCAACGTCAGTGGGGATGCAGTGGTTTTTGTTCGTGAATCTGACCTAGAAGTGGTATCAACCCAGCAGCCCCCTGCCAACTGCCAGCCACTGTGTACTGGAGGAGAGGTGACAACTTGAAGAAGATTCAAAAGAGCCGAACTAAATGGAATTCATCTGTCTCCATTATTTCATCATTGATTTTCTTTGTAGACTTGAAAAAAATTGGACTTAGTTCAAGATAATTAAGAAAGAATTGGTATGTTATGAGAATATATGATTTGTCTGGACTCTCCAGAGGCATGAGAGTTTTCTAATCTTGATGTTTTATTTGTCTAGTCTAGACAGACAGGCACCAATGGGGTTTTCACCCTTTTGTAAGTTAAGGTAAAGTTCTAAGAGAACTAGAGCAAAAATGGACGCTATTTATATTTTGTCGATTTTAATAAAATCATAATTTAGAAAAATGAAATGGGAAGATTATCAGGAAACTAAGATAGCTACCCTAGTGTAATTTTGAAACACCAACCAAGGACTTCCCAAGTTGGGAGAGAGCAAACAGTCTGATTTGAGAAATGTGTAGGGGAAGTGGACAAAAGTTTTCAGCAACTGTTGTCTGGGTTTCTTAATGTCTTTTACTTTGTTGAGGAATTTGGTAACAACTACAAGAAGAAAGTGCTTCACCCATCTTTTTAAAAGAAGTTATAATTTTACAACTTGTATCTATAAGAAACCCTAACTATTGGAAAAGAAAAAGTGATTTGTTAGAACTGGTGTCACCTATTGAAAGTTTTAATAATATTTCCACGGAAGAAAGAAAAAATTATTACATAATTTTGTAACTGACCACATTTGAGTTACTATTTAATTTGCCTAAAAGAGGCTTATTTTTGGGAAGAGAACATCATCATTGAATTCTGTTGAAGTAGAAGAAAAATACACTTGATTCAGTAGGAACAGAAAATTATTATTTTCTAATAAAATTGTATTGCACTCATACCAAATAAACAAAATTTTAGTAGTATCTTAGGGATTTTTGATGATGAGTTAGAGTGTATTTGGCATAGAATTTGAAAATGTAACTTGAATGTAAATATGCTGCAAAATGTTGAATGTATACTTAGAAATACTTTTTCTGTCAATGCCAAATGCCCATTGTAAATGAACCTTAAATATTACATTCCCTCTTTACACAATCAAATTGCTTTGTAAAATTCATGATATTATTCTCCCAGGACAACAAAAGGCCCTAGAAATTAAGATTAATTTCCTTGTTTTCACAGGTGTCAATATTTTTCTGTATTTTGTTTATAATTTTATTTTTTAAATAAAAAGTTTATAAAGATAACTGGAATTTCCTAAGGCTTTTTTTTTTGCCTATTTGATGTAGTACTGTCATTTTTCTGAATCACTTTCCATCTCATTGTCTCCATTCACTCCTTCAGTCAACATCTAAAGAGCACCTGCCATATACAGGCCCAGATCTTAATTGTGTGTGTATAATTGCAGCCTTTTCATTGTTTTTGAGTATGTGGAAGTTAATTCAACAACTAGTTACTGAATGCCTGCTAGATTGCAAGGGACAGTTTTAGTGAATAAAACACATAAGTTATTGCTCTCATAGAACTTACGGTTCACTGGTCACAATACAAAGTAAATAATTTGTAGAATGTGGTGGGTAATATTTAATAATTGCTAATATTTATTGAATGCTTACTATGGACCAGCCAGTATAATAAATATATTTTTGTATTAACTCCCCTCCTTTTTTTGTTAAGAATTATTTAATTTTATTTATTATTTTTTAATTTGCTATAAGGCACATGTGCTCAACAGGGGAAGAGAGAGAGAGAAAGTAAGAAAGCAAACTGCCAGGTCCAGCACTCGAACCACGGTCCCCCATGTAGGAGTCTAGTGCCACCTTGCCACTTGCTGGCCCCTCCCCACCTTTTAAAAAGTTTGTAAGAGACAGGGCCCATCAACAGGGTCTTTTCATACACAATTCCCCAACGCCAGTCTTTTAGCCTGCTTGGATCACGCACACACATGTGCATGCATGATGTGTTTCATGTTGATCCAGGATCCAAACTCTAGTGTTCTGAGTGGTCCCAGGATTGCAGAGTGGTGCACTGCCACCTGTGCTACCATAGCTGGGCCTGTTAATGCTTTTAATCTTTATAGAAACTTTATTAAAAGCACCAGTTTCAAGTCAAGGAAGGCGAGTGGAGAATTCGTGTGAATTGCCAAAAAACACAGTATATAGTGGAGCCACAGTTCAAACACAAACAATCTGGCTTTAAAACCCGCACTAATAGGAACCAGTGGGGACTGGCAGGTGATGTGGTCATTAAGGGCACTGGACTCCCATGTGGCTGACTGCAGTTCGATTCCTGGATCTGGCGGCTTGCTTTCTCACCATTCCTCTCTCTTCTCTGTTGCTCATTGGTCAAATTAAAATAAATAAAGTTAAATAAAATAATTCTTGGGAACCAGCAGTTAGCGTAATGGCTATTTTGCTGGACTCCCACGTAGTCGACCGCGGTTCGCGTCCCAGACCCAGTGGCTTAGAACTCACGACGGGCGCGTGTGCGTGCGTGCCCAAGATCCTGAGAGGAGAATGGAGGTGAAGGGATTGCGGCGTGACCATCCCTCTGGGGAGTGATTTCTCGCTTTCTGTCTCTATGTCTCTCTCTGTCTGTCTGGCGAGCGCACGTGCCCTATAGCGAAAAACCTCTCCAAAAAAAAAAAAAAAAAAAAAAATTCTTAAAAAAAAAAATGGCACTAACAAATGGGATAATGGTTACATCGCTGGACCCCCATAGTCAACCACGGTTTGAGTCCCGGACCTGGCAGCTTGAAATTCACACCAGATGCGCGTGTGTACGTACCCAAAATCCTAAGAGGAGAATGGAGGAAAAGGGATTGCGGTGTGGTCATCCCCCTGAGGGATGATTTCTCACTTTCTGTCTCTCTGTCTCTCCGGTGAGCACACATGCCCTATAGCAAAAATTTCTCTAAAAAAAACAAAACCAAAACCCTACACTAATAAATGACAAAACGTTAGTAAAGTTTGGAATGACAGTAGTATCCCAAAGGGAATGATATTTAAACTCAGTCTGGAAAAAATAGTTCACTGGAATTGACTGTTTCTTATGGTTTTATTTATCCAGCCATTTGTTCATCTGTCCATTAGTCTATTCAGCAGAACTTTTGAGATTGTTTATGTTTCAGTCTTTCTAGGCAGAGAAATAATTATATAATAATGTAGGTATTACTATTGAGAGCCCATTTTCTGCCATGTCCTGTACACTTAGGTTATTGCTAATACTTAACCCAAACAACTAGAGGAGGCATTATATCTTTATTTTAATATGAACGGTTATACTCAACCGAGACCCAGACTGATCTCTGGCAAAGCTAAGGTCTCCTTGCCACCCAGGCTGCTCACATGGGCCAGTTTGCTCCTATGGGCCACCTTTGAGACACAGTTAAGCCCATACTAAGATTGGCCTCTTGCAGCAAGTCTAATGTTATCTATCCTGTGACCCAAGAGCTGCTGCTGTACCATGTGTGGATTCCCGGAAACACAGTCATCTGATTCGGGTGTACTAGGACTTGTTCATTTGGGGATACTGAGGCCAGTTACAACATTTAAAGCATACCTCATATCTTCATCGTTACTCCAAAGGTAAACTACAAAATTGAAGCAATGCTTTGTTAGAGTTGCTGAACTGTCCCACCTCCTTCACCTCTCCCACCCTCCACTATCCCACAATCTACTACCATTTCGCTTTATCTCCTGCCATGCTCCAGGATTTGAGCATGCCATGGAAGCAAGCATTGGATAGTAGGGACAACTGGGATAAAATAGTATGCATAATAAATAGGATTTTTCACAAATGAATAAATGGAATTATATAAATTTTTTAATTGCCAAATGTGCATGCATGCCAGAAGAGTGGGAGAAGGAGAAAGAGAAAGCACCCCCCATTGGGGCATGGTCACACTACAGCCTCTTTTCCACTTCTCTATCCTGTTGGGATTTGGGGCATGTGCCCACACATGCCCAGTGTGTTTTTCAAGCTGCCAGTGCTGGATTTTTGCTATTGGGCACATGTGCTTGTCGGAGAGACAGAAAGACAGAGTGACCGAAAGTGACAAATCACCCCTGGGAAAATGGCCATGCCACAATTCCTTCTCCTCCATTCTCCTCTCAGGATTTTGGGCACACACACACATGCACCGAGCATGAGTTTTAAGGTACTGGGTCTGGGACTCAAACCATGGTCAACTACGTGGACATCCAGCAATGTAACCATTACACTATCTGCTGGTTCCCAAAAATCTATATTTAAACAAACAAACCTCAAAATCTATGGTAGGCAGAATAAATAGTCTCCCAAAGGTATCCATGTCCTAATGTCTTGGAGATACATTATGTGACGTGATGAAAGGGACTATGTGGATGTGATCGAGGTTAAGGAGCTGCAGATAGGGAGGATATCCTGATTTATCTGAAAGGGTCCTAGAATCTACCATATGAATCCTTAAAAGTAGAAAGAAGGAGTAAAAGGGGAGGTCAGAGAGACTGGAGGGAGATGACTTGATCTGCCATTGGTGGTTTTGAAGAAGGAAGATGGTTCTAACCAGCCAAGAAATGTGGTGGCCTCTCAATGCTGGGAATGGTCCCCCAGCTGACAGACAGAAAGGAAATTAGAGCTTAGTTCTGCACCACAAGGAACTGAATTGTGTCAAGAACTCAAATAAGCAAGGAAATGCTTTCTGCTTTAGAGTCTTCAGAAAGGAACATAGCCCCACCAATGACTTAATTTTAGCCCGGTGAGACCTATGTTAGTTCTGACCCACAGAACTGTAAGATAATAAATGTGTAAGCCACAGGATCATGATAATGTGTTATGGGAGCAATAGAAAACTAATACAAATTGTTAATAGGAGTTAAATCATGGAGGCACACAGAGTATAAAACTACCATGTTGTGCTATTTGTGGTAATATGTAAAATGCTTCACAAACTCAGGGTACAAGTACAGCCATATCTTATTTTGCCACATAATTCTTTGTATACCCACCTGGCTAGTTAGCAGAAGCTCAGAATCTCCTGTCTTTGAGTTCATCTCCACTTCTAGAATTGTCCCCAGAGAGTTAAGTTCAGCCTCCACACCCAAGCTATACAGGGACACTGATGGCGTTTGCTTCTTGCCATCACACGATGCCATTGTTGGGATTGGTTTACATAGAAGAAGGGAGAAGCGCTGTTCTGCAGTGAGGGCCATATGTACCACTGAGCATTTCACACGGGTTTCCAGAGTTCTTTAGGGTCTTATTTCCCCCATACCTACTCCATCCGAGGAAACCTGTCCAGGTAGTGTGCAACCCTCTCAGTTCTCACTAACAGCTGCCTCCCAAAGGCCAGGAAACCCCAGAGGCCTAACGTCGTAATTGCTTCTGAAGTCTGCCACTTCACAGTCATATCCTGAAGTGCTTTCAAGGGGCCTAACCCTTACTCTCCAAGGGTCATACCAGGAGATTCCATGGTATTCGTACCCTTCAAAATGGATGCTTAATGTCAAGAAAATTTTTTTTACTTTTTTTGACATTTGTAATTCTATGAATTTTGAAGAACACTTGTAGTTACGCATCTATCATCATAAGCAAGATATAGGATATTTCTACCACCTCCAAAAGTTCTTTTGTGCCCCTTTTGAATGAATGCTCTCCATCAACCCCTTTGCCCTTGGCAACTACAGATCTGTTTTTTGTTTCTAAAGTTTTACCTTTTCAAGAATAGTATATAAGTAGAATAAAACAAAAATGTTGAGTATTTATTTATAAAATATTTATTAAATATTTATTCTATTTATTCTATAAATAGAATAAAACAAAAATTTCGAGTTCAGCTTCTTTCACTCAGCCTTATACATAGACATTCATTGTGCCATTGCATGTGTTAACACTGTAGCCTGCCCCTCTTTTTCTCTGAGCAGCTTTTCATTGCTTATAAATGGTCCTTTAGACCATTTATTTTAATGTACATTTCAATAGGTTTGTATTAAAACCTAGCATTTTGCTAGGTGTTTTCTATTTCATATGTTCTTAGTTTCTTTTTTTCACTTTTCTGTCTACTTTTGGATCAATTGCATATCTTTAAAACTTTTATTTTATCTCCATGACTGGTTTATTAGTTATGCCTCTGAAGAAAGTTTTATTGGTTTTTCTAGGCTCGTCAGTATATATTTTTAATTTATCACAGTCTGGTTTCAATAGTATTTTAGCATTTCATACTTCAGTACAACTAGCATAATTACTTTGTGGTTGAAGAATATTTCCAGAATAATTTCAAACAACTTTATTCTTTCTTTTTTTATTTTTATTCTTCCTTTAGTTTTGATCAGTGTTTTTGATTCTAGCTTCCTGGGATAAATGCATAGTTTAATTATTATCAGCTTTTCTTAGTTTGCAACAAGTGTGTCTAAATATATAAATTCCTTTGCAATTTCTCTTTTAGCATCCCACAAGTTTTGTGCAATGCTTTTATTTCTTTTTATGTCTTAATATTTGTAATTGCCACTGTGATTTCTTCATTAATTTATGAATTATTTGGAAGTATATTTTCAGTCTCAAAATGTATAGTTTATTTTCCCCTCTTTTTTGCTTTCTCATTAGGTTACACAATGATAAGAATCTTGCTATCTAAATGACAAATTATTTGAAAATTATTGAAATTTTCCTGGTCATTTTCTTGTTCAACTTGGGTAACTACTGCATGTGCAATTTTTTTTTGAAAAAAAAAATGCCATCTTTATTTGTTGCATGCAAGATGATATATCTTTGTATCATCCGTCTTCATGTATCTATAAAATCAAACTTGTTAAATCAAGTCATTAAATCTTCTGTATCCTAACTGATATTTCATGAACCTGATATGTCAATTTCTGAGAAAGGTAAATGTAGCATGTTGATTATATAGGTGGCGTAGGAGAGGAAAAAACTTATTTCTTTATTTTTTAGGTTTAATGGGATCTTGACAAATACAGTAATAGGAAAAATGATTTACTATTACATATGCATATAGAAGCCTTCATATAAAGGTGAAGACAACAAAGAGGCAGATAGCCCTGAGAACTTGTGTACCTTTTTAACCAAGCATGGTAAATAGTGGAGCTGTGATAAGACAAAGAAAAGAAGACAAGATGTAGAAAAATGACTAGGAGATGTGTGGGGAAAAGTAATAGAAAGAGTTATTTTAGTAAGTTATTTAGTAAGTCAACATCCACCTTGGTGTTGACTTTCCACTGTTTTCATGGTCATAAAAACTCTTCCAGGACAGATGTTGATTTCTCAGAAGTTGTTATTTTAAATAAAAAAAGAAAAGCTCTGAGGGCCAGCCCGACGGCCTGATGGTTCAAGGAGCTGGATACCACATGGCTGACTGCGTGGCTCAAATCCGGGCCCTGCAACTTTGAAAACATGCTGGGCGTAGGCACGTGGGTACTCAAAGTTCCAACACGGTGGAGAAATGGAGAAGGAATTGCAGTATGACCAGACCCCGTTACAGGATACTTTTACCCTCTCTCTTTGTCTCTCTCTGACATGTACATTCATCCTCTGGAAAATTTTAAAAAAGGAAGAAAAGCTCTGAGAAGATTTCTTTCTGCATTTATTAATTCTCATTTGCCTCCACTAAAAATATGTCTTATGCCAAAGTGGCAGACTTAGGGATGGTCTATTCTAATTCCCTTCAAGAGCCTGAATTAAATGCCTCTGTGTTTAGAAACACGACTTTACAAGAGGTGGCATCTATCTCTCTATATCTTTAGTTGGGCTGACCCTCTGCCTTGCATTACTGGTAGAATGTGTAGAAGTGATGACGCACCAACTCTGAGCCTGGATCACAGAAGCAGTGCGTGATCTCGCGTTTCCTCTGGCACCTCTACCATGCTATCCCAGCATGCCCTGGGTAGCCTATGAGAAGCTGACAAACTGTAGCAGAGGTAAGTCATCTCAACTCTGCCCATCTGCATTTGGATTAGTTAGCTGATAAGTAGATGTAAAAATTAGTGATGATTATTTTAGGCCAGTGAGTTTTGAGTAATTTTATTTTAAATAATTATTTTATTGACTGTATTAACTATTATTATCTTTTGAAAAATTTGCTACAGGGCATGTGCAATCATCAGAGAGAGACAGAGAGGGCAAGGAAGAAAACAAGCTGTCAGGTCCAGGACTCAAACCACAGTTAGCCATGTGGGAGTCCAACGCCTTAACCACCACACCACCTACTGGCCCCAAGTTTTGAGTGTTATTTTTTTAATGGAGTGATTGCTAACTGACACACAACATTACACTTGTCTACTGTAATTATGCAGTTGTTAACTTATTTGTATAATTTTGGCATTTTTACTTTTTATATTTTAAGGTTATGATTTTAGATGCATGTAAGTTGATTCTATTGGGTCATCGAAAAATCATGACATATTTTTCTATGCAAAAATGTGTCGTGACTTTTCTGTCATCCCAATAATATCATCTTTGCTGTTTCTGTCTTTTGCCAGTGTAAATGTATCTTTCATTAATGGGAAATGTGTGGCTGGCCTGGCTGCCTAGTGATTAAGGGAGCCAGATCCCACATGGCTGACTGCACAGTTTGAATCCTGGCCCTGGCAGCTTGAAAGATATGCATGGCATGTGTGTGTGCATGCCCCAAATCCTAGCAAGGAGGAGGAATAGAGAAAGAATTGCAGTGTGACCACATCCCATGGAGTGGGGGCGGGGAGTGCTTTCTCTCTGTCTCTCTCTGGGGAGAGCATGCATCTTCTGACAAATTTTTTTTAAATGTGAAATGTGTTTCCTTTAATGCTTTTTTCACCTTAATTACATTCTATTTTGAGTGGTATGGATGCTGATAATGGTGTTTTCTTTGGGTAATTTTTGCCTCAAAAACATTTTCCCAACCTATTATATTTAAGTTCTCGAAGAAGTTGTCTTTCTGTTTTAGTTGTGCCTCTTATATATTGTCCATCATTTCTTCCTATATTTCTTTCTCTGTTTTTCATTAAACTGATCAAGTCCTTCCACTTTTTATGTTTTCCCTTTACCAGTTTGGAACTGAAGTTTCAAGAAACTAATAAGCAATATCCTGCTTCTCCATCTGTGTTTCTTGGAGCAACTGAAAGATAAGAGAATAAGGCAGATGGGAAACAAATGCCACCTCAAATGTTACTTTAAGGCTATTATTCTTATATTAGGCAGGCTTGCCTAGCCATGGGCAGTGCTGAGTAACTGCAGGACTCCTGGGGAGGAGTGGCGTGGAGCAGAGTATGCATTTGCTGCTGACAAGCAGCCTCCTGGGACAGGAAAGGGGACAGAAGAGGCTGGGCAGGCATTCAGCTGCTTTCCCAAACCACCACTTAGGGAGGACATTTCATCTCCATCAGGGAACACGGAAAAGGGCAGCCCAAGAGCCCAGGAGTATTATTAATATTTTAATTAAAAAAAGACCCCACTTAAAAATAGGAGAAGTGAAGGCATCATTAGCCCCTACAAATAAGTCATGTATCCTACATCTACTCTGTAGTGTTTACTCCTCACATTTTAAATATATCACATTAGTTTCCCATGGTGGTTATAACAAATGACCATAAACTTAGTCATTTAAACAAATGCACTTTAAAAGAAAGTTATTTTATTTCATTTTATTTATCATCATTATTATTTTTTAATTTGATCAGAGAGACACAGAGAGAGAGAGAAAGAGAAAAGGAGAAAGCAAGCTGCCAGGTTCAGGACTCGAACTGCAGTTGGCCATATGGGAAACCAGTGCCCTTGACCGCTATGCCACCTTCTCCCCCCCCCCCCACACCCTTTTTTCTTTAGAGAGTTTTTTGTTATAGGGTGCCTGCACTTGGCAGAGAGATGGAGAAAGACAGAGTGACAGAAACTGAGAACTCACCCCCAGAGGAATGACCATGCCGCCCTCCCTTCTCCTCCATTCTCCTCTCGGGATCTTGGGCACGCATGCACATGTGCCTGGCATGAGTTTTAAGTTGCCTGGACCAGTACTCGAACTGCTGTTGAAGATGTGTAAGTTGAGTGATGTAACAGTTATGCCGTCTACTGTTCCCTAAATGTGTACTTTAATTCTCTGATAGGTCTGAAACAGTATCACCAGGTTAAGATCAAGGTGTCAGCAGTGCTGGGTTCCCTCCAGATGCTCTAGGGAGTGAGAATCTCTTTCCTTCTCCAATTTCCAGAGCTACTCCTTTTTTGTTGTTGTTGTTTTCCTTTGGCTTATGGTCCCCTTCTCCACCTTCAAAGCCAGAACTTAGCATCTTGCTTCAGCCACTATATTGCCCAGCTCTGCTGTCATCACATCTCTCTCCTCCCTCTCATATGGACACTGGTGATTACATTCACCTGGGTGATCCAGGATGATCTCCCCATTTCGAGGTCCTCAACTTGCCCACGTCTGCTAAGTCCTTTTGCCATATAAAGCAACATTCATACAGGTTTTTGGAATTAGGGAGGGCATAGACATTTCTCCGAGCCATTTTCAGATGTACAACCTACTATATATACATATATATATATATATCCTAATATACAACCTACTCTCTCTATATAATTATATCTATAATTGTGTATTTATGTACTTATACAATATACAGAGAGAACTGTATATAGTTAAGGTATACAATGTGGTTTTCCATATACTTATCTTTTAAACATGTTTTCCTTTATGTAGAGTATGTGTGTACACACATGAGAGTGTGTGTGTGTGTGTGTGTGTGTGTGTGTGCAAAAGAGAGAGAGAGAGAGAGAGAGAGAGAGAGAGAGAGAGAGAGAGAGAGAGAGAGAAGCACCCTCCACAGGCCTGTTGTATCTTGGGCATTCATGCACGTGCCCAGTGTGATTCAGGCAGAAGAGGCAAGGGCTTTGAACTCAGCCTTCATGTGGGATCCAGCTTCCCTTGAGCAGCACATTACTGCTGTGCCATGGAACTGGCCCTATACACCTATCTTCATATACACATGCTGTACACAATGAAAGAACTACTGTCGTCAAGCAAATGAACACACCCATCACATCACATCATGACCACTTGCTGTTGTGGAAGCGGTTAAGTCTCTAAGTCTACTTCCCTGGCAAATTACTGGTGCACAATAGAGTATTTTTAACTGTAGCCTTTATGCTGTACATTCGATCTCTAGACTCATTCATTCTACACAACTGCAACTCTGTACCCTTTAACCTACCTCATTCCATTTGTTTTCACAATTTTATTTCTCTAACAAGTTTAAACTTCAACTGCCTTTATCTTCCTCCCAAATAAGCAAGGACTCAATGTCTGTCTATGTGGCATGTGACTTTAATAACATTTTAAAACATACACAACTTGTGGGTGTTTTTAGAGTGTACATATTTGGATTACCAATGTGTTTTTCTGATGTCTGTTTATTATTTGTTACCTTTCCAGTCTTTTTTTTTCTGGGTTCTTTTTCCTTCTTGCCTATCAAGCATATTTATTAAAAGTTAGTTTGTTTATTCAGGTTCTAAATGTATCTAAAAATGTATGTCTTTATTTCACCTTCAATAGTGGTATAGCTGGGACCAGCAGTTAGCGTAATGGCTATGTTGCTGGACTCCCATGTAGCCGACCGCGGTTCTAGTTCTGGACCCGGTGGCTTAAACTCACGCCGGGCATGTGTGCGTGCGTGCCCAAGATCCTGAGAGGAGAATGGAAGAGAAGGGATTGCGTCGTGGGGTCATCCTCCCTGGGGGGTGATTTCTCTCTTTCTGTCTCTCTGTCTCTCTCTGTCTTTCTGGAGAGTGCATGCACTCTATAGCAAAAACCTCTCTGGGAACCAGCAGTTAGTGTAATGGCTATGTCGCTGGATTCCCACGTAGTCAACCGCGGTTCGCGTCCTGGACCGGGTGACTTAAAACTCACGCCGGGCGCGTGTGCGTACGTGCTCAAGATCCTGAGAGGAGAATGGAGGAGAAGGGATTGCGGCGTGACCATCCCCCCTGGGGGGTGATTTCTCGCTTTCTGTCTCTATGTCTCTCTCTGTCTGGCGAGCGCACGCGCCCTATAGCAAAAATCTCTCAAAAAAAAAAAAAACCTCTCCAAAAAAAGAGAAAAAAATAGTGGTATAGTTTACCTGATTATATAATTCTAGGTTCACAATATTTTTTCCTCAGAACTATGCCACAGTTTCTAGCAGAATCCCAGACACCTAGAACACCTAGAAATGAATTAATGAATGATTTTTAGAAATTCTAGGGCATCAAAACAACAGAAATAACACTGGACTAGTGGTCAGAAAAACTGGCCTTAATTACTAGATCTTCTGTGTATTACAATTTAGTTTGGCAAAAGCCATTTAAATGCCAGTTTCTCATTTGAAAATGAGAAAAACAATCTGTGTCCTAATTCACAATGTCCTTGTGAGTTCCAAAACAAAAAGAATATAATGCATTTGAAAATGTTTCACTGATTATAAAATTACGCAATTTCTGGGCAATCAATTAATTCTTGTAACACAATTAACATTCATTGAGAAACATTTCCAAAATACTGCTTTAAATCCACATCCACTTATTGAGTTTGATAATGAGTCTGGCAAAGACTCAGAATATCCAATACGGTTGGTTTATTTATCCCTACTAAACAGTAGAATACTTTTATTGTGTTTCACAGACTTAACTCTTACCTGTGGAATTTAATTAAATCAATTAGTAAAAAGTGTACTGGCGCAGCAAAACCAAGTGCTATATGTTTGAAGACTCTCCTCCAGTTTGGCAATGCAGTGAAAGCACTGTGATGGTTTTTAAAGTAGGTTCACGTGTAAGTGGTTAATTAGAAAAGTTGATATTCCTAGAAATGATGCTTTTTATTTTATTTTATTTTTATTTTTTTGGGGGGGAGAGGTTTTCGCTATAGGGGGCGTGTGCTCGCCAGACAGACAGAGAGAGAGAGAGAGACAGAAAGCGAGAAATCACCCCCCCAGGGGGGATGGCCACACCACAATCCCTTCTCCTCCATTCTTCTCTTGGGATCTTGGGCACGCACGCACACGCGCCCGGCCTGAGTTTAAGCCACCGGATCCAGGACGTGAACCATGGTCGATTACATGGGAGTCCAGCGACATAGCCATTACACTAACTGCTGGTTCCCTAGAAGTGATGCTTTTTTGACAGGAAATTATTTGATAGTGTTTAAGGAAATTGACGAGATCCCTGGAGAAAATGACAGATGAAGCTTAAAATGAATAATGACCCAGTATCTGTAATGGTTGGAAAAGTTTTTCTGAGTTGCAGTCACAAACAATATTTTATTCTCACAGAAAAGACTTTCAAAGAACCAGCTAGAAATCAGGTGGAAGGAACAGGATGGATTATTTTTGGCCTAAAGATGAAGGTAACTATTCCATTTTCCCCCAGATGCAAACACACACACACATGTTTTCATAGCAGAGTAACCTAGTTAAATTATTCTTGTCTGCCTTGGGTGGTATTTGCTAGGTTTATTTAGAGAAACTGGTCTATTTATGGATGTCATTCCTATCTCTTTCTCACTGTCTGAAATTGAAGAAAAATAATTTTTTTTCCAAACTCAGTCATGTTTGACGAATTTCCTCAGAATTTAAATGGGTCAGTATCTGAATCTCCTACTTTGACATAAAGTGCTCAGTCATTACTGACTCCCAGTATAGATATTAGAAATACTTATTGGTCTATGAGGTTCCCCTCCATCTCTTGGCACACCTTATTTTCCAAAGAAGATATAATGATGGAAATGAGGCTGAAGCACCAACTTGTCATGGGTTGAAGGAGATGGGGAGCAACTGGGCTCAGTAGTTTGATATTTGTCCACTTGGGCATTTTCTGGAAAGGCCTTTCATATTTATTGTATCTATTTATTCTTATCCTGTTCCAGGTGAACAAATCATTTTTTTAAAGAGAGATTAAGACAGCATGTGCACTCACCAGAGAGACATAGAGAGAGAGACAGAAAGACTGAAAGCGAGAAATCACACTCGAGGGGGGATGGCCACACCACAATCCCTTCTCCTCCATTCTCTCAAAATTTTGGGCACGTACATGCACACCCCCTGGTCAACTACATGTGAGTCAAGTGACATAACCATTATGCCATCTGCTGGTCTCCCAAGGGAACAAATGTAAGGGGTTGTAACCTAATGGGATTCAACTAGAGACCAATTTTTTTTTTTTTTTTTTTTTTGATACTTGATGGAATAGACATGGCACCACTTTTCCCCTCAAGTTTTAGGTATGTAACCTTTTTTAAACTTCTTTTTCTTTATTTATGATAGAGTATGTGGGTGTGCATAAGAGAGAGGGAGAGAGAGATGAACACTTTCCACAGGATGTAGTCACACTGCAGTCCTCTTCTGCCAGTTCTTCAGTTCATCAGCTCCTGGGCACTTATGCACATGTTTGGCATGTTTTGGACTGATGGGGTCTGAGATTTTAATTGCAGTTGCCATGTGAATTCCAGCCCTGCACGTGGATATCCTACCACTTGCACCACCACTGCTAGGCTAGGTATTTAATTATTAATAACTTATTTCCAGCTGATTTTACATATTACTTCAGCCTATCCTGGTGTATTAAAAAGAGTTCTACCACTATTGGCATAGAGGTTGGTATATAATAAGTGCACAGTACATATTTATTACATATAGAATGAACAAAAGCTTTCTTTTGGAATTATTTATTTAATTTTATTTATATTATTTTAATTCGCTATAGGGAACATGTGCTTATGAGAGAGAGAGAGAGAGAGAGAGAGAGAGAGAGAGAGAGAGATAGAAAGTGAGAAAGCAAGCTGCCAGGTCCCAGACTTAACTGTAGTAGACCACGTGGGAGTCCAGCACCTTAACCATCATAGCACCTGCTAGCCCCATGAAAGCTTTTTAAAATTAAAATTATTTATGTTCCAAGATGGAATTCAAAAAATTATTTATTTAAATTAATTAATTTATTCATTCATTCATTTTAATTTGACCAGAGAGAGACACACAGAGAGAGAGAGGGAAAGTGAGAAAGCAAGCCACCAGGTCTGGGACTTGAACCATGGTCGGCCATGTGGGAGTGTCCAGCACCTTAACCACCATGCCACCTGCTGTTCTGCAAGATGGACTTTAAAGAAAAGTTTATTCCATCGTTTCATGAGAGTGAAAGACAGAAAGAGAGAGAGAGAAGCACCCTCAACAGGGTTTCACGCTGTGATCTACCTGCAGCCTTCCTAGCCAGCCAGGATCACAGGGGCCTGGTGTGTACAGGTCGACGGGAGAATCTTCTGTGATCTTCCATACAGAGCCAGCTTCACTTGAAAAGCACCATACTGCTGTACCACCACGCAGGCCCCAAGATGAACTCCTAAGCTGTTTAAGCTAAAAACCAGCTAATTCTCTAATGCTTATGTCTCTAATAGCTTGCTATGATTTTAAGATCATGCTCTCAAGTTTTAATCTATCCTAGGCATTTCCTTGTGTGTTTTCACATTTTATTATTCTTTGCTCCCAATATTTTAAGGTCTTTTATAGTTACACCATTTCTCTTGTGGACTTTTTATAATTTAAATCTCATGTTTTATAATTATGGTCACTAGCCAAGAACCTTTTGGTTAATCCTTTTATCCATTAATCCTGGTTTTTAAATACCTGCTATTTAAATAGCAGTCAATCAAGAAAAGAATAAAATACCAGTGAGGTCAATTACCCCTTGGCCCAAACCCCCAGTGGATACAGTCTTCCATTCTAATACTGTTTTGTCTATTTTTTTTTTTTTAAGTTTGGTCATTGTTTTGAAAAGTTAAAAAAGCTGACATTTAAGTATTTCTCTCTCTCTTTTTGTGTGTGCAATTCACAACAATTTTCATGATTCATTCTCTTGGTCATTTGCTGCATCTGAAGTGGGTGCGTTTTATTGCATAAAATACCATCCATCTAAGAGTTATAGTTCCACTTATGATGATTAGATGAAAGATTAGTTTCCTGTCAAGTCCATATTCACTTTGGAATGAGAATTACACCACAAGAGAAATGAGAAACTGCAAATAGGTTTTGGCACAATCACCGTATCATCAGCTGGCAAGGTTTGTTGGCGAGAATGCTGGTGTTCAGGAGAGTCTTACAGCTGTGGCTCTCACTGTTCCTCTAGTATTTTTAGTTCTTCAGTTTGAAGGCATCTCCTCACAAGCCGAGAACCTTAGTAATCCAAAGAAGTCACCCAGTCACTTTCTTTGACATCGCCTCATTTTAATTCTCTACGCATGCAAGTATCTATCACTCACTACTTGGTATTTTTCTTGTTTGTTTCTTTTACCTTTCCTCCTAGAATTTACATTGGGAACTTAGCCATCTTTTTTCTTTTCTTCTTTTTTTAAAAAAAGAATTGTTTCATTTAATTTTACTCATTATTGTTATTTATTTATATATGTATTTATTTATTTTAATTTGAGCAGGGAGAAACACAGAAAGAGAGAGAGGGAAAGTGAGAAAGCAAGCTGCCCGGTCTGGGACTGGAAACATGGTCAGCCATGGGGGAGTCCAGCACCCTAACCACTACACCATCTACCAGCCCCTATCCATCTTTTTTCATTGATGAATATCCAGCATTTAAAAGGGGACTGATAATATTCCACATCTCATCTAATCTAAGAAAATACCAGTTGTAAGATGCACCATCATTTTAGGTGTGCAAGATATTACCGCTTTTTTACTATGGGACAATGCCTTCTTGTCTGGGACTTTTTATTTATTTTATTTTATTTTATTATTTTATTTTATTTTATTTTTTAATTTCCAGAGAGTGCATGTGCTTGTCAGAGAAAGAGAGGGGAGAGAGAGAGAGAGAGAGAGAGAGAGAGAGAGAGAGAGAGAGAGAGAGAGAGAAAGCACTCCCCTCTGGGGCATGGGTACACTACAATCCTTTTTCCTCCAGTTCCTCATCCTGTCAGAATCCTGGGCATGTGTTTTAAGCCACTGTGGCCAGGGCTCAAACCCTGGTCAGCTATGTGGGATCCAGCTTCCTCCGCAAAGCACTTCGTTGCCACACTATAAGGCTGGCTCTAAAAAGCTCTTTTAAAAGTTTATTTAGAAAGATCATAGATTTACCATATATCTCATTGTACAGTCTAAAAATGAAAATATCAAAGCAAATTAGCTATTCCTGAAATAACTTTTCACTCAGAGTTCAATTCTTCAGTATTTTCAGTGAAATATTGCCAATTGCTGTTAATTTGTACACACTATTGTCTGTTTATCAAGAGTGTTGATGGGGGGGGCACAAGTGTATTAAGGCAGAGGACACCAGTGGGAGCCGTGGCGTGGAGGTTACCCCGGTCTGGAGCATGGAGGTCTTCGGACTTTGCCAGCTTAAAGCACCAAAGGGCAAAAGTGCAGGACAGGGAAAAAAAAGTCATCCACCATATGGTACAAAAGCATCTCAAATTATGAGGGAGGCCCACAAATAAGAGAAAAAGGAAAATATTAAAGAATGAGAAGGCCTTACGTCTTAACCTTATTGGTGAAAAATTGCAGTGATTTCAAAGTCATTTTCTTTTCTTTTCTTTTTTTTTTTTTTGGAGAGGTTTTCGCTATAGGGCGTGTGCGCTTGCCAGACAGACAGAGAGAGACAGAGAGACAGAAAGCAAGAAATCACCCCCCAGGGGGGATGGCCACGCTGCAATCCCTTCTCCTCCATTCTCCTCTTGGGATCTTGAGCACGCACGCACACGTGCGCAGCGTGAGTTTAAGCCACCGGGTCCGGGACTTGAACCGCGGTCGACTACGTGGGAGTCCAGCGACATAGCCATTACGCTAACTGCTGGTTCCTCAAAGCCATTTTAATCCCCCAAAAGGGGGATATTCAAAGAAAGACGCGTGTGAGTTAATTAAAAGGTATTTAAATCAATTTAGCGGCTAGCTGGAGCAGACTGAGTTACACAACGGCATCAGAGACAGGCAGGGCCGTCAGCACTGCTCCTGGAGATGGTCATCAGGCAGACGGTGGCCTGTGGGGGGCAGCAGTACGAGGGCTACGGCCTTGAACTTCTGGACGTCCTAAATGCAAGTCATCTGAAGACATTTTGGGAATGGGATTTTGATCTGAAGAAATTGCCAAACATTAAAATGAGGAAAATTTGTGCTAATGATGCAATTTCCAAGAAGTGCAAGAAGACTAAGACTATTTTAACAGTAGACAAAGACTGAGAAGAATTGGATCTAAAAGGTGAATCCAGTGACTCGGATGAAAAAATGACTGCGGTGGACTAATTGCCTTTACTCGAGTCAAAAATAAATGGTCTGAAAGCTTAAAGTGTCAAATCATTGAGTTCGGCAAGTACTTGCGCATAGATCCAAGGCTTTGCCACCTAACTGTTCTCTTCTGGGATGGGAATCTTATTTGTAGTTTCAAACATGCTACAACATCACTTAGAAATGAAGGTTGCTTTTCATTTACATTAAGTCACTAACATAGAAGTGATCTACAAAAGCCTTTTAATGTGACTCTGTGTTTGGGGGGAGGAAGAACAATATGAGTGAAGACAAAAAAATGATTTTTCGATTTTTTCTCAGGTATACCTGCTTAGAGTTGCCTGACCTTGCATTTTGGAAAGTGGACAGTAAGACACTTTCTAAAAAGTTCCTTCGGGTGCCTCTTCAGCTGTGATGGCATTAAGATTGTCTTTCATAATAATGCCACACTATTCCTTCCCCTCAACATTAAGCCAAATTTATTTTTTTATAACATTGGGGGAAATGATATGGAATTGATAGACACCAATGGATTGTACAGTATCGTTGTCTCTCAGCCAGAGTTACATGGTTTTAAGAAAAGGGACTATTATGTTGCTTTCTTAATCTTATGTCAAAGGGGATAAATAAATTGATTTCAAGTTAGCCTCTTATGATTGTATATTTTCTGCTTCCTCATTGTGAAAAGTGGTAGGTTTTATTTGTGGAGACAGAAGATCAAAGAACTGTCGCCTTTATTAGTGTTATTTTGCTTTCTAGGAGATAGCTTAAGTTGACATACAAAATAACTTAATATTTCAAGTATCCTGAAAACATGAACGTTAAGGAATTTATTTTTCACAGAATTTATTAAATGTAAGTATCCTTTATTTTATTTATTTTATTTATTTATTTTTCTTCCTTTTTTTGGAGAGGTTTTTGCTATAAGGCATGTGCGCTCGCCAGACAGACAGAGAGACACAGAGAGACAGAAAGTGAGAAATCACCCCCAGGGGGGATGGCCACGCCGCAATCCCTTCCCCTCCATTCTCCTCTCGGGATCTTGGGCACGCACGCACATGCGCCCTGTGTGAATTTAAATCACCGGATCTGGGACTCGAACCTCGGTCAACTACGTGGGAGTCCAATGACATAGCCATTACGCTAACTGCTGGTCCCCCCTTAGTTTATTTTTTTAAATTATTATTATTATTATTTGTAGAGGTTTTTTTCCTATAGGGCACGTGTGCTTGCCAGAAAGACAGAGAGACAGAAAGCGAGAAATCACCCCCCAGGGGGGATGGCCACGCCGCAATCCCTTCTCCTCCATTCTCCTCTTGGGATCTTGGGTATGCATGCACACGTACCCAGTGTGAGTTTAAGCCACCGGGTCTGGGACTCGAACCGTGGTCGACTACATGGGAGTCCAGCAACATAGCCATTACGCTAACTGCTGGTCCCTCCCTTAGTTTGTTTTTGAAGAAAGCAATTCAAGTGTGTTTGGAGATTTTCAAGAGAAGAACAAAAAAGCAAGACTGTATGAGGTAAATTCAATATCAACCAAGTCTTGTTAATAGTTTTTTAAAGTGTTATATCTTCACTTCTGAAATTAAGAAATAAAGTTTATTTTTATAATTTCACTTAGGTTCTAATTGTTTAATTTTTGGGTGCTATAATTGAGCTAATTAGCTTTAGTGATCTGTGAAAGTGTGGTTATGATGACATAAGAAGTTAATATCGGGACCAGCAGTTGGCGTAATGTCTATGTTGCTGAACTCTCATGTGGTCAGTCACAGTTCAAGTCCCAGACCCGGTGGTTTAAACTCACACTGGGTGTATGTGCATGAGTGCCCAAGATCCCGAGAGGAGAATGGAGGAGAAGGGATTGCAGTGTGGCCATGCCCCCTAGGGGGGGTGATTTCTTGCTTCCTGTCTCTCTGTTTCTCTGTCTTTCTGGTGAGCGCACATGCACTATAGCAAAAACCTCAAAAAAAAGTATCTCTTTAGTCATTGGAATGTTCCCTTCCTTCTCTCTGGTTCATGTTTTTCTCAAAATGACTGCAAAAACTGAGTCATAAATTACAGTAGAGAGAATAAAAACTATTTTATCTGGTATAAGCTTAAAAAAAATGTTGGTGAAGCTGCACTTCATCTTCCTCCTCAGACATTGGTTCATTAGGTTTTGACGCTAACAAGCAGACAACGTGGGGCAGACAGCAACTCTAAGAGTCATCTTGATTTCTGAGATGTCAAACGTGAGAAATTAACATCTTAAAATTGTGAAACTAGTTGTAGGTACTCAATAAATAAATTCTCTTGAATATTTAGATAAATAACTGTTGTCAATTCTATGTGCCTTGGATAAGTCAATTTATTCTTTGAGTCTTCTTTTTCTTTTCTTTTTTAACTTTCTTTTTTTAAATTTATTTTTACTTTTTAAAATTTTTGCTGTAGGTTGTGTGCACTTGCTGGAGAGCGGCAGAGAGACAGAGAGAGAGAGAAAGTAAAATAATCACCCACGGGGAAGGGAGTGATCACACACAAATCCCCTCTCTCCCACCCTCCCCTTGGGATCCTGGGCATGCACACACACTCAATATGTTCTTCATTCCACCACGTCCAGAACTTGAACCACACAGTTGGCTATGTGCAACCAGCTGCCCCAAACATCACACCACCGCTGGCCCCCCAACCTTATTTTTCTCACTTAGAAAATTCAAATGTTGGGGTAGGTAGAAGTCCTCTGAGATCCCCTTTTGCTTAAAAAAAAATGTAGGTGTTTTGTAACTGGCTGGAGTTGATAAATGTAAGGGCATACAATTTTAGCCAACTATTAAATACTCTAACCGATCTTCCAAGGTTCAACTTTTTCAGGTCAAACGATGAGTCCTGTCCTGCTTTTTTTCCCAGGTGAATGAGGGGAGGTTCAAGAGTTCTGCTCAGAAGATATAGGTGTTGGGATTCTTGCCAAATTTAGCTGACCCTGTCTCTCTCCCCAGTGGTAGCTGGTTAGTATACAATGCACTGAGTATTCCCATTAGAGAAAGGAAACCAATTCAGTGAGAGGATCTACAAACAGGAAAAAAATCCTGGGACATGGGGAAGGGATGACCTCTGGACCTTGTCAAGGTGAGAAAACACTCGAGGCTCCAAGCAGAGACTAGGCCTCTGGCTGCAGCCCTGACGAGTTCTTTGGCCAATATGAGGATAACTGGTCTGGCAGTAGGCAACCCAATGGGCAGAGGTCAGGAAATCTTGGTTCTTGGGACCAGCAGTTAGCATAATGGCTATGTCGCTGGACTCCCATGTAGTCAACATGGTTTGAGTCCCGGACCTGGTGGCTTAAACTCACGCCGGGTGCATTTGCATGTGTGCCCAAGATCCCAAAAGGAGAATGGAGGAGAAGGGATTGCAGTGTGGCTACCCTCCCTGGGGAGTGATTTCTCGCTTTCTGTCTCTCTGTTTCTCTCTTTCTGATGAGCGCATGCGCCCTGTAGCAAAAACCTCTCTCAAAAAAAGAAATCATGGTTCTCAATTAAGACATGTCTATACTAAGCTCCTAAGATCCTACACAAGGGAACATCAAAAACTTTGTGGAAGAATAGAACCAAAGTATGTGTGTATTTGAGCACAGAAATATTTTTAAATCCATGCATAGTTTTTAAAAATTTTTGAGAGATTTTTGCTAGTAGGGTGCATGTGCTCACTGGGGGGACAGAGAGACAGAAAGTGAGAAATCACCACACCCCTTTGGGGGATGCCAATGCCATCCCTTCTCCTCTTGGGATTTTGGGAACGCGTGCACACGCTCCTGGAGTGTGTTTCAAGTCACTGGGTCTGGGACTTGAATAGTAGTCGATCACTTGGGAGTCCAGTGCCTTCACCACTCCGCCACCTGCTGGCCCCCATGAATAGTTTATTCATAGCATTTCTATGAACTTTTGAAGACCCCTCATATCTCCAGATGTAGCTGTGTTGTCACTTTCAGAGTACAGAAGTGCTCCTTTATAAGTCAATGTCTAAGAATCTGGGCAGCAACTCCATGATTTGCCAGATGATCTATATATGTGCATTGTACCCCAATGAAAATGCCATAGGCCCTGCCCAGAGGCCGCCCACAACTACACCAGTTCATGTCTATGGCCTTAAACTCGCCATACACGAATGATGTTTCAGGAGGCCCTGTCTCAAAGAAGTGTAACACTGAAACTAGAACAAGAATTGGGATCTCCTTCTACTTTGTTTCTCAGACATTCTTCTGCTACCTGAAGCATCAAACTATTGTAATGAATTCTTCCTGCCTGTTTCTTTCCCTGGGTTATGATATCCTCCACAGAGAACTAAATACGAACAATAGAGTACATCCCCCACACCCCCATTCATAGAAGTCTTTTATTGGATTACTTTATATAAATTCTTTCACATAGCCTTGCTCTTAACTTTCTGGGTCTTTGTGGTTTGGGTTTTACAGAAAGATTAAGAGCTAACAGGAACATTACAGGAAGGAGCCTGAGGGGAGGAAATAGTGATAGACTCTGAATTTATGTCTCTTTTGGGGAAATAAAGAGAAAATATAGGCCTAAGAGGACCTTGAAAGGAAGATAAGAGAAAGTATAATTGAGGGATTACTCTGTCACATTACAGAACAATACCTGTCCATACTCCCATACTCCCAGTCTGGAAAAACTCCAACTTCGTGCATTTGCTGTCCCAGGGAGACCTTTTCTAAAGGAGGAAAGACCCACAAGATACAATCGGTCCTGTGATGGATCCAGTGAGTAAGATTTTAACTCCAGAGGCTTTGGGCATTGGGACCAGCAGTTAGCGTAATGGCTATGTCGCTGGACTCCCATGTAGTCCACCACAGTTCGCGTCCTGGACCTGGTGGCTTAAAACTCACGCCGGGCGTGTGTGCGTGCGTGCCCAAGATCCTGAGAGGACAACAGAGGAGAAGGGATTGCGGCGTGGCCATCCCTCCTGGGGGGTGATTTCTCGCTTTCTGTCTCTCTGTCTCTGTCTGTCTGGCGATTGCACATGCCCTATAGCAAAAGACCAACAAACAAACAAACAAAAAAACAAACCTCTCCAGAGGCTTTGGACATGTAGCCCCTTCCATTTGCAGGGCCTTGGTACATGCCCGATAGTTACTTTGCTGCCTTTTGCATGTCACCTTTCCGTAGTGCCTCCCCAAAGAGACTCTTTCCACACCCCACACAGTGGCACTGAACTGCAATCTCCTTGTGGCCAAGCACATCCTGCCGAGTATTTCCAAATCGTACACTTCTCAGGTTTTCAGATAAGACCAGGCAGGGATGAGCTATTTCAAAATCCAAAGTCACTTTTTTTTTTTTTTTTGGAATACTTTAAGTATTTGGCTTTTTCCTCTTGTGTCACAGACCTGGCATAAACTCGGGTCTGTGATATGAGCAGGTTCCAGACACCATAGCAGTAGCGACTCACTCCTTTCCAGAGAACATCTTGCATTCTGGAGCAGTGCTAAGGTGGACTCCCCACACTTCCTCTTGAGCTCTAGAGTGATACTTTTGAGGCTGCGGACGTGCTCGGAATCCCTGACTTCACTCTCCTTGAGTTTATTCGTGTTATTGCTCCTCAGATTTCTGAGTCTCTGTAGGATTTCCTGGAACGTCTCCTCTGATTCTGCAGCAAATCTGATCAGTTGATTCAGACTGTTTTCTCTCAAGTTCAAATCAAGCATGCCTCCTCCAAGTCTCCAAAGTTTCAGCTCATTCTCTTTACACAACAATCAGAATTTTATCATGTATTCAGATATAATCATTTCTTTAAAATTTCGCTCCTCTTCCTGAACGATTATCATTCTTTCTTGCTCCTCAGCCAATAGGCTTTTAGCTGCTTCAAGTTTCCCCCTCAACATGTTCAATATGTCCTGGAATAAGGTCCTGTGCTTTCTGCAGCCTCTTGTATCCTGTACCCAGGGTGATGCTAGTACTCCTGGGACTGCAAGCCATTTGCTGGAAAGTGTCATTTGGTCATCATCACAGAACAGCTGTGTGACTCCAGATGTGTCTCACAACAGGCATCTTCTGGGATGTGCTGCATCTGGGGGCCGAGCCTTTCAGACATTCTGGTTGGTGTTCCTGGTTGAAGACTAGATTGTTCGGTTCTGAAGTGTAATACTTCCTGAACGTTTATAATGCTGGGTATGTCCTTGAGGGTAAGCAGTGGAATATTGAAGACTGAACAGCTTGAACCTATTCAAATTGCTTCCTCAGTCCCTCCCTGGAACTATAAAATAGGAACCTGCAGAGTTGCATATCATATCCACATAACCAAGTCAGCACAGTGGTTATCAAACTCCAGTGAGCATTAGTAGAATGATCGGAGCTTATCGCGACCAGCAGATGGTGTAATAGTTCTGTCACTGGACTCCCATGTAGTCGAGTGTGGTTCAAGTACTGGACTTGGCAGCTTAAAACTCATGCTGGGAGGGGACCAGCAGATGGCATAATGGCTACGTCACTGGACTCTGAACGTGGTTCGAGTCCCGGACCCAGTGGCTTAAACTCACGCCGGGCGTGTGTGCGTGTGTGCCCAAGATCCCAAGAGGAGAATGGAAGAAAAGGGATTGGGGTGTGGTCATCCCCCCTGGGGGGTGATTGCTCACTTTCTGTCTCTCTGTGTCTCTCTGTCTTTCTGGTGAGCGCACGCGCCCTATAGCAAAAACCTTTCAAAAAGAAAAAAAAAAAGAAAAGAAAAAAGAGAATGATAGAGTTTATTAAAACACTCAATGGAGTACATTTTTTAAGTCAGCACACTTCTTTCCCTTTTCTTTTCTTCTTTTTTTCATTTTAAACCATCCTGGAACAGATAATTTACGGCAGTTTGTTGCCTCGGGAAACATTCCATTTTGCTTACAAGATGCAGAGAGAAGCCGTCTTAAACGTCCCTTGGATCCTTCATCTCTCTGGCACAGTGCTAAGGATTCACGCTGGTGGAAGAACCTCCTCTCAGCATAATTTGAATGTCTCCTTCTAGTTCAGAATCCAAGTATGATTAGGAAGAAGTCCATTTCAATGTTTAAAGATCATTTCCATATTACTTATCATATCCCACCAGTTCTGAGTATGTGACATTTATTACCCTGCCAAATTTGTGTTTATATTATAATAAAAGGTACTTAGATGTGGGTAGTTCTGTAGCCACTGAAAATGCCATGCAATTTGATACAGAATGTATTTTCTCCTTTGAAACTGCAGCGTCCCAGAGGTTCTAAGTAATGTGCTCTTCCAGATACTTTATTCATTGTAAAATAACTCTAGCTTTCTAGAATCCCAGATTATGAAAACCTAATTTTGAAAATCATATCTTAAACTACATGCATGCTAATTTATTTAAGTATTTCAAACAATCTTTCACTACTGGTCAACTTTATTTTATTTACTAAAAGGCACTGAACTTTATTTGATAAAGCTTAAAATATTAGAAAAGTAGCAAATTAGGTAAATTTGACTAACAAAGAATTTAATACAACTCATTAGATTAGACAAACAAGTAAAATGGAGGATGAGTGAGTGACGTATTGCTACGTCAACTGTTAAAACATAAGTCTCCATTGCTTTTGATTCTGTAAAGATGCTAGTCCTGAAATGGAGGTGGTAAGAGCTGTGTTTCCTGATTAAGAACATTTAAAAAACCACTTACTAGGGGTCAGCAGATGGCATGGTGGTTAAGATGCTGGAGTCCCATATGGTCGACTGTGGTTTGAGTCCCGGACCTGGTGGCTTGCTTTCTCACTCCCCCTCTACCTGGTTAAAAATAGTCATAATTGGGACCAGCAGTTGGTGTAATGACTATGTCGCTGGACTCCCATGTGGTAGACTGCGATTCAAGTCCCAGACCTGGTGGCTTAAACTCACACCAGGTGCATGTGCGTGCGTGCCCAAGATCCTGAGAGGAAAATGGAGAAGGGATTGCAGTGTGGTCATCCCCCCTAGGGGGTGATTTCTCTCTTTCTTTCTCTCTGCCTCTCTCTGCCTTTCTGGCAAGCACACATGCCCTGTAGCAAAAACCTCTCAAAAAAAAAAAAAAGATAATAAATAAAATTAAATAAATAGTTTTTAAAAATAGCAACAACAACAACAACAACAACCCACCACTTTCCAGTTGTGGGAACACTTCTGAGAGGAATAATTTTGCTAGGTGCCCTGCTACACATATACAAATGCTTCCTACCATAAATTGTATGTCTGGTGGGAGATTTTGTAGGACGTCTCTCAGAGAAATCTCTGTCCATTAAATTCATCTTTGTCCTCATATTTAGGGAAGGATATTCCAAAACTAGTCAGAAGTTTAAATGTTCAAAAACTCCGGGAGTTTTGAGGTATTATTATATTCACAACAAATCTAGAGAATAGTTCGTAAAAAGTCAACAATAAGGGACAGACAGCGACTGGTGGTGAAGGGAGCCAGATCCCCCATGGCTGACCACACAGTTAGAATCCCAGCTATGGCAGCTTGGAAAGTACTCCAGACAGGTGAGCAAGCATGCCCCAAACCCCAATAGCATGAAGAAACAGAGAAGGGGTTGTGGTGTGATCATGTCCCAATTGGAGAACGCCCCTCTTTCTCTTTATCTCTCTCCTTCTCTCATGAGCACATGCAACCTCTATCACAAAACCCAAGCCCAAAACAACAACATGAAACAACTAAGACTATATAGTTGTGTAGAGACACCTTAATCATAGAGCTCCCAGATCGAGCCCCCTCCATTAACCCTATCACCTGGCATTGATGTATCATAACTTTTAGAATGGAATTAAAATTCTGCACGATTCTGTATGGATTGCTCCCCGCCTTTCCCGCTGACATCAGCTCTTACTACTCTCCCTCAGCATCCCAGCTTTTTCAGCTACTGGAAGGGAGCGATACTGCGTCTCTCATTCATCAACTGCACCCTGCACAGAGTAAGTGTTTAATAAATATTTTTACAAGTGTGCAAAAGGTAGAAAATCTTCATATGTTTATAATTTGTGTTTGTTTGGATATATAGGTCTATAATTTTGTAAAAGTTTGTTTACTTTATCTTCAGAGAGAGAGAGAGAGAGAATGAGACAGAGAGAAGAGAAAGAGACAGGTGCCCCCAATAGCGCATTCAGGCTGCAATCCACCCCAGCCTGTGTCAGCTGGGATCAGGGACCCTCCTGTACGCAGCATTTACAGGAGACTTTGGGATGCAAACCTGGGACCTTCCCATGAAGCTTCTGCATTGCTGAGCATTGGGTTACTGCTGTGTCACCCTAGTTGGCCCTAATTAATTATTTTAAAAGTTTATTTTCTACTTCCTGAGAGAGAGACACACATTTGACAGAGCCTCCACATTGCAGTCTTCTCTATCATGATCTTCCCCAGACCCTACAGCCAGGATCACAGGTGCACTGTGGGCTCACCCAGCATGTTCAGCACCTGTGCCACCATGGCTGAGCCCAGGAATTACTTTAGTAGTGGCGTTTTATGGGTTTCGAAGTGCCTTTATATGCTCCTCTCCTGTTGATCTCTATCTTGTTCTCTAGTTTCCTGAAATTCTCATAGCTTAAAAAAGATTATTTCCTTAATATATGAATTATTATTATTTTTAAATGTGCCATAGGGCATGTGTGCTCACCAGAGAGAGAGAGAGAGAGAGAGAGAGAGAGAGAGAGAGAGAGAGAGAGAAAGAGAGAGAAACAGATAAAGTGAGAAAGCAAGTTGCCAGGTCCTGGAATTGAACTGTGGTCGGCCCTGTGGGAGTCCATTGCCTTAACCACCAAGCCACCCGCCAACCCCCAAATCCCCATGCTTGATAATAGATTACTAAAGCACTAGCAGTTGATAGAAGGAGTTGATAAAATAAATGTGTCACTCATTATGGCTTGGAACTTTTTCTATGAAAAAGAAAATAGACTAGCACAATAGATGGGAAATCTATTGCTATCAAAAACTACATGAAAAAGCCAGTGACTCGGGTCAAAGAAATCAGACTGCAAATGAGTATCTGAGCACAGTCTTTATATAAGAAAGGTCACGTAAAGCATGCAGATGCAAAATGGAGTGACTGACCCAGCTCTCTGAGGTTCAGTTAGTGTAAGGTAGGAGGCTGCCTGCAAGAGAAAACGTGCGAATCCTAGACAGCAGCCTGAGTCGGAGTCCAGTCCCGCTGGGTCAGAAAGTCTGTTGTCTCTCGAAGCCTCACTTGTGTTAAGGGGATGCTAGCGCTCTCCATCTGGTACCACTTCACCAGTAGAAACCTGGGCTACTTGCTATACCATCAGTGGAAAGAATGATTTTTTAAAATTTAATTTGACAGATGTATTAGTATTTTAATAAAGACATTCATCTCAGTCATTTTTCTTTCCCACCTTGCCTTTAGGTTAATATTTCATTCGGGTCAAAAAAAGAATGTAGGAGAGGGATGTTATTTTAATACACAATAAAATGGACAGTTGGCTTACATAAAAGCTCACGTTCGATTTGTGTATCTTGATATAATTAAATCATGTAAGAACTCCTAGTTCTATATACCTTTCCATTGTCTTACTTGGGGCTTATTCTAAACTGAAACCCAAGTGAGCAAAGTGTTAGGCTGCTACATAGGCTGCTTCTCTGGATTTATCCTGTACTGGAACAGCTCAGTGAGTCGTCATCACCAATGCAATAGTTTGAAGCTGCTTCCAGATTTAACATTGTAGAAGTTTTCAGGGAAATCATTACACGTTGTATGCTTTAGTCTGAGACCAGGCTTTTAAAGATACATATAACTGTCACACTAAAAAGAAAATTCATTGGGGCTAACACTTGGCGTAATGACTATGTCGCTGGACTCCCATGTAGTTCACTGTGATTCGAGTCCTGGACATGGTGGCTTAAATTCATGCTGGGCACTTGTGTGCACTTGCCCAAGATCCTAAGAGAATGGAGGAGAAGGGATTGTGTGTGGCCGTCCCCCCTGGGGGGGGGTGGTTTCTTGCTTTCTGTCTCTCTGTCTCTGTCTTTCTGGCAAGCACACATACCCTATAGCAAAAACCTCCCCCCCCCAAAAAAAAAAAGAAAATTCATTTACAATAGAAAAACACAAAAACAAACACCCTACAATACACAAATCTAGCAAGTCTATGTGGTGAGAGATTCCATAAAATACGTGTGAAGATGCATTTTCTTTCCATCCTCAGTACCTAAAGTGTGCTTTTGAGAGGCCCCTGGTCAACACATACGTAAAAGGAGCTACTGTACTAATAAGAAATCCTGTAGTAAATTCAGTTCAAATTGAATTTCTTAAGTTACTAACTTAAAATACTTACACGAAGTTACAGAAAGTACATCTTGTTCTCATCTTTATACAATGTTAACTTTTCTTTTTGGTTTTTATACCTTTTAAAAAACAAAAATAGTCAAATGCTTAAACAATATACGTGTATATGGGAATTTTTGTATTTTAAAACAAACAGCTTCTGTGGGAGGCTGCGCAACAGCGAGTCTGCCAAGGTTTCTCAGAGAGCAAACAATTGCCATGATTGGTTCTCTTCATAAAACCTGACCTTTGAAACCTTGCTCTGATTGGCCACTAGAATCTCTCAGATTTGCATATCCGGCACCTCATGATTGGTCCAAAAGTAACCAATCATAACCCACCGTTTACAACCAATCACGGCCCACCGTTTAAAACCAATCACGGCCCACCGTTTACAACCAATCACGGCCCACTATTTACAACCAATCATAACCCACCTTTTACGATCCACCAACGTGTATATAACCACCATGCCTGGCCCACAATAGCCAGACGACCAGGAAGACAACGAAGACCACACAGGAGACCAGGAAGATGACGACCCTGGAGAGCCTGAAGAGCTGAAACACCGAACAGTCTCCAGATGACCTTGGAGAGTTGTAACACTACATCGTCTCCAGACGACCCTGAAGAGCTGTGACACCGCGTCGTCTCCGTGCTGCTCACAACAGACGATGTGACCCTAAAGAGTTGTAACACTGCGTCATCTCCGTACTGTACTGTGCTGCCCACAATAAACAGACGACACTGTGTCGTCTCCATGCTGTGACACTGTGCCGCTTGTTCCGGCTCTCACTCCTCCCCTCAAGAAACCTGTTCGACTGTCCCCCCGGGTGGGGACACGTGGCGCCCGAACCAGGTCAGGACAAGCTTCCTTATGATTTGCCTCAAGTTCTGGTGGAATGCTTATAGTACTAGCTAATAAACCAAACCAAGAGACGTACATTCAAAATACTGATTTATTTTGATAGCAAATGGTTGTTCTTTAACGACTAAAGAAGGTAGACAAGACCTATTAAGGTGAAGTGGGCCATTTCAAATATTCAGTTTATATAAAAATTGTATTTATTTTTTTAAAAAAAGAGCTAAGCTTCTATGTCCACTGATAGCTATGCAATATCTAGTTTATGATGACTCAAAACAAAACAAATGTCCATAAGGGAAAAAAAGCTGTATTTTATCTACATTTACTTTCTTTCTTCTTTCTTTTTTCTTTTCTTTTCTTTTTTTTTTTTTTTTTTTGAGAGGTTTTGGCTATAAGGAGCTTGCGCTCACCAGAAAGACAGAGAGACAGAGAGTAGCGTAGTCCACCCCGGCTCAAGTCTTGGACCTAGTGGCTTAAACTCACACCAGGCGCGTGTGCGTGCGTGCCCAAGATCCCAAGAGGAGAATGGAGGAGAAGGGATTGCGGTGTGGTCATCCCCCCTGGGAGGTGGTTTCTCACTTTCTATCTCTCTGTCTGTCTCTGTCTTTCTGACCAGCGCATGCACCCTATAGCAAAAGCCTCTCAAAAAAAAAAAAAAAAAAAAAAAAAGGTCTCACACTTACCCCTAGCCTTCTCAGCCAGCTGGGATCATGGGCATGCGCAAGGCTACTGAACCCCAGTCTTCCACATAGAGTGGTACCACTGTTCACTGCTGAGTCTGGGCCAAGGTCATACTTTTGAACTCCGTCTGTTCCAAGCTTGCAGCCATGTAGTCTTGGTACCTGTTGCTGTGTGGGACACGTACAATAGAAAGTGCACTGGAGTCACCAGAAACATTCAAGTCCAAATCAGGAAGACCTATTAGATTGAAGCTGGGGCCAGCAGGTGATGTGGTGGTTAAGAAACTGGATTCCCACATGGCTGACCACTGTGAGAGTCCCAACCAGAGGCTTGAAAATCATGCCAGGTGCATGTGCATGCGTGCCCACAATCCCAAGAGGATGGAGGAGAAGGGATTATGATGTGGCCATCCCCAAGGCTGGTGATTTCTCACTTTTGCTCTCTGTTTTTCTCCAGTGAGCTCATGCGCCCAACGGCAAAACCTAAAAAACAAAACAAACAAACAAAAAAGAAGGTGCTGTATTAGAAAAATTAAATGCTGTTTCCACTCAATAAATCAGGAATTTTGACCCTAATTTTATAGATCCAATAGATCAGATCCAGGTTTCCTATTTGATTGGAGAGGTCCAAAAAAATCTTGGCTTTGGGGGCCCTTGGTTTTAGAGTATTCTTCAAATGCTTTAAAAAAAACAACATGTGGAAAGTGAGAGTAACTGAATCATTGGTCATGCTCAGTTCAACTGACAGAATAACCAAAAGGGAGGAACTGTTAAAATTAAAAGTGGAGACCAGCAAGTGGCATGGTGGTTAAGGCGCTGGATTCTCATGTGGTCAACAGTGGTTCAAAGTCCCAGACCTGGTGGCTTAAAAATCATGTCAGGCATATGTGCGTGCATAGTCAAAATCCCAAGAGGAGAGAGGAAGAGAAAGGGCTGTATTGTTGTCATTCCCCTTGAAGGGTGATTTCTCACTTTCCCTCTCTCTGTCTCCTGTGAGCATACGTGCTCTATAGCAAAAACTTGAAAAAAAAAAAAAAAAGAGAGAGAGCAAGAGCCCACAACTTACATAATATTCAAGACCAACCAATAACCACATCCTGTGTCGCCAAATCTTATGTCATCCTGATTATCCTGAAGTGCTAGCTTAATTGTAAACAATATATAAAATGTAAGATTTTGTCCTTATCAGTAAGGTTTAATGAAAAAACCAAGCAGCTTTAGACAAATCATCTAACCAGCTCTGCTTGCCTGATAAAAGAATGTTAATGTCTAACAGCCAATCACACAAAAGGGCCAAGTCTTTCCCATTTCTGCTTTATAACCTGCTCTGTCATTGTGAGGGGGAGTGTTTTGTACCACTTTCAAGTTGAAGCCTCCTGGATTGCAATCTGCACTTTCTTTTATTGTATAAAAATATATATTAAAAATTTTCTATTTTGATTTGCTTTGCTTTTTGATACTCCTGTATACCCCATACATAATCAGAGCCAGATATTAAAGGTGTCACTTCAGGGGTAGGCAAGGGAGATAGCTAGCTTAGGAGATGAAGACCACCGGCAAGAGAGTAGGAGGGTTTCCAGGGCACCTATAATTCTCCCAACCCAATGGCAATTTGGGCACTTATAATTCTTTCAAAAGACAAATGCAGGGCTGGCCCTGTAGTACAGTGGTTCCACGCTGTGCATAACGGAGCTGGATCCTACATGGCCAACCACAGTTTGAGTCCCATGCTGGCAGTTTAAAAAACATATTGAGTGCATATATGTGTGTGTCTAGAATCATAACAGGATAGAAAAAAAAAAAGGATTGACCATATCCACCTAGAGAGTGCTTTGTCTCCCTCTTTCTGGCAAGACATTCACCTTCAAAAGAAAAAAAAAGATAAGAAGAAAGAGAAAAAAATTCACAATTTCCTTTCTATTCTACTTCAGGTCATTAGATGTTGTTGAAACAGAAATTACTGTGAATACTCAACAGAGGTGAAAAAAATCGTTTGACGGCCTTAATGTCTTGCTGATACCCCTGTGGATACTTGTGTTGTTGAGGTTATACAACAGGAAAACTTCCTGACTATTGAAGATATTTAAACTCTTAAGAGGAAAACATAACTTTTTTTTTTGATTCTATGACTTTTCTTTACAAATTCCCAGTACTCTATTCAATCTTGTAGCTTTGTTTGGATTGCCATTCAGTAACTGTTGATTTTATAAAATATAAACTAATGAGGAATCTATTTTCATGTATCAATAGTAAACATGACAGAATACAGTCACATACCACAACAACAAGGATACATTCTGAGCTTCGTAGATCGTACTTGCTCAAACCATGGTGGCATCATCTACTATACACCTAGGCTATGTGGGTATATATAGCCCATTACAATTTTTTAAAAGCTCTATCATATATATGGTTCATCGTTGTCTGAAATGTTATGTGGTGCATGACTACTTCCTGTGTCAAGAACTTAGTTCTCGTAAGGCAGCTTATTCTATTAAAACAAAATAAAAACAAAACAAAACAAAACAAACAAACAAACAAAAACCCCCCACAAAACACAGCTCAAATGATCAGAACATTAATTTTTAAGTCGTTTCCGGATTTTTTTTTTTCGGGTAAATACAAACAATTTCTTATAGTTTGTGACTAAACAAACCTTCGTTTGACAATGTGTATCAGAATGTTGTTGCAATCTCTGAGTTGATGGTAAATTACTAGGTAAAAGGACTCCTCTCTCTATTCTATGGTTGGCTCTTGAAGTTCCTGACATGTTACTGGTCCTCCTCCAGGGACTGGGACCTGAATCCTAGGGTCATGGTTTTATGAATCATGTATACAGTGAAACTACACTATTTAGTTCTGGCATTAAAAAATTATATATTCTTCATGTAGGTTGAGCTGCTGTGGCAGAGGTAATGCAAGTGCCTTGCGAGTCTGGAAGCCACATGCTAACTCACGTTTGGATCCCTGAGTAAGTTTAACAACATGCTGGGCATGCATGTGGGATCCCGAGGAGCTGGAAGGCTGGGGAAAGGGCCCTGTGGCATGAGAGCCTACTGAGAGTTCTCTCTCTTTTGCAAGCACATGCACTCTCTATCATAACAAAGAGAAAAAAGAAAGAAAGGAAGAAGGAAGGAAAGGAAGAAACAAATTCTTCACGTAGAATATTTAGAATAGCAAATCTGGACCATTTTAATTCCTAATATTCTAATTAAGACTGTTTTTAGGTTTCTTTTCCCCTTAAGAGGCAGGCTTCTAGAGTGAAGAGCAGGCTCATTTCAGAAATCTCACTGAAAAGTTGTATGGGCACACAAGAAAAAAAACTTTCTATTTTAATCATAATACTGATAGAAGTATGCTAAAATTCCAATAAGACAAGGGATTTTAAAAAAAGGATATAAAATAGCCACAAGTGAGTTTGCACTGTAGCTCTTAGACACTGAAAATACTATTCAATAGTCATTTTGGGGAAAAGGCTAGAAAGTAGTTATTGGAATTTGATTGCTAACATTGGATTTGGATGTTATCCAAGGTTTACCATTGTCCTAGAGAGGAAAGTTATAATATCCATGCAAAACACGGGGTAACATTTGTTACAAATAGTATTTGAAAAAAATGGGAAGGAAATATAATCAATGCATTTAAGTTTTTCTTTAGGGCTGAGAGGGTAACAGATATGCATTTGAAATAGTATAGTAATGTATTTTCCTTCTGTTTAAGTCACAATGTTCTGAGACTTTCCACCTAATGAACCAAAGGGTTTCAGTGCTTCAAAGGAAGGTCAGAACAAGCTAATTATTGTACAAATCATTCAGGGCTCTTGTCAAAGTGGTCTCTTGAGAGGCAGAGTCTGTTGAAAGAGAAAAGAGTTATAGACTCACAAACTCCTGAAAGATGAAAGGTCTGAGCTTCAAGCTTTATTAGGGATCAGAGAAAGAGGGAGATCATGCAGCTTGTGACATAGTGAGGTTATTATTTTCTAGAGAAAAACAGAATCTCTCACTGAATAAGTACAGAGGAGGAAAGAAAATGAGAACTAATGTGATCTGTGATTTCTTTCCTCCCCACTGTAGACCACGCCTGGGAATGAGTCATTTAAAACAACCAAATAGGGACCAGCAGTTGGTGTAATAGTTATGTCACTGGACTCCCATGTAGTCAACTGTGGTTCGAGTCCTGGACCCAGTGGCTTAAACTCACGCCAGGCACATGTGCGTGCATGCCCAAGATCCTGAGAGGAGAATGGAGGAGAAGGGATTGTGGTGTGGCCATCCCCCCTGGCAGATGATTTCTCGCTTTCTGTCTCTCTGTCTCTGTCTTTCTGGTGAGCACACATGCCTTATAGTAAAAACCTCTCCCCCACAAAAAAAATAAATAAAACAACCAAATATATAAAGAACACAGTGAAAGAGTCAAAAGGCAGCCCATCTCTATAGCCTCATGGCTAAGGGAGCCAGATAGCATGTAGCCAAACACAGTTCAAGTCCTGGCTCCAGTGACTTGAAAAACATGCCAGGTGTGTGTGTGTGCATGCCCAAAATACTGACAGGATGGAAACATGAAGAAGAAGGGACCGTGGCATGACCATGTGCCATTATTGGGTATACATTCTTCCTCTCCCTCTTTCCTTCTCTGTCTCTCTTTGCAAGTACACACACTCTCTAACAATTTAGAAAAAAAGTGTGAAAAGATAACCTATAGAATGGAAAAGAATATTTGCAAATCATCTATCTGATAAGTAGTTAATATCTAGAATATATAAAGAACTCCTACGACTCAACAATAATACCAAGACAAATAACCTGATTTTTAAAAATAGACAAAGGACTTGAATAGTGATTTTTCCAAGGAAGATATATAAATATTCAAGAAGCATATGAGAAGATGGTTAACATCACTAATCATAAAGGAAATTCAAATTAAAACCATGAGATAACACTTCACACTCATTGGATGCTACTATCAAAGAAAAAAACAAAACAGAAAATAACAAGAGCTGATGAGCATGTGGAGAATTTGAAACCTTGTGCACTGTTGATGGGAATGTAAAATTATGTAGCAGCTATGAAAAACAGTATGGCAATGCCTTTAAAAAGTTAAAAATAGAGTTACCAGGCTTGCCCCCATAACTTAGAGGTTAAGGGAGCCAGATCCCACATGGCCAGCTGTGGTTCATCAAATCTTGGCCCCAGTGGCTTTGATAAACATGCCAGGTGCATATGCATGTATGCCCAAAATCTGAACAGGAAGGAAAAATGGAGGGAAAGGGATTGCAGTGTAACCACATTGGAGGTACTTCCTTCCTCCTCTCTCTCCCTCTCTCCCTTTCCCTCTCTCTCTCTGTTTCCATTTCTCTCTGATGAACACATGTACTTTCTCATTACCATATGATCGAGCAATTTTATTTCTGCATATGGAGCCAATAAATTTGAAAGTAGAATCTTGAGAAGAGTTTTGCATTCCTAAGTTCATAGCTGCATGAGTCACAATAGCCAAAAAGTAGAAGAAGCAACCTAAATGTTCCTCTATGGATGAACTAATTTTTTAAAAGTTGGTATATGCAAGACAATGGAATATTGTTCAGCTTTTAAAATGAAGGAATTTCACCACATGTTATATCATAGATAAGCCTTGAGGACATTATGCTAAGTGACATAAGCTAGTCACAAAAAGAAAAATACTGCATGATTCCACTTACATAGTTACATTCATAGAAACAGAAAGTAGAATGAAGGCTGCCAGGGTCGGGGGCAGGGGGCAAAGTGAAGTCGTTTAATAAGTATAGAGTTCAATGTTTCAAGATTAAACATTTTTGGAGATTGGTTACTCAACATTGTGAATATAGTTAATACCACTGAACCATATATTTAAAAATGGTTAAACAAATAGAGCGAAGTCCTCAGTATGGTGGGTAATGTGCTGCTTAAGAATAACCAGATACTACATGGTAGCTATGGTTTGAATCCCTGGCCTGGTTAGCCTGAGACATGCCAGACACATGCACTAGTACCCAAGATCTAATAGCCTGGGGGATTAGAGAAAGGGATCATGGTATGGCCAGACTCTGTGGAAGGTACCCAACTAATTAACTCTCTCTCTCCATCTCTTTCATGCACATATGCTCTATTATAAAAAAAGAAAAGTTTTAAGTGGTTAAAATAAAAAAAAATATTAAGATACTAAAATTTATGTGTGTATTTAGCCATATATATATATATATATAAAACCTGGCAAAAATGGCTCAGGTATATGGGGAAAGTGTGTTTCTCTTTTTATCATATTTCCTTAGGTGAGGGCTGGGATTTAAAGTCACCTTAGAGAAACAGAACAACAACAAGGTACCTTCTCAATGGCAGGTGGTACCTTCCAGGTGCAGGATGGTTGAAGTGTGCTCTTGACAGAAAAGGGAGTAAGCGTCTGCAACTCTCCCTATCAACCAAGGCCAAGAGAATCATCAATGAGGAACCAGTACATGGATCTGATAAGGCAAACAGAAAGTGACTTCCATGTCTGTGGGCTTCTGTGGCAAATGCCAGAAAGATGCTGGTGCCCAGGTAGTACAAGAAACAGGCTCACAGAGTCAGGGAGTGTGAGGAGCTCAGCAGAGGACCTACCCTCAGAGTCTCAGACCCCAGACTCCCTTCCTCTACCATCTCACTCTGACAGAAGACTGAGAAACTGAACCCCAAATGACTGAGAAACTACCTGAAACAAGCAAGTTAAACCCAAAAAGACTTTTAAAAAAATGCTAAGTTAACCTTTCATTGGCAAGTTGAATTTTCTTTCTCCTTCTAACCAATGCTTGACTCAGATCAAAATGAGAAGTTTTCTTTAGTTTATAGAAAAATAGAGACTGCTACACCATCTTTTTATGAGAGAGTTGTTTTTTTTTTTTTTTTTTTTTTTTTGCTATAGGGCATGTGCGCTCATTGGAGAGCCACAGAGACAGAAAGTGAGAAATTACCCCAAGGGAGGGATGACCACTCTGCAATCCCTTATCCTCTTGAGATTTTGGGGACTCACACACACATACCTGGGGTGAGGTTTAAGCCACCTGGTCTTGGACTCAAACTGTGGTTGACTATGTGGGAACCTAGAGATGTAACAATTATACCATCTGCTGGTAGAACACCCTTCTTATCATTTTCCTCTCTTAACATATTGTAGAAATATTGATTTCTCCACAATAAATGGAATTCCTGATGAATTTGTTAATCTTATTTGGTCCAGGCATTAGCTCCTGGTGAGTACTTTCCAGTGTCAAACATAATTTTGTGTATCTAATTATTATTTTAGTATCATGAATTGTGTCAAGGACAGTACTTTATCGTCCCAAATCCCATTTTCTCTTTCTCTTGGACATACTGTTTGATGACATTTTCTAGGCTCCCTAGCAGTTAGTAGGGTCATATGGTTATATTCTATGTGATGGAATGAGGAAGTAAGTGATGTATGGCACTTCTAAGCCTGGCCCCTAAAATATAGTCATATACAGCTCATGTCCTTCCCTTGTCTGCCAGTTAGATGTTGAAGATTTAGGGGATGACTCTTTGGCAGGAAGAACCACTACATAAAGTATGCTTGGATCCCTGAATGATTGTATGAAGCAGAACCTCACTCTTCACAAGGTAAAACTTGTGTCTGGGATTTGAGCCTACACATATGCTAACAAGCTAGTCCGTTATTCAGGAACCATTATTTCATGGATCCTGGCTGAAGACACAAGACTTATGGATCAGAGACAAAATTCTGTACTATTCATGGCAAATGCAGGAGCCAGAGCATCATATTGATTTGTGTCTGTTCCCCCTTTTTCCCAAGACCCATTAGGTAAACATAGGGCATATGAGAGATGCTTACATCCACATTGGATTGCATTATAGGAGAGGAATATTGAGCTTCAGGAATTAACCACTTTTTTTGGTTATATTTGTTTTTGTTTGTTCGTTTGTTTTTTGTTTGTTTGTTTAATTTACATTTATTTATTTACATTCATTCACTATACATCATTACAGCATACAAAATGAGTTTCCCATCCATGATATACTGTATATTTTATTGGCTCAATCAAGCACATCAGCATACATGTTATTGTCAACAAATAATTTTCCATTTCTTGTTTCTTATATATTTTGCTTTCTTTTGCCATCCTTCATTCCCTATCTCTCATCCTCTGCCATGTCTCACCTGCCTCCCACACTGTCTCTGGTATCCATGGTTGCTTTCTATGCCTTTTCCCCCCATTTTATTGATTCTCTAATGAACTTAATTAACCTAAATACTTCCAATAGCAAGCGCAGCTGATATATACATATCCATGAACACAAGTCTGACTTTAGGCATAAACCTCAGTGAGCAGAATGAACCTACTATAAAGTAGCACCTAGCTGGGGCTGTAAAGCTTATTGTAGTCATCAAATATGCATTTTATTTTTAATTTCAAGAAAAACAGTTTTCATTTTTTTTTCTTTTGAAACTTTTTTAAAATTAATTAATTTGCATTCATCCCCAAATCATTGTCACAGCATACAAAATGTGATTCCCGTCCAGAATATACTGCATAGTGGCTTAATCATGTATGTTATAATCAATAATTTTCCATTTCTAGTTTCATATACATATATATGTGTATGTATAGATACAAATATGTGTGTGTGTGTGCATATATATATATATATATATATATACCCCTATGTCTTACCCTCTGCCCTTTCCCACCCTCTTCTCACACTATCTCTGGTGTCTACAGTTGTCTTCCATTCCTTTTCCCTCCACATTTTATTGATCACATGATTTCTTAAATAATCTAACTATTTTCAATAGCAAGTTCAGCTGGTAATTTCAAAAAGCAGTTTTGAATTGGTAAGGAAATTTGCTTAAAACTTAAAGCCTGGAAACGGGTTAGTATTCTGTTCAAATAGTAGGTACATGAACCTATTGACAGCTCAAGACAAGACAAAAACTCTTAAAACCGAACAACAAAGCCTAGAAAAAAAAGTAGCGATATTTTGTTAAAAGTCACAGAATGCCATTTCACCAGTTCAGTCTCATGTACTTAATCTATCTTCTGTTGTGGTTCGATCTTCCTGATTGAATTCTGGGATATAATATTCAACTCTAGGCTTGTCCCTATGATTAAGTTGGCCATTTTATTACTATTTAAACTCTATTTTTGTGTGTCTGCATTTAATTTTCCTGACATAGCACTCCCTTCAGAACTTCTTGGAGATCTGGTCTGGTGCTGGCAAATTCTTTCAGGTCTTGTTTATCTGAGAATGTTCTTGGCTTTTCTTCCCATATGAAAGATAATCTTGCCAGGTACAGTATTCTTGGTTAAAATTGCTTTCCTCTTAACACTTTGAATATATATTTCCCATCCTTTCCTTGCTTGCATTGTTTCTGATAAGAGGTCTGATGTTAGTCTGATGGGATATCCTTTGTAGGTAACTTGCTGTTTCTCTCTTGCCAATCTTAGTATCTTGTCTTTGTGATTTTGGTCAGTCTAGCTATAATGTGTCTTGGAGAAGATCTTCTTGGGTTGATTCTATTAGGGGGCCTTTGTATTTCTTGGGACTGGATCTTTGAGTGCCTCTCTAGGTTTGGAAATTTTCTTGCAGGATTTCATGGAATGGATTATCAATGCCCTTATGAGTCTCTTCACCTTCTGGGATGTCAGTTATCCTGATGTTTGGATGACTGATGGTATTTAGTATTTCTGGCACATTATTCTCAAATTTTTGAGCAATTTTCTCAGTTTTTGTGGTGGATTTTTCTAGGCCAGCAATTTTCTCTTCTATGTCTGAGATTCTATTTTCTGTATGATCTAGTCAGCTTTTAATATTTTCAGATGAGATTTTGACTTTCTGTATTATAGCCTTCATCTCTAACAGGTCCATTTGATTCTTTTGTAAAGTGTGTAATTCCTCTTTTAGATCTTGCAAGAATTTCCTCACCTCCTGGAACTCATCAGCTCCTTTCTCCTTTCTCTTCTGCAGTTCATTGTATCTCTTCTCTTCCATCTCTGTTAGCTTCACCATTATGAATACTCTAAATTCTTTAACAGACATTTCCATGATCTTCATTGAACTGTCTGTGGATGAAGAGGAGTTATTATTTTCCCTTGGAGGAGAGGTATTTTCTTGCTTTCCCATATTTCTAGTGGCCCTGTGGTGATTTCTAGTCATCTGATGGATGGTGTGTTTCTTCCCAAACTTGAAATTCAATCTGAGTTTCCAGGAGCATGCAGAAAAAGAAAAGAGAGAGAGAGAGAGAGAGAGAGAGAGAGAGAGAGAGAAACAACAGCAACAAAAACAACCAAGAAACAGAGAAAAAGAGAAGAAAAAAAACTAAAAAAAATTCCTTTTTTTAAAAAAAAGCAAAAATTAGAGGCAGAGGCAGACAGAAGGCTTGAGGAAACTCCTACCACTAGAGTTTGTGAGCTGGAGGCTGATTATAAGTAGAAAAATCTTAATTTCTTTTTTCCCTGAAATCACCAGTTCTCAGGAGCCATGAAGGTATCTTCTCAAGGCCTGCTCCCTTGCCTCTCCTTCACATCAGAAGTTTCCCAATTTCTATCTGCTATTCTCCATTTTCTTGACTGGTTTATAAACCCAACTTCAACTTGCAGATTATATGATCTTAGACAAGTTCTTTAGTCTTTTCAAGGCTGTTTTGTCTCCTATCTAGTTTAGTTATTTATTTAAAATATTTAGGAGAAAGAGGAACCTTAACAGGGTCTTTATACCACTAACCACTCTTAGTCTCAGCTGTCCCAGATCACAGACACATGTGCATGCCCAGTGTGCTCAGGGAGGGTCTGGAATGTGAATCATGATCTTTCCAATGCAGGTCTAGTCGTGGTACCATGGTGGCACTGCCTGGCCCCTCATCACTTCTATAGTAAACAGAAGCAAGTCCATAATGTGCTTCAGGGGGAAGACATTTTCTCTTTCATCTCTGCAGGTTGTATGCAGCAAGCATAAAATGGTTCCAGTAAAGAAGGATCAAGCCCTTGCCATAACTAGCTAAAGCTTGCAAGGATGCTCAGGGCCCAAGAGAGTTTGGGCAGGAAATAACCTCTGTTGGGTTCAGCTACTGAAATCTTGGATTGCTACAATAGTTAGTGTATCTTACCCAATGACTCATCTGGGAAGAACTTTCTTTTCTCATCTCAGTAGTCTAGCTATAATTCCTTCTACTCTTTGGCCTTTTATATGCTTCATTTCATTATCTACGGCTGATGAGAATACAGGAGTACTTTCTTTTAAACCAGAGAAAGTACGTCTTTCCTAAGGTAGCTTTTTTCTCTCAGAAGTTATGACTAGAATTAAAATACCAAGGCTTCAATTTTAAAAGATTCAGTGTTAATTGTTTAAACATTTCCATTTGAAAAGTTTGGTAAGGTAGCTATCCTGACAAATTTCAAAGATTTTTCAGGTTGTCCTAATTAATGAGCCATTGAGAAATATAATAAATACTCATATAGTAGTTATTTCTTTTACAATGACAATGTCAAATGAGGGTCCAGCAGATGGCATAATGGCTATATCACTGGACTTCCACATACTTGACTGCAGTTCAAGTCCTGGACCTGGTTTCTTAAAACGCATGCCAGATGTGTGTGCGTGCCCTAGATCCTGAGAGGAGAATTGAGGAGAAGGGATTGTGACATGACTATCCCCCCTGGTGGGGTGATTTCTCACTTTCTAGCTCTCTGTCTTTTCTCTCTCTCTCTCCAGCAAGTGCATGTGCCCTTTAGCAAAAATCTCTCTCTCTAAGAAAAAAAAAAAGAAAAAAAAAGAAAAAAAAAGAAAAAGAAAATGTCAAATCATAAAAATATTATGGTAATAAATGTGATGGAAAAGAATGACAGTATGATGTTCTGAAATACCAGTCAGGCTGGCAAGATCATTAGAATGTATTTCTCCTTCACAAGTGTAGTGAGGTCTTTTAACATTTAATGCTGATCTAGGAAAATCTTTTAAAAAGAAACAGTTTTCTGCGAAGAGTACTGTGAGTTAAGTTGTTATTTGGTTCATATGGTATAAAAGTACTTTATTTCGGGGCTGGCAGGTGGTGTAGTAGTTGAGGGCGCTGGACTTCCACATGGTCGACCGTAGTTTGAGTCCCAGACCTGGCAACTTGCTTCTCACTTTCTCTCTCTCTCTCTTTCTCTCTCTCTCTGTTCCTCTCTAGTCAAATTGAAAAATAAATAAGTAAAACTAAATAAAATAACTCTTTTTAAAAAAGTACTTTATTTCATATCAAAAGTAAAACAATAGGTTCCATTTCTTGAAGTGATAGCTAACATTTCCACCACTTGTATGAGTAACAAATGCCTTGGTGTACACACTGATTGGCTTTCTTTCTTTTCAAAGATGATTTTACTGACTTGACACCTGCAGGATAAGCCCTTTGAGTAGTTTTCCAGTAATAGAGATAGAGTCATGCATACCCACTGGCCATTTTTTAAAAAATCTTATTTCAGGGCAAATTGTACAAAGTAGCCTAAAAATGAAGAAAATTGACTCCCCAGGGGACCTGAACATACACCTTTAACCTCATTACTGATACATTAGCACCATTTCTACTTGAAAGGGCAGCCCGATCAGAGATTCTGAGTCTCTGTCACTAAAGCAAGTATGTTCCTAATCAAATTTTTGCTTTCATGGGTTTCCATGAAGGCTGTTCGCTTACTGTATCATGCTGAGTTATAGTCCTGTTCAAACAAAGAAACTTAATTTATTCTCTTCTTCCTAGGATATATCACTCTGGGAATCTATGTTTTATTAAAATAGAAATTTCCCATTTGTATTCCTGGATGATTTAATTTTTACCTATCCAAGCAACTTTGATGACTGATACCTGCTGTGGCAAAACTGGGGACTGTCCACTATGATTCGTGAATAGATGCAATTTCCTGAACTGATTTGTTGATGTTTGTTTTTCTAGCAGATTCATGTTGTCTATTAAGTCTCCCAACACCATCTGGTATAATTAATGACTATAAGACTTGCCTTTTGGAGCACAAAATCCCTCATGTGGCAAACAATGCAGATGGACATTCCATGAGAGGAGCCAAGATTTCAACACAAAAGGTTTCCTCAACCAGCTGGGAGCAGATATGTGAAGGACGCTTGCCACCTACACCTTATCCCCTTCCCATGTATTGTCCCAGAACAGAGGGCAAGAGCCAGAATGTGGCCGTTCCAGACACTGACGCTTCAGTTAACAACAATACCAGCCTAACCCACATCATTGCCCAGATGTTGACTTTTGGAATGTTATTTCCTAATACTTCTGTTTCCTCATTTCTTCACTCACAGTTCTTCTCTTCTTCTTTTTTGATTTGCCATAGGGTGCATGCACTTGCCAGAGAGAGAGAGAGAGATAAAGTGAGAAATCACCTTCTGTGGGGGAAGGAGCAGGGTGATAGCCATTCCACAATCCCTTATCCTTCATTCTCCTCTTGGGATTTTAGGCACACATGCACACACTCACATGCCTAGAGTGATTCTCAAGCCTCCTGGTCTGGGACTTGAATCGTTCAGCTGGCCATGTGAGACTCATCCACCTTAACATCCATGCCACCTACTGACCAAACACACTTCTTTTCTTTACAAAGTACTCTGACTCTTTCATTTCTCCCCTGATGTGACAAATCACCATCTTCTCCTTTCCCCCTTCTTTTTCTTAGGAGTAACAAATGCTCATGAAAAAAACATTCAAACATCAGAGAAGTATTATAAAGCAAAAATTTGATGTCATACAACAAAATATTCTTAATAGGATCTTTTTTTTTCTTGGATACATTTTTATGCATGCTACAGTGTAAACAATACATGTATTTGTGTTATACAAGTAGAATCATATTATACACACTATTTTGGATTTTCTCCCATTTAAAATATGTTTCACCTTCTTTCTATATCAGTACATATAATCTCATCCCATTTTTATACAATGGGAGGCATTTATTATGTTACAAATAGAAGTCTTGAGGTAAGAAAGCTTCCAAGCAGATTAATTAAAGTGTAACAATATCATCAGATACCTTATCCTTTCCACCGTTCTACTCAGCTATTATTAGTAGATTGGCTTTATCTTCCTGGTTACCAAATGGCTGCAATAAAAGCAGGGGTCATATTCGACAGGCCAAAATGGAATATTAGAAAAAAGGCTATCTTTTCTTATCTTTTGGAGTGAAAAGACCTTTTCCAGAATGCTTCTTGGAGGCTTCCTCCCACCTGTCTTGGTACAGATCACACCAAATGCCCAGGTCTCACGCAATTACTGCAAAGTAGAAGGATCATGGTGGCACCTAAGACTAACTGGGATGTACCTGAGGAATGACTTGGGAATAGAATGAGTCCTTCAGTCACTGGGAAGGAGGTGGGCCAAATAAGATCTCTGCAGTAGGAGAAAGTGGGAAAATGGCTGTTGTGTAGGCAGCTAACTGCATCAGTTATAGTGTCTTTACTCTTCTTTTTCAAAAATATGTCAGTTATCCATTGAGATTAATCTCTTCATCTAAATTTGGGAATATCTTTATCATTCTCTCTTGTTTATTGAAGTCATTAAAGATTTATAGAATTTGTGTGCATTGTGTATCTGTGTATGGGGAACATTAACTGTACAATCTTATATTTTTCCACCATGAACATGGTGACCTCTCTATTGAGTAAGTGTTTTTTTATTGTCTTAATCAAGTTTAAAAGGTTCTTCATAAAATTCTGTATATTCTCTGTTAGGTTAGTTTCTAGCCATGTTATAGTCTTATTGCTATTATTAAGTGTATCATATTTTCTAGCACATTTTTTAGTTGGATGTGGCTGCTGTAGAGAAATGTTGATTTTTATATATAAATCTTGTATTAAGCAAATTTGCAGAGCCTCTTATTCTAATACAATATTCTTGTACTGATGTTAGTTATTTTGTCTCTTTCCTTTGAGTCATCTTTTTTTCTTTTTGGTGCCAGGGAGTACGTGTACTTGCCAGAGAGAGAGTCACAGAGACATAGAGAGAGAGAGAGGCAGAAAGCACCTCTCAAAAAAGTGTGGCCATGCCAAAATCCCCCTCCTCCATTTCTCCATGCTGTGTGGAGTTGGGGCACCCTTGTGCAGGTGCCTGGCATGGTTTTCAAACCTTCAAGAACAGAGTTTAAATTGTTATTGGCTATGTGAGATCAGTTCCCTTAACCAATAGGCCACAGGGTTGGCCCTTATCCCAATCCCTATACCATGTTTTTTCTTGTCTCTTTATGCTGCTAGGAATTCTTTCTTCTTCTTTTTTTTTTTCCCCCTAAACATTTATTTATTAATTTTTTTTATGTTGTGGTTTTCAAACCACAGCATCTGAGACTTGAACTGCAGTCAACCATGTGGAAATCCAACATCCCAACCACCATGCCACCTGTTGGTCCTGGCTAGGACTTTTTTTTTTTTCTTTTTGAGAGGTTTTTGCTATAGGGCATATGTGCTTCCCAGAGACAGAGAGACAGAAAGCAAGAAGTTACCCCCAAGGGGTGATGGCCATGTTGCAATCCCTTCTCCTCCATTCTTCTCTTGGGATTTTGGGTATGCATACACATGCACCCAGAGTGAGGCTTAAGCTGCCCAGTCTTGAACTCTAATCGTGGTCGACTATGTGGGAGTCCAGAGACATAATCATTACACCATCTGCTGGTCCCCTGTCTAGGACTTTTAATAGTTTAAAAAGTAGGTTGGATAGTAGACTGTGTCTTAGTTCTTTTTTTTTTTCTTTTCTTTTTTTTTATTTTGAGAGAGATTTTTGCTATAGGGCATGTGTGCTTGCCAGAGACACAGAGAGAGGAGACAGAGAGACAGAAAGTGAGAAATCACCCCCTGGGGGAGTGGCCATGCCATAATCCCTTCTCCATTTTCCTCTTGGGATTTTAGGCATGCACACACGTGCACCTGACGTGAGTTTTAAGCCACAGGGTCCAGGACTCAAACTGTGGTCAATTACATGGGAGTCCAGCTACATAACCATTCCACCATCTGCTGGTTCCCTCCCCCACATTTTAAACAGAATATATCTAAAAATTTTAAGCACACATGATTGCTGTGGCCTTTCAGTAGGTAGTTTCTATTAAATTAAAGAAGTTCCATTTTCTTAGTTTTCTAATAGACATGTGTGTTTAAAAATGATTGCATAGTATTCTTTTGCACAAACACGTCAGTTTTTATTTAAGAGTCTCCTATCAAAAAGCATTGTTGTTCTTTCCAGAATTTTATTTTTACTATTACAATATTTGTTGCTGTGAAAATCATACATATTTCCACACTTGTATATGTATGAAAAAAATTTTTAGAGGCATAATTTCTAAGTAGAAGTATATACATATATATATATATACACACACACACACGTATATATATATATACACACACATATATATACACACACATATATACACACAGACACATAATACACACATGTGTGTATAAAATATATACACACATATATACATACATATATGTATATGCACATACTATATATATACTCACACATGTATATATATACACACACACACACATATGTATATATATTCTCTAAAAAAATTAACAGATGTTACCAAAGAGTAAAAAAACTAAGCCTTTATTCATGATTTTCTGCATGTGCTGTATTTCAAGGGAACCAAAGAGCTGTGTCTGATGGAAGCAATTGGTTTTACAGAAGAATTCCAGATAAAAATATAGGCAAGGTGTTAGCATTTTAAATGCATTATTTTTCAACCTTTAAAATAATTGCTTCAGACAGCAATTATTCATAGAACTCAAAAAGACAAGTTAATAAAAGACAGGCCATGTGTGTGCCCAAAATCCCAAGAGGAAAATGGAGAAGAAGGAGTCGTGGTGTGGTTATCACTTTCTTTTCTCCCTCTTTCCTTCCTTTGCACCCTATAGCAAAATTTAAAAAATAGAAAGGAAGAAAGAATGGCTGAGATGGATACCAAACTTGTGCTGTGAAATATTGCTTTCCTTGACTAAAAATGAAGATTTTCTGCTGAGATTTCTCCACCTAGATTCATTTCTAGTGGGTAGGACTGCCTCTGTCTTCTCTCCATTTCTCTCTCTCTCTCTATCAGTCTGGCCATGTCTCCCTGTGTCTTTTAATTAAAAAAAAATTTTAAGATAAAGTATTTTTTGTGCTCTCAAGCCCTTCCTTTATTGTACTAATTTATGATTTTCCCCATTCCATTTAGAAAAGGCACAAATCCAGGCCCATCCTGAGGTGGATACCGACCTTGTGCTGTGAAATAACGCTTTTCTGTGTCATGGGTGCATGCCACATGGTTTCAGTTTTTGCTCTTTAAAACTAAAATCTAAAGTTTTTTTTATTATCTCTTTTTCTTCTTTTTTAAATTTTTTATTCTTCTTTCCTCTTCTCTAATTCGTTTCCTTTTTTCTTTATCTTTATTCATTGGCTGTTCAGCCTCTATGCATTAAGTGTCTAGACAGGTCCAAGTGAACAGGATCCAAATATCTAAATACAATTAGGATCAGAATATTTCTCTAATTCTCACTGTCTATGCACAAAGAATGAAAATGGAATGGAAGAGAGATTGCAGATCACCTCCTCCTGCATGCCTCTGAACACTCAGATTGAACTTCAAGAATTAGGAAACACACCATCCTTCAGATGACTAGAAATCACCATAGGGTCACAAGAACTATGGGAAAGCAAGAAAATACCTCTCCTCCTAGGGAAAACAGTAATTCCTCTTCATCCTCAGACAGTACAATGAAACTCATGGAAATGCCAGGTAAAGAATTTAGAATATTTATAGTGATGAAGCTAACAGAGATGGAAGAAAAGAGAGACAGTGAACTACAGAAGAGACAGAAGAAAGGAGCTACTGAGTTCCAGGAGGAGAGGAAATTCTTGCAAGATCTAAATGAGGAAATACACACTATAATAAAGAGTCAAATGGAACTATTAGAGATGAAAGCTATAATACGGGAAGTCAAGATCTCCTTTGAAAGCATTAAAAGCAGACTAGATCATACAGAAAATCGAATTTCAGATGTAGAAGATAGAATCGCTGGCCTAGAAAAATCCACCACAAAGACTGAAAAAATTGTTCCCCCAAAATGAGAATAATATTTGAGAAATACTAAATACCATCAAACATCCAAACACCTGGATAATTGGTATCCCAGAAGGTGAAGAGACTCATAAGGGCATTGCTAATATATTCCATGAAATCCTGTAAGAAAACTTTCCAAACCTAGAGAGGCATTCAAGATCCAGTCTCAGGAAATACAAAGGACCCCATATAGAATCAACCAAGCTCTTCTCCAAGACACATTTATAGCCAGATTGACCAAAACCACAGACAAAGACAAGATACTATGATTGGCAAGACAGAAACCTCAAGTTACCTACAAAGGACATCCCATCAGGCTAATGGCAGACCTCTCATTGGAAACAACATGAGTGAGGAAAGAATGGGAAAATTTATTCAAAGTGTTAGGGTTTCAACTAAGAATACTGTATCTGGCAAGATTATCCTTCATGTGGGAAGAAAAGACAAGAACATTCTCAGATAAACAAAACCTAAAAGAATTTACCAATACCAGACCAGATCTCCAAGAAGTACTGAAAGGAATGCGATACTAGGAAAATTAAATACAGACACACAGAAATAAGAGTTCAAAAACTAAGAAAATTACCAACTTAATTGTAGGGACAAGAAAGGAGTTGAGTATTATATCACATAATTTAATAGGGAATTTGAACCACCACCTAAGATAGATTCGATTAAGCATATGAGACTGAGCTGGTAAAAAATTTTTATGACTTTTGACTAAAACGTTGCTGATTTTCTTCTAGGCTTTGTTTTCTGGTTTTAAGGATTTTTGTCCTGTCTTGTACCTACTATTGAACAGAATCCTAGCCTGTTTCCTGGCTTTAAATTTTAAGCAAAGTTCCTTAACATTTCTTCGATTTATTAAACCTAAAACTGCTTCTCTTGAAATTAAAAAATATATTAAAAATATCTATTTAATGACTGTAGTAAGCTATATAACATCAGCTAGGCGCTACCTTATAGTATGTTCATTCAACTCAGAGTTTCACGCCTGAAGTCAGACATGTATTCACAGGTATGTATGTATCTGCTGAAATTGCTATTGAAAGTAGTTAGATTATTTAAGAAATTTTGTGAATCAATAAAATGTGGGGGGAAAAAAGGAATGGAAAACAACTGTAGACACCTGAGATAGTGTGGGAGGAGGGTTGGAAATGGTAGAGGGTGAGAAATGGGGGAAAATATATATGCATATTCTAATTATATATATATATTATATATGTATATATATATATAGAATATATATATTCTAGTTTCATATATATATATATGAATAATATATATATATAAATATATATATATGAAACTAGAAATGGAAAATTGTTGATGATAACATGTATGATTAAGCCACTATGCAGTATATTCTGGATGTGAAATCACATTTTGTATGCTGTGATGATGCTCAGTGAATGAATGTAAATGAATTAATTAAAAATAAAAATAAATTTTAAAAAAGGAAGAAAGATTGTAGATTGTAGATCTAACTTCTAGCTTAATGGGAGCAAGAAGGAGGGAACAACTAAACAGTACAAAGGCGAAGTTGTCAGACAAATTCAGAATGCAGCATAGTCAACAAATAACTACCTTATTTCATCCGTAAGTTGATGACATGAACATGAAAAGAGGGAGGATTGTTATAAACCCAGATACTTAAGAAAAGTAATGCAGCAGACAAATTCAATGTGCAGACCATGTTTGATTCTTGGTTCCAATTAATCTGTACAAGGTATTTGTAAGACAGTTGAATAAATGTTATTTCACACAAGTTATTAGACGATACCAAAGAATTATTACTAATTTTGTTAGGAATGAAAACAGGATTGTGAGTATGTGGTTATGTAAAATAATGGTCTTATTCTTTTAGTGATACACATGATAATGTAAGCATCTGACTATAAATGAAACAATACAATTTTCTCCAAAAGTACTGTGGCATTGTTTTAAAAAAAAGGAAGGCAGGAAGAAAAAGAATAGGTGAAGTGCATATGGAAAAATGTGTGGTTGATTGTTGCTTAATCTGGGGAGTAAGTGGGTCAGTTATATCATTCTCTGTAGTATTATGTATGCTGGACAGCTTCCGTCTTTTGTTTTTGTTTTTTCCATAGGGAACATGTGCTTGCCAGAGAGAAACAGTGAGAGGGAAAGTGAGAAACGCACCCCCCCCCCACACACCACAGGGAATGGCCACATTGCAATCCTTTCTCTTCTATTCTCTGCTCTGGATTTTGGGCAAACACGTGTAATTTTCAAGCTGCCAGTCTGGAATTTGAACTGCGGTCGACCCTTTAAGAGTTCAGCACCTTAGTCACCATGCCACCTGCTGGTCCCTCCCACCCCTAATGCCCACCTTCAGTTTAGCAATTTTTTTAAAGTTATTGCAAATTAGGTAAATCCAAAGAATTTAAAATCTGAAGCCAAATTATTTTGGTTCTGTGAGTTATAAATTGAAAGAAAATAAAGTCCTAACCAAATTATCTTGATCATTAGACGTTCTAAGAAATTGTAGTAGAAATTACTGTTATTAAGTTTCCCAAATTCAGATTTTCGAAATCTCTTTTCTGCTCAATGCAAGCTGAAAATCTCACTTAAAATATCAGGATAGATTCAGGTTTCTTTAACACAGTGGTCCAGACTCCACCTCCAGACATTGTGATTTCTTTCTTGAAATGAACTGGGACAAATGTCCTCAAACTTTACTTTAGGATTCCCTGTGACACTTATTAGAACCAAGATTTCTGGAGCCACCATCCACTTTGCTTTTCTAAGTTACCAAATGATGTTGAGCAGCATGCTCTGTGAACCACGCTTTGATAATCACTGGATTATGGAACCAGAATTTTTAAAAACTCCAAGTTGATTTTTTTTAAAAATTTGGCCATAGGGTCTTTGTGTTTTCCAGAGAGACTTATTGAGACAGTGACAGGGAAAGTGAAAAATCATCCCTAAGGAAGGATGGCCACATTACAATCCCCTTTCCTCCATTCTCTTTCTTGGATTTTGGGCACACCACATATGTGCCTGGCATGATTATCGAGCTGCTGGATCTGGGACTCAAACTGTGGTTGGCTATGTGGGTGTCTAGCACTTTAACCACTATGGAACCTGGTGGCCCTAAATTCTAAGTTGATTTTATATATATATATGTATATATATGTGTGTATGTGTATATATATATATATATATATTTCAAGAGTTTTTTTGCTATAGGGCACGTGTGCTTACCAGACAGACGGAGAGAGACAGAGAGACAGAAAGCGAGAAATCACCCCACCAGGGGGGATGGCCACGCCGCAATCCCTTCTCCTCCATTCTCCTCTCGGGATCTTGGGCACCCACGCACACACGGCCGGTGTGAGTTTAAGCCACCGGGTCCGGGACTCGAACCGCGGTCGACTACGTGGGAGTCCAGCGACATAGCCATTACGTTAACTGCTGGTCCCTTATTTATTTATATTTTTTAAAGAATTATTTATTAAGTTTTAATTTGCTATAGGGAATGCATGGTCACCAGAGAGAGACGGAGAGAGAGTGAGAAGGCAAGCCACCAAGTCCAGGACTAGAACCATGGTTGGCCATGTGGGAGTCCAATGCCTTAACTACTGTGCCACCTTCTGACCCTCTAAGTTGATTTTAATGCCAGCATAAAACTTCAGCAACTATGAAAGTACATCAAAGAGTTTATGATAAAGTGAAATCAAAGTATGAGTTTATTTTGGTGTAAAAATTTTTGAAAGCCATGCACATATTCCACAATATGCATTTTCCATAATTTTGGGGGGACTCCTTGTACTGTCTTTAAACAATTTCAGAAAGTTAATTTTTATTTTTAAAGTTTCTCGTTTTTCTTCCATGAGAAAGAAAGAGAGACATGCATCTCCAAGAGGATCTTCATGCTGCTGTCTACCCCTAGCTTCAATCGACCAAGATCACAGCCATGCATATTTATCTCACGTGTACAGGGGGGCTTTGGGACTCAAACCCAGGACCTTCTCATGTGGATCCAGCATTGCAGAATGTGGGATACACCACCAGTTGGCTCTCACTTTGTTTTTTTAAATGTGCCTCATCCTTTTTGTTTGTTTGCTATGTTTTTCTTGAGAGAAATTTTTTGCTATAGGGAACGTGTGCTTACTAGACAGAGAGAGAGAGAGAGAGAGAGAGACAAAGAGACTGAAAGTAAGAAATCACCTCCCAGGGGGTTGGCCACACCACTCTCCCTTCTCCTCCAGTCTCCTCTCAGGATCTTGGTCATGCACACACACGCCCCCAGCGTGAGTTTTAAGCCACTGGGTCTGGGACTCGAACCTCAGTGGACAATGTGGGAGTCCAGCGATGTAACTGTTACATCATCTGCTGGTCTTGCCACGTGTTCTTTAAGACACATTTCCCTTAGCCTTCAAATGTTTTAGGCCTTGAGCAGCATTTCTTACTCAGACAGCTTTATCTTCCCCATTGCGGGAATGTGTTGAGTATTTCTTTTTTTATTTTTATACTTAATTTATTTTTTATACATTCAATCACTGTATGTCATAACAGCTAGTAAAATGAATTTTCCCAGCACAAATACACTGTATATAAGTCTGTTTTGAACCAGTCAGAACCAGTTGGAACCAGTCATAGCCGATTTGAACTGCTCAGAAACAGTTAGAACCGGTTCAAACCAGTCAGAGTCGGTTTGAACCACTCAGAACCATTCAGAACTGGTTCAAACCAGTCAGAACCGGTTGGAACCAGTCAGAGCCGGTCTGAGCCAGTTAGAACCGGTTCAAACCAATCAGAGTCGGCTTGAACCAGTCAGAACCGGTTTGTACCAGTCTGAGCCTGTTCAAACCGGTTTGAACTGGTTCAAACCAGCGAGAGCCGATTTGAACCAGTCAGAGCCGGTTTGAACCAGTCAGGACCAGTTTAAACCAGTCAGAACCGGTTTGAACCAGTCAGAACCGGTTTAAACCAGTCAGAGCCAGTTTGAACCAGTCAGGACCATTTGGAACTGCTTCAAACCAGTCAGAACCATTTCAAACCAGTCAGAACCGGTTTAAACCAGTCAGAGCCGGTTCGAACCGGTTAGAACCAGTCAGAGCCAGTTTGAACCAGTCAGAACCGGTTTAGACCAGTCAGAACCAGTCAGAGCCGGTTCAAGCCGGTTCGAACCGGTTTGAGCCAGTCAGAGCCGGTTGAAGCCAGTCAGAGCCGATTTGAACCAGTCAGACCCAGTCAGAGCCGGTTTGAACCTGTCAGAACCAGTCAGAACCGGTTCGAACCAGTCAGAGCTGGTTCGAGCCAGTTAGAACCGGTTCAAACATGTCAGAGCCAGTTTAAAACAGTCACTGCCAGTCAGAACCAGTCAGAGCCGGTTCGAACCGGTTAGAACCAGTCAGAGCCAGTTTGAACCAGTCAGAACAGGTTTAGACCAGTCAGAACCAGTCAGAGCCGGTTCAAACCAGTCAGAAATGGTTGAAACCAGTCAGAGCCGGTTTGAACCCGTCAGAACCGGTTCGAACCAGTCAGAACCAGTTAGAGCTGGTTTGAGCCGGTCAGAACCAGTCAGAACCGGTTTAGACCAGTCAGAGCCTGTTCAAACCGGTTTGAACCGGTTCAAACCAGTGAGAGCCGATCTGAACCAGTCAGAGCCGGTTTGAACCATTCAGGACCAGTTTAAACCAGTCAGAACAGGTTTAAACCAGTCAGAGCCGGTTCAAACCGGTTAGAACCAGTCAGAGCCAGTTTGAACCAGTCAGAACCGGTTTAGACCAGTCAGAACCAGTCGGAGCCGGTTCAAACTGGTTCGAACCGGTTTGAGCCAGTCAGAGCCGGTTGAAGCCAGTCAGAACCGGTTGAAACCAGCCAGAACCGTTTCGAACCAGTCAGAGCTGGTTCGAGCCAGTTAGAACCGGTTCAAACATGTCAGAGCCAGTTTAAAACAGTCATTGCCAGTCAGAACCACTGAGAACCGGTTGAAACCAGTCAGAACCAGTCAGAACCGGTTGAAACCAGTCAGAGCAGGCTTGAACCAGTTGAAAGCAGTCAGAGCCGGTTTGAACCAGTCAGAACCGGTTTGAGCCAGTCAGAACCAGTTCGAACCAGTCAGAGCCAGTTTGAACCAGTCAGAACCGGTTCGAACCAGTCAGAACCGGTCTGAACCAGTCAGAACCAGTTCAAACCAGTCAGAGCCGTTTTGAACCAGTCAGAACCACTCAGAGCCGGTTTGAACCTGTCAGAACCAGTCAGAACCAGTCAGAGCTGGTTTAAACCAGTCAGAACCGGTTCAAACCTGTTTGAATGAGTCAGACCAGTCTGAACCAGTCAGAACCGGTTTCAACCAATCAGAACCGTTCAAACCGATGTGAACCAGTCAGAGCCGGTTTGAACCAGTCACAACCAGTCAGAACCAGTCAGAACCGGTTCGAACCAGTCAGAAAACATTTTCCATGGCTTCTCCTATAAAGCAAAATGAGATCAATTGAGTCTAAGTGATCATTCTTTTTGTGTCTTTCCACAATATCAGATTTTGTTTGTGATTAAAGAAACTCAAATTAGAAATCATAGCCAATGGTTAAGGTGCAGGGTCCAGCACGAGAGGCACAGCAGAGTCAAACTAAAAAACAAACTTATATTCACATACAGATATTAATATTTAGCTTATATGCAGCTAAGACCTAAATCCTAATGGTCATATACATACTTCAATATTAGCTTATATAATTAACATTAATATACCACACACTATATTGTTAACCATAGAAAACCAAGAGAAGAAAAAGGGCTAATGAGCCAATGCCAGGTCTTCATAAGAATTCAGAGTCATGGGATCAGCAGTTAGCGTAATGGCTATGTTGCTGGACTCCCACATAGTCGACCGTGGTTCACGCCCCGGTCCCGGTGGCTTAAAACTCACACCGGGCACATGTGCGTGCGTGCCCAAAATCCTGAGAGGAGAACGGAGGAGAAGGGATTGCAGCGTGGCCATCCCCCCGAGGGGGTGATTTCTCACTTTCTGTCTCTCTGTCTCTCTCTGTCTGTCTGGTGAGCACACGTGCCCTATAGCAAAAACCTCTCCAATAAAAAAGACTTCAAAGTCATGACATTGTTCACATCTTGCAAGTCAGTCTCAAGAAGATGGCTTCCTTCTCAGGATGTGTCATAATGCAGGAATTTTAGTATAGGAGACACTGAGAGTGAGTGCACTGTACTGATAGCATAGATCAGTCTTGATCTGTGCCTACTCTTTTTATATCTTTAAAAGAACAAGCTCTATTGTCATTTGATATATTATATGTGATTTATTTGCAAATTAGATAAATAGGAGTGTTCATAAGAGTGGGGTTCAAGTCACTCTAACAAACAAGTTACATTTTGAAATGAATTTAAAAATGTGGAATCACTCTTGCTCTGTATAAAATGTATTCCTTAAAACAAGTCATTATGCCTTTTCTCTTAATCTGTTTATTGTCACTGATACTTAAGTAAACCTAAAGGGGCAAATTCTTTCACCTCTACACAGATAAATTTCACCAATCTTTCAAGCAATGAAGGAAAAAATATGGTTTAGGTTAGTTTGAGGACTTGGATGGACACCATAGCTTCTGGGACTTTAGAATTTTTTGGAGAAGTTGAGGTTTGGTTGCTCCGTTCCTCCATCCTTTCATAAAAGGAGAGAGGGATGTCAATGGGCAATATTAGTGAAAGAAAAAAATGTGTTATTAGAGTATGTCAACATACACCACAAACTTAGATACCAGGAGTCCATAAGAAGAAGTGAAACCTGACAGTGATACCAGTCCCTGAGAAGTAAAAAACCTTAGAATCCTAGGTAATTTGCACAGTAAGATGAGCTCAGGCTCTATTTCCCTCCTGATTAATGGATTCTACACTCTTCCCCCATTCAGTATGATGTTAACTATGGGTTTTTTGTAGATGGCTTCTATTGTGATGAGAAATGTCTCTTCTGTGCCAATTTTGCTGAATCATGTTGTGTTTTATCAAACCCTTTATCTACATGAATTGAAAAGATCATATAGTTTTTTATCTATTTTTGTCAATCTTGTGTATTACAATCTAGTTCAAACCGGTTCTGACTTTTTCAAACCAGTTCAGACTAGCTCAGACTGGTTTGAATCAGTTCTGACTGGTTCTGAGTAGTACGAACTGTTTCTAACTGGTTTAAACTGGTGGAAAATGGTTCTAACTCAAACTGGTTCCTAATGGTCAAATCAGTTCTGACTGGTTCTGACCAGCTAAAACTGGTTCAAATTAACTGGTTGAAATCGGATCAAACTGGTTATGAATGGATCAAACCGGTTATGACTGGATCAAACTGGTTCTGGCTGGTTAAAACTGGTTCTCATTGCTTCAGGCTGGTTTAAACAGCTTATGACTGGTTTAGACTAGTTCAAACTGGTTCTGACTGGTTTGAACTGGTTGAAAAATGGTTTTAACTGACACAAACAGGTTCAAACCAGTTGACCCAACCCGGTTCTGACTGGATCAAACCAGTTCTGACTGGTGTAAACTGGTTCTGACCGAATGAAACTGCTTCTGACTGGCTCAGACCTGTTCAAAGTGTTTCTTTCTTTTTTATTTCTGCAGATGTTTTATTGCTATAGGGCACGTGCGCTCACCAGAAAGTCAGAGAGAGAGAAAGAAAATGAGAAATCACCCACCAGGGGGGATGGCCACACCACAATCCCTTCTCCTCCATTCCCCCCTTAGGATCTTGGGCATAATTGTACATGCGCCCAGCGTGAGTTTAAACCACTGGGTCTGGGACTTGTTGACTCTATGGGAGACTTGAACCATAGTCAACCCTATGGGAGTCCAGTAACAAAGCCATTATGCCAACTGCTGGTCCCTGAAGTGTTTCTGACTGGTTCAAACAAGTTCTGACTGGATCACACTGTATCTGACTGAACCACACTGGTTCTGACAGGATTAAACTGGTTCTAACTGGCTCAAACTGGTTTTAGCTGACTAGGTCAAACTGGTTTTAAATTATTCTGACTGGCTAAAACCAGTTCATGTTGGTTTAAATCAGTTCTAACTGAATCAATCCAGTACTGACTAGATAACACCAGTTCTTAATAGCTTATATTGGTTCAGATGGTCTCAAACTAGTTTTAAATGGATCAAACAGGTTCAGACTATTTCAGACTGGTGCTGACTGGCTGAGAGTTGTTCAAACTGGTTCTGACTGGTTCACACCGGTTCTGACGGGCTCTAACCGGTTCCTGTTTCTGACTAGTTCTGACTGGTTCACACCGGTTCTGACTGGTTCTAACTGGTTCTGATTGGTTTTGACTAGCTCAAACCTGATCTGACTGGTCTAAGTCGGTTCTGAAAGGTTGTGACTGGTTCAAACCGGCTCTGACTGGTTCAAATCGGTTTGAACAGTTCTGATTGGTTGAAACCGGTTCTGACTAGTTCAGACTGGTCTGACACGTTCAAACAGGTGTACACGTGAGATAAATATGCATGGCTGTGATCTTGGTCGATTGAAGCTAGGGGTAGACAGCAGCATGAAGATCCTCTTGGAGATGCATGTCTCTCTTTCTTTCTCATGGAAGAAAAACAAGAAACTTTAAAAATAAAAATTAACTTTCTGAAATTGTTTAAAGACAGTACAAGGAGTCCCCCCAAAATTATGGAAAATGCATATTGTGGAATATGTGCATGGCTTTCAAAAATTTTTACACCAAAATAAACTCATACTTTGATTTCACTTTATCATAAACTCTTTGATGTACTTTCATAGTTGCTGAAGTTTTATGCTGGCATTAAAATCAACTTAGAGGGCCAGAAGGTGGCACAGTAGTTAAGGCATTGGACTCCCACATGGCCAACCATGGTTCTAGTCCTGGACTTGGTGGCTTGCCTTCTCACTCTCTCTCCGTCTCTCTCTGGTGACCATGCATTCCCTATAGCAAATTAAAACTTAATAAATAATTCTTTAAAAAATATAAATAAATAAGGGACCAGCAGTTAACGTAATGGCTATGTCGCTGGACTCCCACGTAGTCGACCGCAGTTCGAGTCCCGGACCCGGTGGCTTAAACTCACACCGGCCGTGTGTGCGTGGGTGCCCAAGATCCCGAGAGGAGAATGGAGGAGAAGGGATTGCGGCGTGGCCATCCCCCCTGGTGGGGTGATTTCTCGCTTTCTGTCTCTCTGTCTCTCTCCGTCTGTCTGGTAAGCACACGTGCCCTATAGCAAAAAAACTCTTGAAATATATATATATATATATATATACACATACACACATATATATACATATATATATATAAAATCAACTTAGAATTTAGGGCCACCAGGTTCCATAGTGGTTAAAGTGCTAGACACCCACATAGCCAACCACAGTTTGAGTCCCAGATCCAGCAGCTCGATAATCATGCCAGGCACATATGTGGTGTGCCCAAAATCCAAGAAAGAGAATGGAGGAAAGGGGATTGTAATGTGGCCATCCTTCCTTAGGGATGATTTTTCACTTTCCCTGTCACTGTCTCAATAAGTCTCTCTGGAAAACACAAAGACCCTATGGCCAAATTTTAAAAAAAAAATCAACTTGGAGTTTTTAAAAATTCTGGTTCCATAATCCAGTGATTATCAAAGCGTGGTTCACAGAGCATGCTGCTCAACATCATTTGGTAACTTAGAAAAGCAAAGTGGATGGTGGCTCCAGAAATCTTGGTTCTAATAAGTGTCACAGGGAATCCTAAAGTAAAGTTTGAGGACATTTGTCCCAGTTCATTTCAAGAAAGAAATCACAATGTCTGGAGGTGGAGTCTGGACCACTGTGTTAAAGAAACCTGAATCTATCCTGATATTTTAAGTGAGATTTTCAGCTTGCATTGAGCAGAAAAGAGATTTCGAAAATCTGAATTTGGGAAGGTTAATATAAGGGAGAATGGAATGCCATATAACTAGGGAGTGGGTGAGATTTTTATATCTTCTTTCTTTTTTTTTGGAAATTTTTTTGCTATAGGGTGCGTGCACTCACCAGACAGACAGAGACAGAGAGACAGAAAGCCAGAAATCACCCCCAGGGAGGATGGCCACTCCGCAATCCCTTCTCCTCCATTCTCCTCTTGGAATCTTGGGCATGCACGCACACACACTTGGCGTGACTTTAAACCGCTGGGTCTGGGACTCGAACTGCAGTCAACTACATGGGAGTCCAGCGACATAGCCATTACACTAACTGCTGGTTCCCCCACTTTGTTCTTTTTCAAAATTGTTGTGGCTAATAGCATCAATCCTTTCCCTTTCCATATAAACTTTAGAATATATTTGCCAATATCTATACAAATCTTACTGAGATTTTGTTTGGGATTGTCTTAAAACAATAAATAAATCTTGGGAGAATTAGCTACCTAACAGTATTGGTTAGTGCAATCTATAGGATAGTACATATCTCCATTTGTTTAGGTCTTAAAAGTTTTTTTCTTTAATTGTCACAGGGTGCTTGCGTTCGCCAGAGAGACAGAGAAAGACAGAGAGACAGGAAGCAAGAAATCACCCCCCGCCCCAACCCAGGCAGCTGGCCATGCCATAATCCCTTCTTCTCCATTCTCCTCTCAGGATTTTGGGCATGCACACACATGCACTGGAATGAGTTTTAAGTCACCGGGTCTGAGACTTGAACTGTACTAGACTATGTGAAGTTCAGCAATGTAAACATTATGCCATCTGCTGGTCCCAGTAATAGGAGCTTCTGAATAGATTCCTTCAGCTGTTCTATGAAGATAATCATGTTACCTATAAATAGAGATAATTTTGTTTCTTTCAAATAAGTAGGCCATTCATTCTTTTCTTGCTTTATTGCACTATCTAGGGTTTTCAATATCATATTAAACAGGAGGAGTGGAAGCAGACATTCTTGCCTCATTGTTGATCTTAAAGACTTCAGTCTTTTATCGATAAATATAATAAAGTATATAGGTTGTGGTTTTTTGTTTTGTTTTTTTTTTTCCTTTATTATTATTTTTAATAGCTGTTCATTATCATGTGCAAAACATGCATACTTTTTTTTAGAGGTTTTTGCTATGGGGCGCATGCGCTCACCAGAAAGACAGAGAGAGACAGAGAAATAGAAATCAAGAAATCACCCCCTGTGGGGATGGCTATGCCACAATCCCTTCTCCTCCATTCTCTTCTCAGGATCTTGCGCACGTACACATGTCCGGTGTGAGTTTAAGCTACCAGCTCCAGGACTCGAACTGCGGTCGGCTACATGGGAGTTCAGCAACATAGCCATTTTGCTAACTGCTGGTCCCCAAAACATGCATACTTTTAATCATTAAATATTATGTGGGACTTTGTAGATGTTTTAGTAAAGTTAATTAAGTTTTCATTTCTAGTTTGCTAAAAGTTTATATCAATGGTTGTTGAATTTTGAAAAATGCTTTATTTTTGCATCTATTGATATGATCATATTGTTTTTCTTTTGTTGATCCTGTGAATTATAATGATCGATTATTTCATTTTATTATTTATTTAATTTTATTTATCATTATTATTATTATTATTTTAACTTGCTCTAGAGCAAGTGCATTCATGAGAGAGAGAGAGAAAATGTGGGAAAGCAAGCCACCAGGTCTGGGACTCAAATCACTTGAAAGGGTTTCCACCCTTTCTATTCCATACAGTAAATACTGTATAGAATTTTTGTAATTTCTTCCTTGAATGTTTGGCAGAATTTGCTAGTGAAACACCTCTGGGCATGGAGTTTCTTGAAAAGGCTTTTAAGGGCAAATCCAGTCTCTTTAATGTATGTGTGATTATTTATTTTATCAATTTTTTTCTTGAATGAGTTTTAATAGTGTTCTTTTATTACTTTTTCTGCCTTCTTTTGGATTGTTTGATTTTTAAAATACCTGTTTCATAATATTATGGGCTTTTTGGGTGTATATGTTATGTGCGCCCATGTACTCTAGGGATTACAATGTATCTACCTTTAATGGTCATCAAAACATTAAATTTTACCAGTTAAAGCAAAATGTAGAAACTTCCTCTTTAACTTCTTCCTTTTATGTTATAATTGCCATATATTTCACATCTAAACAAGCAGAAAATCAACTTTAGAAAATGCTATTTTTTCTTTTGATGTATGTGTGTGTGTATAATATCTATTTAAAAATTTGAAAAAAGAAAAATAATTTTAAAATATTTACCCCAATACATGCTCATTTATATTACTCTTCCTTCATTCCCAAAGTTCCATATATTTCTCTGGTGGATTCTTTGAGTGAGAAAAACTTTTTTCGCCATTTATATTGGAGCAACTCTGCTGGCAACAAGTTCTTTTAGTTTTCCTTCATTAGAGAATATATATATTTTGCCATTATCCTAGAAGGATATTTCATTGACACTTCCTCCCTATTTTATGACGAGAAATTCGGTCTCTGAAATTATTGTTCTCCTGTCTGTGATATGTCATTTTTAAAATTACTTCTTTTTATGGATTTTTATAATCTTGTTTCCAGCAATTTTATTCTTAAATGTTTGGGTTTGATTTTATTTGAGTTACTTGTGTGTGGTTTGCTGAGCTACTTAACTTTATAGATTTATGCTTTTCTTCAATTTGGGAAGTTTTCATAGTTATTTTTTCTGATAGTTTTCCTTTAGAAATAGTTTCTTCCTTTCTGTGATACCAAAGATATCAATACTAGACCATTTAAATATCATCTCAGGCCAGCAGGTGGCGTGGTGTTTAAAGGTGCTGGATTCCCACATGTTCGACCCCGGTTAGAGTCCTCGATCTGTCAGCTTGCTTTCTCACTTTCCCTTTCTCTCTCTCTCTCTCTCTGTCTCTGTCTGGTCAAGTTAAAAAAATAATAATAACAAGTGGAATTAAATAAATAAATAATTTTAGAAGTAAATATTATCTCACAAGTTCCTAGGATTCTGTAAATTTATTTTCAACCTCTTTTCCTCTCTGTATGTAGGACTGGTTATTCCCTTAACCTACCTTATAAGTCACTCTTCCTTTGTTCATCCTCATCCTATTGCTCTCATCCACTAATATTTTTGCTCACAATATTGTATTTTTGGTTCTAAAGTTTTCATTTGGTGGGGCCAATTGGTGGTTAAAGTGATTGGGTCCCACATGGCTGACCACATGGTATGAGTCCTAACCTGGTGGCCTGAAAAACACACTGAGTGTATGTGTGTGGATGCTCAAAATCATGAAAGGAGGGACCAGCAGTTGGCGTAATGGCTGTGTTGCTGAACTCCCATGTAGCCAACCACGGTTCGAGTCCCAGATCCGGTTGCTTAAACTCACGCTGGGCACGTGTGCGTGCGTGCCCAAGACCCTGAGAGGAGAATGGAGGAGAAGGGATTGCAGTGTGGCCATCCCCCCTGGGGGGTGATTTCTCGCTTTCTGTTTCTCTGTCTCTCTCTGTCTTTCTGGCGAGCGCATGCGCCCTATAGTAAAAACCTCTCCAAAAAAAAATCATGAAAGGATAATGTAAGAGAAAGGACTGTGGTTTGGACATATCCCCTGGGGCACGGGGATGCTTTCTCATGGGGATGCTTCTCTCTCTTTCTCTGTCTCTCCCTCTCTCCCCCTGTCATTCTATGGTGAGCACATGTATCTTATAGCAAAATAAAGAGAAAAAAAGGCTTTATTTGGCTTGTTTTTGTATTTTCTATTTGCCAGCCCCAAATTCTATTTTTTTTTTTTTTTATTAGCTTTAAGAATTTTAGAGAGGGACCAGTGGTTGGCACAATGGCTATGTTGCTGGACTCCCATGTAGTCAATCACAGTTCGAGTCCCAGACCTGGTGGCTTAAAAATCACACTGGGCGTGTGTGCATGCATGCCAAAGATCCCAAGAGGAGAATGGAATAGAAGGGATTGTGGCGTGGCCATCCCCTCGGGGGCAATTTCTCACTTTCTGTTTCTCTGTCTCTGTCTTTCTGGCAAGCACATGTGCCCTATAGCAAAAACCTCTAGGGACCAGCAGTTAGTGTAATGGCTATGTCACTGGACTCCCATGTAGTTGACGGCAGTTCAAGTCCCAGACCCAGTGGCTTAAACTCACGCCAGGGGTGTGTGCGTGTGTGTCCAAGATCCCAAGAGGAGAATGGAAGAAAAGGGATTGGAGTGTGGCCATCCCCCCTGGGGGATGTTTTCTCGCTTTCTGTCTCTCTGTCTCTCTCTGTCTGTCTGACGAGTGCATGCGCCCTATAGCAAAAACCTCTCCGAAAAAAAAAAAAACCTCCAAAAAAAATTTTAGAGGCCAGCAGGTGGTGTGGTGATTAAGGCAATGGAGTCTTTTGTGGCCAACCATGGTTCGAGTCTTGGACCTGGTGGCTTGTTTTCTCACTTTTTCTCTCTCTCTGGTGAATACACATGCCCTATAGCAAATAAAAAAATAATAACAAAATACAATAAAAGAAAAATAATGTACCTTCACCATTCCAGAGCAGTTATAATGGCTGCTTTAATGTATTTTCATGATAATTTCAATATTTGAGTAATCTCAGATTTGTTCTCTCTTGTCTTTCAATATTTGGACATATTTCTCTAGACTTTGGTATTTTGAGTAATTTTAGATGGCATCCTGACATTATGAAAATTATATTATAAAACACTGAATCCTGCTCAAATTCTCAGGAGAAAGTTGTGTTTCATTTTGAAAAACAATTTGGTTTCTGTCACTGTAAGACAAAGTAGAACAAATTTCTCTCTAGTCCTCTCATTAAGTACAGCTAAAAATCCTGCACATTACAAAGCAACTTCAAAAAGTTTACAGAAAAATGAAATTAAAAGGTAAGAAAAATATACATTTTATTTTTCAGCATAAGCTCCATTAAGTTTAAGGTACTTTTCTAATGATGACATCATTCATATAGCCTGTTTCTCAAGAACTGAGGGTCCTGGGAATTTAACCATGTTGACATGATCTTTTAACATTATTAACTGAACAAAAATGTGTGGGTGCCCTTTAAGGATTTTTTGAGTAGGAAAGAAGGGGGACCAGCAGATGGCATAATGGTTGTGTTGCTAGACTCCCACGTGGTCCACCGTGGTTTGAATCCCAGATCCTGGTGCTTGAAACTCATGCCAGTTGTGTGATTGCATGTACAGAATCCTGAGAGGAGAATGGAGGATAAGGGATTGCAGTGTGGCTATCCACGCCTTCCCCCCCTCCCCTGTGTGTGTGTGTGTGATTTCTTGCTTTCTGTCTTTCTGGCAAAGGCACACACCCTATTGCAAAAATCTCTAAGAAAAAAAAGGTGTAGGAAACTAAAATAGAAAGATCAAAATCAGAACCAGAAGGTGGATGATTTCCCATTGAAACACTCACAAAATTACCTTGTTTGATGAGAGGAATGAGCAGGAATATTGTCATGGTGGAGAGGGAGTGTTGCACAGCCTCGTTAGGTGTTTTCTTTTACTAAAGCTTTGGCTCCCTTTCTCCGAACACTTTCACAATAAGCAGATGTTATTGTTGTTTGGCCCTCCAGAAAGTCAACAAGCAAAATGCGTTGAACATTCCCAAAACTGTTGCCATGATTTATGGTCTTGTGCCCTCGACTGGTTCACGTTTGCTTTGACTGGGACACTTCCATTTCTGGGTAGTCATTGCTTCCACTGTGTTTTATCTTCAGGATTATGCTGGTAAAGCCATCGTGTGTCAACTCCTATTACAGTTATTTGAAGAAATGCTTCAGGATCTTGATCCTACTCAATTTAAAATTTCCATGAAAAGCTCTGATTTACTCTGCAGCTGATCTGGGTGCAACAATTTTGGCATGCACCAAGCAGAAAGGTTCCTCAGCTTTTTCAGTCAGAATTGTCTAAGCTGGGGCTCGCAGATGGTGTGGTGGTTAAGGCAGCTGGACTCCCACATGGTTGATAGTGGTTCAAGTCCTGGACCTGGCAGCTTGCTTTCTCACTTTCCTTCTATCTTTCTGTCTCTCTCTGGTCAACTTGAAATAAATAAATAAATAAATAAATAAATAAATAAAAAATAAATAAATAGATACAATAAATAAAATTAAACAAAACATAATTTTTTTGGAGAGGTTTTTGCTGTAAGGCACGTGCGCTTGCCAGAAAGAGAGAGACAGAGAGACAGAAAATGAGAAATCACCCCCCCAGGGGGGATGGCCATGCTGCAATACCTTCTCCTCCATTCTCCTCTTGGGATCTTGGGCATGCATGCACATGCACTGGGCATGAGTTTAAGCTACCGGGTCCGGGACTCGAACCGCGGTCGGCTACATGGGAATCTAGCAACATAGCCATTATGCTAACTGCTGGTCCCCCCAAAATAATTTTTTTTAAAAAAGGAATTGTGTAAGCTGAATCATTTGAGATGTCTATGGTGTTGGCTATTGTTCTTTGTGCTAACTATTGGTCCTCTTCAACTAGGACATGACCAAGATTCATTTCTTTCTCTTAAGTTTATGTGGATGGTCTGCCACTGTGAGCTTTATATTCTACATCATCTTGTTCCTTCTTATAACAAGAAGGTTGCATAGTGGTTATTTCACTGGACTCCCACATGACCGACTGTGGTTCGAGTCCTGGACCCAGTGGCTTGAAATTCATGCTGGGTGCATGTGCATGCCCAAAATCCTGAGAGGAGCATGGAGGAGAAAGGACTGCAGTGTGACTTCCTCTCTGGATGGTGATTTCTCACTTTCTTTCTCTCCATCTCTCTGGCACATGTACATAACCTATAGCAAAAATATTTCTCTCTCTCTCAAAAAAAAGTTATCCATTTGTAAGTTGTTGATTTCTTTGATGAATTGTCCCCATAAACTTTTCATAAAGCATCAATGATTTCACCATTCTTCCATGTAAACTTTCCCATAACTTGAGTTTATTCCTTAATTTGAGCAGAATGCATGTTGCCCTGATAGAGTCTCTTTTCTTTTTTCTTTTCTTTTTTCTTTTCTTTTCTTTTCTTTTCTTTTCTTTTCTTTTCTTTTCTTTTCTTTTCTTTTCTTTTCTTTTCTTCTTTCTTTTCTTTTCTTTTCTCTCTCTCTTTCTTTCTTTCTTCTTTTTTTTTTTTTTGAGATTTTTGCTATAGGGTGTGTGTGCTAGCTGGAGAGACAGAGATGGAGAGACAGAAACAAGAAATCCACCCCTAGGGAGGTGGCCACACTGCAATCCTTTCTCCTCTATCTCCTCTATGGATCTTGGACATGCACTCACATGCCCTGACTCAAACTGCATTAGACTATGTAGGGGCCCAGTGACGTAGCCATTTCACCATCTGCTGGCCCCAATAGGGTCTCTTTTCAAACTGATGCCTTATTTTCTCTAGTACGTCAACCTAGTTCCCGTTCAGACATTTTATAACAAGTTAGTATGGGCTTATTTTGGTGAAAACCAATTTGAAATCCATGCATAGCTTTTCACAATATGCATTTTCTATGAACTTCATGAAGACTCCTTGTATATATGAAGCAAATATAGAAGACTGGAAACTAGAGAAAAGACAGACAGATTGGGACCTGGGGCTTTAAGAAAGCCTCGAAGAATTCCTTATTTTTGTTTTGTCGTTTTTGCTATTGATTTATATACTGTGGCTCTTGGGAGCTAAAGAAGGGGTAAATCTATAAAACACCAATGAACTCGGAGGAAAATCCCAGAGGAAAACTGACTCTGTTTAGTTAAAAGACTAGGGTAGTGACAGTCTAGAGAGAATGAATGATTTTAGACACTAAGTACTCTAATGCAATTATTACAACCCAGAGTAACACTGGCCACATTTCGTTTAATAAAGACTGAGTAAAGGGAGACTGAGCAGCATTAAGATGTTCAGATTATGAAATGCTGGGCAGACAAATGATACGTGGTATTCTTTTGCCTCTTGTTGAAGCTGCTCATGAGGTAAAAGACTATGAAATTCCAAAAAGAAGACAATCATCTAAAGATGACTTTGGGTAGGATTTCCTGAGTTTAACAGCTTGCATTTTAGATGGCAAATGGATACATAAGACCCTCACTAGTCATCCCAGTTGGCTTCAGAGGGGTCCTGTCTGGTATAGAAATGTGATCTACTTTGGTCTGTGCTTGCCCAGTCATCCAAGTCATAGTGGAGAATATCATTTAAGGTATGAAGCACCAAGTTGTGCGTTCATTGGTCCTTCAAACTACATTTCACGGGACCAAGGTTTACATTCAGCTGCTGGCCATCAATCAACCTAAGGGATAATAAGGTTGAGAAAGATGGCTGACTTACGTGGGTGACTACGTGTTTCATCTAAATATATGGTAGTGAAGAGAACAACATCTCTGGCTAGGTTTCTGGAATGTGTGGAAAGAAAGGGGAGGGGGTTGATGCAACCACAGCAATTCTGTATTCTTTCCATTTCACAAAAGTTTTGTTTGTTTTCCTGCACCCAAATGTCCTGGATCTGGGATTACCCTAATGTGTCTGGAAGAGGGACACAGTTTTCAAGACACTATATATATATATATATATATATATATATATGTGTGTGTGTGTGTGTGTGTGTGTGTGTACGTACATATATAATTTTTAATTTTTCTTTTTATTTAATTAAAAAATTTTTTGAGAAGTTTTTGCTAAAGGGCAAAAATGTATTCGCCGGAGAGACAGAGAGACAGAAAGTGAGAAATCACCCCCTAGGGGCAATGGCCATGCCACAATACCTTCTCCTCTATTCTCCTTGAGGAGTTTGGGCACACACACACACACACGCCTGGCATGAGTTTAAGCCACCAGGTCCGGGTCTTGAACCCCGGTCAACTACGTGAGAGTCCAGCGATATAACATTACACCACCTGCTGGTCCCTGAAGACACACTATTTTAATTCCTCCAAGTTTGACTTGTATTCCTAAGGGCACAGTGAACTGAATAGTGACTTCCATTGTGTGACGTCCTGTTACGTGAGTGACCTTTGTCTGATCATTAGTGCTACCTCACTGACTGGTGATAGAAGGCACCTGTCATCCTTAACCTTTCTTTTTCTTTTTTAAAAAAGCCTACTTATTTATTTATTCTATGAGTGAGAAAGAAAGAGCAAAAGCAGACACAGAGAGAGCAGCATGTGCCCAACGTGCTCAGGGAGGTCTCTGGAACCTTCCGATGTGAGTCAGCCTCCCGGAGGGTTGAGTTTCACAGCTGCACCACCGCCCAGTTCCCATCCTTCACTTTCCTAACTCTACTCTTCCGTCCCGGACAGTGACGAAAAAAGGACACCCTGGGAAGCTATGCCTGCACCCGTCCTGTGGTTGAGCAGAAACTGCCATCCGGGAAGGATGACATGAGGTAATAAGTGGAAACAAGTGGAAATTGCGGGAGATAGAAAGGGAATACGTAACCGGTAATGATGCTATGAAAGGGTGCCCTCACTCTTTCCTTGAGAGAACATCTCAGAACAAGAGAACGGTAGTTTCAGCTGTCTTAGCTGTGGTGTTGGACTGTGACCCCCATGGCTAAGGCAAAGCCCCACGTTAGCTTCCCCCTGAGAAGAACGGAATTAGGTTTCTCCTGAGAATGTATTTGGGAAATTTAGAAAAATGATGCCATCCACATCCCTGGACGACCCTCTTGATTATGTGCAGATGGCCATTGCCATTGGGGTTGTGTTACATTGTTTGTATTTGTTGTACTGTTTTTTTGGTGGGAGTGTACACAGACAGAGAGAGACATAGAGACAGAAAGCGAGAAATCACCCCCCAGGGGGGATGGCCATGCCGCAATCCCTTCTCCTCCATTCTCTTCTCAGGATCTTGGGCACGCACGCACACGCGCCCGCCGTGTTTCAAGCCACTGGGCCCGGGACGCGAACCGCGGTTGACTACATGGGAATCCAGCGACATAGCCATTATACTAACTGCTGGTCCCAGGAGTGTACCTTTGAATCAGAGGGTACACTGGGGATCTGGCATCATCAACTGATGCTAAGCATTGCGATGAACCTTTCCGCATGCTGACAAATCAGTTATCACCTGTTTAATTGTTTTCCTGCTCGTGAATGTTTTGACCCCATTTGTCTGCTTTCGTAACTTTTTTTCTCTTGTTCTTGGGAGTGTATTCCGCTTTCACTCCTCTGCTGTTCTTTTAGCAAGGTTGCAATCGGGAATGAGGATGAGGATAAGCGAACGCACTTGTTCTGATAAACTACGTTCATAACCTTTCTCAGTCTACCACCGTATTTACCTTGTGTTAACCAGCTGTAAACAAGGCATGCTTTTATGCTTTTGTTTCTCCTTTCCAAGTCATTCTGACAAGAACTTAAGCAGAAACTGAGGAAGAATGAACTTTTGGAAACTTTTATCTCAAACTCTAAGCAATTCTAATTAATCCTTTAATGAGAAACTTCTGTGTGGCTACTGACATTTGTTTTCACACACATGAGCACCCAAGCTAACTTGTAAATTGTTCGTGTCCCGTTCACTCAGATCATCCACCTCACCTTAATCCCGCTCTCCTTCTCAAAGAGAGGTGCTTCTTTTTCTCTGTATTCTGTTGCTTAATTCTTTGGTGGTTCCATTTCTTGTACTGGTTTACACTCTAACTCTGATATCATCAAAGTTTGCACGGAATCTCCCTGTCATATAAAGTTGCAAATCATCTTCCTAGTTTGACAGGTTACTTGCCAAGGCAGGGAATAGCCTCTTACCGAGAGAACTGAAATGTCTTCCGTGCCTGTAAACCCTTTTATGAGCTGGTGAATGGCTGTGGTAGACAAGTTAGTGACAATACAGTACTCAATGAGCAGGCATTATCCCATCATTATTGTGTTTTATAGTTTGGACTAAATATAAATTTAATTGTGTATTTCATAATAAAGTGAATATTGTCATTATTTTAGAGATGAGAAAACAAAGATAAGAGTTTACCAGACCAAAACATATAGCAAGTGGTAGACACAGATTTTGAACCAGGCTTGTCTGACATTGAAGCTAGGGCTCATTTTACTTGGACACTTACCTCTAAATTTTTTCTGATAAACATTTTAGAATTTTAGAAGATTTTTAGTGTACAGGAAAACCATGTTCATGTTCTCTAAGCATACTCAGATGCAGAGGTATCGAAGAGAATCTGAGCCATGTACTAAAAGTCTTATCAACAAGATGGCTAAATATCAGGTAAAATATTACATTTTGACAGTAAAACTTGGAGGTTCATACTTTCACTTGAACAATGCTGTCATAGCAATGGCCTGAATAAATTTGAGGCTCTCTTTATAATATCAAGTCACAATAATCTGTGAGTACATATGTGCTCAAGCCTAAGCCGGTGCCTGGAGTATCAGGAAGGAAATACGAAAAACTGCTCCTGCTCGTTCCTCAGACATGTAGGCATATCATGGGGAGTCCTAATTTGGATCAAAAGCTCAAGTTTTTCATTTGACATATGAGACTCAATACCCTTCCTGCCTAGCTGGTGAGGCAAGGTTACATACGAAAAAGGCTAGCACCTCGACACAGTGCAGTTAAGTGTTTAATCATCTGTCAGAGCCAGCAAATACTAGGGCATTCAGAGCAAGAGGTCAAAAGGCATATGAGCAAAACCCACAAGTATTTATGGAGTTCCTGCCCCATGAAGCCCATGTTTTAGGTGGTCTGGAAACACATTATTGGGTGACAAATTCCTCTCTGTGTAGTTTGGCCTTGAATAATATGTTGGATTTGTACAGAGGGAGAAAATAAATGTATTCCATGCCCACAGACCACCTTCCACCAGTAGGCCTGCCCCAGAAATCTTTCTCAGACATAGGCAAATCAGTACAGATCAGAAATCTTGAAATCCCAAAGATTCATCTTAACACAGTGGAGACTAACTCAGGGTCTTTCGACTGAAGATCACCTGAAGTCCTGAAAAGCCATCTCTCTTCTGTTCTGAAAAGGGGCGAGGTAAGATTGTAGGATTGTGAGCACTTCAAGTCCCAAACCCGGAGACTTGAAAAATGTGCCAGGTACATGTGTATGCCCACCTAAACTCCTGAAAGAGAAATGGAGAAGGGATTGCAGCAGGGCCATCCTCCATCGAGGGTACCTTCTCTTTCTCCCTGTCTCTTTATGGAGAGTGAACCACAACACAGTGACAGAGTCACCTGTAGGACCTGGAAGGGTGAGGGGAACGCCCTGGTTAGATGTAGTGTTCATACTAAGCAAAAGTAGGGAATAAAGTGAGATTGCAGGATGGGGCAAGAGGCAACAGGGGAAGAGAGAAAATAGCACAACAGTCTCTTGATTTTTTTAAAAAAAATATTTATCTTATTTTATTCATTCATTCATTTATTTTAGTTTTGACTAGAGAGAGAGGGAAAGTGAAAAAAACAAACCAGCAGGTCTGGGCTTTGAACCATGATGGGACATGTGGGAGTGTCCAGTGCCTTAACTACCACGCCACTTGCTGGCCCCCAGTCTCTTGATTTAAGGCACAACCCTGATTGTTTTTGTGATATTCAAGTGGAAGCGTTTATATAGCTCCTTCCTCACTACAATTTGCCTTAGTTTTGTTTGGAGGTGCATTTATTTTTTTATTTACTCCACAAATACGCTTTGGACTTGGGGTAGAAAAGAGAAGCTGGGATGGTTTGTGTTTTATTTAAATTACAGGAGTCAAAGTGGCCGATGATTTATCCATAGTCCTGCCTACTGGGCTCCTCACACTCCCCCCGCCCCCAGAACAGAAGAGAGTTGCTGGTTACTTTTCAGGACTTCAGGTGATCTTCCATAGAAATAACCTGTATTAAGCTCCCTGTGTTAAGACATGCCTTTGGGATGCCAAGGTTTCCTGTCTCTACTGATAGACCTAAGTGGGTCTGGGGCGTGCCTGTCGTTTTCCTAAGAGAGCACAGTAGAATTGGGAGAATAACACCGAGGTGGTCCTTTGGTATTCGACTTGGTTTTTGATGAGTAACTTTGCATGAACTTCTCAAATTTCCCCTCTCGGTGGAGAAAGATGGTCGAGAAAAGACTCCAGGCTACACAGCAGTCTGTCTGCCGTCCCAGACGTGCAGCCTGTTTGGCAGAGCAACTGGACTCGGGGCTTTAGATTTTGGTTTGGTGAAGACAGCCTGACCGGGTAAGGAGGGTGCCTTCTTTGTCCTTGCACACATCACGCTTGACGAGATGCTGAAGCAGACGGAACCGGCGACCGCTAGGAGGTACCCGAGCTATGCGGCGGCCGCTTGGGCAAGCAGAAATGGCTAACGGTGGATCCCTGGGCTCGCCGGTCCAGGCGGGTGGCGTTTCACCAGTGTCGGGGTTGCGAAAAGCTTGGGGGGAGCTGGAAAGATGTCTAACGGCAAACGGCCCCTGAGCCTAAAATGCGGAACAGGCAAACGCGCCTGGGAGGCATTGTCACGTCCCCGGGTCTGCGTGCTGGGTACCAGCTGCCCGCACATCTGGATGCAGCAGCGCCTTCCGCTGCAGGGCGGAGGCGAGGCGGAGAACCCCGGTTTGCACGCACCTCCTCATGCGCGCGCTCCCTTGCACCCGTGAGCGTCCTGTGTGTGTGTGTGTGTGTGTGTGTGCGTGTGTGTGTGTGCGTGTGTGTGTGTGTGCGCGCGGCGGCGCGCGCGGGCACTGTGTCGGCTGGAGCCGCGGCTCCGGGACCCGCTAACCAAGGTGGAGGCCCAGGAAAGAATAAATCTCCGCCGGCCTCCTCGCATCTCCCTGCGGGTTAATAACCAGCCAGTTAGAGGGGGGCGGCAGCAGGGTGACAGCCGAGCCCTCCGGCCGTGTGTCGAGGTGTCGGGCTAGCAGCCAGTGTCTACCGCACGCGGGGATTTATATATTTAATTTTTTGGTGGTGGTGGGGGTGGCTGTTATTTTTCATTGTCTGCCTCCAGCTCCCGAGAACAAGGGCAGGAGAGCGGGGTGCGCGCTCCAGGCGAGCGTCGCGGGTCTGAACTGGTCGAAGGAGGCAATTTTGCGGGTGGGGGAAGGAGGGGGAGACCTTGATTTCCACCAATCCCCGGGCGTTTGTCTGCGAAGTCCGGGGCGCAGCGGAAGGCTGCGGCGCGCCGCTGACTTAACTGATGAGAGCGAGTTCTTTTCTTCTCGGGGAGGAGTGGGGAGCGAGGGTCCTGGCCGGCGGGGCGGAGGAGCCCGGGGCTAGCTAGCGGTCCCGGGCCGCGGTGGAAATTTCCAAGGACTTGCCGCGGCGCGGAGAGCGCGTCTGGGGGGTGGAGGGGTGCTGGCGGCGCAGCAGCGCGGGAGGCGGGGAGAGGCGGCGAAGGGCGAAGGAGCCGCGCTCAGGAGGGGACGCCGCGGGCCAGAGGGCTGGGAGGGCGCCCAGCCTGGTCTCGGACCCTCGCCGCCGGCAACCGTGATGCTGCAGAACCGGCGGGAGCGACTCGCCGCTGCTCTCAGCGTTCTCGGAGACCCCAGCGCCCGCCTTCTGCAGAAGCGACCATGGCTATAGCTCGTGACTTGCCCTCCAGCCACTTTCCCTAGGAAGAAATCCTCGGAAAAGTTGCATTTTCTAAAATCCTTGCTCTGACCTTTGGGACCGTGGGGGCCGAAGGAGCGTGCGTGCGTGTGTGAGCAAGAAAGGGAAAGGTGTGTGTGCATGGGGGGCCGGCTGTGGGGGCACCCTCCGCTGCCACTTCTCCTGGCATTCTGCTGAAGCTGTGGCCCCCGCCCCCAAGGACCCCGGGACTACGATGAGCCCCTGCGGGTGGGCCCGGCGACATACGTCCAGAGGGGCCATGGCCGTACTGGCCTGGAAGTTCCCACGAACCCGGCTGCCCGTGGGAGCCAGTGCCCTCTGTGTCGTGGTCCTCTGTTGGCTTTACATCTTTCCCGTCTACCGGCTGCCCAACGAAAAGGAAATCGTGCAAGGAGTGCTGCAACAGGGTACCGCGTGGAGGAGAAACCAGACCGCGGCCCGAGACTTCAGGTACTCCCGCCCTCGCAGCCCCTCCCCGCTGGCGTCCTTCCCTCGCGGTGCACAGCGGACGGGGTCGCTGGCGGGGACCACCTCGCAGAGGCAGCCGGGCCCTTCAGCCTCTCTTGCCCTGGCCCCCTCTTTGTGTCATTCCCAACCCGGAGACTCTAGTCAGGGTCTCTTCCTCAACCTTTACCCCCAAAGGTGTGCAGACACTTGCTTGGCGCATATGAAGGCTTTTCGCATTTCTTGCAAGCCTGAGTTGTATTTAAGCGAGGTGCGGTTAAGAGGTGGGAAGGAGGACCAGGATAACTTAGTCCCTGCATTGAAGGCCAATTTATTTCCTGGGCTCTGCAGATACTTAGAGAACTCGAAGCAGGGAGGAGGCATCTTCCCAAGGTTAGGTGAGCAGTTGGTAACATCAGTCACCAGTGAGGGAGCGATGGGCAGATCTTGGGCAGTGAAACATGGACACCCAGCCGGGATCCTGCAGGTCTGCGAGTGTGCCCACAGCAGGAACAGAGCACCGCTGACGTCCCACCAAGAGCCGGAACTGTGAGATTTTTTACACCGGACCCTCCATAACTTTCTAATAATAGATACTACTATCTCATCTGAGTAACCACAAACCATTCTTTAGAAGGATGAGTTACTTGCCCAAGGTCATTACCTTTGAAGTGGGGGTGCTGGAATTTTCATCACTTACAGCTCGGAGCGCCCAGATCTATTTCTTGACTTAGATTACTGAACGCCTTTGGAAAGTGCCAGATGCACTCCACTCTAGGTAAGGGTTTGACATTAGCAGACAAGTAAGAAACTCAAACCAGGTTGGAAATCAGCACTCTGAGGGTCGCTGAGAGGTTGTAGCTGCCTTCCCACCTTTTTCCCTCTGAAAATTGTACTCTAAGTGTCTAAAAATAATTTCCTGGCAGCAGAGGTTGTGTTGTTGGATTGGAGGGCAGGCAGAGGGCTTCCCCTTCCTCTCCATCTCCCACAGCATGAAGAGGGGACACAGAGGTGCCCCTTTCACCTCAGTCCCTGGGGCTGAAGATGCTGCAGCTGGCTCTTCCTGCGATTGTAGTGGTTGGTGGGAAGACTTCCTTGCTTTTGCGTAGGAGCTCTCCAATCCCTGGATGAGCAGGCAAGAACCAGCTTAAAGACTTTTCACTGCCCACTATTTACAAATATTTAGAAGCATGTATACATTAACAAACAAACAAAAAACTTTAAAAATACATGATTTTCCTTCTCAGGTCTGCTCCTGGAAAGAAGGGCAAAGAGGTAACATAGCCAATTCTTTCAGAGAAAGGCCACAATATTTGCCTTCAATAGCTTTCCTTCTCTCTTTAAAGAACTCTGCTAAGTTTAAAACATACCCCACCACCCCCCACCTTGAAAGTATAGAAGTGTTCATTTTCTCTCCCCTTCACAGTATCGATTTTTGGACTTAAAAGCAGGCAAAAAGAATGACATCTAGCAATTCTTTTCTCAAGTCCAAAAGCACTTTTACTTCAAGTAATATGGGGAAATGAGTTAGTAACTTCCTATTGGTTTGTAATGAAAGAGGTTTATTTATTTATTTATTTATTTATTTATTAATAAGGAGAAGGAATAATGAAGCTCTGTTAAGAGAATAGACTTCTTGTGAGCAGACACAATCAAGTGGATAATGCTTCATATTCTGAGAAACACAAGCTGATAGTTTCTGAGACACAGTTGCTCCTTGCTGTCTGGAGCCTAGAGCAATCTTCATTGTGTTTGGCTGTCATTTGGTCTGGTCTCTATGTGAGGAGAATCCTTATTAAAATCCATATGCTGTAAAGACAGCCTGAACACTCATCCCTCAAAGCGAGTGTCTGTAAAGCTGTGTAAAAGGCACCATTGCTTACTCAGAAGGGTTTGAGCTGCAGAGTAGAATCCTAAATTTGTACCTTGACTGTGCTATGGCACCAGATAATAGTAGAGTATCTTTGGCCAGTTACTCAATCTCTGAGTCTTAGCTTCCTTATTTATAAAATGAGAATAATAACATCTCCCTCATAAGGTCACTTTAAGTTTTTTTTTTTAAGATGCTAAGTGTCTAGTACTCAGAAAATGGTCATTTTGTGATTGTCATAAATTATAATTTCCTGTATATATTACACCTTAAATGACCTCTGGCCAGCCAATAAAAATTTGAAACATTTCACCTGCTAAAAACAGAAACATCGGTGCACACTCCCTCGCACGCACAAAAGCTAATACACAGGGACGAGTTTTGAAAGAGAGGGAAAGTTTCACATTTAAATTAAAAAAATGGTCTTTTACTCTGCACATTTAATAAAACCCATTGTTTCTAAAATCTGGGTAGAATTAGGGTAGCCAGTGCTGCAGGCCATGGAAGAATTCACAGACTCAGAAAGTAAGGTGAGAACAGGGTTAATTCACTACCCAAGAGAAGGAACGGACCAGATGCACAGAGTTACTTTGGCCCCGAAGGTCAGGAGCTATAAGCTTTTATTGGGCTTTAAAGGATGAGGGGGTTACCGTCAGGTTATCAAGGCAGTCCTGGGTCAGAACATCTGTTGGTCCTGAGCAACATTTGATCTGTTTCATGGTTATCTCTGGGCATCATACCTGGTGGCCGTAGACTGCTATGCATTCTGCTTATTATTAGCTCTAATGCCAGCCAAAGAGCAGGTGTAGCAATCTTTATGTCTGAGAGCTGAAACTTAGAGAGACAAAAGTCAGCCACCTGTGATGATGGAGAAAAGAAGGAAAAAAATACCCTTGGGGGGATGGGGGAAGCCTGAAGCACCTGGGAGGCGTGAATGTGTCCTTGAGGCACTGACTGTGTCCTGTCGGGCAGTAGTGTATATTTGTTGAGTCTTGAGCAGGTCAGTGAGAGTCTGCATTATGTTAAAGAGACACAGCTCTGGCAAACAGTCTGAAACACGAGCACAAATATAAATAGATGTACATACATGTACAAGATGCATTAAGATGTGGGGAGATATGCATATTTATCCCTACATCGTAGAATGATGTCATATATATAAAAATATATATGTATGTACATACATGAAAATATTTGCAGTCGATGAGTCAACCAATATTGAATGAGTGACTACTGTGGCTCACATATGTGTCAGGTCCTAGGACACAGCAGTGTTTGGACTGGGGAGATTGATTGCCTCCTTTAAGAGAGTTTATCTCCTACAAGACAATGACTGACAAAAACAAACAAGTAAATAAATAGCAGATTTAAAATACTATTAAATGCTACTAAGACCAAAGAGAGGGCTTCACTATATTTCTTATTTATTTATTTATTTATTTATTTATTTTTGGAGAGGTTTTTCGCTATAGGGCGTGTGTGCTCGACACAAAGAGAGAGACAGAGAGACAGAAAATGAGAAATAACCCCCCCCCCCCCCCCCCCCCCCGGGGAATGGCCACGCCGCAATCCCTTCTCCTCCATTCTCCTCTCAGGATCTTGGGCACGCACGCACATGTGCCTGGTGTGAGTTTAAGCCACCGGGTCCGGGACGCGAACCGTGGTTGACTGCATGGGAGTCCAGCGACATAGCCATCACGCTAACTGCTGGTCCCGGGTTTCACTATATTTCTTTTTTTTTTTTTTTGAGAGGTTTTTCGCTATAGGGCGCGTGCGCTCGCCAGACAGACAGAGAGACATAGAGACAGAAAGCGAGAAATCACCCCCCAGGGGGGATGGTCACGCCGCAATCCCTTCTCCTCCATTCTCCTCTCAGGATCCTGGGCATGCACGCACACGTGCCCGGCGTGAGTTTTAAGCCACCGGGTCCAGGACGCGAACCGCGGTCGACTCCGTGGGAGTCCAGTGACATACCCATTACGCTAACTACTGGTTCCCTCACTATATTTCTAAGTACCCGAATTTCAGATTTTATGCTGCCTGCTGTGATTCCATTTACTTGTTTCTTAATTTTTTTTTTAAGTTTATTTCTTCTGTGGGAGAGAGACAGAGTCAGGCGACTCCAATAGGGTCCTCAAGCCACGATGCAACCCCAGTCACAGCTGGTCCAGATCTCAGGCACCTGCTAGCCCAGAGTGCCCAGGGAGGTCCTGGGATGTGAATCTAGGACCTCTCCATGTGGGTCCAGTTGCACCACCACTGTGCCAGCTTTCCCCTCCCCAGCCATTTACTTTTACCTTTTCTTGTAGCTGAGAACTTCTTATGTACGGGCTTCTTAGGGGGAACCTTGGCACATCACATGGGAGATGCAGCCAGAAAGTAAAAAAGCTGCAAGAGCTTTTATAGTAGTAGGAAGCAAATAAACCAGTGAACCCTGTCTGAGACTTTCTTTAGTTTTGGTGCTTCTGACTGAGTAGTCCAGTCGTGTGGGCAGAGCCAAACTGGAGCTGCATTTGTCTCTCCCACCAGATTCCCTTACCCACTTCATTCGCACCTCAGAAAGGAACTCCAGCTCAGAATTTACGTGCTAAGCTTTGTTCTTGGCAACTGACATGGTAACAGCAACAGTAAAGCCAACAGATTGTTGGGCATTTACCTGCCTGGTACTGCCAGTGCGTTATGTGTCTGGTCTCCTTTGAGCTTCATGAGAACCTTGCGTAAATGGTTATATTATTATTCACATTTATTAAGATGAACATGCCCTCGTCCCTGCCACCAAGGCACTTGTCATAATCCCATGGGAGAGACAGGTAAATATATAATTAGTTAACTAACTGGAAATAGGGCCATCTAAGAGAAGCAATAGGGCAGAATGAAAAACGTGTGGAGTCAGGAGCTGTCAGAAGACATTGGGAATTCTGGCATATGCCTTTCTAGTTGTGTGATCACTGTAAGTGCGACTCTCAGAACTTCGGTTTCCTCCTTGTAACATGGGGTTTATAATAATTCCTTACAGGTTTATAGTAAAAATTACATAATAGCATACAAAAACATCTAGAATCAGGCTTACCACATACCTCGGCTTAATATGTGGCCACTATAACACTAAAAACATGAGCAAAGTGCTGTAGAAGTTTGCAAATAGGATATTTAAGTCTACTGGAAGGAGGAAAATCAGAAAATTTCAGAAAAGTGGTAGTATGTGTCTTAAGCCTGGAAGGATAGTAAGATGGAGAAGCAGTAAGAGGGGTGAGCGGAAGAACATTCAAAGCAGAGAGAACAGAAAAGGCCAAGGCAGAGAGGTTTGGAAGTGCCTGGTGTGCTTCTCGCTTAGAAGGTTATTAAGAGGGCCAGCAGGTGGCTTGGTGGTTTAGGCACTGGACTCCCACATGGCTGAACACGGTTCAAGTCCCAGACCTGGATGTTTACTTTCTCAATTTCCTTTTCTCTCTCTCTCTCTCAGTTTCTTTCTTTCTCTGGTGAGCACATGCGACCTATAGCAAATTAAAAATACTAATAGTAATAAATAAAAATAAATAGTTCTTATAAACAAAACAAAAAGAAGGTTATTAGGTCATCCATGAAGATCACAGCAGAGAGTTAGGCTGGGAGGAAAGTGGCTGTCAGTAACAATTCCACAATGTATTGAAAGCATGCGTAAGAAATGGGAAAACATCAAGTATCAAAGGGTCCTGACTGTGTGTCAGTTATCAGAAGAAATGGCACATTACTCTTACCAATGCTATGAGGACAGAGAAGAGGGACTGATAAAGGCAAGTAGATGTTTTGAAAATCCTGTTGACTCACTGAGTGGTATCCATCACTTTAAGCACTGCTGTTCCTCTTTTCCCTTCCACACTGTGAACAAATCAGTACTCTAAGTAGTTCACCACTCCTATGTATTTTTTTTTTCCCTCTTTCTGAATTTTGAATCCATGGATGTTAAAATCTCCATTTATTTCCACAGCTGCCCTGGTGGCTGCAGAAAGCCACTGGAGATAGGCACTTGTATATAGGAAATGTAGGTTTCATGCTTGTTAGCTGGGGATTTGTGGAATTCACTTAAAAAAGTAGTTTAGGAAAAAGATGATTTAATAAGTTTTGGTGCTTTGCAAATTTACACATGTGGAAAGAATTTCATCAGCAATAATCATAAAAGCAAAACTCATTGGACACATAAAAGGTACCAGGCACAGATCTCAGGGGTTATATATTTTATCTCCAAAGCAATTCTATACAGTAGATTTTTGTATGTTCTTTTTCTTTTTTTTTTTTTTTTTAACAGATGAGGGTATGGAACTGAGAGTGGTTCAAGAACAAAATAATAGAGTTGGGAGTTATTTCATTCTAAATCTCAAGCTTGATCTTTGATAAACTCAGGCAACTGAGGCATTGCTCTAGATATCTCTTGTTATCTGGTGCTGATTACTTCTCTAGTCTCATCTTTTATCTGTTTCCTCTATGTCTTAGCAATATTGGAATTGTTATATTTCCTGAAGTAGGCTAGGCTGTGATGGTTTTGCCCAAGTCATTCCCTTTGCCTGGAAGGCCTTTGCTTCAAGACTCCATCTTTTTGTTCCTCACCTAGTCATTTCCTACTCTTCTCTCTTTTACACTGATCTCTTTATTTCTCCTATGAGAAAGAAAGACAGCAGCCTCGAGAAGGTCTTGACACTTGACCCCCTAACCTCAGTGAGCCCTAGGTCATGAGCATGAGTGTGTCCAGTGTATTCAGGGAGGTTTCCAGATACAAACCCAGAACCTTCCTGTGTGGGTCTGCCTTGCAGAACTTTGTGTTTTAACACTGTATCACTTTCCAGTTCCTCCTCCTCATCTCTTGACAGTGCATTATAGTGGTTAAGAGCAAAGATTCTTAAGTTAACTGTGCTAGAATCCTGAATCCATCTCTTGATTTTTGAACAAGCCAGTCCTCATTGTCCATTTCCTCAGGTTGAAATGCAGCTCCTTGTAGGATTGTTGTGAGGATTCGGTTAGGTAACGTGTTGAGAATGGTTAGAATTGTTTCTGTCTTAAAATTAATGCCCGATTCATGTTCTTTTCCTCAAAGCAGCTTACCTTACTCCTTTCTCCCATCCCAGTCTGTGTCAGAAGTTCCTCCTCTCTGTTTTCTTTATCCCATGGACATATTATTGTAATTCTTTCATTTATCTAAAATGTCTAATGCAATGCATCTGCCATTATTACCAGAGAAGATGCAGGGACTATAGCGCTGAACACAAAAATTTTTTTCTCTCTTGGAATTTATATGTTAATGAGATAGCAAATAAATAGATAAATATACAAATGTCTCATGATAACAGGTGCATTAATCATGCTGTCTTAAAAGTATACCTGTTTATTTGTCTGCTTTTCCTGCTGCATTTTAAGTTCCTTGAGTATAGGGGCTATGCCTTATCCACATCTGCATTCCCAGAGCATAGTGTGGTCCTTGGCATGCTAATTTTGTTCAGTTACTGTGAATGGAAGTTTTAGAAAAGCATGAAACTAGATAGCCACCCAATCAGTCGACAGATATTTAAATGAGGACCTACTATGTGTTCAACACTTTGCTTGGCAGTGTAGGGATCAAGGGAGTAAAGGGTAGTTACCCTCTTAATTCTCGGAGAGCTCTTAGTCTAGAGCATTTTCTTAGTCTCAACAGGACTGACTCTTTAGACTGGATACTTTGTTGTGATGGGCTGTCCTGAACATTGTAGAATGTGCAACAGCATCACTGGCCTCTGTCCTCTAAATGAGATAATCAAATTGATCTCCATATTTTAGTGAAATACCCCCCTCCACCCCCTGCCCTCCGGCAGTAAAATTGCCCTTGGTTGAGAACCCTTGCTTTAGAGGAACCAAATTAACTCACTTAACAAGATTAAAACAAACAAACAAACAAAAAAACAAAACACTGAACATATTTGCAATTGAGATCTATATCTGGAAACCACAAGCTACACATATTTCGATTGCTTAGAGAAATAAAGTGTTTTTGTGGGGTCAGGAAGTTAGAGAAGCCTTCCTGGAAGAGAAGCCGATGAATTGGACTTGGTTGAGGGACAGGTTGTGATTGAGAAGGGGTCAGGAGAGAAGATGTATTTTAGGACATTTACTAGAAGTGACTGTCACTGTTGGAAGCTCGTGTGAGAGCACTTTAAGGCTCTTGGCTGTTCTCCTCTGCCCCCACCCCGAGTCCCTGTTAAGGGGAATCCATGCCCTATGCCCTACGGTTAGAGAACCACACCCTCTTCTTCCTCTGGGTTCACCCCTTTCCAGTGGGCAAGGTTTCAATGGGCCTTTCTAGACCCAGAAATGACCTGCTCAAACAACCACCCCCATTTCCATAGCCTGCCTGCATGGGACAATTTCCCTCATCTTTCTTCCCAAGGGTAGTCGTCTCTGCAGGTGTGCAACCCTAGGCCCAAGGGATGCCAAGCGACAGCTCTTTGAGGAAGGGGAGGCTGTAACAGGAATTTGGTATGGGGCTATGGGGGTCTCTGTGTATAGCTGGGTGGGATTTCCCTGTGTTTCTGTATTTCATACCAAACTTCAGTGAGTTTGAGTTACCTGACTCTGAATTTGGGATTCCAGGTTGTTATGCAGGTGTATTTGTTCAGGGAAGAGGATTAGAACATATCTTGTCTGTTTGCTTATAACTGCCATACTTAGATACATTTGTACTTTTGTCCTCTGCCTTGCAAGTTGGGATGGTTAGAGCACCTTTGGTTTGTATGGTGCAGTGAATACTTGGTTGAAATATTGTAGTGTTTTTGTTTTAGTTTTTGCAGCTTGGGAGCCCATTAGTCTTCATTTGAGAAAGGAATGCTTTAGGAAACTAGTGGATCAATTGAATAATTATATATGTTAGTGTAGAGTGTGGTCAGTTTGTCTTTTGACAAAGTTGTGAATTATCTTGGAAGTGATGCCCACTTTGTATCATTAATGCAATCTCTCAAGATGGAATTTGATAGGTTTCTAGTAAAATATAACATATATATATATATAATTTTTTGGAGAGATTTTTGCTATAGGGCACTTGTGCTCGCCAGAGAGAGAGAGAGAGGCATAGAGACATAAAGTGAGAACTCACCCTTCAGGGGATGGCCATGCAGCAATCCCTTCTCCTCCACTCTCTTCTTGGGATTTTGGGCATGCACGCACATGCGCCTGGTGTGAGTTCCAGGCCTCTGGGTCTGGGACTCAAACCACGGTTGACCTGTGGGAGTACAGTGACATAACCATTACACCATCTGCTGGTCCCAAAATATACTTTTTAGCTTGTCTTTCTGATTTGGCTCCATTGGGAACTGTGTGACCTTGGGCAAATTATTTAACTTCTTTGTACTTTGTTTTGTCATCTGAAAAATAGTATGCTAAACCTCCTCATAGGTTTGTGATGGTAATTAAGTCTGGTAACTAATGCGTACTCGAGAGCCATACATACCTGGATGGGTGAGATGAGGGCAAGCATTTTGCTACCTGGAGAGAATCCAGACTTTGAAGTCTGAGAAAATAAGGTTCTGTCATTTATTAACTTTGTGACCTTGACCAATTTACGTGGCCTTTTTGAGCTTTAACTGTGAGGGCAATAATTGCCTTGAGAGACTAGGTACTGGATAATTGGTCATTATTAATCCATAATGAGGAGAAAGCCATGTCTTGGGACATAGTCTATGCCTGTTAATTGTAGCTTTGGTGAAAAACTATCTTACAATGAAATGTGACCTATGACACTTCCTGTTCTTCCACTGAGTTAGTACCAAAGGTGTTAAAATAGGGCCTCCATTATTTTTAGGGGAGACAGCAGAGCTCAGCAATAAGTCACCTTACCATCTATTTGTTCAATCCCATTTACATCATGTGTTGGTTAGAGGATGGAAATACAGTGATGAATACAAGACATGGTCCCCGATTTTAGAAATTTACAGTCTAGTGTCATTGGTTAAATCAGTAAGAAATGGAGTAATGTGGTGTTCCAAGGGTTCTATTTTATCAGTTTTGAATACGTATGATGAGTTTTGAAGTGACCGATTTTGTTCCCTTTGTGTGGCTCTGTCTTCTAGCTGTGGGGTTGTGTGAAAAGAAAGTAGCCAGAACCATCGGAGCTGTGTCATTCTGTTAATTAGGTGCCAGGAGAAAGCCGAAATAAATTTAGAGCCACATGCTCTCTATTTTTTAAATCTTCGGTAACAGAGTGTACTACTATAGATTTCCCAGTGATCGTAATTAGAAAAGGGCTTTTATAAATGAAGTGCTTGTTTTCAATTACTGAGCCAACAGATATACACATAATTTTTATATCCCTCATGTTCATTTTGAAAAATCTGTAGTGTTTATTTTTTGTCTATTTGTCTGATTTGGGGCAATATATATCTTACTTTATTTTAATTGCCAGAGGGCACATATGCTCACCAGAGAGAGAGAGAGGGAAAAAGCACCTCTAATGGATAGGCGTGGTCCTGCTGCAATCTTGTCTCCTTCATATTTCCATTTTGTCAGGATTTAGGGTGCACACATACACAGACACTCACACACACTTGTGTGCATGCAACTGGCATGTTTCTCAAGCTATAGTTGGGTCTCAAACTGCCTTGTCAGCCATGTGAGATCTGGCTCCCTTAATCACTAGTCCCTGGGTCCTGCCCAGATGTTTTTCTCTTTTTTGGAGAGATTTTTGCTATAGGATGCATGTGCTCGCCAGACAGACAGAGAGACAGAAAGTGAAAAATCACCCCCCATGAGGGATGGCCACACAGTCCCTTCTCCTCTATTCTCTTCTTGGGATTTTGGGCATACATGCTCATACGTCCGGCATGTGTGTTAAGCCGCAGGGCCCAGGACTCCAACTGCAGTCAACTATGTGGGAATCCAGTGATGTAACCATTACACCATCTGCTGGTCCCCAGATGTTTTTCATTAAAGATTTCTTCATATATACTTGGTGAATAGTCAAGCATAAGAAATAGAAAGGCCTTTTTAAAGAGTTTAATTTTCACCTTCCTTAAAGTCAGCATTTAAATGGTAAACATAAAACTTTTTATTTGTAGAAGTAATTGACATGTAGTGAATTTGCTAATATTTTGGTGTATATTCATCTGAACCATTCAATATCTATGTATATAAAAATATAAATAAAACCATAGCATGAACTAGTAAATTGTAAATATTTTTCTAGTAATACTATACATTGATCTCTATCATCTCTTTATAATGGTGGTAAAATTTTCCATTATTAGGATAGATAAAAATTTAATGAATCCACTGTCATTGATATTTATGTTGTTATAATTTCTCGTTTTTATACATAACACTATGAACATTCTTTTGACTACATCTTCAACATTTATCTGTTTGTTTTCTTGGTATGCATTTCCCAAATTAGGCTCTTGAATTTTTTTTTTTTTTAACAACCAGTTCTTACATTTGGCCTTTTTTTTTTTTTTTTTAAATAGAAAATCTTGACTTTAGCTAAGGGCAAATTTGGGATTTTCCTCCTTATAGTTTGGATGTGGTTGCATAAATAACAGACATACAGTGATTGTTAACATTAAATTATGAAATTCTCCTTAGAGGAATTTTGAAGAGGTCCAAGTATCTAAGAAGGATTCCATAAACTGACCAGGTGCAGTGGCATTGGTACAATGGTGCAGTTGCCTTTATATTTCAGGATTACCCTCTCCATTGTAGTACAGTTGCTAATTGGCATGGCATTTCATTTACATTTAATGCACAGTGCCTTAATGGAATCCTTGACATATTTTTCTAGGGCTTAATCAATTAAATACGATTTTTAAAAGAAAAGTGAACTTTTACTTTGTGATAAAGCAGAGATTGCAAGAATGAGAAAAATGTCTTAAAGAAAACAGAAACATTGGATTTTGTGTCTTATTTTAAGAGTCCTTTTTCTATTCACTAAAATTAAAAGTCTTCCTTATGAAGTTGACACAGATCATACCCACCTGGTGGAGACTAAGATAGAATAAAAAAGGCACAAATCTCATGGTGGTGTTTTGTTGAGTCGGCTTTTGGAGGTGGAGCACAGGTGGTTGTGAAGGCGGTGGTCTATATCATCTCTGTCCCATGTCCCTCTCTTCCTTGGCCTCTGTGTGAAATGGCTTGATACCATTGCTTTGGTGCTTTGGGGCCTGAGATTGAGTTGTGTTTATATTTGTCTGTCTCAGTTTCTTGGTCACAGTCTTACTAAGAGTCCAATGAATATTTGTTGGATGAATGAAAGTATGAGATTACCTAAAGGGCCAGTAGACAACTAACTGTCTGAATACCTTATAGGGGTTGTTTCATTCACTGCCTAATAATAAGACTCTGTGCTATCAATATTCACTGCCGATTTGTTTATTCACTTTTTCATTCATTCCTTTGTTCATCAAGTGTCTTTTCAGTGCCTTCTACATGACAGAATAGTCAGAGTAGAGTGGTGGGACCAGCAGTTAGCGTAATGGCTGTGTTGCTGGACTCCCATGTAGTTGACTGTGGTTCGAGTCCCAGACCTGGTGGCTTAAACTCATGCTGGGTGCATGTGTGTGCGTGCGTGCCCAAGATCCGGAGAGCAGGATGGAGGAGAAGGGATTGCGGCGTGGCCATTTCCCCTGGGGGATGATTTCTCACTTTTGATCTCTTTGTCTTGAGTAGAGTGATAAGTAAGCAAGGAAGACCTGGGCCTTGCCCTCACAAAACACAAGCACACAGCATACGTTATAAAAAGAGCAGCAATATTCTCTAGTCTCTTAACTCTTCTTTGCATGGAAGGAAACATTTATACAGGTTTAACTTTACTTTCAGAACCTAGCAGTAGAGGTCTGCACTTGGTACAATCCAGAAAAAGCCCAAGCCCCTCTTCTGGCCCATTTAATTTGAACATGTACTATGATTGTGAGGCCAGAGGTCAACATCCAGTTCAGTGGTATGGTATCTTTGCACTTTAACTAACCTAATGTGAGCGAGGAAAAGTACTTGAAAACATTGCTAGAAGATACCCAAGTCTGTGAGGGAAAAGCAAATACCAGAGGATTTTTAGAATAGAGATGTGGTATGTTAAATTCAGTTCAGATTTAATGAATGTTTTCTGATGGGCGAGCATCATGCCGGATGCTTTCATGTGCAACATACCCGTCCAACCCTGGATTTTAAGACCAGCTCCATGTTTTAGACAACTGTGATGATATTTTTAGTAAGGTAGTTGTTATTTGTGTCTGCCATATGCGAGGCACTGTTTTAAGCACTTTATATAGTGTTATCATTTAATATTCATGTTACTAGGAGGGAGAGATTATTAATCTTATTTTACAAAGAAAAGGTTGTGAGTAATAATTAGCCTCAGTTCCTTCAGCCTCTCAGTAGGGCTGAGAACTGTCATCAGTGAATGCCTACTGTGTGTCAGCCCTTCTTCTAGGTACTTTATGTTAAATGTCATCCTAGCAACCTTTTAAGATGGTCCTGTTTTATTCCTGGAGAAGCTGAAGCCCAAAGAGGCCCTGCTTAGAGTTAGCCAGTTAGTCAATGTCTAGCTCAAGGGCTCCTGGACTTCCTTTCTGTGCTGGATCTTTGCAGTAAGAACAGCATTCACACTCACACTCTCACTCTCACTCACAGGGCTACAGGTCAAAGCCTGATATCTCCTTTTTTTGCAGTGTCAAAACACAAAGGAATCTATCCCAAAAGGTAAACTTTCAGTCTGTGAAGGTGAATGAGCACTTCCTTCCATTTCTCTGTTGTTAAAAATGAAGGGGTCTTGGGGCCAGCAGGTGGCATGGTGATTTAGACACTGGACTCATACATGGTCAACTGTGGTTCGGGCTCTAGACCCAGAGGCTTGAAAATGACATTGGGTGCATGTGCCTGCATATCCACAATCTGAGAGGAGAAGTGATTGTGGTGTGGCCATTCTCCTTGGGGGATGGTTTATTTTTTCTTTCTTTCTTTCTTTCTTTCTTTTTTATTTTTTAAATTTTTTCAAAGAGGTTTTTGCCTTAGGGAATGTGCGCTCACCAGAGAGACAGACAAAGTGAGAGGGGAAGTGAGAAATCACCCCCAAGGGGTTGCCTTGTTGCAGTCCCTTCTCCTCCATTCTCCTCCTGGGATCTTGGGCACATATGCACACACGTCCAGCATGATTTTGAAGCCATTGGATCTAGGACTTGCAGTCGGCCATGTGGGAGTCCAGCAACATAACTGCTATGCCATCTGCTGGCCCCAAGGGGGATATTTCTTACTTTCCCTCTGTTTTACTGTGGTAAGTGCACATGCCCTATGGCAAAACCTAAACAAAAGAAAGGGTTGTTTAATATCATCCACTCCTTAGGGGTCCTACAAATGAAGGACGGAGCTCATATCAGGTGCAAGGAGAGTGTTTCCCTTTAGGTCTCCCCCTAACATCTCAGGTTCATTCCAGTGGCTTAGCTTTAGGATCTATTTGCTCTCCTATTTAGCTGTCAAAACCTACTTGCTTAACTTTCCTTTATATCTATAAGATGGGTGCCGAGCAAAGACACCAGCCATGGTGTGGTCAGTGAAACTAAAACCTGTACAACTTTGAGGAACAGGGGTACAACTGACGATTGTGTGGAGACTCTTGAGCTACCCAAAAAGGAAGTGTTCTTTCATTTCTTCTTACCACTGCTGAAATCCCCAGGGACTTCTTTTTTGACTTTAGTAACTGTTTCTGAAATGGAATCTCTATAATAATGTTTTGAGTTATTCAGAAAGATAATTTAGAGATCTAATGTGTATTTTTCAATTAAAATAATACATCTCATGATAAAAGTGAAAGCTTTGTGCAAGTGTATCAAGCAAACATAAAAGCCTCCTCAATCTCATTCTGTAGAGATAAACAATGTTTCGATGCATATCCTTCCCAATGGTTTCCTATTCAGGGTCTAATTTATTATCCAAACTAGGATACTTGAGGTATGATGCTGTAATTATGCCAGGACAACAGGCATAAATTAGGAGTATTTCAAACAAAGTGGGATGTATAGTCCCCCTACTGTGTAGCGTTTTCATATTTGTATCTGCAGAAACTTCTGTGAAGGTGAATGAATACTTTCTTTGGCTTCACATGGATAAAGATCAAGGGGTGTTGAGGCCAGCGGGTGGCCTGGTGGTTAAGGAGCTGGACTACCCCAGGGCTGACTGCTCCATGTAAGTGTATATATTAAACGTAGTGATGTACACCCTCTAGAAGGACCCCACCCCTCCACCTCCTGGTGTTCATGCCCTGTGTCATCCCCTCCCTAAATGACTCACTTCTAGAATAGGACAGAATACCGCAGAGATCATGAAATGCCATTTCTGCAATTAGGTTATGGAAAGACCGGGGCTTCTGCTTGAGTACTCTCTTGCTGTTTCTGTGGGATCGCTTGCTCTGGGGGAAACCAGCTGCCAAGCTGTGAGGAGACAGGCAGTCATTGGAGAGGCCCACTGACGATCATTGCAGAAGCAGAAAAGCATGTTTCCAAAAAATTTTAAAGAAATAAATTTTAATTAAAGAAAAAAAAAAAGGAAAGAAAGAAAATGGAAAACACTATGGTCAACCCACAAATGGAATTTAATACTCTTTCCATCTTTTTAAAAATGAGATAGTATTGCTTTATACTACACATACTCAGGAAGGTAGCTATTGACAGATTGTTGTGGTGTGTGTGCGTATGTGTGGTGTGCGCACCCTGGACCATGGCACAACAGTAGAACATGATGCTGTGTGAGAATGACTGGCATGAGAAGGTTCTGGGTTTGCATCTGGAGACTTCTGTGTATTGCTGGGCACGTCTGGCCCACGAGCCAGGACTGGCTGAGGCTGGGAATGGACCGTGACGTCAAGAGTATTTTGGGAGCCCTTCCTCTCTGTGTCTCTCTTTCTCTGCCTCCCTCACTCATAGAAGAAATGAATAAATAAACTTTAAATATCCTTAAATTTGAGATCCATGATGTGTTTTAGTACAGTAAGGCAGAGATCCAAATTTTGTCACCATATGTTCTAGTATCATGACTAAAACCAAAACAAAAACTCACCCTCTCCCACTGATTTGAAACGAAAAGTTTATCCACACTAGATCATCCTGTATGTGTGGATGTATTTCAGAAGTCCCTCCTTTTCCCCGTAGATTTGTCTCACTGGTCCTTTTCTATAGTCATACTGCATAAATTCAGCTTTATACTCAATTTCAATATTTGATAGGGACAGTCACTGTTTCTTTGTCAGAATTTTCTTCACTGTTCTGTCATATTTTTTTCTTAGGCACAATTGAGATGGTTATTCAGGTTTAAATGATTCTTGTTAAAATTTTTTATTGATGTCATTTAACAATGTATATATTGTTACAAAATTGAAACTTCCTGTCTAAGAATAAGAAATCTTTACTTATATACCCAATCCTTATTTTTCTCTAAACAGAATGTTTAGTTTCTTTCTCATCAATTCCACACGTTTTTTGAAATAGAAAAGAATTTTATTTATTGAGGATAAGAGGATGCAAACAATATAAAAATAAAAAGCCTAGCTGGCATTTTATTGACTTTTCTTTCTCTGCTTGTCAAATGGCAGTCAGATTTTCTTTGTACATTTTCTTTTTTAGATGGTTTTGCCTTAGGGCACGTGTGCACACCAGAGAGAGAGACAGAGACAGTGAGAGGGAGTGTGAGAAATCACCCCGGGGCAGGGGGGTTAGCATGCCACAGTCCCTTCTCCTTCATTCTCCCCCTGGGATTTTGGGAATGCAGGCACACATGCCCAGTGTTAGTTTCAAGCCACTGGGTCTGGGATTTGAACCATAGTCAGCTATGTGGGAGTTCAATGAGTGATATAACCGCTGTGCTATCTGCTAGCCCCTCTTTGTGCATTTTCTAAGGGTCCTTGATCCACTCGTAGAATCCTTATCCAGGGATAGCTGCGAGGTAGATTCCTTAAGTGACCCTGTGGGAAAACTCCACAGGATAGGAGTACATGCTGTTTCTCTCCTGCTGTATGGGCACTACAGAACAGTCATGGCATACAACGGCAAGGCCCGCAATTAGTGAAGAGAAGCAAGCTCTGGAAGCCCACTTTGCCCTCTCGGCACTGGTCCGGGGCTGTCATTATTTTGTCCACAGCCAGAGGGTCTTTTCCATGTGTACTCTCAGGTCTTCCTTTCTCAGGTAGCCTTTTTCCCCGGCACTTCTGTGAAATGTAACCATCATGGTTTCCATTTGAGATGGCACTTTGGCGATGTCTGGTGAAACCTTGGCGGGCAGGCAGGCGAGGACGCTGTTTCTGCACATTTTTAATTGAGATTATTTCTAGATATTTTATGTGTTTTCCATGCTTCTATTATGCCCAGTAACATCTTGTTTCATCGTTATTTCCAAATGATTTTTGCTTATATATAGGAAAATCATTAATTTTTAATGATAGTTACTTTAATGATAGTTACTTTACTGCGGTAATTATGCCAGGACATACTTTTAGGTGTACTGCCCCCCCCCCCCCCCAGTTTATCCCTTTGAATTTTCCAGGTGTGACTTACATATTTATATATTTGTCAAATATATAAATAATAGTTCTTTTTCTCTTCTTTTTAAAATTCTGTGTGCTTGCCAGAGGGAAATGGGGATGGGGAGTATAAAAATCACTCTCAGGGGTGGGGGGGTTCATGTCATGATTTGTTTTTCTCCATTTTTCTATCCTGTTGGGATTTAGGGCATATTCAGAATGTTTTCTAAGCCACTGGGGATAGAATTTGAAATATGATTGGCCATATAGCATCTGACTCTCTCAACCACGAGGCTATGGGACTGGCATGTGTTTTCTCTTTTCTAGTATTTACTTCTTGTGTGTGTGTGTGTGTGTGTGTGTGTGTGTGTGTGTGTTAAAGAGGTTTATGCCTTAGGGCATGTGTGCTCCCTGGAGAGAGAGAGACAGACCAAGAGAGGGAAAGCAAGAAATCACCCCTCAGGGCAGATGGCCACACTGCAATCACTTCTCCTCCATTCTCCTCCCCGGATCTTGGACATGCACACACATATGCCCAGTGTGATTTTCAGGCTACTGGATCTGGAGCTTGAACCATGGTCAGCCATGTGGGAGTCCAGTGATGTAACTGTTATGCCATCTACTGGCCCTGATTTGTTTGTTTGTTTGACACACATGCTTTTACTGTTTTTTCAATTCATTCAGTGCTGGATTCCTCTCTCCTCCCTCTCTCTTGTTTCTTTCTTCAGGCCCTAGCTCATGGGCAAGTGACTGCAATGTGAAGAAGGGGAAGCTTAGAGACGTAGTCAGTGACTGAACCAGGATCAGACTCAGGGTTCTCTCACCTCAGAGCTCCCTCTTGAAACACTACCTCTTATGACCTGTGTAAAAGGATTTTGGAAATGTTTTTGCTTCCATTCTCTTTTCTCTCTCATCTATCCTCCTGACACCTGCTCTCTCTGGCCCTCACTTCCCTTCCCTTCCCTTCCCTTCTCTTCTTCTCTTTCTGAATATTGTTTAGGATACTACAAATCTAGTCATCACACCTCATCCCAGAATGCAGAAATCTGTACTTGGTAGAGTAAGTATCCAGACAGCCCACCATGATGCCTGGAGACAAGGTGTGATGGGCATCTGACTTTGAGATCGATGGATTCCATCACATAGCACTGCCTTTGTGTGAAGGGATATTTTGGGGGGAGGATGAGAGTGTCCTAAATTTGTTCATTTGCTCACCCTGACCATCCTTACCCTTTTGGGACTGTTGGAAGGTCTCGGTTCCCTCACTGCTGTTGCATGTCGTCCTCTCGCCCTTCACTACCACAAGGTCCTCAGTTTGACAGGAAGTACGATTCACTGTGAGATGCTTAAGTCAAATGAATCTGGTTTCTGGAAATGTCATTATTTTAGGAGGGAGGGCAGGTAAATAGTTTAGATATTTGTGGGGAAATTGAAAGCAAGAGGCAAAATCGATGTTCTGTTCAGAAAAGAGGGAATGTCTCTAAGTTTTAAAAATTGGTATGTACTAATTTTGCAGTATTTTCTGTAGCGGTGGGAAGACAGCATAGATTTTACTTGGCATCTTTGAAGCCTGGGAAAGAACATGAGAAATGGTGTTTAGTTGAGAATTAGTGCTGAATGGTTGATTTGAGCAGAGTTATGTGAGTGGGAGAAAGGAAAGGAACTCTGCAGTTAGCACAAGGTTTGATAAGCATTTGAGAGGTGTTGCAAGTTCTGGAGTACAGAAGTTAGGTAGTATCTATGGCTCCCAACATGTATCTGGCAGGTGCATGGTGCAGATTGGCCGAGGAAGACATGGAGGCAGAGATAAGACATAAGAGACAGTCCTGCTCCATCTAGAGAGCAAGCAATAGGAATAGCACAGTATCCGTTGACCTAAGGGACTCTGCAGGAAGTCCTTTAGACTACAAAATGATCTTGTAGCGTTAGTGGAAGAGAAGAAGGGCATACATTACGACCCAAGCACTGCTGTTCCAAACGGGGCTGAGAGGCAGTTTTGACACTCCCTAGGTGCTCTGGCCTGGTATCATGAAATCCAGACTTGAATAGAATTTTCTTCTGCCTGTTGAGTCAGTTACCAGGTCATTTTTTATGTAAATTTTTCTTTCAGTTGTTAGATGGGATTTTTGATGCATTCCTCTAGCTTTTTTTTTTTTTTTTTTTTTAATCAATTGTTTGTTGGATTTTCTTTATCCTCCCAGTGGATGCTCTGGTGAGTTAAAAGTTGAAGCTGCCATTCCGTGGGCATAAATCGAGCAGGAGTTGAAACTCCTGTGCTAGGAGATATCCTGCCATCTTCCCTCTCCTTTTTTGGTTAACTATTGTGATAATATGAGATAGCTGCATTTCAGAGGTCTTTGGTGGTAAAGGGCTACAGAGAATCTAGTACTGGTGAACATGGAGGAGGGGAGGCACAGGGCCTGGCTAGACCAGCTTCTCACTGCCACTTGTCAGTTCCTCTGTTGTGCAGCAGCCGTTTGTGGTCCTGGGGAAACTGAGCAGATGGGGGTCTGGATGGAGGGAGAGACAGTCTCCTGACTTCCTTCTTCTCTTTCTTCTTCCCTCCTCAGAGAAACCATCTCAATACATTAAGAACCACAGAGTGTTTATTTCAAGTACATCCTTTGCCCTGCAACACACCCAAACTTAGACACCCTCGCTTACATGGAGCAGATATAACTAAAATATTTTTTTCAAGAGGCATACATTTTAAAAAATGAAAATCTCTAATGTGTGTTATGAGCCAATACCGAAGCCTAAGTAGAGCATAGTTGCTGGTGCCAGGTATCTGACCGCCGGTTGGTCAGTCCATATGGCTCGGCCACCTCCCACTGGCAGCACATGCCCTTGGCTCTGTAGACATTCCTAGCAAATTCAGGTATAATAGCACTTGTGTGAGCAGTCGAAGTACTTACTTACCATAAATATTGGTGAATTGAAATGATGCATCGATTCATCAACATGGGTACAATTATTGTAAATGTACATTCTGGTGACTCCTGTTTTGCTGCTAAATGTGGGGGTGTCTGGCTTAGTTGTCCAGGTTTACTGAAAAAGGGTGACATTTGTGACAACTGGTTACCCAGGCTCTTTGGCACATGCTTCTCATTTCTAATTCCCATTTTCTATTCCCAATAGTTTCTGTGTGGAAATAATTCCTCTAACATTTGTTCCGTGCTTTTTTTGTTCTTCTTTTTATTGGCAAAGCTCAAGTGTGTCTGTTTGGTGGCTTTAATGCCCTCAGCTTTCTTATTCTTTGATATCACTGATTTTTATTTTATATTAAAAAGATTAACTAAAATAATAACCACTAACTATGACTGAGAAGTGTAATAGGCTTCATGCAAAGATATTTTTATGTATGATCTTAATTAGTACTCTTTACTAATATGTGTGGTAGGTACTATTTTATTTCTGTTTTCCAGTTGAGAAAACCAAGGCTTAGGCAGGTTATAAAACATATTCAAGGTCTCATGTGTAACAGGAGAGAGGGTCAGAATTCAAATGCAAGGGCTGGCAGGTGGCGTGGCAGTTAAGGGCCCTGGACTCCCACATGGCCAACCGTGATTTGATTCCCGGACCTAATGGTTTCTTTCTTACTTTCCCTCTCTCTCTCTCTCTCTCTCTCTCTCTCTCTGTCTCTCTCTCTCACTCGCTCACTCTGTCCCTCTCTGGTCCAATTAAAATAAATAAATACATAAAATAAAGTTAAATAAAATAATTCTAAAAAACAAACAAACAAAAAAGAATTCAAATACAGTGTAGCCTGCCCTCAGAGCCTACTAACCATGAGCTATAACTAAACCTGCACATTTATAGATTATTTACATTTGAACAGTGAATAATGTGGGTATATTTTAAATTGAAGTTGTTCAAAAGATATAGTGTTAAATGTCACCAATATATTGGGTTGTCGGAAAAATCATGATGTATTTCTTCTCTTTCTATGCAAAATGCATGATGACTTTTCAGACAGCCTAATAATTCTCATCTCTTCATTCAAAAGGATTATGCCAACAACTCATAAGAAAGTAAAGATTTGTGCAAAGTTAATCAAAAGTTCTGATTAATAGTTTTAGAGGACTTAAGCATTGAAAAGAATATGGTAAGCTCTATTGAGTAAAGCTTTGAATTTTCCCGTAAAAACTGCTTCAATGCTCTTTAGAAATTGAAACATCAAATTAATTATAAACACAAATTTGTATGATTGTTCTTCCCATTTGTGGGATGCCCCTGTTTGGTTGGCAGACCAAATACAAACATAACCTGTATTTTGGTTAATCTATTGTAGCAATGACTATAGTAATTTATATTTACCACCGAATGCAGTAGCAAGCTAAAGTCATAGCCAGTTCCCCACAACACTGATGATGCACTGATAAAACAGGACTTTTATGACAATTATAGGAATTTCAAAACTGTACATATGTCCTGCACAAAGAGAGCATTGTTATATTGCCAAGCATTGCATGCCAGCCAGGATTCTTTGTAGAATACTGAATGAGAATCTTTGATAAACCCTAAAAACATAGTAACTGACATTTGAATGACTACATTTTAATAACACTGGAAAATGAACATAATGGTTATTAGTAGGTAACTCCCTGTCAACCAATAAAAATCCAAGTTTATGGACAGATGTGCCATTCATCTATTAGAACCCAAGAGCATCTTTCTGTTCTTCACTTCATGTCCTGTCACCAGGATCCTACTAGACCAGGATACTGGCCAAAAGTGATCTGGGAAAAAGATTCAGGATGGGAGATTTTAAAAGCTAGTTAGTTTATATATTTATTGAGAAAAGAAGAAAGATATTATTAGTACTAACCCTCTACCTTTGAAGTAGTACACCAGAATTTATGAAGAATGTCATCAACTCATCTTGATTTTGATCAATGTACCCACAAGTCTTGATAGGGTGGTTATCAGCATCCACATTTACAAAGGAGCACCAGAGGAAAAGCTAATGACTTGCCTGGCATGACACTGACTAATTCCTTACTCTTTTGCTGGTCACCTTCCTCCTTTTGCCTTCAGGAGAAAGTCTAAATTTCTTAGGCAGCCATAAAGCTTTTCATAATGGGGTCTCTGCCTACTTTCTGAATTTAATCTCCTGTGTATAACATGGCATGTTTATTTTCATGTGTACTCTGCTTACTGATCATGCCAAGTACTGGTGGCTCTGTGAATGCATTGTATTCGGAGTTTTCCAAATTTATGATCTAATGGCCTAGAAAATTGCCAGATAAATAAGTAAGTGGACAGTGTTGATAATTTTGCATTTCATTGGTATAAATTACTATCATTTCATTATAGACTTTACAGATTAATATCAAAAAGTGGATGGGACAGAATCTCGGAACAAAGGCCACTAATTTAAAGATGAAAACCTAGTGTATTGCCTTTATTTCCTGCATTTTCTGGATTCTGTTGTAGGAATAGTCATGGGCTGGCACTTGGCCGAGGTGTTTGGAAAGTTTGTGCCTTCATGCATGCTGGTTCTTCCATCAGGAATTCCCTGCTTTTCTCATGTCATGACCTTTTTCCTGTTTGAATAAATCCAAAGTCCTTCAACTCTCAGTTTATACCTTGGCCTTCAAAGTTCTTCTGTCTCCCTCCATCCATTCTCTTTCGTCCAACCAGCCCTTATAGTTACCTTTTCTTGGTACAATCTGTGTGTCCTTTCCAAGTGCTGTAAATGAGCTAGGGGTTGTTTATGTGCTACTCTCTTTTGCTATAAGAGCAGGAGGTTTTTCAAGACAGAAAAATGCATCTTTTCATTTGCAAAGGTTAGTATTGGGTCATTAGAAAAGTCATGATGCAGTTTACATAGAAAACAGACATCATTACTTTTCCAGCAACCCTATAGTTAGTCATTGGTATGTACTTAGTCCATACTAAATATTTAATAGACAAATGCATGAATGAGTGAATGAGTAATTACTTGCGTACCCTCATGCTCTTTGTCTGTGTCATCTGTGACCTGCAGTTTCTAGTTTTTAGGATTTATTCAAACACACACAAACACTCATTTAATTGAACTAATTTATGGGTTTTGACCTCATCATTTCTTCTGTCTTTCTTTGCTGGGGAAAACTAATTATGTTCTTCATTATCAGCGTGTCTGGGAACAGTCTGCAGCTGCCGTCTGACATACTTCCATGGGCTATGCTTCTCTCAACTCGTCTGTTCCATGTTTGTTTTTCTTTAGTCTGTTCATTGTGGGTTCCTGTGTTGATTATCACATTTTTATTTATTTTTATGGGAAAAGGCATGTAAGACATGCTATAAAGCAAGTATAGAGGAGATGCAGCATTTTTTGCAGAATGATCTTTCTTTTTTTTTTTTTTCAGAATGATCTTTCTAAACCCAGAGAGGTTTATGATGTTTTACCTTTTTGTTGTTACTATTCTTTTCTTTTATTCCCTTCTTTTCTTTCTTTTTCTTTTTCCTTTCTTTCCTTTTTTTTTTTTTTGAGTCTATTCATATATTTCTTCCAGAAGTCACCCTCAACAGGTATTGTTCTCTAACCCCAACTTCATCCAGACAGGATCACAAGCACATGTGCCCATGCCTGGCCTTTCAGAGAGAGTCCTCTGGGTGCAAACATGAGCCGTTGCCATGTGGTCTCAGCATTGTGGAGCCTTGTGTTCCTCTACACCACTGCAGTTGGCCCCAAAATACACATTTTTTTCCTTTAAAAAAGTCTCAAAATAATTTGTCCAGGAAGCATAGGCAGAACTTCTCTTAAGACTCAGTGCTGATATAAGCACTCATTTGGGGTCTCTAGGCAGTAAGAGTCCCTGAGCATTTTTTCCAGCTCACAAGACAATTATGATGAGTTATTGCACTGACTCTTACTTGGTCACAGGAAGGACCAGCCTCTCTGCCTCCTGGTCATTCTCACAGACATGTTTCCAGTAGGTAGAGAATTGCTGAGAGCTCTGTCTCCAAGGTTATATAGCCACCAGAGGCCCTGGCTGCAGTAGGGCTTTGGCCTTTTCTTATGAAAATAGCCCACATTTATAGTCACAATAACAACAGCCATTTGTGAACTCATCTGTAGGTGCTTTGTGCATTTTATGAAATCTTATTTATAATCAGCTAATCAGCATCTTATGACTGAGGAAACTGAAAATCAGAAAGTTAAGCCACTTGACCAATCCATACAGCAGTAAGTAACAGAGTTCAAGCTGTGGGACCACAAGCCTCTGTTCTTTCAGTTTGTTGCACTATCCTTGCTTCCTCATCAAGAGTTCGGTCGACTTGCCTTTGGCCTCTCAGGTGTGTTGCTTGGGACTTTGGGATGAACTTGTGCCCCTTCCCGCCCCATCTGGACACCCATTCTAGTGAAGGGCCTTGCCATACAGCAAGGCAAGCCGGCTGTGGGCTTTATGGCTGGGACCTGCAGCTTATCCCCTCCCTCCCTTGCCTTTGGACTCTCAGGACTTCTATGTTTTCTAAAGCCCATGGTGTACAAGGCACACTGTATCATCTCTTCTTTGTTCCTGATTGAAACTCACTGGCTCAGTCTCAGGCACACTTGTTCTCTAGAAAGGGGGAGGACTGGAGGTCAGTAGCAAGGTGCTGGTGAGCATCAGGGAGGTAGAGCAGAAAGAGAGATCACCAATTGCCTACTCCCACACACCTTTGAACACTTGGAGTTACCTCAAAGAATTTAGGAAGGAATGTATAGATCATTAGATGACTAGAAGTCAGAGGCACTAGAAATATGAGCAACCAACAAAATGTCTCTCCCCCAAGGGAAAACATCAATTCTTCATTACCCATAGACAACACAATGGAACTTGTGGAAGTGTTGGATAAACAATTCAGAATATTTATAGTGACAGAGCTAAATGAGATGCAAGAGAATAGAGACAATGAGCTCCAGGAGATGAAGAAGTCCTTTCATGATCTGAAAGAAGAAATAGACACCATAAAAAAGAATCAAACAGAATTTTAGAGATGCATAATGTGATGTGAGAAATTAAAATCTCCCTCAAAAGTATTAAAAGTAGATTAGATCATACAGAAGATCAAATCTTGAATGTAGAAGACAAAACATCTGACCTAGAAAAAATTATCAAAAAGACTGAGAAAACAACCAAGAAAATTGAGGACAATATACCAGAAATACTACATACCATCAAGTGCTCAAACATTCGGATAATTGGTATCCTATAAGGAAAAGAAAATAATAAGGGCATTGATAATTTATTCCATGAAATACTGGAAGAAAATTTCCAAACATAGAGAGACATTCAAATTTCCAGACCCAAGAAATACACAGGACCCCAAATATAATTAACTCAAGAGGATCTTCTCCAAGGCCCATCATAGCTAGATTGGTCAAAACCACAACGACAAGATACTAAAACTGGCAAGAGAGAAATATTGAGTTTCTTACAAAGATTATCCTATTGGGTTAACATCGGACCTCTCATCAGAAACAAAACAGGCAAGGAAAGAATAGGGAGATATAGTCGAAGTGTTAAATAAAAAACAATTTCAACCAAGAATTCTATACCTGGCAAGATTATCCTTCATATGGGAAAAAAATATAAAAACATTTTCAGATAAACAAAACCTGAAAGAATTTACAAACTCCAAATCAGTTCTTCAAGAAGTTCTGAAGGGAGTGCTATACCAGGAAAACCAAAAAGTCAAACAGACAGATATAAAAGAACAAAAAGCAACCAGGAAAATAGCTCATGATAGGAACATCATGATAGAAACATGTCTGGAAATAATTGATAATAACACTGATGTTAATGGATTAAATTCTCCAATCAAGAGACACAGACTAGCTGTACGGATAGAAAAACAGAAATCCTGTATCGATTGCATACAAGAAATGCACCTTGTGGATAAAGACATGCATAGACTAAAATTGAAGGGCTGGAAAAAGATATTCCATGTAAACAGAAATAAAAAAAATGACTGGAACTACAAAACTAATATCAGACAAAATAGACTTTAAGACAAAAACTGTAAGAAGAGAAAAAGAAGGGCATTATTTAGTAGTAAATGGGCTAATTCATCAAGAAGACATAATGTTTATAAATATCTATGCACCCAACTCAGGAACATCTAAATACGTGAAAGAGAGACTGCTAGAGCTAAAAGGAGAGATAGGCTGCAACACAATAATTGTTAGGGATCTCAAAATTCCATTATCTTCTTTAGACAGATCTCCTAGACAGAAAATAAGCAGAGAGATACAAATGACCTAAATGATACTATAAATCAAATGAACTTTCCACCCTAGGACCACAAAATATATATTTTTCTCACCCTTGCATGGAACCTTTTCGAAGATTGGTACTAGACAAGGCTGCCCACTTTCTCCATTCTTTTTCAATATAGTGCTGGAAGTTTTAGCCAATGCAATAGGGGACAAATCAAGCCTTTACAGATTAAAAGGCACAGAAGCTATATCCAGCATCTTCTCTGACCATGATGGAATTAAACTTGATATTAATCTAAAAAAAAAAATCCTCGAAAATACACAAACACATGGAAACTAAACAACCTACTTCTGAATGACTTCTTAACTACTGAAGAAATTAAGTCTGAAATTAAAAAAAGTTATAGAAATAAATTATAATGAGTACATGAGTTTCCATAATCTATGGGAGAATGCAAAAGCAGTCGTAAGAGGGAAATTCATAGCAATTAGTTCACATAAGAAAAAGATGGAAAGGTGGCAAATAGACAACCTAATATTATGCCTCAGGGAATTGGAAAAACAAGAACAAAAAAAAAAAAACCAAAAAATACCAGATGAAAAGAAATAATAAAGTTTAGAGTAGAAAAAAAATGAAATAGAAAATAAATGAACTATACAGAAAGTAAATGAAAGCAAAAGCTCATTCTTTGAAAAGATAAACAAAATCGTCACACCAGTAGTTAGACTAATTAAGAAGAAAAGAGAAAGGAACCAGATAAATCAAATTCACAATGAAGCAGACAATATAACAACAGACACAATAGAAATACAAAACATCTTTAGAGGATATTATGAGCAACTATATGCCAACAAACAAGAGAATATGGAAGAGGTGGACAAATTCTTGATGCATATAATCTACCAAGATTGAATGAAGAGGACATAGAAAGCCTGAATAGACCAATAACAAGCCATGAGATGGAATCAGTAATAAATAACCTCCCGACAGAGAAAAGCCCAGGTCCTGATGGCTTCACTTCTGAATTCTACAGTACTTTTAAAGAAGAGTTAATCCCTATTCTACTCAAATTATTTCTAAAGATCCAAAAGGAAGTAAACCTCCCAAATTCATTTTATGAAGCTTCCATCATCTTCATTTCCCAAACAGATAAAGACATGACAAAAAAGGAAAACTATAGACCAATATCTCTGGTGAATATAGACACAAAAATTCAACAAGATACTTGTAAATCATACCCAACAACATGTAAAAAAAGATTATTCATCACGACCAGATAGGCTTTATTCTAGGGATGCAAGAGTGGTTCAACAAATGCAAGACCATAAACATAATACACCAAATTAACAGAAAGAAAGATAAAAACCATGAGATCATTTAAACTGATGCCAATAAAGTATTTGATGAAATACAGCATCTCTTCATGATTAAGACTCTTAGCAAGATTGTTATAGAAGGATCATTTTTCAGCATAATAAAAGCCATATATGAAAAACATATAGCCAACATTATACTGAATAGGGAAAAGCTAAAAGCTTTTTCACTAAAATCTGGTACTAGACAAGGCTGCCCACTTTCTCCATTCCTTTTCAATATAGAGCTGGAAGTTTTAGCCAATGCAATCAGTAAAGAGAATAATATAAAAGGCATTCGAATAGACAAAGGAGAGTTGAAAATATCTTTTATTTTCAGATGACATGATGGTATACCTAGAAGACCCAAAGGATTCCATGAAAAAACTTCTTGAAGTAATAAATGAATACGGTAAAGTGGCAAGATACAAAATCAACATCCAAAAATCTATAGCATTTCTATATACAAATAACAAGTTGTAATGAGGTAGAACTGAATAAAGGAATCCCTTTTACCATAGCCACAAAATGTATACAATACCTAGTGATAAAGCTAACTAAAGAAGTCAGAGATCTTTACAAAGAAAACTATGAAAATCTTAAGAAAAGATATTGAAAAATACACAAAAAAGAGGAAGGACATTTCATGTTCCTGGATTGGAAGAATTAATACAATCAAAATGGCAAATCTACCAGAGTTAATCTACATATTTGGTGCAGTTCCAATCAAAATACCAGGAATATTCTTTACAGATCTAGAAAAGACAATCATAGAATTTGTCTGGCATCATAAAAGACCTCGTATTGCCAAAGAAATCCTCCATCTGCCGGGAGCCGTGCCCCAGCCGGGGTGGGTGCACAGGGAGGCGACGCGGGTGAACAGGAATCAGACTGAGACCTCACGCCCCTTTAGCATGTTCTCAGCCGACTGCAGCCAGAGTAAACTCCAGACTGCAGCCCTGATGGCCAGAAGTCATGCGTATTTATTATAGAAGGAGTTTTTACAGTAGTGGGTTGGGTGAAGGGAAGTAAGTGAAACATTTTGCTCTAAAAGGTAAGGCATTCAAAGTATAGGAACAATAATTATAAAACATGACATCTGTTTTGTTTAGGTATAAACAGTCATAATTTTTAGAACGAGGAAGTCTATTTTTCAGGTGTATTCTCTTCTTTGATCTTGATTACCAGGGAGGGTCTTTGGATGAAAGGGCTCCCAGGAATCTTGAACACTTCAGTCAGACCAGCTTGATCACTTTAGTCCCAGATTGGCCTCAGGTCAGCCTTTTGAGAACTTTAGCTTCAGGCTAGGGTGGTAGCAATTACTAGAAATAAATCCTGTCTGGTTTAGTAAAGACAAGGTTAGTATATACTAAAGTGAAATACTTATGTTATCTCTGGGGTAGTCTATAGCTAAGAGGGTGAGTCTACATAGGAAAGGAATGTGGTCTTGTGAGTAGCTGAAGGTTGCTGTGTACTTGGGACCCTCTACATGCTGCTAATGACTGTGGCTTGGGGAATGGCAATTTGCCCTTGTCCTGAGAGTAAGAGTGGCTTATGGTCTTTGGGGTAACAGCACCTCATGGATGAGTCCCTGAGTCCCTCCCGGCTACTGAGATCGTTTTGCCCATTAGTAGCTTTAACTCAGACCTTTCTAATGCTTATCTATGTAATCCCTAGTAGGAGAAGTGAATGTAGCATTCTCTGTTGACATTTTCTAGGAAGGTGGGGTGAGTCTAATGGGAGTAACTCCTGTTCGCAGCCGCTGCCCTACGCAGCTGCCGCCTTAGTGGATCCGCATTCTTTCAGGATTATTGTAAAAATTATAGTAAGGCTGGGGGTGCCTTTATGGGGTACTGGGGTATGGCAACAAGGCCCATGGCAGAGAAATTGAGTGCAGGACAGTACAGCAACACAATTCGTGAGGTCCAGAACTCGTAAAACTGTTGACCTTGCAAACAGTTCTCCTCAGCCGAGTCCTTGCTCTAGGCACGAGGGGCAGTTCTTTCATACTCAGCCTGTGTTAACTGCATGGTCCCAGCATCTCCCCCTTTTTTGTTTTGTAATTTGTAGAAGTGAATCTCTGCCTCCACCGATGTAATTGCGGTTCTTATGCGTCTGGCGAGGGCTGGTAAACAAAGGAGAATAACAAAAATTAATAAGAGAAGACTCCCCATAGAGTAGGCTAAAGTACGGAGATTATCAGTGGAAGTGGTGAAGGTAGAGAATAAAGACTTGATTATGCTATCTGCCACATCGCTGGGTGAAATAGAATCTAAATGGGCTTTGGATACGGCCGTGATCTGGGCATGAAGCTGTTCTATGTTCATAGTAAGAGAGTGGTTCCACACGCCCCGAAGGTGGGCTTGAATTTGTTCCCAAGTGACTTGAGTGTGATTATAAGGGAGAGGGGTAATACAGATCCATTTGTAATCGGCATGGCAAGCAGTAATTAGCCTGACTTTAATGTTTTGAATTTCTTGACCTAAATATAACACTGCTTCTTCTAAAGCATTGACTCTGTCAGCCAGTTGTTGATCAATTTGTTCCTGTTTAAATAAGGCAGTGGAAACATTGAGAGTTAATTCGTTAACGTGGGAAGCAGTATGCACCTGTTGAACAAGGGCAGTGGCTGAAGCGGCCACTGATCCTATAATAGCGATGAGGGCTGATATACCTAAAATTAAAGCAGCAATAAAATGTTTAGGGCGAGCGTGAGCAAGGGCTGTATTTATTGTCTGGAGGGAAAATAAACTGGGGTCCGCATACCAAGGTTGAGTTAAGTTAACTGGAAGTAAAATATAAGACGGGCACTTTAGAAGGAAGAAATGAGGCTGTTGAGCAGTCACAGACAAGCAGTTAGAAACCTGGCACTGTGTATAATAAATGTGGGTAAGATTATTTTTCACTTTAAAAGAAAGTTGAGATGAATTATTATACCGAAGAATTGTATAGGGAGCTCGTACACAGGAACGCAGGTAGAATGTCTGGGTATTTTGAGGCCTATGGAAGGTTACAGGACCAAGGGCTGCAAATAAACGGTAAATATGACTTTGAAAAGTTTTAAAATTAGAAGACATATATATAGGGGTGATCCATCCGGTTGAAGACCATCTGTAAATCGGAAGCTTTGGGGGTACGGCTGAGTCGTCTCAAGCAAATTTACGAGGGTGAGCTTTGAAATAGAGACGATAATCATAATCAGGGCTAGAGATGGACTAATCAAACAAAGAGAAGGTATAATTATTTAAGAAATAACGAACTGCGTGCTTAGGGAAAACACAGGGGGTCCAGTTTGGAAAACCGTACCACGAGGAAATGCCATCCCAGGAATGTTCTGCTGAGGCTGGGCAAGCTGGAAGTAACTTAGGTACATGAATAGAAGGTGCAGTATTTAAAAATGAATTATTATATGTTGTAAGAGAAAGGAGAGTTAGGGTCCACGTATTACGAGTGTGGTCCTCATAACTGGAGGGAAGTGGCTGTCCTGTGGTTAAAGGGGAATCTGTAACTTGAATTATGGGAGAAAGAGTAATACAAAATGGAAGAGGCTTAACACCGTAGGCTGAGAAGCAAAGGGGGAATGATTCTGTGGAAGCTGAAAAATTAAAGGGAGTTGAGACGCGAGGCTGTTCATGTCCAAGAGGATCTCCCCCCATTAGTTTAGAATGATTAGTGGTTATAATTGTTTTATCACCATTTTAAGCAAATTCATGAGGGTAAGGTGTAGTGGGCTCAGATGGGGAGAAGGGTAGGGAGTAGGGTTTTAACAATGTAAAAGTAAAAGCACAGTGCTGAAGCAAGAAAAGCAGGTTAATTCTTTTTTAGGGTAGGTTCTGTCTCCACCTAAACATAATAGAATTTTAATGATCTTTATAGCTTAGGGTAAGGGGTCTGGCTGATGATTATATTACTAAGAAATATAAAGACAATAGGAATGTTAATTACTGTTTACTCTTAGGCACAGAGGAGAAGTCAAGCTTCTAGTCACAGGAATCTAGGAGTTTATAATGGAGGTGCTTCTTTAAGATGGAGTCGCTCCTGCTTCATTCCCCACTTTTCTTGGAGGTGCTCCTCCACGATGGGATTATGTCTGGTGTACTTGGGCTCTAGGTCTAGAGACAATTAACATGTAATATTTAAAGGCCTTTATTCTGTGGGAGACAAATTGGGTAAGAAATTGAGTAAATTAGAGCAAAAAACAAAATTAGAAGCACAGTGAATAGAGTACTTAATAGGAGCAAGGACCAAGGAGCCTACTGGTACCAGAGGCCACTTTAACCGTCTCATGACTTAGCAGCAACCTGTCCTTTCTCCGATCATCTGGTTACGGAGCCAATGAGCCATATTCTTGACAATGTCTGACCTGTTATCAGCCTCTGGAGTGACTAGAGCAGGGCTGTCGCTTTTTGTTTTTTGAAGCACTATTACAAAGGACCCTCCTGGCCCATCCTTACAGACTAAGGCCCCTGTGAGAGCAGTTTACTTGGCTCTGGTGTGACAGACTCACAGGCTAACTTCACAACTATATGAGGCCCCAACTGGACTAGTTGGAGGGGCTTTTTTCTTTTAGTTGTTTTACTGTATGTAACATTTAAAGATAGTAAAACTAGCTTTAGAACACTAACTTGATTAATTTTTGTAACTCTTTCTTAGACTTTTATAACATAACTCAAACATTCAACAACATACTTTACATTCTCTAGTTTTTGTCCTCTTTTTCTCCTGTTTTGATATAGCCATTTTATCCTTAGACAAAAACTCACTACACAAAATTCTTTCTCTATAAAAACCTTTCTTTTTAACCTTTTCTACTAGAAATACATTTTTTACAGCCATAACCCTTCTTTCAGTTTTTATCTTATTTTTTTAAATTTTTTACGAGTTTAACATTAAAAATTGCCTTAATTTAGCAGAAAAGTTAGTTGTTTTAAGTTATTAATAGAAACAAGGCTATTTATTTAAGGTTTCTTTTTTTTTTTTTTTTTTTTTTTTTTTTCCTAAGGGAGCCTTGCCTGAGGGTTTTAGGATTTACCTGCATACAAGGACATATTTTGAGACAACACTATTGATAAGGCTATTTAGACTAGGCACAAAGTATTTTTCTCTTAACCAGTTTAGCAAGCTTTGGGTTTTGTTTTTTTTTTTTTTCTTTTTTTTTTTTTTTTTTCTTTTTTCTTTTTCTTTTTTTTTTTTTTTCTTTTTTTTTTTTTTTAAAGCCAGCTTATTTATTAAAATTATATGAACTTGAGAAACATTTAGACAAATTTTTATGAGCACTCTTTTTTATAAACAAAATTGAATATAATATTTTAAGGCCTGTATTTACACAGACATATAACGTATAGTACGTAACATGACATATTACATGCATAAGCGCACACACACACACACACACACACACACATTAGAATTACAAGAGACAGTTTTCCTGGGGTTATTTTGACATTGATACCTTTTGAATAATTTCTTTTTTTTGTAATTTTTAATTATATACTTAAGGATGGTTGAAAACGATAGGAAGCTCCTGCAGCAGCCAATTGTTATGATAATCAGCAGCAGCCTCTTTTAATTTTTTCTGCTCAGAAGGACTTAGGTGTCTAAAATGATGTGATTTGACTTTTACTGACCTGAATACCTTTCTGCTTTAAAGTACGTTTTAAGATGTTCACATACAAAATCCTATTCTTAGATGTAGCACTACCCATGATTGCTCACATTTAGGCACTTAATTAATTTTGTATGGTTTTGATTCTTAGGTACAGCACTGCCCCACCAGATTGCTAATACCTAGTCACTTAAAGCATCTCTATGGTTCTGATTCTTAGGTACAGTAATGCCGCTGGCTGCCTGTACCTAGGCAATAAAGCATCTCTACGGTTCTGATTCTTAGGCACAGTAATGCCCCTGGCCGCCTGTACCTAGACAATAAAGCATCTCTACGGTTCTGATTCTTAGGTACAGTAATGCCCCTGGCCGCCTGTACTTAGGCAATAAAGCATCTCTACGGTTCTGATTCTTAGGTGCAACAATGCCCCTAGGCAATAAAGCATCTCTAGTTCTGGCCTTCCTCCTAATCCTCTCTACCCAGCCTCTTATACTGGGGGGTCTGCAGCACCCCTGTAGGAGGAAGGGTGTTCACCCTTGTCTACTCACCTCCTTGTCTGAGTTTCACGACGTGGGGTACGTTGGGCACCAGTCTGCTGGACGCCCCACGTTGGGCGCCAATCTGCCGGGAGCCGTGCCCCAGCCGGGGTGGGTGCACAGGGAGGCGACGCGGGTGAACAGGAATCAGACTGAGACCTCACGCCCCTTTAGCATGTTCTCAGCCGACTGTAGCCAGAGTAAACTCCAGACTGCAGCCCTGATGGCCAGAAGTCATGCGTATTTATTATAGAAGGAGTTTTTACAGTAGTGGGTTGGGTGAAGGGAAGTAAGTGAAACATTTTGCTCTAAAAGGTAAGGCATTCAAAGTATAGGAACAATAATTATAAAACATGACATCTGTTTTGTTTAGGTATAAACAGTCATAATTTTTAGAACGAGGAAGTCTATTTTTCAGGTGTATTCTCTTCTTTGATCTTGATTACCAGGGAGGGTCTTTGGATGAAAGGGCTCCCAGGAATCTTGAACACTTCAGTCAGACCAGCTTGATCACTTTAGTCCCAGATTGGCCTCAGGTCAGCCTTTTGAGAACTTTAGCTTCAGGCTAGGGTGGTAGCAATTACTAGAAATAAATCCTGTCTGGTTTAGTAAAGACAAGGTTAGTATATACTAAAGTGAAATACTTATGTTATCTCTGGGGTAGTCTATAGCTAAGAGGGTGAGTCTACATAGGAAAGGAATGTGGTCTTGTGAGTAGCTGAAGGTTGCTGTGTACTTGGGACCCTCTACATGCTGCTAATGACTGTGGCTTGGGGAATGGCAATTTGCCCTTGTCCTGAGAGTAAGAGTGGCTTATGGTCTTTGGGGTAACAGCACCTCATGGATGAGTCCCTGAGTCCCTCCCGGCTACTGAGATCGTTTTGCCCATTAGTAGCTTTAACTCAGACCTTTCTAATGCTTATCTATGTAATCCCTAGTAGGAGAAGTGAATGTAGCATTCTCTGTTGACATTTTCTAGGAAGGTGGGGTGAGTCTAATGGGAGTAACTCCTGTTCGCAGCCGCTGCCCTACGCAGCTGCCGCCTTAGTGGATCCGCATTCTTTCAGGATTATTGTAAAAATTATAGTAAGGCTGGGGGTGCCTTTATGGGGTACTGGGGTATGGCAACAAGGCCCATGGCAGAGAAATTGAGTGCAGGACAGTACAGCAACACAATTCGTGAGGTCCAGAACTCGTAAAACTGTTGACCTTGCAAACAGTTCTCCTCAGCCGAGTCCTTGCTCTAGGCACGAGGGGCAGTTCTTTCATACTCAGCCTGTGTTAACTGCATGGTCCCAGCAACAAGAAGAGTGGAGTGGGCCGCATCTCACTCCCTGACCCCCAATATATTGTAAAGCAGTGATAATCAAACCAGTATGGTATTGGCACAAAAACAGACAGGTGGACCAATAGAATAGAATAGACACCCCAGAAATAAACCCCAAAACTTACAGCTGACTGATTTTTGACAAAGGATACCAGTCAATCTTCTGGGAAAAGGAAAACTTTTAGCAAATACTCCTGGAAATACTGGGTATCCACCTGCAGAAACATGAAACTGGATCCTCATCTTTCACCATTAACAAAAATCAACTCCAAATGGATCAAAGACCTGAACCTAAGAGCTCAAACTATAAAACTACTCATGGAAAACACTGGGGAAATTCTGGGAGACATTGGGGTAGACAAAAACTTTTTAAATAAGACTCCCAAAGCACAGGTAATAATTCCTAAAATAGACAAATCAGATTATAGCAGATTAAGAAATTTCTGTACAGCAAAGGACATAGTGATGAGTGTGAATGGACAGCCCTCAATGGGAGAATATTTTTGTAAACTATGCCTCAAATAAGGGACTGATAACCAAAATACACAAGGAACTCAAGAGGCTTACCCAGAAAAAAAAAATGTCTAACCCAATTAAAAGATGGAAAATGAGCTCAACAAAAATCTCTCTAAGGAAGACATGCAATCAGCCCAAAAGCATATGAGAAAATACTCAGCATCTTTCATCACAAGGGAGATGCAGATCAAAACTACAATGAGATACCACTTAACCTCAGTCAGAATGGCGAAGATTAAGAATACAAAAAATAAGTGTTGGTGGGGTTGTGGTGAAAGGGGAACTCTCCTACACTGTTGGTGGGAATGTAAACTGCTTCAGTCACTGTGGAGAACAATATGGAGGTTCCTCAAAGAGCTACAAATAGAACTACCATTTGATCCAGCAATCCCACTTCTTGGTATCTACTCAAAGGACAGGAGAACACTCAGTTGGGAAAGTGCTTGCATATCAATATTTATTATGATATTATGCATGATTGCTAAGACATGAAACCAACCCAAATGTCCATGAACAGATGAATTAATTGAAAAATGTGGCATAAGTATTCTATGGAATGCTATTTGGCCATAAAAAACACACACACACACACACACACACACACACACACACACACAAAAACAGCAAGACCCTGGCATTTGATAGAAAGTGATTGAATACAAAGGATTAATTGCTGAGTGAAGCAAGCCAGGCTATGAAAGAAAGATATTGCATGTCTCCACTTAATATATAACGAAGGCTGGGTCATAGTTATGTGTTTTGTCATAGGTATAGTGTTTCTGCTTAATTCTACTTAATTCCTGTACAGAAAAATCAAAGTACATAGCTCACAGGATTGTTTTGGGAACCAGGAAGAGGAAAATATATGAAAAGACCTGGCATAGTGTCTTGAAGATAGTCAAAACAGAATATTTTTCTTCATTTTTGATGCTTTTCCCTCTTGGTCCTCCTTACTTCACTGGCCCAATTCTACCTAACTCTAGGCATCTCCTGATGGCCCAGCTCAGGTCTGTCTTCGTTTGTCTCTCTAGAGGTATTATTAGCTTTGTTGCAATGGGTATAAGGAACATGGCTGTGAGTCAATCCCTTATTATAATTAGAGTAAGAGATGCTGGGAACCAAGGTTTAACCACAGATAGATGATATGAGAAAGTTCTGTTTTGTCAGGAAAAGAGCTAAAAACAATTAGACAGGAAGTGGATAGGTAGGATGAGGACTTCCATGGATATCCATGGCGGGACAACTTGTAAGATGGAAGGAGTTGATCAGCAATGTCAAATGCCAGCATGCAGGATGAATACGAAGATGAGTAAGACATAAGAAAAGGCCATTTGATTTGACTTGATCTATTGGATGTTTTCAAAGACCTTTTGAAAAGGCACTTTATGTAAAAGCTGGAGGTAAGTAAAAAGGATAGTGACAAAATAGATGAATTGAGTATTTTGATATATTTGGTTTGTAAAAAAAAAAAATAGAAAATTGGGACCAGCAGTTAGCATAATAGCTATGTCACTGGACTCCTACGTAGTCGACCACAGTTCGCGTCCCGGACCCGGTGGCTTAAAACTCACGCCGGGCACGTGTGCGTGCGTGCCCAAGATCCCAAGAGGAGAATGGAGGAGAAGGGATTGCGGCGTGACCATCCCCCCTGGGGGTGATTTCTCGCTTTCTGTCTCTATGTCTCTCTCTGTCTGTCTGGCGAGCACACGCGCCCTATGGCAAAAAACAAAAAAACAAAAAAACAAAACAGAAAGAACCTCTCCAAAAAAAAATCGAAAATTGATCACATCTTGAAAAGTAGCACATTTGAAAGAGTTTTTTCTTTTATTTAGGGCAGAAGTGTTTTTTAAAAATAAATATTTATTTAATTTTGTCATTGTTATTTTTTAATTTGCCACAGGGCATGTGTACTCACCAGAAAGAGAGACAGAGATAGAGAGGGGAAGTGAGAAAACAGGTCTAGTATTCAAACTGCAGTTGGCCATGTGGGAGTCCAAGAGAAAGATTTTTTTTAAAGTTTATTTATTTCTTCTATGAGTGAGAGAGACAGAGAGAGAAAGAGAGATAGAGAACCTCAAGCAGCAATCTGTCCCCAGTGTTGGCTGGCTTGGTTCATGGGCACATGTGCACCCAATGTATGCAGGGAGGTGCCCAGATGCAAACCTAGAACCTTCTTATGTGGGTCTGCTTTACAAAGCATTGTGTTTTACCACTATGCTGCTGTCTGATCCCAAGAAAGAGATTTTAAAGATGCTAGAATACAGGGGTAATTCACTGGTAAGTGTATGCCAATTTTGAAGAAAGTCTGAGAATATAACATCAAGATCACAATGAGAAAAATATTAATAGGATTTTCACTATATGGCTGTGCTATGTTTTTAACATAAAATTTTTAAAATCTTTTTTATGTGTTTCAGACTTTTTATAACAAGTATCTGTTACTTTTTCACTCTGAATAGCTCTTAAATATGAATTAGATTTAAAATGATAAAGGAATACAAGTTTATGGTACTAGAAAGGTATAGCAGCATATGGGTGAAAATTAAAATTTTGTACATGCGTTAATATACCACTTTAATTTCTTTAAAGCAACCATCTTCAAAAATTTTCTTGACAGCCCTTCAGAATTCTTTATACATACATGTTTTAAAATCAGGAAATATTTATGAATAATCATAGGTAAAGAAGTTAAAAAGAGTAATATCACCTGACTTCTGTTCTTTTTTTCAAATCTTTTTTGAAAGACTAATACAATAAGAAAAGAAGCATATAAATAGATGTGAACTTGTAAGAATGAAGACAGTGGATGAGGAGATACTAACAGACATCAACAAAATTTTAGGAAGTGAAAAGCAGATGGCCTGGTGATACTTAACTGGGAGAGTAAAGATGTCTAAAACTTGAGTGCATGTAGCAGGAATGGGCAAAAAGTCAGTTCATATTGCAGATTTCTGGAAGACTCAGGAATGAGAAGTGAACGTGCTGATGACACTAAAACCAGGGAGTGTGCCAGATCTCCCCTTGTCCATGAGTGTGAGGAGTTGGTCTTGCCTGTCTATTAGAAGACTGGAGATGAAACAGAACTAGGCTTGGGACATTAGCTGAAACAGGGGAATAAAGTGAAAGGGGGTATACTGAAGAGGAAGAGCTCAGCTTGTAGGGTTCCTCTCTGAGAAAATTGGCTAGCCCAAGAAAAAAGAGACTCTGGATCCACAGTTAGGGCCTCCCTGTGCAATGGCTGAGTCCCTGCTGGATTGGTCTTTGCAGAAGCCTAGCAGTTGGTATTTAGCATCCAAGTATTAAAGGTTTTCAGTATGCTGTTTTATGACTCTTGAAGATAAATGGAAAGCTGAAGATGGGTAAACATTTCTAGCAAGCCCCTAACATGAAAGACAGAGACCAAACAAATCAATAGAAAAAACATGGGAAACAGACAATGCAAAAAACTGAAGAATACATAACATATGATATAGTCATGATCCTTTCAAAGAAAATATATTATATTCTGAAAGGGTAGGAAGCTATAAAAATAGAACTTTTCAAAACAGGAAGAACTTTCTGTTATTAAAAATGTGGTAGTGGGCACAGCTTGGTGGCATAGTCAGTAGCATACTGAACTACAGTGCTGGAAGGTTTGGATCCTCAGCCCAGCTGACCTGAAACATCCCAGGTATGTACACACATCCTCAAGATCCCAATAAGCTGGAAGGTTAGGGGAAGGGGATTGCAATGTGACCAGTCCCTGTTGAGGGTGCTTTTCTTTCTCTCCCTCTCTCTCTTTCTCTCTTTCTCATGCATGCCCTTTATCACGAATGAAATTTGTAAAAAAAAAAAAAAAAAAAAAAAAAGTAATAGTGAAAATGGAAATGTCAGTAGATGGATTTAAAAGCTCATGTTTAGAACACTACTTCACAAAAGTGGAAAGGGAAATTGAAGAGGTGAAAGTGAGAAATAAGTGAGAAGTTTTAATAATGACACATTAGTGAAATTTTAGAATCCCTAAATTAAGAACTTATAAACTTTCAGAGAAGAGGAATGATTATAATATGATAGGATAAACAACGATGTCATATTTCTCAATAGAAGCACTGAATGCCAGAAAACAAGAATAATGTCTTCAAAATCTGGGGAAAATGATTTCGAAACTTTCTAGACATTTTTACTCAGCCAAACTAGGAAGTGTTTTCAACAAAGGCTTAAAAAGTGTATTTTACCTTGGACCAGCAGTTGGCATAATGGTTATATTGCTGGACTCCTATGTAGTTGACCGTAGTTCGAGTCCCAGACCCAGTGGCTTAAACTCACATCAGGCACATGTGCATCTGTGCCCAAGATCCCAAGAGGAAAATAGAGGAGAAGGGATCGTGGCGTGGCCATCCCCCCTGGGGGGTGATTTCTCATTTTCTGTCTCTCTGTCTCTCTTTGTCTTTCTAGTGAGCACATGTGTCCTATAGCAAAAACTTCTCCAAAAAAAAAAAAAAAAAGAAAAGAAAGTGTGCTTTTCCTATTCAGTTTTTCATGAAGAAAATAGATTATATGCTATATCAAAATGAGGAACTATCAGGAAATTTAAAAAATGGATAAAAGAGGCTGGATAATGCCTATAGGAAAGAGACATGGGCAGCTCCCAAGATGACAGGTATTTACTAGGACCAGAGAGGAAGCAGCCCAAATTAGATCACAGAGGTTACTGAAGAGATGTTTCTAAGAAAAAAAGGGAACTGATTGATTTCCAGTGTAATCAATGCGTTTACCACAGTTCTTTGAAGAGTTAGTAGGGAAATTATTGTAAGACACCTGATAAATGAAGCAAATGAAAAAAATAGGCAATAACTAACTTTAGGAAGAATAACATTTATTAAAAAGCCTACAAAAGAGGAGACAGTGATAGCACATTACATAACTCAGCTACTAAATCATACTTAGAGACTTTTAGTACTGTAATAATACTACTTTACATTAAAAAAAGTTTTCTATAGGGAATATAGAGTAGAAAAAGCCTATGTTTGTCTATCTGGGATAGGATTAGAAAATAGTAGCTTTACCTTCCCTAGTAGTAAGTCAAAAGAGAATACATACAGTTGGGGAAAAAATAACACTATTTGAGTAATTAGAGATATGAAAACTATGTACTGTTTAAGAATAATTTAATTTATTATTATTTTTTTAAAATTTGAGCACAGAGAGACATACAGAGACAAAGAGGGAAAGTGAGAAAGCAAGCCAAGTCCAGACTGATTTGAATCTCAGTCTGCCATGTTGGAGTCCGGCACCCATACTACCAGAGCACCCGCTGGCCCTGAAAATTTTTTACGTTTTGGATGGCGACATGGATGTGGAGAGTTTAGTTCAAACTTTGAATGTAGTTGACTTTGGTTAAAAAAAGAAAAGATAAATAAAATGATGTAACATCTTTTTTGAAACAGAGGGGTTTTCAATAGTATATACTATTTGAATAAAAAAATACACTGAAAAGGTATTCCAGGAAAATAACTATAGATATGCTTATAAATATAAGGATGTTTATTACAGAGTTGTCTATTGCATAAATAAACTATAAATAGACTAAATTTCCATTTCAAGAGGGCCAGTACTGAACTTGTCTTATCAAATGCTGTATTTGTCTCTATAACAGTGTGTAGGGTTTGGGCCTATTCTGAAATTCACAGTCCTGTATATTATAATCCTAAATGTTAAAAACTCCTCCAAATCCCCAAATCTCAAAAATATAATTCTAGAAAAAAATATTAAACTAATCCTTTTTAAAGAGAGATTTTTGCTATAAGGCACAAGTACTGACCAGAGAGACAGAGAGACACAGAGAAAGAAAATTAGAGACATTTCTCCCGGGTAGAGTGTCATGCTCCAGTTCCTTCTTGTCCATTCTCTTCTCAAGATTTTGAAGCATGCATACACACATGCCCAGTGTGAATTTCAAGCTGCTGGGTTTGGAACTTGAACCGTGATCAACCATGTGTGAGTCCAGCACCTTAACCACCACGCCACCTGCTGGTCCCTAAAGACCACATGGGTATAACAATTATAAGTTGATGAATCATTTTCATCAACAGATCAAAAGCTAAAATGTATAAACATATCACTGGTTGTTAATTGTGTATACCATTTTATAACTGCAGTCACCTGAAATACTTTGATGGACAACCCAAGTCTTTTGTCGAGATCAGTCAAAAACGATGATAGATTACCACTATGTATGTAGTCGCTCAGAAAGCTGAGAGCTCAAGATAGTTTATCTTTCACATATGTTAATGTACAGAAAAAGACATCTATTTACTGAGAAAATTTCAATGTGTTTATGTATGTCCACAATACTTTCACATAAAGTGAGCATTGTAAAATGTGATAATGCACTTTTATAGAGTTAAATTTGGAAAATATGCACAGAATGAATTAGAACTCTAAATTCTTTACACATTTTTATGCTCAGTATTAGAGATAATGTAAATATAAACATATACCATAGCAAATTGCAAAAAATAATACTGATAGTTTAAAATGATGGAACTGAACATAAAAGTGAGGAAAAAAGAAATTAAGAGAGCCCCCCCCCCCAAAAAAAAAAGTTCAACATAGGAAAACATGTATTACAGGGACAGATTATAAGCAGTTATGTGTCAGTAGTCCATAAGAGCTAGCCACCTCTCATGACTTGGTCTTGCAGAATTTCAGTATTCGAGATCTTATTCTTTTGGGACTGTGATTTTAGGAATTTTAGACATTGAGGATTTTAGACTTTAGAGATTTTTATTTTTCAGGATTTCCACATTTGGAATTTTGGCATTCAAGATTATGTCTTTCAGTATGATGAGTGGAACCGTGGTATCTGACAAATATTAGATGCTCAGAAAATATTTGTTGACTATTCCTAAAGGAAGAGCTGAAGTAACACATAGGAAAAAACACATAGAACGATTTTTTTCTTTCTTTCTTTTTTTTTTTTAGAGAGAGATTTTTTATATAGGGCACGTACATTTGCTGGAGAGACATAGAGAGACAGAGGAAAAAGAAAGTGAGAAACCACTCCTCCCTCCTACCCCAGGCAGGATGGCCACACTGCAATCCCTTCTTCATTCTCCTCTTGAGATTTTGGGCACACACATACATGTGCCTGGTGTGAGTTTAGCCTGGTGTGAGTTTAAGCTAATGGGTCTGGGATTTGGACCATGGTTGACTATGTGGGGGTCCAGCGACATAACCATTATGCCATCTGCTGTCCCCTAGAATTATCTTTTCATAGTGGTTATTTCTGTGAGAAGAGACTATCTGTGATATTTATTTTTACTTACTTCTCTAATTTCCACTTCTAGAAATTTCTAAAATTAGTATTAAATTTATAAATTTATAAAATTTAAATTTTTAGATGAATATATACTCTATTGAAAATATAGTCATTAACATTTTTAAAGCTCTTATTGATAAAGAAGAGAGGAATAATGACCTATGGAATTAAAGCTTAGCTAGTATAACTATAGACTATATTTACTTCTGTATTTACTTCTGAACTGTATTTACTTCTGAACTTCCTGATAGTTCCAATCAAAAAGACACTTAATGGGTCAAAATAGTTATCATTGTTTGATAAGAAGAAGTGTGCATCTTTATCAGTTATAAAAATATTTTTTCTGACAGTACATTCAAGGAAGAAGTTATCATGTAAATAGATATAACCAGGATAGAAAATAGACATCCTCAAATTCAGCTACAGAAAATTGAACATTATTGGCTTTGTTTATCGTGTGTTGCTACAACAGAATATCACAGGCTGGGTAATTCATAAAGAAATTTAACTGTAAGGGCCAGCAGGTGGTATAGCGGTTGTGGTACTGAACTCGCACATCGTTGACTATGGCTTGAGTCCTGTACCTGGTGGCTTGAAACTCAGGCCAAGTGTGTGTGTGTGTGTGTGTGTGTGTGTGTCCAAAATTTCTAGAGAAGAATGAAGGAGAAAGGATTATGGCATGGCCATCTCCCCTGGGGGGTGATTTCTCACTTTCTCTCTCTGGGTCTCTAGCAAGCGAACATGCCCTACAGCAAAAATCTCTTAAAAAAAAAAGAAATTTAATTCTTACAGTTCTGAGGCTTGGAAGTCCAAAGTCAAGGAGCCTGCACCTGGCAAGGGCATTTGTGCTGCCTCATATATCATGGTGGAAGATGGCACGGAGTTGGGAGGAAGGGTGAACTCCCTTCTAGAGCAAACCTACTATCACAAAAACAAACCACTCCCTTGGTAAAGACATTAATCCATTCATGACAATAGTGCCCTCATGACCGCATTACCTCTTTTATTTTTAAGAATTTTAATTGTTCTAGTTTTTTCAATAGGGTGCGTGTGCTTGCCAGAGAGAGAGAAGAGTAAGAGAAAAAAAAATCATCTCCCCGGGGGAGATGGCCATGCTGCAATTTCTTCTTCTCTAGTCTCCTCTTGGGATTTTGGAAATGCATGCACATGCTCCAGGTGTGATTTTCAAACCACTGGGTCTGGCACTTGAAACATGTAAGCAGCCATGTGTGATCCAGAGCCTTAACCTCCATGCCTCCTCCTGGCCCCTAATTGCACCTCTCAGCATTATTGCATTGAGAATTCAGTTGCCAACACATGAATGCTGTGAGACATATTAAAGCCATAACAGCTATTTTTGATGTAACTGTTTCTTTTTTTGTGTGTTTTTGAAGAGATTTTTTGTTGTTGTTTGCTATTGGGCACATGTGCTCACTGGAGGGACAGAGAGACAGAAAGTGAGAAATCACCCCCCTAGGGTGGATGGCCATGCCACAATCCCTTCTCCTCCATTTTGCTCTCGGTATCTTGGGCACGCATGCTTGCACATGTGCCCAGAGTGAGTTTTAAACTGCCGGGTCTGGGACTTGAACCACGGTCAACTACGTGGGAGTTTAGCAATGTAACCATTAGGCCATCTGCTGGTCCCATAGCTGTTTCTTAAACTGAGCTCAATAAAAGCATTACTTCATAATGTAACTTAGTGAAGGCGTTCCTATAGGATGGTTAGTTAATTCAGAAATGTCTTGACTCTTACAGAGGTTATCACGCCAAAGGTGGTTTTTAAGTCCACAATGACCAAGAGGATTTTAACTTTGCATCCCCAATACCTTTCCACTAACTGGAGAGAATTTCAAAACAGAAATTCAAAGTGTCCTTTGAGAACATATTCTTCTGCTTTTTGTTTGTTTGTTATAGCCAATTACGTACATTTCTCCAAGATGGTTAGTTTTTCTCTGCACTGAAGGATTTAGGGGCAAGGAAGTACTTTTCTTCGATGATCTCGATTGTTGTGAGGGATTCCTCAGTCCTGCTGCCCTGCCTCCTGTAATGTGTAAATTCACAGCGGAGTTGAACATAAGGAACACATTTGCATGAGCAGTACCTGTGCCATCTGCTCCTCTATTTATTTTTCATAATGTCCTACTATTCCTGTGAGTTATCATGGGGTTAATAGGCATTTAATATCTATGCTTTTTCTTAACCAAAAGTCAAACATTTCTATACTTGTGCCAGTTACATTCGGTCTTGTTAATCTCTAACCACTGAGTTATCTAGCATAGTAAATTCATCTGGTGTCTAGTTTTCAGTCTCTGCTTATCTCATCTGCAAACTGAAAAGAATTTCCACTTCATTTAGCATTGCCTTCCCTTTTGCCAGTTGCTGTTTCTTTAGTCACTCTTTGTCAAATGATTCATTTCATCGACACGTGTGATATCCTTTATTTTCTCAATACTTTCAGGGTTAAAAAAATCAGTTTGTATTTTTTTTCAAAAAAATGTGCATTTCTAAACTTACGTGTTTGCTTAATTGTTGCTGTCAACTCTCCTGATATATCTTTTCTGTCATGATGGGGTCAGCGATGTTCACAAAACAATTCAGAATTAAGTGCAGACCTAGAGAACAAAGCTACATGGGCAGGGATGTTGGATGACGTAGATGAAAGTACCTGCCTGTTGATTTTCACAATATATTGGGAGGAAGCTGAGTTGAATCGCTTTACTTGGAAAATACCTTTGTTCATGTCTATGAAAATTTATAGGGTAGGTGTTTAAAAATAGTTATTTGTATGTAATGCAAATAGTTGATCTGCTTGTGATTTGACTTTACGTAAAGAATATAAAGACTAGTTCATAGAAGAAAATTCGGCAGCTCTTTGTCTCTCCCAAATACCTACCTGTTCCTTAACACATTTAATAGGAACTGGATGACAGTCAATTAGTGGCTGTTGACAACCTGAAATGCGGATATTCTGCGCTGAGTAGTGAGAGACTCATATGCTTTAGACAAGCAGGTGGCACAGTTAATATTCTGTCCAGAAAATCGAGAATCCCTGATTTATGTTTACACAAAATTTCATCCTGTGAAAATGGGTTGTAGCGCAAAGCCAAGAATTTTCTCTGAAAATAATGTTGAATCTTACTCACAGAGATACCAGAAGAGTGTGCCATGAATCAGGAAAGAGGCAATTAGGCTCTGGAACAATTTCAGGATAAATGATGTTGTCAGGTCCTGATCTAGAGGTCAGTGGGGCTTAGGTGAGCCCAGGGACTCAACCTCAGGACTTCGCCCTCTAAGATATTGCAGTTCTCTGCTTGTAACTTTGGGTGGGTTCAGTTTTCTGGCTTTGAAAAATTCATATCATTTGGGAGTTCGTAATGCTGTTTCTCACTCTTCCTCCTGCTTCTCATTAGAGAAATGTTAAAACTGTGTCATGGGGCCAGCAGGTTGCATAGTGGTTAAGGTGTTGTACTGCCATGTAGTCGACTGCGTTTTCAGTCCCAGACACAGCCACTTGAAACACACTGGGTGCATGTGTGTGTGTGTGTATGCCCAAAGTCCCAAGAGGAGAATGGAGGAGAAGGGATTAGGGCATGGCCATCCCCCTGGGGCGATTTCTTGCTTCTGTCTCTCTGGTGAGCATATGCACCCTATAGCAAAAATCTCTCTCTCTTTTTTTTTTTTGGAGAGGTTTTTCGCTATAGGGCGCGTGCGCTCGCCAGACAGACAGAGAGAGACATAGAGACAGAAAGCGAGAAATCACCCCCCAGGGGGGATGGTCACGCCACAATCCCTTCTCCTCCATTCTCCTCTCGGGATCTTGGGCACGCACGCACACGCGCCCGGCGTGAGTTGTAAGCCACCGGGTCCGAGACGCGAACCACGGTCGACTACGTGGGAGTCCAGCGACATAGCCATTATGCTAACTGCTGGTTCCCCCAAAATCTCTCTTAAAAAACAAAAACAAAAACAAAAACAAAATTGTATCTAGGAGCGACAGATAACCACTAGGAGATTACGTGAAGTTTCCAAGGTGTGACGACTTCACCTTCTCCATTGCAACTTCTGTAAAATGCAAATGTCTTTCTGTGATTTTGCAGTGGGAACTATTTTTGCCAGTTCATGAATGCTGCCACAAGAAGGTTGGTGGCAAAGGCAGATTCTTTCACATGGAATAAAGACCCATGCATGTGACCCGTGCACATGAGCCTTTTCCCGACACACTGCCCCAGGCTCACTTTGCCCCAGCTTTACTCATTTTCTTGGTGTTCTTCAGATGTACCAGGTCCCCTCTTTAAGACCTCTGTTTAAAACCTCGCTGTTTATGGACCTGGAATGCTTTTGAAGGGTGGCAGCATATGCTACCCTAGAAGAAGCCACTTTGCCGTAGGATTACTTTGAGGTAAAGGCACTTGAAAAACAGTAGACGTGAAAAGGGTGCCCTCATTTCCCCTTTTCTCCCTGAAAACAGAAGATAAAAACTCCTATGTGGGGACCAGCAGTTGGCGTAATGGCTATGTTATTGAACTCCCATGTAGTCGACCGCGGTTTGAGTCCCCGACCTGATAGCTGAAAGTCATGCTGGGTGCATGTGCGTGCATGCCCAAGATCCTGAGAGGAGAATGGAGGAAAAGAGATTGCGGCATGGCCATCCCACCTGGGGGGTAATTTCTCTCTTTCTGTCTCTCTGTCTCTCTCTGTTTTCTGGTGAGTGCAAGTACCCTATAGCAAAAACCTCTCCCAAAAGAAAAACAAAAACAAAAAAACTCCTGGGACCAGCAGTTAGCGTAATGGCTATGTTGCTGGACTCCCACGTAGTCGACCGCGGTTCGAGTCCCAGACCCGGTGGCTTAAACTCACGCCGGGCGTGTGTGCGTGCGTGCCCAAGATCCCGAGAGGAGAATGGAGGAGAAGGGATTGTGGCGTGGCCATCCCCCCGGGGGGTGATTTCCTGCCTTCTGTCTCTCTGTCTCTCTCTGTCTGTCTGGCGAGCGCACACGCCCTATAGCGAAAACCTCTCCAAAAATAAGAAAAGAATAAAAACAAAACAAAACAACAAAAAAAACCCAAAAAACTCCTATGTGAACAGTAATGTTTCTATACCAGGGAAAAAGAAATGTTCTTTCATAAGGAGTCATAGCCAAGAACATCCTGCCCAAAGAGACATTGTTAAAATAATTCTTATCTTCCTTTAAGCTGCCCACCTAATTTCATTGCTTCCCCACAGTTGCCTTTCTTTGTTCACCTAATACAAAAGCATGTAGATTTTGCCACTCTTTGGCTCTTCCTTTTTTATGAGGGCTTTCATACCATGTAAAACTCACATTAAATGCATTTGTATACTTTCCTTCTGTTAATCTATTTTATGTCAAATTTAATTCTCAGACCCAGTGGGGACCCTAGAGGGGAGAGGTAGAGTTTTCATTCCCCTGCACACTTCTCCCAGGTATGCACGCAGCTTACTTCCTCACTGCCTTCTGGCCTTGACTCAAATGCCACTCAGTGAGGACTGACTTAGCCACCCTGTTGACAATTGCATCCCTCCTACCCACTCACAGAGCTAACCTTGTTTGTCTGGTTCCACCATTAGAATTTCAGATGGCAAGGAGTTCCCTCAAATCCTGCTTTATTCACTGCTCTAAACCCAGTGTCTAAAACAGCACTGGCTGTGTGGAAGATGCTCAATAAATATTTGTGGACTGACTGACTGAATGAGTGATATCTGGAGGAGCCAGTCACTTCCAGCCATCAAAATAGCAGATAGGGGATTCCCAAAGGGCAACATTAGAGTCTCTAGTTATATAGACAAGTAAGCATAAGTAGGAAGACAGGAAATAAGCAATCATTTTAGGGTCAGCAAGTATATAATGATTAAGGTGCTGGACGCCCACATGGCGAGCTGCGGTTCAAGTTCTGGATTTGGTGGCTTGAAAATCATGCTGGGCACATGTGCACAAGCCCCAAATCCCGGGAGAATGGAAGAGAAGGGATTGTGGCATGGCCATCCCCCCTGAGGGTGATTTCTCACTCTCTCTCTCTCTCTGTCTCTTTCTCTCTCTCCAGTGAGCACATGCGTCCTGTGGCAAAAACCTAAAAAACAGCAACAAAAAACTTCTTTCTTTAATTTACATAATCATGTGTACTTGTTCACTAAAATAAAAAACAAATGTGTATTGGGAAAACATATCATCCTTAAAATATTTGTATTACAAACATTCCTCCTTTCCATTTGCTCTGCCTAGTCTAGAGAATTCAAATTACACATGGCACTTATCCTACCTTTCTGTGGGACACTTTTCCTTTATTATGCAGTCATTTCAATTGTGAAGAATAAAAATGCTGTTAAATACAAGATTACACTGTTTTTACTAGTAGATAGAAACTGTTTTTCTCCCTTTTTGTAGATCTGGCAATCCAGGAGATTAATCCTTGAAAATACTGTATATCATAGCTGTAGAAAAATTATTTTAAACAGTAATCTAATGAAAGTATTTGTCCTGCACACCATTCGAAAGATTTTTTTTTTTTTTTTTTTGGCGGGGGGTGGAGGGGTTTGGTTTTTAGTCTCCATAGATAAAAACTAAAAATAATTGATTTTTAAAATTTGAATTTTTAAAAAATAATTATTTTATTTAACTTTATTTATTTATTTGTTTTAATTGGACCAGAGAAGGACAGAGTGAGAGAAAGATAGAGAGAGAGGGAAAATGAGAAAGCAAGGGGGACTTGAACCGTGGTCGGCCATGTGGTAGTCCAGTGCCTTAACCACCTTGCCATCTGCTGGCCCCAAAATTTGAATTTTGATTGGTGAGAATAAAATGTGCATTGAGATTCTCTTGTTTCCCTAACACTGTCTTTCAATTTGTTATTGTTTCAGTTGCTATTTAGTGAGCACCTTTTCAATGTATCGACTGCCCTTTCAGGAGACAGGGATCCATAGCGGACAGAAGACAAAGTACCTCATCTCATGGACTTCGTGTTCTGGGACTTGGGGAGGCAGACAATAAACAAGGATATAAATTAAATAAATAGCATATAAATAGTGTTTAGGGAAGAATAAAGCAGGAACTACGGGAAGGCGTTCTGTGTTCTGACTGGATCAAAGGTGATTTCTCATGGATTTTGTTTTTAATGTATTTATTTCTCATGGAACTTTTTTGAGCACATATCTGACCTCTTACTGTTGATTTCTCATAATAAGATATTAAGAGTTCCTATCTTGGACTTTTTTTTTTATTCCCTCAGCAACTCATTGTTTAAATGAAATTAACTGAAAATTAAATATAATTCTTAAAAGTTATTTTGTTTGATGTTTGGAATGCTTGTGGATCAAATAATCCTACAAGGATTTGAATTATTATGTCATCTAAATTCTTCTGCCTCGTATTATTTAAAATACTTTATTTAGGGGTTTGGCAGGTGGCATGGTGGTTAAGGGCACTGGACTCCCACATGGCCGGCCGTGGTTTGAGTCCTGGACCTGGTGACTTGCTTTCTCACTTTTTCTCTTGCTCTGTACCTTTCTGGTCAAATTAAGTAAGTAAATAAATAAATAAAGTTAAATAAAATAATTCTTTAAAATATTTATTGGAAGAAAAATGATGTGGTATTTTTCCCAAGGTGGTCTTTCAAAACACTCTTAGTATTTCCTTTTAGTGATGATTTGTTCTCTTAGGTAATCAATGGTTCTTTATAGTTTTTCATACATATTGGGTCATTGGGCAGGTCATGACTCATTTTTGCATAGAAAATATGTCATGTATTTCTCTTTTTTTTTGGTGGGGGGGAGAGGTTTTTGCTATAGGGTGCGTGCACTTGCCAGATGGACAGAGAGAGACAGAGACAGATAGCGAGAAATCACTCCCCAGAGGGATGGCCATGCCACAATCCCTTCTCCTCCTTTCTCCTCTTGGGATCTTGGATACACACGCACACGCGCCTGGTGTGAGTTTTAAGCCACCGGGTCCAGGATGCGAACCGCAGTCAAATACATGGGAGTCCAGTGACATAGCCATTATGCTAACTGCTGGTCCCATGTCATGCATTTCTTGATGACTGAATAGAATTAACAGCTTTCATAGTTTAGTATTGCAGCATTTTTTGCTTGTGGCATTAAATATGTACGTATAGTTCACGTGACAGAATTTTAATGTAATAAATAAATAGAGATTTTTCACTCTACTACTAGATTGCTTAAGAGAATTTTACATTACATGTTCATTTATAAGCATAAACTCTGATGACACTTTTGCTGTGCTGCTCACGTTGATGTGCTGTTCAGATACAATAGTGATGTGCAGGTCACGCAATCACTTGTCACATACACATTCAGAGGTTGACATTGATTTGGATGTTGTTTACCTGGCTATTCAACCTTTCAAAAGCTGAGTCTAAAGGTGCTGTGCAATAGTAGATTTTTGGCTAAGTACCGAATTCAAGGTAGAATTCTCGTTCTCCCTTCCTGTCTCAAACTGAGTCATTTCTTGGGGGGCACAAAAGTGTCAGTCATTGGAATGGTAGCCTCCCAACCTTCTTCCTGTCAGGTGACCAAAGTATTAAACATGGCATCTGAAAAGAGTCTCCACAAGGTTCATTCTAAGACTGGGCATGGACTGCTTGGATTTTTACCCTTTTTTGCCTATTTAGTTTCAATGTTCTTGTTCTAAAGGCACAGTCAGCAGATTAGGACTTCTTGGTTTAACTATTCTGACTGGCTTCCATTAGAAGAGGATTGGAAACTAAAGTGAGGTTTTAGCAAGTGGCTCAGGCTTCCTATGTATTTACCCTCATAATGCAGCTATAGTATAATTTAAAACAATTATTTATTTTTATAAATTCAGTCACTATGTATCATTACAGCATACAAAATGAATTTTCCCAGCATGAACACACTATATATTAGTCCAGTCAAAGATATTACCATATACATTATCATCAACAGATAATTTTCCATTTTTGTGCCCCTTAAATGTTTTGATTCTAGGACCAGCAGATGGCATAATGTTTGCATTACTGGACTCCCACGTAATTGACCATGGTTTGAGCCCTGACCTGGTGACTTAAAACTCACAATGGACGTGTGTGTGTGTGTGTGTGTGTGTGTGTGTGCCAAAAATCCTGAGAGGAGAATGGAGGAGGAAGGATTGTGGCATGGCCCACAATCCCCCCTAAAGGGGGTGATTTCTCGCTTTCTGTCTCTCTGTCTCTCCAGTGAGCACATGTTCCCTATAGCAAAAATCTCTCTTAAAAAAATGTTTTGCTTCTTTCTTATCCCCCTTGACTCCCTCCCTTTCATCCTCTTCCATTTCCTACCCTCCTCCCACATTGTGTCTGGTATCCACAGTTGCTCTTCATTCCTTTATATCTTCCAATCTTTCCATTTCTGCCATAGAATGCAGATATTCGGTATATATTGAGTGGGGACATACAATGCATCTTTTTCATAATCTGGCTTGTTTTGCTTAGCAGTAAATTGTCCATATTCATCCATTTTCTATCAAATGACAGGGTTTTTTTTTTTTTTTTTTTTTTTTTTTTTTTTTTTTTGCTATAGGGCGTGTGCGCTCACCAGACAGAGAGAGACAGAGAGACAGAGAGACAGAAAGTGAGAAATCACCCCCCAGGGGGGATGGCCACGCTGCAATCCCTTCTCCTCCATTCTCCTCTCAGGATCTTGGGCATACACGCACATGCGCCTGGCATGAGTTTTAAGCCACCGGGTCCAGGACGTGAACCGCGGTCGACTACATGGGAGTCCAGTGACATAGCCATTACGCTAACTGCTGGTCCCAATTTGCCCATCTTTTAATTAGATTTTTGTTTGTTTTTCTGGGTAAACTGCTTGAGTTCTCTGTGTATTCTGGTTATCAGTCCCTTATCTGAGGCATACTTTGCTCATATATTCTCCCTTTATGAAGGTATGAGGATTGTTGATTCACTTTAATTATTGTTTTTTGTTTTTTCTTTTTCTGTGTAGAAGCTTTTTAACCTGATGTAATCCTACTTGTCTGTTTTGGAGATTATCACCTGTGCTTTAGGTGTCTTATTTAAGAAGTCTTTGTCTACTTTGATGTCTTCAAGACTTTCCCCTGTGTTATCCACCAGTAGTTTTGTAGTTTGAGGTATTCCTTTTAGATCTTTCATCCATTTTGAATTGATTTTTGTTAATGGTGAGAGATAGGGGTCCAGTTTCATCTTTCTGCAGGTAGATACCATTTTTCCAGCACCATTGACGAAAGAGATTTTCCTTTCCCCACTGGGTTGTCTGTCACCTTTTGTCAAAAATCAGTTGGCTGTATGTTTTGGAGGTTTTTTTTTTTCCATTGGTCTACATGCCTGTTTTTATGCCAATACTATATACTATTTTGATTATCACAGCTTTGTAACATATTTTGGGGTCAGGGAGTGAGACGCCTCCACTCTGCTTGTGCATTATTGCTTTGGCAATAGAGGTTTTTTCATGATTCAAAACTCTACGATTGTTTCTTCTAAATCTGTAAACAATATTTCTGGTAATTTGATTGTGCTTGTATTAAATGTGTAGATTAATTTGGGTAGAACTGACATTTTGATTATACTAATTCTTCTAATCCAAGAACAAACATGGGGTGTCTTTCCACTCTTTTGAGTAATTTTTAATTTCCTTTTTTTTTTTTTTTAAGTTTTTCATAGTGTTCCTTGTAGAGGTCTTTGAATTCTTTGGTTAGGTTTATTCCTAGGTATCATACTTTTTCTGGCTATAGCATCATTAATATGACCACTGCTGAAGTTCAAAATCAAATAATGAAAAGCATTTAGATTTCAATTCCAATACTCAATTCACACTCAGTTGAAACTTAATGATCTGCAAATTTAAGCTTGAATGGAAAAATGAATTTCTTTTTGCTCATTTGACCCTATGATTTTTGTCTGCCACAGAAGACAAGCTAATAATGAATAGCATCAGTATAAAAGCATGAGAAAGGGGATGGGAACCAAATTTGCTAAAATTCCTAAAAGCTGGGATATGTCTTCCCTCTAGAAATCATCTGAAGGTTGAATAGAGGGTAAATTCTTCATTCAGCTCAACCATTTCTTAGCAATCACAGGGGTGATATTTGTGTTGTATGTTCTGAGGAAAGATGTACCTGTTGTCTCCTGCCTCTATGGCAGCTTCCTTGCCTGAACTGACATTCTTTCATCTTCATCCTGCGACAAATCTTGAGAGGAGAATGGAAGAGAAGGGATTGTGGTGTGACCCTCTCACCTGGGGCATGATTTCTCATTTTCCTTCTCTCAGAGATCTGCCTCTCAGTCTTTCTCTGGCAAATGCACTTGTCTTATGGCACAAAATCTAAAAAAGTGAATTATTACTATTACTTCTGTTATGAACAACTACTACACCTGTTTCTGGTAGTACTGATACTACTGCTGTTTTTGTTGTTGCTGCTATAATCAGCGTAGCTGGTAAGCTAGTGTGGGCTCCTTTCGGGCCTGGGGAAGCACATTCACATTGTGATACATTTCTGGCCACCCACCAGGGATGGGCATGGCAGAGGAAAATGGGAAGCATTTGGATACAAGAAAAAATTGGAGAGTTTATGCTTAAAAAGTCACTTCTAAAATAGAAATCTACCAGCTCTATCAAACACTTCAGCATGATGAAATTTCAGTTCTTTATTAGAAATTTTCCCAGGCCTACAACTCATTACAGAACTATTCTTAGTATACATATGTGTATATGATCATTATGAACTGGCTGTAAGTCAAGGTTTTAAAAAAATATTTGTTTATAGCACACTTTCTGTTTTCCATGGAGGATTGGTTTCCCCCACTAAAGCAAGATTGCTTTGAGCTTGAAGATTCTGTAGAAGGAGATCAGAATTTGACTCCATATCATCTAATACACATTTTATCAAGAGTTAAGAAAACATTTATTAACCAAATCAACTCTGTCTTGATCATCATTGCATTGCTAAGAGACATACATGAGAGTGGCTAGTTTATAAAGCAATAGGGGTTATTGACTCACAGTTCTGATGACTGGAAGTCTGAAAACTTAGGCCTAGCATCTGGCAGGCCTACAACATGGGCAGTTGAAGCACAGAGGATGATAAGCATTTGCAGAGGGAACTGTGGACAGATTTCTGTTTTATAATAACCAGGTCTTCTGGGAACCAACCCTTTCTCAAAAGAGCTAAAACGTCCTGGGTCTCATGAAACATCATTAATCTATTTACGATGGCATTGCCTCTGTGACACAATCACGATGATCCAATCACCATGATCCATTATACTTCTCTAATTCCCGACCTCAAATTCCAAAACATGAAACTCTTGGACAAACCGCCATCCAAATCATAACAAACTTGAAGAAGTCTCTTGACCTGAGCATCAGTTTCATTGTCTATATATTCTGAATACTGTAACTGGCCCTATCTTCTTCTTGGATTTTTTTCGAGGACACAGAGAAGAAACAAACATAAATATGATTTGTGAGCTGCCAGGCAAAGTAGAGTTACTACGTGACTGTGACAAATTTTTCTTCTGATTTCCAGTGGCACTTTGTACTGGAGGGAAAGTTTAGCTTGATGTAGAGGTGAGAGCTATAGTTGGTTGGTTGGAAGTAAGTTCATACTTGAGGAAATAAGCCTGGGAGCAAAACCATGTGGCTTTCCACTTTATTGATCTGGTGACCTGAGATTAGTGACTGCAAACAGGATATAAAAGCTACATAGCTCCAGGACTACAGTGATAATTAAGTGGAAAATATTTATGAAGGCACTGTGTTGGTGTTTCTGTGGTTACTTGACCAGTGTGTTCAGAGCATTCCTCCAGGGTAGAAAAAGGTAGAGGTGAGTCAGAGTGGCCCTGAGTAGGTAGCTTACAGATGGGAAAAACCTAGACTCAGACTCAGAATACTGGCTTCATCAGCTCTGTGACCAGAGAAGAAATGCCCTCAGCCTATTTCCTCAGAAGTGAATCAAGAGTAGTAATAACAATAATAATGATTTCCTTCTTAGCTTTTGGGAGTTGCTGTAAGGACCTAAGAAAAGTAAGGTCTCACATGTAATATGGCTCCCCAAATTTGTTTTATCCCTCTTCACCCCCAAAGTTTAGAGTCATGCCCATGATAATTGTCCTCATTCATGCCCAGGTGTCTTATGTTGACTGAAAGCAGTGTCCAGGGTGCTGTTTTGATAAAGTGTAGTCTGTTCACTATAAATTTTTACCACCTCTGCCTCCAGCAAGCTGCCTTTTGGGTGGTGAAACACTGATAAGATTAATGAAGGTAAAGGAGAAAAGGAAAAAGAGGTGCAACTGACAGAAAGTGGAATGTGGTGCAGGAGAAGATACAGTGCTAATCCCAGTGCATTCAATAAGATGAGGCCCTTCCTGTACCCCGCCCCCCCCCTTTTTTTGAAAGAGGTTATATCAGCAGTGAGGGTATGTATGCTTACCAGAGACATAGAGAAGCCGAGAAAGTGATAAATCACCAACATGCTGCTATCCCTTCTCCTCCAATCTCTTCTCGGATCTTGGGCATGCACGCATATATACCTGGCGTGAGTTTCAAGTTGCCAGGTCCAGGACTTGAACCATGGTCAGCTCCTTAACCACTACACCACCTGCCGGCCTGCCTTTTTACCATACTCCTCTCCACTAGAATGTTGTGAAGGGGAAGCCAACCAGGATTTTCAGAGCACAGGCCAGCTCTGTGACACAGTGGTAATGTGCTGCTCAGGAGAAGCTGGATCCCATATGGTGGCCATGTTTTGAGTCTCTGGCCTGGTCTGCCTTAAACACGCTGGCATACACACAAATACCCAGGATCTGATGAGCTAGAGAGCTGGAAGAAAGGGATCATGGCATGACCAGATCCTATGGAGAGTGCTCATCTTCTTTCTCATACATGTTCATGCATGTGCTCCATCACGCATAAAGGAAATAATAATTATAAAAAAGATGTCAAAAGGAGAGAACATATGGTGTGGTGGGAGAAGCTATACCAACCTGGGCTGGGGAGACCTATAGCTCACTGCCAGGCCTCTCAAGCTACAGCCTCATGACCAGGTCTATTCACGTGGGATGTGTAATAGTAATACTGAGAACACCTAATGTGCATTGAACTTTTACCTGGTATTCTACCTGCATGTTCTCGGTAAATTCTCAAACAAGTCTGAAGGCTGGATCTGAAGCCCTGTAAGTCCCCTACCTCCCTGCCCCTGTCATGGAGTTAGAAGGTGGCAGAGCCAAAGTGGGAAACCAGGTACTCTTGACTGCCCTCTCTGCTCTAAGCTTCTCTGTCATGGATGGCTAACGATGTCTAAGTAAGCATGTCTGCCTGGGGACACCCTTCAGAAGTGGTTATATAGGCAGTTTGTCTTATCTTCCTAGAGAGGGAAGTGGGGGATAAGTTCTTTTGCTGTTGAAGGCTCAACAAATAAATGGAATTGGTTTCTGACAGACTGTTAATTAGAGGACTTCATAAAGATTACACCCTAGAATAATAACCTGGCTTATATGTGAGTAGGAAACAAGAGAATAGATAGCCGCCACCCCAGAAGAGGGCAGTGACCTAGGAGTTGTTGATGTTTTAGACATGAAGGGAGTGAGGAAAGACCTTCACCAAGGTCATGGTGCTCAACTGTGCAAAAACTACTGAGAAGCTGGATGAAAATGCCCACGGGATTTAATAGTAGAGAGCAGTTTGCTTTGCCCGTATCTAAGAGCACATCATCCATTTCACTCTGTTTTTATTCAACAGGGTTTTCGAGGATGTGTTCTATAATCTTGTCCACAGTTTGGGTCACTGTGTGCATGCCCTACTCCACACAATGCATGTGAATCCCACCAGGACACAAGTGTACTTGCTGTAGCTGAATAGCTCAGCAGCCACCAGAATTAGTTATCTAAGTCTCTCTGGGCCTGGCTGTTTCAATCAATCAATAAATCTGCAGCTCTAATGATTATTTTTGTCTTTAGACATATTTCGCCTGCATCAGAAAGCTGATGTGTTTTTCTTAAACTTTTTTTTTTTTTTTTTTTTTTTTTTGCTTTTGGTCATGAAATATTCCAGTCATGCATTCTGTTGGCTGGAAGAGTGAATTAATAGTAATCTAATCACGCCGGAGGCGCTAATGGCTTTGTGAGCTGGCGTCGAGGTGAGCCTGCATGTCTCTGTGGGAATGTCAAGTGAATGAGTCTACTGCTCACTTAACCTGCTGTTCTTTTCTCTCTCTCTGTTTTTTCTCCTAGGAAACAAATGGAAGACTGCTGTGACCCTGCCCATCTCTTTGCTATGACTAAACTGAACTCCCCCATGGGGAAGAGCATGTGGTATGATGGGGAGCTTTTATACTCATTCACCATTGACAATTCGACATATTCTCTCTTCCCCCAGGTTGGTAAAGAGTTGATTCATGTCAGTTTTGTTTCTTATGTTTCTTGTTGTCTTAAGAAAGGGATACATAAGTTTGCCTAACCTTTTGGATCTACTTTTGTTCACCTTCTTCCTTCTCTTCTTCATTTTAAGTATTTTCTTGATGTCTGTCATTTCTTTTGGTGAAGAACTCACACAATGTTTTGATGCAAGAGTGGAAGTAGAACACGACAGGGGAGTAGGAGATCACAAATGGCAGTTTTCTGGCCCTTCCAGTTTAAGTCATCTGAGACTGAGGGCAACATGCAGAGACTCTCCAGGGAATTGTGGAGTTCTACTGTCTGGAGACTGGCTGTGGAATGAACTGAAGGGTTTTTGTGATATTGGAATGCTTTATTAGGACTGATATTGCCCTCCAGGAGTGAGTACCACATGACTAGACATTTGCTTCTTAAAATCTTGAATGTTAAGCCTGTGGTTAGATGACTGCTATGAAGTGGAAGGGTGACAGATATGGACAGAAAGAATTCAATTTGACCACTTTCTAAATGGTTTAAATCAAGCTACTTCCTAAATGTTTTTCTCCTTGGTTTTCTGAGTATCAAAATAAAAGGTTTTACTGGAATACATTTAGGCAGAAAGTGGGGAAAAGAAGAAAATCTTTAATCTAGGGAAACCTAGTTAGGGGGAGAGAAGATCTTTTTGTAAAGAATTATTTATTTAATTTTATTCAGTATTATAATTATTTATTTTGCTATAGAGCAAGTGTACACTAGAGACAGAGAGAGAGAGAGAGAGAGAGAGAGAGAGAGAGAGAGAGAGAGAGAGAGAGAAAGTGAGAAAGCAAGCCACTAGGTCTGGAACTTGGAACTGTAGTTGGCCTTGTAGGAGTCCAACAATCCAGCTACCATGCCACCTTCTGACCCGGGAGAGGAGATCTTAAAATTGCCATAAGAAAAAAATTGAGAAGTGAACCTCAGCTTCCCCAAGTCTTCACTTTTGGTTTGGCCAGATAATTGTATAGAAAGAGAATTCATGATCAGAGATGGGAAGCGGGACTGAACCTTTCATGGGTTTCTATTAATAGCCAATGAGTCTTTAAAGGAGGGATCCGAGTGGCCAGCAGGTGGTGTACTGGGTGGGGTTCTTGGATTCCCACATGGCCGACCACAGTTTGTATCTTGGACCCAGAGGCTTGAAGATCACAGTGGTGCATGTGCATGCGTACTCCAGATCCCAGGAGGAGAACAGAGGGGAAGCAATTGTGGCATGTCCATCCCCCTTGAGGGGGTGATTTCTCACTTTCTCTCTCACTATTCTCTGTGTCTTTCTGTGGCAAGTACACGTGTCCTATTCCTATGACAAAAACCTAAAATAAATAAATAGATAGATAGATAGATAGATAGGTAGATAGGAGGGATCCTATAGAGTTGAAGGGCAGGTTCTGCTAGATCCAAAGTCACACTCTGTGAAATAACTCACATTTACTAGCTCATCCTTAGGTGTTTTCATTTAATTTAATTGCTTTGGAGAGTAATGATACTTTTCTGTAAATCTGAATAAGAGATTTATTTTTTTGACAGCATTTATATGTTCTCTCTCTATTCTTCATTGACCCTTTACATACTTCTGTGGCAAAGGAAATGACTGAGTCATAAAATGTGGAACTGAATTTTATCTCCATGTCTTACTAACTGAATGCCTTGGATAGATCACTTAACTCTCCTGAGACTCAGCTGTATGATCATCTGTATACTAGACAGAATAGCATTCGTCCTGTCTACCTCACGGAGTTGTGGTTAAGATTGATTCATGTAATGCATGTTAGCATGTTTTGTAAAGTACAAAGAAATTACATAAATGTTTGATGATAATGTTGTGCTAATTTATATGTTGCATCTTGAGACTGAGGAATGAAATATGTGATTGTATTAGAGCTAATTTTGGCAAGATACAGAAACCTCCCTAGGTATTTTTGACAGGAAGATATTTCACTTAGGGAATGAGCCATTCCAACAAATCGTTGGAAAAATGAAGTGGGTGGTAAGGTAGCTCCTAGAGTTACAGAGTCCAAGAACCTAGTGCTCTATCTGCATCTAGAGACTAGGGAGCCCTAACTGCCGTGGCCATCAGCCGGTCATGACTGCCTCCCACAGAAACAGAAGCAGGATGGTGGATCCCAAAACTCCCACTTCTTCCACATCTCCCTTGAGTGGATCTAATAGGAAAAGATGAGTTTGCATCCAGAACACGGTTTATAAAGAGGTTTTTGAGAGGTGGTTTTAAACTATCAACCTTTAGCATAAAGCTAGAAATAGGGTGAAACAGAATGTAAGCAAACCAATCCACAGATCCTCTATTGACAAAAACTGGTATTAACTAGCTGTGAAATGAGATGATATAAAGACAATCTTCTTCAACAGCTCATCAAACAGAAAAACAAATTTTACAGAATCCCAAAGAGACTTTTGGTAGATGAGGACTTTCAGTCATACCAACTGACTTCTAATTTTGTACTGGAAAACAGATTTGAAGGAAAAAGATGAATTGAAGAAATATAAACTAGCATTCTATCTTATCTGCCAGTTGCAGCAGTCGGCCAGTGGGACACATTTCATTTTTAAAATGTGTGCCTCTTTATCCATTTGTAAGGCCAAGGAGCTGTCCTTGAATAATAAAGGAAAGCTGTTTTTTTCTTAGGAAGCAGAAGCCATTATAGCACTGAGTTTGTAGCCAGTCATTACAAAAGGCTGCATCAATTAAATGAGCATATTCTCAAAAGAGGTTATATAGGAGGACAAGCAGGTGGCATGGTGGTTAACGCACTGGACTTCCACAGGACTGACCACAGTTCGAGTCCTGAACCTGACAGCCTGAAAATCATGCTGGACATACGTGTGTGTGTGCCCAAAATGCCAAGAGGAGAATGGAGGAAAAGAGATTGAGGCATGGCCATCTTAGCTGGGGGTTAATTTCTCCCTTTTCCTCTCTCACTGTTTCTCTCTAGCAAGTGCACACAACATATGGCAAACAAAACAAAACAAAACAAAACCAACAACAAAACCCCCCAAAACAACAAAAACCTTAAAAAAGAGGTTATATATGTATTTTTCTGATATTCTGAATTAAGTAATTCATTGATAGAAAATTTGGGAAAATCAGTTTATATCACAAAAAAAGAGAATATATCCCTCGCCCCCCCCCCCCATTTTTTTAAGATTTTTGCCGTGAGGTGCATGTACTCACTGGAGAGAGACAGAGAGAGAGGGACAGTGAGAAATCACCCCCAGGGGTGTAACTACACTACAGTACTTTCTCCTCTTGGGATTTGAGGCATGCATACACATGAGCCTTGCATGGTTTTCAAGCTGCTGGGTCTGGGACTCAAACCTCAGGGTTAGCCATGTGGGATCCAGCATCTTAATTGCCACAGCCACCTGCTGGCCCTTACCTCATGTTATTTATTTATTTTTTTTGGAGAGGTTTTTGCTATAGGGTACGTGTGCTCACCAGACAGACAGAGAGAGACAGAGAGATAGAAAGTGAGAAATCACCCCCAGGGATGATGGCCACGCTGCAATCCCTTCTTCTCCACTCTCCTCTCGGGATCTTGGGCACACACGCACACGTGCCCAGCGTGAGTTTTAAGCCACCGGGTCCGGGACGCGAACCGCGGTTGACTATGTGGGAGTCCAGCGACATAGCCATTATGCTAACTGCTGGTCCCCTTACTTTGTGTTTTAAAGAAATGTTTCTAGTTTGTTATCAGCAAACCCAGTTGCCAGTTAATTGACATGTTTCATTTATGTTCTCTGTGGGGAAATTGTAGCATGTGCACATGAGGCCAAAAGCAGCTGTGTGGACCAGGCTCAGTGCTGCCACAGTGAACATAACATCCTCCTTTCCCGGGGAGGACGATGAAGTGCTGCACCCTTAAGAGATGCCACCTTGGCTTTCCTTTGTTACAGAGAGCACATTGTTTCTTGTCTGAACCTCCCACAACTTGTCATAGCAATGATTATGCAGTTTACACAGTTTTGGCACATCATGGCAGTTACCTACATAAGTACATATCTACACGTTACAGCTTTATGAACGTGCTTATCTGCTGATCTCAGTGCCACAGCTTGTGAATTTTTTTTTTTTAAGTTTATTTTATAGATCCAACAGGATCTTGGCACATCATGGTCCCTGTTCCCCAGTCCTCTAACTCCTCAAGATCTTGGGCTTGCATGGACCCTGCGTGTTTTCAGACCAACCCAGGGACCCAAACCTGCAGTGGTCTGTGTGGCTTCCTGAACTGCATTTCAGTTTGCGACCAACTGAGTGATCAGGCTGGGCTCTGTGAGCTTTTGAGGAGCAAGGACAATGTTTTATTTTGCGCCCAGTGCAATGCTTCCCCTCACTGTAGATGGTAATTTCCAATATTCCTGTTTGTAAAGAGATTCCTTGTCTGCGTCCTACTCAGGAAGGACCACTTCAGAGCCCTTGCATGAACTATAGGAAACCCAGTGGAACATTTCAGTGGAGCTATTTTCTGTAAGTGTATTTTATCGAACTATTTGTTGAATACTGTTAGGCATGAAGGTCCAGTTGTTAGCCTTCACACAGGATTTTTAAAATATGCAGTGTATGTGTGTGCATTTGGAGAGAACGATGTGATGGTGTAAGTTCCCACTTTTAGAATACAACATCTTCTGGGTTGGGGTTAGCACTTCACTGCTTAACTAAAGACTGTTCCTCATCCACACTTTTTAAAAGTTAATTTACTTCTCTCTTCCATGCATCAGAGAGGCTGAAAGACAGCACCTTCAACAGAGTCTTCACACCACAGTCTACCCTCTGCTTCAGCCAGCCCCAGATCATGGGCATGGATGTGCCTGGAGTATCAGGGAGGTCTCCAGACACGAACCAGGAGCCTTCCTGCATGAGTCAGCCTTGCAGAGTGTAGAGTTACCACTGTACCAACAACCAGCCCCCTGTGACTGTCCCTTTTAAGCCTGCTGAGTCAGTATTATTTGTAGGAGTTACTGAATAAACTCTATTTTGGCCTAAAATAGTTTTTTCAGGAAGAGAATAAATATCCTTAGAAATGAATGAGGGAAAGGACCAGCAAATGGCATAATTGTTATGTCACTGGACTCCCACATAGTTGACCACGGTTCAAGTTCCGGACCTGGCAGCTTAAATTCATGCTGGGCACATGTGCGTGTATGCCCAAGATCCTGAGAGGATAATGGAGGAGGAGGGATAGTAGCATGGCCTTGCACCTGGGGGGGGGGGGGGGTGAGTTCTTGCTCTCTGTCTCTCTTTCTCTCTGTCTTTCCAGTGAGCTCACATACCTTATAGCAAAAACCTCACTTCAAAAGAAGAAAAAAAGGAGTGATCCAACAGGAATAGCAGGAATAAGTTAGAAACAAGTGTGCAGATATAATATGGAAAGTATTTTCTTTTGGTATAATAGAAACATGGTTGGCTCACTATTCTGTTACAGCATGCTGAATAATCACACACTAGATTAGCCACTTTTCCTCAGAATATGTAAAGGGTCACAACAAAGTGCTTAAGTGATGTGCTTAATAGAATTCTCTGAGCTCCTAGATATCCTTGAGTTTCACAACATTATTTTCCCCTCCTGATAAAATTTGAATCTTATTAAACAATCTATAGCAATTTGGTTGTCTTTTACTTAGCAGTATTACTTTATTAGTTTTCCCAAGCGCATACCTTTTTGACTAGAAGGAAATGAAGGGAACTCTTGATTGGTGAGCATAGATCTTTTCCAAATTTGTCTTGGGTTATGTTGTTAGGCTTTCCTGTGGCTATTTTATAACAGACCTGACTGGGGGCATCACCAAATACGTGCTTATTTATCAAAAGCAATAATGAATTAGTGTTGGCTAATGGCTATCAATACCTTCAAGCTCCCAGGGTCATAGCAAAGGAATTTCCCAATTTGGCTCCAGGATTCCAGCAGGAAGAAGGATTATGCAGGAAGAAACAGAAGAAGAAATCTAGACAGACTCTGGTATATGTGTCATTGGTCAGGACTGAGTCACATGGGCCTGTGTTTCGATGAGAGAGGCTGGGAGTTCAGTATTTCAGCTCAAGGCAGATGCATTGCATTTGCCAACTTATACCATCTGCCTCAGTTTCCTCATATGTTATCTGCCTCTATCCTTACTGCAGCGCTGTATGGTGGTAGTTATTGTCAACATTACATGGATGAAACTAAGATTGAGAGGAGTTAAATAACTTAGTCAAGAGTCCAGAGCTATAAGGTTCAAGTACCAAGATGTGAGATGTGGCCTGAGCTTAAAGGTTTTACTGTTTATTGTCATGTTTATTTATTTAAAAGTCATGAGTTCTAGGGGTTCAGTTCATTCTTTAAAACTTTTAAAGAGTTTTTACTTTCTTAATGAGAACACCTTGGAAGAAATAGAAATATTTTTTGCAGCTGTTTGGAAGAAAAAAATATAGATATGCAGACTATACACTTATGATCTCAGACAAATCATGTAACTATCTGCAGCCTGAATTTTATAATTTGCAAATTGGAACAAGATTCTCTACCATATTGTAGTTCCTCATTGTGATTGTAGTTTCCTTATGATACTATAGTCTCCCTTCGGCTTTGGGCTCTTTAGTAGCCCAAGTTGAAAGGAAAAATAAGAGCTATTACATCATTTTTATTTCTTTCTTCTAAATTGCCAGTGTATGTGCACTCACCAGGGACAGAGAGAAAGGGGGAAAAAGCTCTCCCCAGGGGAATGTGCTCATGTCACAACCCCTTTTCCTTTACCTCTACATCCTGCTGGGACTTTGCGCACACACACACATGTCCAGAGTGTTTTTCAAGACATTGGGGCTGACAATGTTTTTCAAGACATTTGAACCATGGGCAGCCATGTGGGCTCTGGCTCTCTTAACCACTAGGCCATGGAGGAGGCTCTATTTTGATTTCTGTAAAGAAAAAACTCATGTTCTCAGGTGGGAGTCAAATTATTTCCTGTACATTGCTTCTTTTATGGGGGGATGGGGTGGGGGAGTTTTTTTTCTATAGGGTGCACGTGCTCGCCAGAAAGACAGAGAGAGACAAAGAGACAGAAAGTGAGAAGTCATTCCCCAGGGGTGAGGGCCATGCCGCAATACCTTCTCCATTCTCCTCTCAGGATCTTGGGCATGCACGCACGCCTGGTGTGAGTTTAAGCCACCGGGTTTGGGACACGAACCGCGATTGACCACATGGGAGTCCAGCAACATAGCCATTACGCTAACTGCTGGTCCCAACACGTTGCTTCCTTACTACAGAAATCCAGAGTGTAGTTCTACTACCATTGAGTAATTCAGGTCATTTATCCTATCATTCTTGGCTGAGCTATGTAGGCAATGGGGTCTAAAGATCAGGTTCTAAATCTGGTCTTTCTGTGATGACACTTACGATCTCAGACAAATCATGTAACTATTTGTAGCCAGAATTTTATAATTTGTATATTGGTACAAATTTCTCATTTCCATATTTCTATGTTTTGGGAAACAAAGTTAAAATGAGATTCTAGGTGTAAAAGTGCTTTGTAATGCATGTCCTATGGTAATATTATTATTTTTATCTACTATGTAGGATTTTAAGGGCACTTAAACATTTCCTTGGAATTTTGATAATACCATAGGGGAGAAAACAAAAACACCATTAGAAAATTGGTGAAATCAGTTTTCCAGAACAGTGCAATGTTGGGAAAAAAATACATCTGTCAAATCTGTGACTTAGGGAAATAGAGAGAAAATGGAGAATGCTACCAACTCTGCCAGTTATATGTTTGTATCATTATAACTAGGCAACATTATGATAAGCTATAAATGAAATCTGAAATAAATTAGTAATTTTTAGTGAATTTAGATTGTTTATCTTGGGACCAGCAGAAGGTGTAATGGTTACGTCACTGAATTCCCACGTAGTCGACCATAATTCAAGTCTTAGACCCAGCTGCTTAAAACTCTTGCCAGGTACATGTGTGTGTGTGACCAAAATCCTGAGAGGAGAATGGAGGAGAAGGTATTATGGAATGGCCATCCTCCCCCCCCGGGGGATGATTTCTCACTTTCTGTTTCTCTGTATCTCTCTGTCTCTCTGGTAAGTGCATGTGCCCCATAGCAAAAATTTGTCTCACAAAAAAAAATAATTAAAAAAAAAGGTTGTGTATCGGAAACAAAGGATGATTATCTGCTGACCTTCATATTACTCTGTTACCGAGAGAGGAGAAAGTGGCTCACCACAGGATTTCCAAACACTTGTTACCTTCGCAAGGAAATGAGAACAAATGATTAGAAATGAGGGTGACAGTGGAGTTGTCCAACAGAGTACCTGAAGGTAAACTGTAAAATTTCTTGTTTTTTAGATTCAGATATGAATAAAAATTAAGACCTTCCTTTAGTGATAATTTGCAAATTGTCTATACTTCAGAATAAAATGAAAAGTAAATGTAAGGAATGTGAATGTTCCCTCTTTTCACGGTGTGGATTTTTCTTTTTGTTAAAAAAAAGAATTATTTATTTATTTATTTATTTATTTATTTATTTATTTTTGAGAGGTTTTCACTATAGGGCGTGTGCACTCGCCAGACAGACAGAGAGAGACATAGAGACAGAAAGCGAGAAATCATCCCCCCAGGGGGGATGGTCATGCCGCAATCCCTTCTCCTCCATTCTCCTCTCGGGATCTTGGGTACACACGCACACGTGCCCGGTGTGAGTTTTAAGCCACCGGGTCCGGGACGTGAACTGCGGTCGACTATGTGGGAGTCCAGTGACATAGCCATTACGCTAACTGCTGGTTCCAAAAATAAGAATTATTTATTTAATTTGATTTATTCATTCATTTATTTAAATTTGACCCGAGAAAGACAGAGAGAGAGTGAGAATGAAAGTGAGAAAGCAAGCCACCAGGTCCAGGAATCGAACTGTGGTCGGCCATGTGGGAGTGTCCAGCACCTTAGCCACCATGCCACCTGCTGGTCCCCCATGGTGTAGATTTTTCTAACATAGTTGAAAGAATGTTATATTTTAGTACCAAGACTCAACTATGGCTGAACTTCCTGGGAACAATTGGAAAGAATGTATGATACCAGTTACCACTGAATCAAATCCCATGTGGTATGTCCGACACCAGTTATAACTTTTCTCAGGAGTCACTGTGCCATTGAACATTTTATCTAAGATTCAGTGACACGACAGGGTGTTTCTAAAGAAAAAGTTGGTATCTTTTTCTATTTTTCCTTTTTTTTTTCTGCTTAGTTTCTTCACCTTGATCTTTCATTATTAGCCAAGTTTCAGATATGAGAAGGAATTTACATCTGATTTTAATTCGGTTTTGAGCAATCGTTTGTATACCAGGAAGGCTCTGTTTCATTTCTGCTATTAATATGCTCATTTGTGCTCTTAACTCCATTAGGAGTCTGTTAAATGCATAAAGATACAGTTGATTAACTTAAAGACAGATACCGCTGAATTTTTTCCTGCTTTAATTAATTTGTTCAGGGAATAAAGAGGTACAAATAAGTATGGAGAATACTGTCATAACATTTGTATATTTAAATCAATTTGCTGTCTTCTTTCCTTTAAGTGGACTGTAATACTTAGATTGCATATGAGATAGAATGTTCTTGCCATTCATGTCCTGACTAGCCATACCCTATTACCTGCAGGGTTCAGAACTTCTAGGTAGATTGCAAAGACTCATCCTAAATCTACTTGTCCAACAGAGTGGAAGAATGGGTTGGGGGAGAGGTCAGCAAGTGGATGCATCTAGCCAGTGGTCAGAAAGTGGTATTTAGATTCTGACCACAACTTGGGCAATAACCAGAGGGTGATGAGGATTGTGCTATGCCAATAGTATGCAGACTGTAGAGGTGAAAAACAGGGGTGGATGGAGCTATGGTCAGAGATCAGATAGAACAGCAGCTGACTTCAAGTGCCCAGTTTTTAAACTTGAAATTTTGACAACTGGCAGCTTTTCCAGAGGTACCTTTTCCAGAGGTGCTGCTCAGACTTTCCCCTTCTAGAAGCTTGAGAATGGATCATTTACTGAGGAGGTGGCCCAGCACGGTGGTACAGTCAGTGAAGCGCGGTGCTGGAAGTCCCGTGGCCAACTGCAGTTTCCGATGCCTGCATTGACTTGAAAACACAGTGGATGCACACACATGCCCAAGATTGTACCAAGCTGGAAGGCTGGAGAGAGGGGATCGTGGCGACAGGACTATGTCAAGAGTGTCACTTTCTATCTCTCTCTTCCCCTCATTGCTCTCTGTTATGAATAAAATAAGTGAACTCAAGAAACAAAAGGCAAGGACTCAAGCAAACCAAGTGAAGGTTTCCAGCATTGGAATCAAAATTACGAACTGTTTCTGAAAGCAAGGCTGTAGCGTGGTGATTGGAACTAGGTGTGAGCTGGGAGTTAGAAATCTGGCATGGCAACCTAGGGCTGTGTTCTGGAAAGAAAATGTAGGCCAGATCGTTAGAGCTACACCTCAAAGCCAGAGCCAGAAGAATACAGGTACAAACTTGGTTGTTATTTCCATGGCATTGGGTGATCAGCCCCAAATCATTCTGCCAGAGGCCAAGATTGACCTACTTTTCCCAGGGCTCAGTCTGAATCTATAGGGACCTTAAATGTGGGTTCAGGATGTGTATTGAGACTGAGGATTAGGCTTGAAAAAGCAGTAGAATTTTTCAGAAAAAAATATTAGGTTCTATCCTCTCCTGTGTCTAGTTTTGTGCGGTTGACAATACAGAAGGAAAAAAAAAATGAGCGAAACAGAATTTGTGCAAATTGTTAATTAAGAAAGTGTATTAGCTTGTCAGAAAAATAGGTGAGTGGATACATGTGATGGAGAAATTTAGGATAGTTGGAATGTGGGTCAAGATCTGCTGACTATAAAGGAAACAGAAGGGTATTTTGAGGATAAAGCATTTTATACTCTGAAAACTGTTATGCAGAAGATTTTTCTTGCTAAGTTTTACTTTTTCTTATATACGCAGACTCAGAATTTTCAGTTTTAACTCTTTGCTAAAACAAACAAACAAACAAGGGTGCTGAGTAAAATTAGTTTGTGATTGCTTTTCTTTCAGTATCTATTTTGCAAATTAAATTAATTTTATATTCTCTTTACCTGGGGTGGTCTACTATTAATAAATTACTAGCAACAGCCTCTTTTGAAATATGTATCATCTTTGGGCAAGCAGGTGGTGTAGGAGTTAAGGCACTAAGGCCAAGTGAACTTCCACATGACTGACCATGGTTTGAGTCCCAGACTTGGTGGCTTGAAAACCACATCTGGCGTGTGTGTGTGTGTGTGTGTGTGTGTGTGTGCCCAAAATCCCAGGGAGATAATGGAAGAGAAGTGATTGTGGTGTGGCCATCCTCCCTGGGAGATAATTTATCACTTTGCTTCTCTCTCTGACTCTCTCTGGTGAGTACATGCGCCCTATGGCAAAAACCTAAATAAATAAGTAAATAAATAAAAGCATCATCTGATTATTTTCCTTTTCTACTTCTAATGTTCAGTTTAACCTCAATTTTATATACATCTTGGGTCTAATCTACTTTTCAGAGAATGACATTTTCAACATTAATTCTAGAGCCATCATTTATAAATTTCCTAATTGTTTTTTTCTTGTTATAGCCTAACATTGACTTTCACTGGAACACCCAAGGTCAGTGAGAACTGAAATAATTAGAGTTTGTGGATGCTTCCAGATGGCTTACATAGAGACTGTTTGAAGACTTCCTTTTTAAATCCATGATAGAGTGGGTGTGCATGCATGAGTGAGAGAGAAAGAGAGACGCACTTTCTGCAGCGCTGAGTCACACTATGGTCTCCTTCCTCCAGGCCTCCAGCTGCCAGGAGCCTGGGCATGTGTGCACACATTGGGGTGTTTTCAGAACAATTGGGCTGAGGACTTAAACCACAGTCGGCATGTGGCTTCTGTCTATGCATCTGGCACCCCACTGGCTGTACCACAGATACCGGGTCTGAGGACGTTTTTAAATCCAAAGGCCACTGATATTCATGGACTTAGGGAACAAAATCCAGTACTTTAATATGAACTATACACTGTAATACAAATTGAGAATCAGAAAGAGAAAATCAGAACTGAAATTAAAGTTTCTATGCATCGGAAATTTCTTTTCTGTGCTATAAAACACTAGAATTTGGAGTGGCTATAGTTAACAATAATTTATTGTATATGCCAGAATAGCTAAAAGAGAGGATTTGAATGTTCCCAACACAAAGTGGTAATAAATATTTGAGATGATTGATATGCTAATTACCCTGATTTGATTATTGTGCATTGTATTCTTGTACTGAAAAGTCACATTGTACCCCATAAACATACAATTATATATGTCAATTAAACATAAAAAAAGTTCTTTTCACATTTGTTGAACTTGGCACCTAAATGAATATGTCCTGCTGCTAGCAAAACTATGCTTTTCCAAAAATATGATGAATCCATGTACAATAAGTTTTCAACCATTCATTCAAGTCTGAGGACACTTCAGAAAGTTCATGGGAAAATGTAGTGAGTTTATTTTGATACAAAAACTTGAAATCCATCCATAGTTTTTACATAATACTCATTTTCCAACAACATTTGGAAAACCCCCCCACCCCCACCTTGTGTTTATTGAGCAGCTATGTGCTGGAGATTGCATTAGTTCCTAGAGAAATAATGATGGGTAGGAATAGGGCCAGTTCTGTGGCCTGTAGTTATGGCAGCCAGATCCCACATGGCTGACTTCACAGTTCAAGTCCTGGACTTGGTGGCTTGAGAGACACTCTGGGCATGTGTGTATGTGTGCCCTAAATCCCAAAAGCAAGGAGAGATGGAGAAGGGATTGCAGTGTGACCATGCCCCATGAGGGGCAGGGGAGGTGGTTTCTTCTCTCCTTCTCTCACTCTTTCTCTCATGAGCACACGTACCCTCTGGAGAAAATTTTAGTCTGTGTGCCCATTGGGGATGGTCCTCACAGTCCCAAAGAGGGAGGACCAGAGCTTAGTTTGAGACAAGTGAAAGACTGGTCTTCCCCCTGCTTTTTTTTTTTTTTTTTTTCCAATTCCCTGTCCCAGGTAATGACACTGTTCTCTACTCAGCTACGTGAGCTGGACACCTAGGTCTTATGTTTAAATTCACACTCCATATCTAATTTTATTTCATAAATATCTCTGGAATATATCCTCTTGGTTTTTACCCTCAGCACCACTGTGTTAGTTCAAGATTTATTATTTGTTATCCAGACTAATTTGAGAACTTTGGTAGAGTTTCAGTGTTATGATCTTGTCTCCCTACCACAACCTCTACCGCATTGTCGACTTTGTCTTTATGTAATCTAAACTCATTTGTATAACTTCTCTTAAGTCCCTCCTTACATGCAAACAAGAGTGAATGCCTAACAGCACATTCCCAAGCTGTCTGGAGCAACTCTCGCAGGGAGGCATGGAGGAGGACGAGTAGCAGCTAGCACATAATCTTGCCTTTTCTTTATTAGAAACAATGAAATTGCAGACATTCTAGACTCCAGGAAAGGGGCCCTGAAACCAAGCCTTGCTTTTTAGTTGTCTAACTAGGCATGCACAAACCCATCCCATCGGGAGTCACAAATTGTGAAATACTAATACTCAGAAATGGCAGAACCATGACTTTGACCCGTTTTATCAACTTGGCATTTGTGGACGATTGAATGCCTCTGGAGCCATGATTGGCAGCTGGGGTACAAGTCACCAAATACAGTTGAATGACATAGCTAACCAGAAAAGGGATTTGCTACCTCAGTTCATTGTTGGGCAAGAGCTGCCCTCTTCCCTGGCATGCTGGGAACACTGGAATCCAGGCCTTACCATTGACCAAGACTGAGGGCTCTAAACACTGGGCCACATGGGGGCCATGGAGCCATGGATCTTTACAAGAGGCCACTTCCTTTTCCTGTCTGTAGGGAATCAGTCTTGGATCAGTTAATCCTTACTAATGACCACTTGTAGGATAAGAATCAGACTTCTCATGGTGGCACACAGGCCTGCAAGATCTGAAGTCTGTGAGAACATCTCTAGTAAACGCTTATCAACTGCTCCTTACCTTCTTTCCCCTGCTCCTCATTACCCGACACTCTGCTATTACTGAGAGACTTTTGTTTCCCAACACAGATTGTGTTTTTTCATTCCCTCTTTATATTGGTACATGCTATTCCTCCTGCTCAGAATTCCCTTCCTATCCATGTATATCTGATGAATTCTTGTTTATCTTTCAGATCCAACTAAAGCATCTTCACCTCTGTAAAATCTTACCAGTTCCCTCTCCCAAGTCTCTACCACCCTACTGTGTAGGTTTAAAATCCATCTTCTGGGGACTAGCATTCGACAGAATGGTTATGTCATTGGACTCCCACATAGTCGACAATGGTGCAAGCCCTGGACCAGGTGGCTTAAAACTCATGCCAGGTGTGTGTGTGTGTGTGTGTGTGTGTGTGTGCGCATGTGTGCCTGAGATCCTGAGAGGAGAATGGAGGAGAAGGGATTGTGGAGTGGTCATTCCCCTTGGGGGGTGATTTCTCACTTTCTGTCTTCCTCTCTCTCTCTGGTGAGTGCACATGCCCTATAGAAAAAAATCTCTTTCTCTAAAGAAAAAAAAAAAATCCGTCTTCTCTTTTTCAAATTGTGTCTCCGTTACTGTACTATTGAGTAACAGTCATTTTTCACATGCTTTCTGCCAGTCTCCTCACACCAGACCTTAGCCCTCTGAAGGTGGCATGTAGATAGGGCCTGGCACGTACACAGCAGGTGGTAAATAAAAACATGCTGAGTGAATGCTGTTCTTCCAAAGCCTTTGCACCCATGTGGCACTAGCCTGGTTCTTTCGAAGGTTCCGAGGTGCTGTCTGTGCTCGGTTACTCAGGGTCAGCCCCGTACAGGCAGCAGCAGTAGAAGAAGGAAAGGCGCGAGGCATTAATGATAATGTGTAGAGTGTGGGATGATTTACTGAGTGATCAGAACTTTATCCAGTCTTGAGATGACAAGGTCATACAGGTTTCAAATCAAGCCACAGTGCTGGTACTGGGTGTGTAGTCTTTGTTTTTGTGCTATTCTTATTTGCCTTTTAAAAAATTATTTCTTCCATAAAACACACACACACACACACACACACACACACACACACACATATGTGTGCACCATCAACAGGGTCTTCATGCTATGGTGCGTCCCCAGCCTCAGCCACTGCAGGACATGGATGCTCATGCATGTGCCCTGTGTGTAGCAGGAGGCCTTGGCACATAAACCGGGGACTTGGCCCTGTGGATCCAGGTATGTTATCTCTGTGCCACCTTCTGGCCTTACTCTTGTTCACTTTTTGTTCTTATTTTATTTTTTAAATTAATTTTATTTATCATTAATATTATTTTTTAAATTTGCTATATGGCATGTGCACTCACCAGAGAGAGACAGAGAGAGGGAGAGGGAAAATGAGAAAGCAAGACACCAGGTCCAGGACTCAAACCATGATCAGCCAGGTGGGAATCCAGCACCTTAACTACCATGCCACCTGCTGGTCCCGGCATTTATTGTTCTTAAGAAATTGCTATCAGTGGGAGCTGAAGGACGTTTTGTTGTTTGTAGAGAGAGAATTTCTTTCTTTTTCTCATAACCATTCCTTGTTTTCCACTGTTGTCTTTGCCATCCTATTCCAAGTGACAGTGGCCTCTTGCTTAGAATTGTACAAAAGTCTCTCATGGGTCTACTTGTATCTAGTTTTTATTTTTTTAAAAGAATTTATTTATTTAATTTTGACCAGGGTGGGGGATGAGAGAGAGAAAATGAGAAAGCAAGTCTCTATGTCTGAGACTCAGACCGTGGTCAGCCATGTGGGAGTCCAGCGCCCTTACCACCACAGCACCTGCTGGTCCCTACTTGTAGTTTGGCCTCCTCTCTAGTCAATTTCTCACATTGTAGCCTAAGTTGTCTTTGTAAAATATACATCAGCTCCTGCCATTGCTTTGCTTAAAACGCTGATTGTCTTCCCATTGGTTTTATGATAAAGACTAACTCCTTAAGACCTGGTCTCTTCCTATGGCTCCAGCATCAATATCCATAATGTCCCCTTTTACTCTTTAAAAAAAATTTTTTTAAAGAATTATTTATTTAATTTTATTTATTATTATTATTATTTTTAAAAATTTGACCAGAGAGAGAGAGATGGAGAGAGAGAGGGAAAGTGAGTAAGCAAGCTGTCAGGTCCAGGACTAGAGCTGCAGTAGGCCATGTGAGAGTCCAGCGCCTTAACCACCATGCCACCTGCCAACCCCTTCCCTTCCACTCTCTACCCTTAGCATATTGGTCTTCTTTCAGCTCCTCATAAACACCATGCTCTCTCCTTCTATAGAGCTTCTCAATATACTTTCTCTTTTCCTGGAAGACTCTGGCCTCCTCTTATCTAATTAACATAGCTGTTGGATCCTGTCAGAGCATCATTTCCTGAGGAGGGGCAGTTTCACCCAGTAATAGGCATTTTGTATTAAATTAAGCATTGTATCAAGGTTCTTTCTCTCACCAACTGGAAAGCTACCCTGGGACAGTGTTTAATTTGGGGGAGAGGCAACTGTGGGGTCTTGATTTCTAGCATAGTGCTTAGAACATAGTAGAGACTGAATACATTTCAATGGAATGAATGAACGAGTGAGTCGAGCTGATTGATTTGCTTTACAACCACCAACTATATCCTGATAGACCCACAGACTATGTTTTAGTATGAAAATGAAAAGGCTGAGAGTTTATCATTAAATAGAGGGCAGGATGCTCCCTTTGGAAACAGTGTAGGAAACCTCAGAATGACTGTCTCAGACTGAAGCCTGTAAGAGGTGGTGGAGATGTCAGACTGGGTTACAAGGAAACCCTTTTAAAAATAGAACTATTTACTCAATTTTATTCATTCATTCATTTATTTTAATTTGGCCAGAGAGAGAGAGGGAAAGTAAGAAAGCAAGCCACCAGGTCCGCGACTTGAACCATGGTCGGCCATGTGGGAGTGTCCAGCGTCTTAACCCCACCAGGTCACCTGCTGGTCCCAAGGGGACCCTTTTTTACTGTGGATCTGTGTTATCCCTGTGTAGTTTTCTGTCAATACCGGTCTCAGGCATTGCAATGAAATTAGTTTTCTGAGGTTAATCCTGTGAGATCCCAGTCAGAGACAGCAGTTCCATGTCTCTGCTCTCCCCCTGACCAACAGCAGGTGGCAGACTGCAGTGATGAGCCAAGAGCTGAGCCGACTCTCGATCTCCTCCCTGCCGTGAGCCAGCATCACTGGGCTCTGGGTCCTCCTTGCCCGGTGCCCTTTCTTCTCACCTCTCTTCTAACCATAAGGTATTTCCGTGCCAAGTTTCCCACAAAATCTAAAAGTAAGATTTGTATCTTGAAGTCATTGCTAAGATAATACCATCATCTTCAAAGTTAACATGCCACCCTCTGTTTGTTTTCAAGTTATCTTGGCTTGGTCGTTGAAGAAAAGACTGGCTTTTTTTTTTTTTTTTTCTTGTAATACTGTGGAGCAAATATATTTAGGAAACAAGTCAGTTGATATTGTTCCCAAAGAGGATCTTTTCTCATTTTATGGAGGGATTTTTATTATAGGGCACGTGTACTCACCAGAGAGACAGAGAGGGAGAGACAGAAAGTGATAAGTCACCCCTCCAGGGGGATGGCCAAGTCACAATCCCTTCTCCTCCATTCTCCTCTCATGATTTTGGGTGCATGCACACATATCTGGCATGAGTTTTAAGCTGCTGGGTCTGGGACTTGAACTGTGGTTAACTATGTAATGTAAGTATTATGCCATATGCTGATACCCCAAACAGCCTCTTGCCAGAGACAATAATAATTTTTTAATCCCTTGGAACTATAAATAGGAAAATGATTTTAGGCAGATTGTAAACACTAGACCGACTATGTAATGCAGGCAGTTAGCACAATCTTCCTTTGACTGGAAAATGTTGTGAGTTTACTAGAATTAGTAAAAGACAAAAATTAAGTAATTCCCTAAGGCTTCTTTTTCAGATTTTAGTCACATTTTAGGGAACAAGATCTGCATAAAAAGGAGTAAAGTATTCTGTAATATTCAAAAGTAAGACTATAACGGATCAAAAAGTTTAAAGCAAATTATAATGTTAACTTCTTAAGGCATTTTATCATTTCATTGCTGATAGTTCGCTTACATTATGAACAAATAGAGATAAGAAAGGACTTAGAAAAGGAAGATTTGGGTTTAGGAAAATAAGGAGGATTTATGAGATGTAAGTGGGATGAAGTGAGGGCCAGGAAACCTTGGGGGGAAAAGGCAAATTGTTATCATAGTAATAAAAATGGTGTAATGATTACATCGCTGGGCTCCCACATGGCCAACTACAGTTCAAATCCTGGACCCGGAGGCTTCAAACTCACACCAGATGCGTGTGTGCCTGCCCAAAATCTCAAGAGGAGATTGGAAGTGAAGGGATTGCAACATGGCGATCCACCCTGGGGGGTGATTTCTTGTTTTCTGTCTCTCTGTAATGCTGTAGAGCAAAAATATCTCTAAAAAAAAGTGATAGCACAGCAGTTAAACATTGTGCAGAAGGAACAAGATTCCAACATGGCCAACTATGGTTCAAATCCTGGCCCCAGTGGCCTGAAAAGCATGTCAGGCACATGTGTATGCAAGCCTTCCCCAAATCCTGATGGGACGGAGGAAAAAGAATTGTGAAGTGACCATGTCCATTGGGGTGTGCTTTCTCTCTTTGTCTCTCTCTTCCTCCTTCTGTCTAGCAAGTACACACGTCCTGTGGTAATAAAAAAAATAGTGGAAATAAAATAGCTTAGATTATGCCATGCCTTTAAAAAGAAGGCACCCAGAGGAAACATAAATTTTGTGTTTTAGGTTATACCATGGGAATCTTTTTTTATTTTTGATTCCTTTATTAATGATTTATGTAGAGTGACAGGGAGAGAGAGAGAGGCACATCTGCAAGGTCTGGCCATGCTGAGATACCCTTCCTCTAATCCTCATGTGCTAGTGATCGTGGGCACCTGCATACGTGCCTCAGGCCAACTGGACTGGGAATTGGAATGGTGGTTACCACATGGGACCCAGGTTCCCTTGAGCAGCATGTCCCCATTGTGTTATAGAGACGGCCTTATACCGAGGAAATCTTAGTGTATAGGCACTTCCTTTCACTCTTCCAGTTGACTGAGAGAGGGCATGAGAACAGTGGAAGGGTGCAGAGCATACAGGGGCAGGGAAGCCCCATGTAGGGAAGAGGGGATTGGAAAGATTACACAAAATAGGAATGTGACTAAAGCAGTGTGATGGTTGGAGCTTTTGTCCTTTAAAGATACTAATAACTAATCTTTCCTGGGTGATTTTTAAGTACTGGGCTTGGAACTTTTCATAATTATCATTTCCTTTAATTCTTCGAATAATTCTGTGGTGATGGTTTCTTTTTTTTTTTTTTTTTTTTCTTTTTTTGGAGAGGTTTTTGCTATAGGGCGCGTGCGCTCGCCAGACAGACAGAGAGAGACAGAGAGATAGAAAGCAGGAAATCACCCCCCAGGGGGGATGGCCACGCCGCAATCCCTTCTCCTCCATTCTCCTCTCGGGATCTTGGGCACGCACGCACACGTGCCCGGCGTGAGTTTAAGCCGCCGGGTCCGGGACTCGAACCGCAGTTGACTACGTGGGAGTCCAGCGACATAGCCATTACACTAACTGCTGGTCCCTGTGGTGATGGTTTCTAATATTCCCACTCTGTCTGATAGAGGAGGAAACCAAGGGTAAGAGAGCTTCAGTAATGGCCTCACAGTCACAGAGTAAGTGGCAGAACCTTGTGATGCGATGATTTATGTGCATCACCATTATATCCTCTGTGACTTGGGGTCATTTCTATGATTGGGCACTTGTAAGGTGACTGAGAAAAAAATGTAAATATGTTACATGTACAGATACAGGGTTTCTATGTGTTATTGTTCCATCTGCCTGCAATTAACCAATTAAGATGTGCTTGAGTAGTGCTGAGGATTAAATGTGCCAACCCTGGGGACCAGCAGATGGAGCAAGAATTACATTGTTGGACTCCCATGTAGTCAACCCTGGTTTGAGTCCCAGACATGATGACTTGAAACTCACTTTGGACAACTCACTCCGGACGTGTGTGTGTGTGTGTGTGTGTGTGTGTGTACCCAAGATCCCGAGAGGAGAATGGAGGAGAAGGGATTGTGGCGTGGCCATCCCCCCGGGGGGTGATTTCTTGCTTTCTGTCTCTCTGTCTCTCTCTGTCTGTCTGGCGAGCGCACACGCCCTAAAAGCAAAAACCTCTCCCCTCCCCCCCAAAAAAAACTACACAAACTTCATTTTCTCCAGGAGTCTATTGGAAAGAAAAAGGAAATCTACGGATCTAGGTGAAATGCAGGCACAGACTCCCTTAACTCATGTAAATGGCTGCCACAGTTGCAAGGGAGCAGGGATGGCAGTGAGGAGTGGATGCACGTGAATATGGCCACAAACAGGAAAAAAGACATGGCATTAATGAAGTTTTCAGTATGTTTTCATTTGCTGATTATGACCCTGTGGACGGCATGTATAATGAAAACAATTAATATAGATTGCTTATAACTCCTACAAAAGTTTCTTTTTTCTTTTTTTTTAAGTTGCCAGAGGGTGCCTCTGCTTGCAAGCAAGAGAGAGAAAGAGACAGAAAGCACTCTCCATGGGGCATAATCCCTTCTCTACCCTGTCAGGATTTGGGTACAAACACACATGTGTCCAACATATTTTTCAAGCTTCCAAGGCTGGGATTTGAGCTGTGGTCTTCCATGTGGAATCAGACTCTCTTAACTGGTAGAGGATGGAGTTGGTCCCAAAAGTCTTTTACTTGAAATATGTCTATTTAGAGGAAAAAATTTATTTTCTATATTTAACATGATTTTTGTCTTAATCCAGTGTTTCATTTTAAATTAGAAATAATATTAGGTTGTCGGAAAAGTTGTGCTGCATTTTTGCATAGAAGAGCAGAAAAATACTCATGACTTTCCCTACAACCTAATAGATCAAATTTATGTAAATAAATGGATTTAGTTTCCAAACATGTAGCATTTTAGGTAAAATGTCTAGGAAATATTAATGAAAATAAAATATAGTACAGAAAACTTACTGAACAGTTGATTCATTATATTTTTGTAGTTGAATTAGGTTTTATAGATACACTCTCAGAGCTGCAATTGTTGAGAACTTACTGTCTTTAGTCTCTTTTCTAAATGTTTTGCATGCCTTAATTGAAAATCTCAATAAATGAAGCTGGTGTTACCGTCTTTATTTTACATGCAGAAATTTGGGCTGAGAGATGTTAAGTGACCTGTCTTTGATTTCCCAGTTGGATACTGGCTTCAAGTCAGGATTCAAACTCAGGTTTATTGAAACTGAAGTCTGTAAGTTTAATCATTTAAACGGTAAAATAGCGAGAATCTATTGCAGACTCTTCCCTGGTATGTCTGAAATAGGTGTAATGCTATATAAGGAGCCTCCTATTGTGTGTGTGTGTGTGTGTGTGTGTGTGTGTATGTGTGTTTTATGGAAATGGGTGACTACTTACTCGGTTACTCATTTTTATTGCTAATGACCAACTTTGTTTGAAGGAAACTAGATGAGAAAGTTGAGATGAAGTGCTCTGGATGATGCCAGGAAACCTGGGATAATTTTGTTGATGGGAAATTTAGGAGTGTATATTAAAAGACTTAAATATGTTCTAATCAAATTTGGCCCAGCAATTCCTCATCAAAGGACTTAAAAGGAAATAACTGGACAAATACTCCAGGTTATATGAACTAGGTCAGTAAGGACAGGAGGAATTCTGCAAGAATGGGCTAGTACTGATAAGTATGTTAAAACAAGGTCTTGAAGAGGCTCTTGAACAATGCTTTTCTTAAAATTAAGCCAACGTTAATGTCCATATCAAAGGAGAGAATAATGTGGGCTGATCCTTCTTCCCCATTTACCTTCTTGGACCTGCCACAATCCAAAGATGTTTATAACGGTGTTATTTATCCTAGAGAAAAAGTCCTTAGGATACCACCTAAAATATTGACTATTAGGGAAGTGGCAAATTATGAACTGTCTATATAGTCAAATACTATGCTGTTAGAATCATAATGGAAGGTCAGTCATAAGGTTTAGTGGTTAAGGGAACTGGATCCTATATGGGCAACCAAAGTTTAATCCCAGCCCTGGCACCTTGAAAAACATACTGAGTGCCTATGTGCATGCCTCAAATCCTACCAGGAAGGAGAAAGGATTGAGGTGTGACCATGCCCCATTAGGAAGTGCTTTCTCCTTTTCTTTTTGTCATCTGTCTCTCTGTGGTGACATCCACCCTCTGGCAATTAAAAAACAATCATGGGGGGACCAGCAGTTAGCGTAATGGCTATGTTGCCGGACTCCCACATAGTCAACCACAGGTTCGCATCCTGGACCCTGTGGCTTAAAACTCACACTGGGCACGTGAGCGTGCATGCCCAAGATCCCGAGAGGAGAATGGAGGAGAAGGGATAGCGGTGTGGCCATCCCCTCTGGGGGGTGATGTCTCCTTTTCCTCTCTCTGTCTCTGTCTGTCTGGCGAGCGCACGCATCCTAGAGCAAAAACCTCTCCCCCAAAAAAAAATCACGATGGAAAGATATCCATAATATCTCATTAAATAAACAAGCACATTGTAACAATGTGGATAAGAGAACCCCATTCTGTTTAGAAAACAAATACCTATTTAGGATGAGAGGTCTTGGTGACAAAGGACTGAAAAATCACCGTGGGTAATGTATATATATTATTAAGTATTATTTTGAACCTAAATAAGAGAAACATCAAATATCCTTTGGATGTCTATTTATTACATAGAATCCTGAATTTTTAAATAGCTATCTATCTTATAAAAGAATCTATTATTTCATTTGAATCTGGCAAAGAGAAAGAAGTTTTTCCTAATCTTTTAATAACGGTTTCCAAAAACATGTATTTTCTTACATCTTAATGCATAATTGAAGATTTACACTCCTCTCTAACTGCCTACTCTTTGAATAAATGTAAGTCTGCCAGGTCCCTGCCTGGGTTCTAAAGTAGAATATGCAAACTGGCTACCAGCCAGCCAAATCTAGTCTTCAAATAGACTTTGTTTGGCCTTTACTGTTTAAAAAAAAAAATTGCATTATATGTCAACATTTAAAAACTAGGAGATTTCATTTTAAATCCAGACTTTTACTATCATTTGAAAAAAAAAATCAGAACGTCTGGCAGCCCTGTTTCCCATGATTTATCACATCCACAGAGTATGAACAGCTCCTGATCCTTTCAGTCCTCTGTTTGCCACAGTCCCTAGTACTCCCTATTGCTCTTTCACTCATGTATGTTACCTGCCTAAATCGTGTAGGTATTTGATTTTGTAATTCATGTGTATAAGACCCTGAAAGACTCCAAAATGTTCATCTGTGTATCATTTAGAAAAAAAATTGCTGCATTTACTTAGATAGATTCCTGACATTTTTCTTGATGGCCCGAGAATGAGTTAAATCGATCAGTCAATCAATGAAAACATTAATATTCCTACTCTGGTAGGTTCTGAAGACACTAAGAATTATAAGACATGGTTTGTACCCTTGAGAGGCTTATTCTCCATTTGTGCAGAATGAGTTTCAAAAACAGTAGGCGGTAAAGTGGTACCAAATGCTAAGTGCTTAGAGAACGTGCTAGGGGGACTGGCAGTAAGTGCTATAGGTATTTCTGTGGGGGTAGGTAGGATGTGGGTCCTAATCCCAGAGGATGAGTTTAGTTGGAGAAAGTGCTGGGGAAGGAAGATTTAGACTGTATCTGAGAGTTGGCAGGATCTGGCAGTTCATGGACTTCATTGTGCACATGAATTATATAGAAGAAACTTCAATTTCCAAGCTCTACCCAGAGATTCTCTTTCAACAGGGCTGATGTGGGACCAAGAGTATCCATTTTTAATATACATTCCATATAATTTTTTAAAGTATTTTTAAACATTTATTTATTTATCCGTCAGGATTTTCAAGCCACCTAGTCTGGGACTTGAAATGCTGTTAGCGATGTGGGAATCAGTGCCTTACCCACATGCCACCTATTGGTCCCACCTTCCATATAATTGTAATGTGATTCTTCTAGGTGTGAACCACACTGTGAATAAAGGGGAGAAGATGGTCTCAGCAGGGTGTAGTACATAGAGGGAAGAGTGTGGTGGGAAGTGTAGAGGCTACAGAAATTGAACAGAATTTCATATGTGGGAGTCCTGGGAGATAATTAAGGGAGAAATATTGGGAAGAAAAGGATATCCTGGAAATGCCTTTTTCTTTTCTCAGCAAAGATGACAGATACTGGGCCAGCAGATGGCATAGTGATTACATTGCTGGACTCCCATGTAGTGGACCATGGTTCAAGTCCTGGACCTGGTGGCATAAAGTTCACACCAGGCGTGTGGGCATGAGTGCCCAAAATCCTGAGAGGAGAATGGAGGAGAAGGGATCTCAGTGTGACCATCCTGTCTGAGGGGTGGTTTCTTGCTTTCTCTCTCTCTGATGAGCACACGTGCCCTATAGCAAAAAATCTCTCTAAATAAAAAAGATGACAGACACTTGTTACAAAGATGGGGAAATTTAGCAGCAGCAGCAGCAGCCAGTTATTGTCCAAAGAGTGTTCTCTGCTTAATTTCTTCATCTTTTAATGGAATAAAATAGTCATATATGAAACAATCAATTCTGGGCTTACTTAAAGAAAATGCAGATAGTTAATTAATGTGCAATTGATTCTGATCCTGCTAGTTCTGAGGCTTAATCAATTAAATTGGATTAGCAGTTTAGCAATCTGCTACTTCACTCAGAATTAGACACTATTTTTAGTCAAAAACAAAATTGATGCTCTGATTCACAACACCTTTCAGTGGTGCGAGCACTGAACTGGAGCTCAGGGGTTTTGACCCAACATCTCACGTAGTGACTGGCTTATAGTTGGTTGGCAACTTGGTAGATATTTGCTAAATGTCTGTAGCTGAAATTTGCTTCATGTAGTTTTTCATTTTGGAAAAAAAATAGAGTTTAATTAGATAAGTGGTTTTATGTACTATCAAATTCCTTGAAGATTTTTAAGTGTTACTTCCAGAAATAGGAGAGAGCCCGAGAAATTAGGAGCGTTGCCACCTCTATCTCAAACATCATCTTTCATTCTCTTTATATATATATATATATATATATATATATATATATATATATATGCACACACATATATGTGAGAGAGAGAGAGTGCTCATCAGAGAGAGACAGAGAACTCCTGGAGTGATGACCACACTGCAGTCCCTGGAGTGATGACCACACTGCAGTCCCTTCTCCTTCATTCTCCTCTCCAGATATTTTTGGACATGCACGCACACACATCTGGCATGTTTTACAAGATGCTAGGTCTAGGACTTGAGCCGTGCAGTTGGCCGGCTCAAGTGGGATCCAGTTGCCTTAACCACTGTACCACCTAGCTGGCTCATCTATATATGTATTTTTAAGTTTATTTATTTTCTCTGAGAGAAAAGAGATAGAGGGAGAGTGGTTGACCAGGTGAGCACCATCTCCCTTAACCACTCAGCCATGGGATTGGCCTGGCCTGACATTTTGTTTCTTAATGTGAATTTTTTGGCATATGATCTTGTTTCAAACAAACAAATAAGCAAATATTTTTCATTTCAAATAAAATAACAATACCAAAAATGACAAGTTTGAAAATTTCTAAAATATTGAAGCAATGATTGAGTCAATTCTACATATTTTTACAAGCCACTGGGCACAGCATTAAAATGTCATTTTATGACTCATTGAGCATCAATGAATTCCAGCATACCTCTGATCTACTTCATTTCTTGAGAATTCGTTGAGCTTGAAGGAGATCCTTCTGGTCACTGTACTTGCCAACACTAAACAATCTTAAGGGTGAAACATAAATAACTTGGTAGGTGGATAATCGAGTAGAGAAAGTAGGGAGAAGGGGAGGAGGTGGCAATGAGACATTGTCAACAAAGATAGTAGGATTAGAAACTCAGACTGTATTTGAGGAAATATATAAATATTTAATAAATAGCATGGAGGGACTATTGGCTGCATGCATGGATAATGTAATGGCAGAAAAGAATGAAGAAGTTTGGGGTGTTGGTAGGTCCTAGGTGTCTCAAGTGAAGATCCCAGTGTTTTTAATCTGTGGGCAAGCAGAAACATTATCTGTTTGTGTTTGTTTGTTTGTCTGTTTTGTAGAAGAATAATTAGTACCAGTCTTTGCTATAGAAGAATTAGGATATGAGAGCGAAGGGTTGATGATAGGTAAAAACTGGAAGTCAACTAATAGCAATAAACCATTTTTTTAAAAAAAATGCTTATATGAAGGGTGGAAATGGGAAATATCTATAGAGGTAGGTTTGAGGGTAATATGAAGAGAAAGATGAGCAAAAATGACTCCAAGATTCCTGGACTGTGTTGCTGAGAAATTAGTGATCCATTCAAAATAAAATTAATAGTGGGGCTAGCATGTGGCATGGTGATTAGGGTGCTGAACTCTCACAAGGCTGACCATAGTTCTAGTCCCAGACCTGATGGCTTGACAAGCATGCTGGGTGCTCGTGTGTGTGTGCCCAAAATTCCGAGAGGAGACTGGAGGAGAAGGGATTGCAGTAAGGTAATCCTACTTGTGGGGGAGGTGATTTCTCACTTTCCCTTTCTCTGTCTCTCTCCTCTCTTCAACAAGTGTACATGCCCTATAGCAAAAATATAAGCAATAAATAAATAAATAATAAAAGTAATAATTATTGATTACTTACCTGTGTGGGGCATAACTCATTTAATGCTCACATTACCGCATGGAGTGGGTATTATCGAAACAAATGAGAAGACTAAGGCACTGGGGTTAAATAAGTTGCCAGTGGTCATTGAGGCAACAAGAAGGCCAGGGGTCAGATGCAGGCACAGAGAGGCTGCTGCCGCTGCATCCGTCCTCTGTTCTGCTTGAAGAATGATCGGCCTTTACCTTGGCGTGTGCCTGCCCTTCATAGTTCCTCTCCTTCCCACCATGAGAAAACATCCCAACAGTTTTGAGCACGTTTGAAACGCTGCCAGCCTCTGGTTTAGAGATAAGCAGATCTTTGTTACTGCTTTGGCATTCATGAGACAGAAACAACATTCGTAAGAAATTTCAGTGAACTGGTAGTTGATTATGAAATGTTTAATAAATTTGTTGAATGGGCACATGTACTGTTGCTATATGGGATTGTATCCAGAATAAGAGATCATGTGTGAAACATACAAAATACTTAAGGGTTATGTTTTTTTTTATAATGGATTGGGTAAGAAATGTTAATAGGCAAATCATACCCAATACATAAATATTTACAGTATTGAATTTCCAGAGAAGCATTCTATGTAGAAGGCACAATAATACTGAATTTATCCTTTTAAATCACAGTTTTATTAGTAGAACAGGGAATACAAAGTTAGCAGCAGCTTTCTGGACATTTGTTTGCATACAATTGAAGAATGGTTAAACATCTTTGAATGACAGAGACCAGCACATATTCTATTGTTAATGTGTGTATATATATATAGCCTCAAAGAAAGTTTTGGGACTTTTTATTTTTTTGAGAGGTTTTTGCTATAGGGTGCGCGCGCTCGCCAGAAAGACAGAGACAGAGAGCCAAAAAGCGAGAAATCACCCCCCAGGGGGGATGGCCACACCACAATCCCTTCTCCATTCTTCTCTCGGGATCTTGGGCACACACACACACGTGCCCGGTGTGCGTTTAAGCCCCTGGGTCTGAGACTCGAACCGCGGTCGGCTACATGGGAGTTCAGCGACATAGCCATTACGCTAACTGCTGGTCCCAGTTTGGGGACATTTTAAAGGGTTTAATAATTAAATATCTATAATGAGAACAATTTTTCTCTGAAGTAATTATTAGACATTTTTTATCATAAAATTGCTTATGCATGCAAAGTTAGAAAACAGCTGAAATGTAAATTTGGTCTTCCAAGAGGTTAGTTAAATGACTGGAAAAGCAAATACATGTGAGCTTCATTACTGGGAAGGAGCAGAGCTGCTTTTTGATTTAGCGGTTCCTTGTTTAGCTGGACGCCATGCTTGCTCAAAATTCACTTGTGGGAAGTTGCCAATTCCTAGTTGAAGTAATCAAGTGACTGGGGTACTGAGATAAAGAGATGGGCATCTGAAGAATGTTGATGGAGGGTTGAGAGTTTAACTGATGCACTGGTTAGAAAGTAATTGGGTCCTTGAGCAGGGCAGCGAAATTAAATATGTCAAGGGGGCATAGTTAGATGGGTGGCTGCATGGTGTAATTACGTTCATAAGAGGGGGGCCATAATTAGATGTGAGGCAGGGGGGTTATTTAGATGCCTAAGTTGAGGGTATAATTAACAAGTGGGCAAGAAATTATATGATGTGGGTGGGTGAAACATAACTATATGTGAGTGTCCATGAGGATATGTGGGTAAGGGAAATGAATGGGTCGGAGTGCAATTAGATATGTGAGTTGATGCTCTAGGAAGGAAAAAAAAGCATGATTTTTTTATTTTTTATTTTTTTTTTTTATCAAGAAGGGCAGACATGTGTTTTGACATAGAGACTAATAACAGGTGACATATTGTGAGAACCTTTCGGGCCACTCTGAAAGCCTGCAAAGCAAAATCCCTGCTTTTCCAATTCGATTTGAGACCCATATCTAAGACTGACTTTGATTCTTCTTTACAATAGCACTTGGTGTTCTAAATACTGAATGGATGGATAATTTTTCTAGCTTTAAAAGACAACTACATGACAAAGATTTGCCTAACCTATCAAAGAGAAGAGTATGAGGGGAAGAGTAGGGCCTATACACAAATAACAACAAAAAACACCACCACCACACCACCATCAACAAAAACTCAAAACCAGAAAAATTTATTCTTGTACTTTCGAAAGTGAAAATAAACAGCCACTCTGTTTTAGATAAAAGAGTTTCACATAAAGTTACATGTGCAGCAAAATCAACAGAACTGAGCTAAGGAAGCCCAATTATTTTCAAGTTCGAAAGAAATTTTTGTTCAGAGATAACCATGGCATCCTTCTAATATAGAAGTAACAGAGTAAGTGTAGAATACAGGTAGAACAGGAACTATGGAGCAGTAGAAGGAAACTAGAGGAAGAAAAGTCAGGAGGAAGGTAGTTGGAACATTATGTGGTGCATCTGAGAAACTTAAATTGAAGCAGCGAAATATGACACAGGTTATAATAATAGTTTTATATATCCTAATTAAATTTAAAACTTGGAGTCTTTTGTTGACATCCTCAATAGAAAGAGAGCATTTGAAATATTTGTTGCTTAGATAATTCTTGAAATTAAAGGTATCTAATTGGCCAGTAGTCTGCTTAATCTGATTCAATTAATTACGTAATTCTCAGAACTTCCTGAGCCTCAGAGCTCCTCAAGTCTCCTCGGGGTTTAGATCAGTGTTTTCTTTTTTCTTTTCTTTTTTTTTTTTTAAGAATGATTTTTAATTTATTTTATTTATTATTATTATTAGTTTTAAAATTTTCTATAGGGCATATGTGCCCACCAGAGAGAGATATAGAGAGTGAGAAAGAAGGAAAGTGAGAAAGCAAGCTGCTAGGTCCAGGACTTGAATCAGGGTTGGCCCTGTGGGAGTCCAGCGACTTAACCACCATGCCATCTGATGGCGCCAGATCAATTTTGACAGATCTTTATTATTGATATTCTAATGGGTTGCTTTTGAGATTCCAAACTTTTTTTGATTCCTAATGCTCCCAAGACACCTGGATTTAGGGTTATTTATTTATATAACTTGGCTATAAGGACATTCAGTTTGCTCCTAATCTCTGGTCCTGCCCTTTAGAGGTTCTATAAAAGATATTTTATTCTTAGATTTGATTGCCACATCAATGCATAATGCTGATTTTTAAAATTGTAGATACCCCTCAAAGGCCACCTTTCCCTCAGACTGTTATGACTTAATTTGTAATTAAAAGTGCTTTTAATAAAACATTGTGTGTTCCTGGGAATACTGTTATTACAGCCTTGTTTAACCCATTTTTTTTACCTCCCAAGTGGTTTACATTCTCCTTTTTCTCCATATGTTTCCTACTCTGCTCTTTCCCTCTAGGGCTAGCTCAAATTTTAAAGCAATTGATGACTTATGATTCGTTGCTTAAAGAGGCAGTGTAGCTATCATTTAAGACATCTAGTTGTGTCTATGGGATGAAGAGGAGTAGGCACAGGTCTGCTTGTGTCAGAGGCTGAGATCACACGCTAGCCTGGCTTTGCTATTTGGGGTGGAGACTGGGGTGGGAGTGGAGTCCCAGCCCCCTGTCTCCTTGTCACCGTGTGCGGATTGCACGTGGAGAAGAGGGAGAAGGGGAGGCATATGGCTTTAGACAGGACTCTGATAAATAATGGTTCTTTCATTTAATTAGAAAAACCATTCTGGAATACACAGACACTATTTATATAAGGCATGAAAAACAGAGTTTAAACCCTTCAGATTTTATTAGCACATCCTTCCAGAAGTCACATCGTCAGCCAGGAATATTTTCATGGTTGGCATTTGTAGTCTGTTTCTGAAAAAGTCTTCTAGCCTGTAACAAATCTTTTCACTCTCATTCATAGCATAAAATCTCAAAGATTCTAATTTTGGTTTGTCTCCTTTTAAACCTTTCTAAGATTATCTAATAGATGAGAAATGTCTGCTTATGTCTCATAACTCAGATCTCAGCTGAAATATCATTTCATCAGAGAGATTTTCCTCAACCTTCCAGCCCTTTTAACTTTCCTATCCCATTTGTTAAATTCCATTTTTCCTGTTATAGTGTACACTCCATGAGTGGGGTACTTTCTGTTTTGTCCAGCATCACATGCCTAGCTTCCCTAGTAGAGCTCCTGGCTCATAATAGGTGCCCAACAAGTAGTTGTTGATTGAAAAGGAAACTTAGTATTGGGATTATTTAAGAAAAGGCTCTGTGGGGCCAACAGGTGGCCTGGTGGTTAAAGTGTTGGACTCCCACATGGTCAACTGTGATTTGAATCTCAGAGCCAGTGGCTTGAAACTCATGTGGGGTGTATGTGCACGTGCCCAAGATCCGGGAGGAGATTGGAGGAGAAGGGATTGCGTCGTGGCTATTCCCACTGGGGATGAGTTCTCACTGTGTCTTTCTCTAAAGGGTGAGTGCACGCACCCTAAGGCAAAAATCTCTAGAAAAGAAGAGTCTCTGTGATGCTTAGTGTGGAAGGATAAAGGATATCTCAGAATTGAGAATCTGAATGGCCCTATTAATCAATTCCTCTTTAGAGAGTGATGGGGCTTTAGGTTTGGAAATTTATGTATTCATTACAACATAAGGAAAGCCACTTTAGGACAAGGTGCTGCTGAGAACTGATTAGAAGCTGGATGAGGCAGTAGTGGTGTTGTGCTGAGGGGAAGAGAGACGGATTTGTAAACCCCGAGCGAGCTTCTGCCTGCCCGAGGCAGCTGCTGTGTGGAGATCCCTCCGGGTGAAGCCACCACCACCATGTCTGACCAGAAGGCAAAACCCTCAACTGAGGACTTGGGGGATAAGAAGGAAGGAGAATACATTAAACTCAAAGTCCTTGGACAGGATAGCAGTGAGATTGACTTCAAAGTGAAAATGACAACACACCTCAAGAAACTCAAAGAATCACACTGTCAAAGACAGGGAGTTCCAATGAGTTCACTCAGGTTTCTCTTTGAAGGTCAGAGAATTGCTGATAATCATACTCCAAAAGAACTGGGAATGGAAGAGGAAGATGTGATTGAAGTTTATTAGGAACAAATGGGGGGGTGTCATTCAACGGTTTAGATTTTCTTTTTATTATTTTTTCTTTTCCCTCAATTCTTTTTTATTTTTAAAAATAGTTCTTTTGTAATGTGCTGTTCAAAATGGAGTTGAAAACTGGCTCCCCATCTCTTTAAAACATCCGGGAATTTGAATCCTAGTGTTCATTATTATGGTCTGTTTCATTGTGCAATGCCTCAGCTCCCTTCATAGTGCCCTCTCCTTTATAAAAGTTACACGTGTGCACAGAGAGGACACCTGTTTCAGGACTCTGCATTTTCAGGCTTGTGGTGGTAGCTAAAATCAGCCAGTGCGAGTGTTCATAGTGACTTTCGAACTGGCCTTGAAGTTTCAGCATGTGATTGCTTCGCTCCTGGACTATGACTTTCAGTAGGAGATGGAAGTTTTTCAGAGCACTGAACTGTGGAAAAATGACCTTTCCTTAACTTGAAGTTATTTTTAAAATGAGGGTCTGGACCAAAAGAAGAGGAATATTAGATCGGTGTCAAGATGACAGATATGGTGAGAGTTCACTAACTCCAAAGATGGCTTCACTGAAGAGAACGCATTTTAAGATTTAAAACAATCTTGTCAGAAGATCCCAGAAAAGTTCTAATTTCCAATAGCAGTTAATAAAGTTATTCATGCAGAAGTGTATACAACAGAACACTGTTCTTTTTTATTTTATTTGTACTTTTTGGCCTGGGATATGGATTTTAAATGGACATTGTCTATACCAGCTTCATTAAAATAAACAATATTTGTAAAAATCGTAAAAAAAAAAAGAAGCTGGATAAAATACTGCTGATTACCTTAGTAATTTATTGAACAGATTGAGCATCTGATGTGTGCCTAGTTTGTATATAGAAACTATGACACCTGCAGTGTCATAGCTGTACATTTTTAAGCTCACTGGTTGATAGAAGCAGTAGACTTAGCCTCAAAAAGACAATGAGAAAACACATATTTCATTCAAAATTTACATAAATATTTGAGCTTGAAAGTACCTCACACAAAATTAGGCTACCTATTATAGTGGTCTAGCAATATAATTTCTCTGTAGGGAACTTAATTTTGTTAGTGTGTAATAATGTACTAACATCATATATTTATATAGAACTTCAGGGTTTCCTGGTGATGTTAAGTACCTTGCCTTATTTTAATTCTCACAATAATCTGAGAGATAGATGAGAGAGTTACTATTAATGCCTAATTTCCAATGGGGCCTTGTGAGGTTGAGGACCCTAGAAAATCAGAATATAAATCCAGATGGTTAATAAAATACAGTCATTAGAAAGATGGTCATTAACAAAAGGAAGAGTTATAGGTGAGTAATTTGAACAAAGACCCGTAGGATCACTTAGTGAGTAGAAAAAAATATGAGCACATCACTAGAGTTATAATCTGTGTAATCTATTCTTTCATTTCGAGTAGTATTTTTTAAGGCTAGCAGGAGTATTATAGTATACTATGTTCTCAGATCCAGAATATATTTTTTTGAATGGATTCAAAGAGATACATTTGAAAAGATAGCATGTGGGCTGGCCCATGGCCTGGTGGTTAAGGGAGCCAGATTCCCACATGACTGATACTATGGTGTGGATCTTGGACCTGGTAGCTTGAGAAAATACTCCAGGCACATGTGCATTCATGCTCAAAATCCTGACAGGATACAAGAATGCAGGAGAAGGGATGGCAGCATGGCCATACTTTCTTTGGGGGGTACTTTCTCTTCCTCCACCTCTTTTTCTTGTTCTAGGGAATGAATGTGTCTCCTGGCAAAAATTTAAAAAGAAAAAAGGCAGTGTGCAATGCCTTAATAGAATATTTCTTGTCAACATCATACTGTTCATGTGGCAATGGATGACCAAAATGTCTTCCTATGGAGTAACCCGAAAAGGAGAATACCTTACTGTATATCCCTCTGGAAAGCACTGACTACTGCCAAATTGAATGTGTTGTGTCTAAAATAGAATAATGAAAGCATTATCTCACTTAGCTAAACAAAAATCCAGAGCATTTTCACAGCTAAGTTTTTCCTCTCTGTAAAGCTTTGGTGTGTTATTATTGTTTGCTGATACATTATCAATGCCTGGAAATCTACACACAGGCACTTAACATATTTATTTAAACAAAATGAAATTGCTTGTATAAAGGCTGGCAGTTAACAGACTGAAGAAAGAGAAGCACATATTATCAGGGGAAAAAAAGGTTTATTTTTCCCATCCTTGACTTTTTGTTCAAGAGTTTGTGTTTGGTACACAGTTAACAGCACATGGATAAAATAAATGTTCTACTAATAAAATTCTTCTTCTTTTTTTTAATTAAGAGAGATTTTTCTCATGGGGTGCATGCACTTGCCAGAGAGACAGAAAGCAAAAAATCACCCCCTCCCCACCAAAGGGGATGACCATGCTGCAATCCCTTCTCCATTCTCCTCTTGGGATTTTGGGCATGCACATACATGCATCTGACGTGAATTTCAAGTCTCTGGGTCTGGTACTCGAACCACTGTTAGGTATATGGGAGTCCAGTGATATAACCATTATGCTATCTGCATATCCTAAAGTCTCCATTGTTAATACAGAGTTAGATAAAACTAATTAACAAGATCCATAAGATCTAGGCATTTCATGGCTTGAACAAGTTAATAAACTCTTCTCGGAGGAAAGGAATGAAAAAGGGAGGGAGGTGAGTGGACCACCGTGCCAATGGTTTGCTGAGATGCTTTATACCCATCATCTCACAGAATCTCATAGACTCCTGTGCAATGTTAGCCTCCTTCAAAGAGTGGAAGCAGGGTGCAGAGAAGTTTGACAGCCTGTACACAATCCCATAATCCTAGGTTGGGAGTTAGGAGGTAGTGTTTGTACTCAGGACTGTCGTTGCTGCTACTTCTCAGACCTGCTTGTTCTGGGCCCAGACCTTGCCTAAAAACCTAAAATTGTCAGCTCAGAGACTCAAGATTCTTTCTCTCTCTCTGTCAGCCGGATGGTCACACTACAATCCCTTCTTCCATTATACTAACTGCTGGTCCCTCAAGATCTTCTCTTTAGCAATAGTTTAGGGGGCTTACATTGACTTTTTATTTTAGATTTTTTTTTTTTTTTTTTTTTTTTTTTTTTTTTTTTTTTTTTGCTATAGGGCACATAGGCTTGACAGAGAGACAGAGAGAGATGGAGAGAGGGGAAGTGAGAAATCACCAACCAGGAGAGATGGCCACATACAGTCTATTCTCCAGTCTCCTCTCCGGATTTTGGGCACACATGAACATGCTCCTGGAGTGAATTTAAAGCTGAGGGTCTGGGACTTGAAAGGCAGTCAGCCATGAGGGAGTCCAGCACCTTAACCACTTTTCCCCTGTTGGCCTATACATTGGCTTTTTTTTTTTTTTTTTTGGAGAGGTTTTTTGCTATAGGGCGCCTGCGCTCGCCAGACAGACAGAGAGACAGAGAGACAGAAAGGGAGACATCACCCCCCAGAGGGGATGGTCACGCCACAATCCCTTCTCCTCCATTCTCCTCTCGGGATCTTGGGCACGCACACACACGTGCCCGGCGTGAGTTTTAAGCCACCGGGTCCGGGACACGAACCGCGGTCGACTACGTGGGAGTCCAGCAACATAGCCATTACGCTAACTGCTGGTTCCCTACATTGGCTTTTATAAAGCAAACTATTAGTTGAGGATGAGGGAACTCACACTTTTCAGATAAACTGTATCTAAATAGATATACGTGCAAACATACACATATAACTCAATGAACTCAGATCAAGTTTTGTCCTTACCACTGAACCAAATCTGTCTATGTCAAAGTTGCCAGTGACTGCCATGCCAAGTCCAGTGACAATTTTGTTACCTTATTTAATCTACTAACAGCATTTGATGCATTTTTCTCCCTTCTTTTTCAGACACTTTTTTAAAAAAATTAAACTTGGGCTTTAGAACTCTTCTGTTTTTTGTCCATCCTCATTCACCAGCTAGTCTCCTGACTTTAAATACCTGTGTTGCTCACTCCCAACTTTATTTTTTTAACAAAAAATATTTTAAAAAAAGGTTTTAGTCAGGGTTTGTTGTGTCATGATCCTCTGTCTTAGTCTTGTAAGTAGCCGGAACTGTAGGACTGGCCACCAGGCTTAGCTATTTGGAATGGTCTGAGAATTAAACCCAGCCCCACCTTGTGGCCTGCCTGCCACCCAACAGTGCCCAGCAAATACTACTGTGGCTGCACCATGCCCAGCCTTCTATCTCCGGGGAAACCAGTTGCTCAATGCTTACTCACGGATTCAGCTGTGTAACTAACATTGCCACTTGAATGTCTAATGGGACTGCACCCTTGGCATGTTTACAACTGAGCTCCAGGTTATTCCCCCAAACCGGGTGTTCCTGTAATTTTCCAGAACTCAGTGGATAGCAAGTCCACCTTTACAGTTGTTCAAGCCAAAACTCTTAGCATTCTGCTCTTTTCTCTTAGCTCGATTCCATTCTTTTCTCTTACCCTATTTCCATTGCATCAGCAAATTTGGTCAGCTCTTCCTTCAGAAAATCTCCAGAATCTGGTTTCTTCTACCCACCCTCTACTTTCACCCTGGCCCAAGTCACCAATCTAGCCTGGATTGCTACAGGAGATGTAACAGTCTTTCTGCCTATGACATCCTACAGCCTGTCTATACAGCAAAATAGTGATTGCTTCAAAACATGTCATAATATCACTTCTTTCCCCACTCGACATTGACTTGATTCTCATCTTGCGTAAAACCCAATGTCTTTATAATATCCTGCAAGGCCCTACTAAATTGCTCCCCAGCCTCCCCACTAGCTAACTCTCTGGTCTCCTTTCTACTTCTCCCTCCCTTGCTTACTCACCTCGTACACAATGGGGCCTTTATGCTTTCTTCCCATCTGGGAATTCATCCCCCACAAGTCTTTGCACCAATGTTTCCTACGCATGTCTGTAGGACTCAGCTCCTTCAGGGGTCTGTTACACACCTCCTTGGAATCCTTCCCAATTTACCCCATTTAAATTGCAATTCTTCTTCAAAATTAACTCCTGATCCTCATGCGAATGCTTTCTTTCTCATCACAGCTCCTGTCAGCACCTGACAAACTGTTCGCTTCACTCATTTATCTTTATTTATTATCAGTTTCCTCCACAAGAATATGAGCAGACTTAGAGATGTTTGTGGAAAAATGGAAATAAAGTATGAGTTTATTTGGGCACAAAAACATTTTGACATTCAGGCATAGTTTTTTCATAATACACATTTTTAATGATTTTTCAGAAGACTCCATATCGAGGTTCCATGGGAACAGGGATTCTCACTTGTGTCCCTGTCATCCAGGACAGTGTCTGACACCTAGCACGCATTTAGTTAATATCTGTGGAATAAACTAACAGCTAATGAACATAAATACTTAAATCTTCATCTAGAAAGTTATAGATCTGCCTGATTTTTTTCACTGTTGAGTCCGTGTCCTCCTCTCAGTCATGACTTACAAAACTGCCTGGACATGCTGGAGTGCTGTTCATTGCCTTTCTCTTCCTGTCTCCCTTCTGGATATCTTGCTCTGGAGTGTCTTGGACTTGTTCCTGTCGTAGTAATGTAGGAATTATTGACTCTCTGTTAGAAGACTCTTTGACATTACATTATAAGTACTATATCTTTATTAACACTACTTTTATACCTCCAGCTGTTCCTTTTTCTTTTCTTTTCTTTTTTTTGGGAGAGGTTTTCGCTATAGGGCGCGTGCGCTTGCAGGACAGGCAGAGAGAGACAGAGAGACAGAAAGCGAGAAATCACCCCCGGGGGGGATGGTCACGCCGCAATCCCTTCTCCTCCAGTCTCCTCTCAGGATCTTGGGCATGCACACACACGCGCCCAGCATGAGTTTTAAGCCACCTGATCCAGGATGCGAACAGCGGTCGACTATGTGGGAGTCCAGCAACATAGCCATTACGCTAACTGCTGGTCCCGGCCTCTAGCTGTTCCTTTACAAACTAGAAATCAAGGGAATGAAATTCTCTTCTAGTGCTACATTAAGAACCTACTTCAGCTCCAAATGAACATAGACACTCTTAGAATTTTTTTCCCCTGTTTAATTGCTTCATGACTATGTAAGACTTTGATAGGATATATTCATGGATTTATTCCATTTATTCTTTTGGTATAATCTATCTAATTTGCTTGAGATTTATCCAGAATGTTCTACTTAATATCAATATAGTTATTTCTTGCTCTAGTTATGTGTTAGATCTTCCCCCAAAGAACTCCAGCAGAAGCCTTGATTTGGCACACAGGAAATTCTGTACCTAGCAGTCTTGCTGACCCAGCTACAAGAGGCTCGATGACGCATTTCACTTTCAGGGGCCAATGCAGGGTTTCTATATCCCCTGGCACTATAAATAGCACATCAGGGAATGCTCAGGTCCGCTGAAAATTTTCTTTGCAATGCAGCTCAGTATTTGCAGAAAGAAAGTCATAGGCTAACTGATTTGACACAGTCACTTGTTCCTTGTGTCTCCTCAGTTCTAGACAGAACCACCCAGAGTGTTCTTCTGCTCATGTACATAGCATTTGTTCTCAGCAGATACCTCCATTCCTGTGTTTATACTGCCTTCCTCTGACTCACAAAATCCAATGTACTCTTTAAGATGCATCTCAAGTGAGAAAGCTTTCCATAAGTCGGCCTAGTAGAAGTGCCTTCACAGTCCTGTGTGGGGTTGCCCATGCATTTGTGCAGCTCTCTCCTGTAGTGCTCTCAGCACTACATTTGTGTTTATTCCCCAGACTGTATGTCCATGCTATTTTCACCTGTCTCTCCTCACATCCCACTTTGCGAGTCCTGGGGCCTCTGACATCGCTCTCCTTGCATCTTTCCCCAACGCTGTAGGAAACGCTCAGATACTTGTTGAATGAGTGGCCAATTGTGTAAATGAGTACATTTATAATCAAGTGGGGGACTACAATTCATTGGAGTTTGTTCCCAGCTGAATGTCTCTGAAAATAATCCTCCTATGTTGGATTTGTGTTTTTTTGTTTTCCCTAGCAAATACCGTCTACTATGTGTACAGGCCAGTGGGAGAGAAAAAAGTGGTCATATTTAAATAACACTTCAGGGACTATTTTTGTTTGTGTGTTTATTTATTTATTTTAATTTCCAAGGAACAGACTAGTTTGCTCTTTATAAACTTCTTGGCATCTTTCTTTCCACTTGCTCTTTTTTCCTCGGCCCAGTCTTTATTCAAATTCCTCCCAAGGGTCTGCTGTAAACAATGATTTTGTGAGAGGTTGTGTGTTCTTTGCAGTGAAAACCCGCCTTGTTTTCTGTTGCTAGGCAACCCCATTCCAGCTGCCATTGAAGAAATGCGTGGTGGTGGGAAATGGTGGGATTCTGAAGAAGAGTGGCTGTGGCCGTCAAATAGATGAAGCAAATTTTGTCATGCGGTAAGAGAGAGCACCCACAGTGCGGCCTTTGCCTGCCTTCTCTCCTTTTCCCCACCCCTCCCATCAGCCCCGGGGCCATTTGGAACTAGTCACTTGTGATTAATCAGTCCTAACACACTCTTTAGCTTCCCTTCCAGCTCATAGACAAATAAGTTTAGGAAAGGGATAAGGGGAGTGAGAGAACAGGCCCTGAGAAAGGACAAGGCCAAGAAGGGCTCAGAGGAAGTAGCGATACCCACTCTGCTGTGAGTCAAGGCTGCAGAGAAAGCGTGGATCTTATTTTAGATTACATAGTCAGGTGATCGCAACTTTATAAATCACTCCTTCATTAAGGCTACTTCTCGATGAGTAGACATTTTAATGTATTCATTTCATTTTCCATCTCTTTCTAGTGGTTCACAAAAGCATTTGTAAGCAGCAAGCAGCATTTAAAGAGGGGTTTGATCCCTTTGTGAGTAGGAAAACTGGAAAAGCAGGGCGGAGGATGAAGGGAGTAACTCAAACGAAAGCAGTTTGGTCATGGAACTGAGAAAAATGATGATGGGTCCATGAGTTGACCCCCCCCCCCCCCCCCCGGGAAACAGGGGTCCCTGAAGGTACAGGAATTGGTGAGACACACCTAGCCAAGGGAATGGCCCTCAAATTGTCCTAGCACTAGCCCAAGCTGAGCCTCCAGGTGTAGAAGCTAAGTCAGTGAGTGATTAGATCCACACAGGTTTGGGATCTTGTAGGTGAGAAGGAAGAACACAGAGAGTGAGGGTTCCGGCTAGAGAGAGGGAAGCAAGGTGACTGAAGTCGGGGCTGAACCAGATGTGGGTTCTGAGATGTGTGAGGGAGGAAAGGAGGGGCCCAGGAGGAAGGAGGTCCTTCTGAGCCAGTGGGGCTGGTGGAAATGGGGTACTAAGGAGCTAATGTCAGAGTGTAAGAGCAGACTGGGGATGACCTGGCTATGATCAGATGCACTGTGGAAAAGCAGACTCTTGTTACGGAGGAACTGAAGGAACGATGAGGCCAGACTCTGGAGAGTCTTTCAGGCAGACCCCAAAGTCTCACTGATGTGAGGATGACGATGAGCCAGGCACCAGGAAGCTCAGTGACTAGGAAGGCCCAAGTCAATAGCACACAGAGGGCAGAAAGCTGAGCAAGGGAGGGAGGATTCTGTGTTTTGTTCAGTTATAAGGAAAAATATGTAACATTATAGGAGTAGCAAGAGCTAGCTTAGAGATGGGGCCAGCAGGTGGTGTGGTGAAGGTGCTAGACTCTCACATGGCTGACCACAGTTTGAGTCCTAGACCTGGAGACTTATTTTTTCACTTTGCCTCTCCGTCTCTCTCTAGTCAAATTAAAAATATAATAATGATGATGAAAATGAAATTTAAAAATACTTTATTTTAACAAAAAGGTAGTTCAAAGAACATAAATATCTCCCGAGCTCTGTGCTAAGAGTAACGGTTAGACAACTTGAAAGAGTTTCAGGGGAAAACATGTGCTTGGAGGAGGGCCAAGTTGCTGGCAGAGGAGGGGAGTTAGGCTCCTTGAAGCACATTTTATCTCACTTGGTGAAGCCTGCAGCAGAATGGGGAGATTATTCTTTATCATTACCTACCTCTCCATTGCATTTTTTTTTTGAGATATTTTTGGTGTTGGGTGCATGCACTTGCTGGAGAGACAGAGAGGGACAGAAAACAAGAAATCGCACCCCGGGGAGGTGGGGGATGGCCATGCCACAATCCCCTCTCCTCTATTCTCCTCTCAGGGTTTTGGGCACACACACACACACACACACACACACACATACACATGCCCAGTGTGAATTTCAAGCCTCTGGGTTTGGGACTCAAACCACGGTTGGCCATGTAGGAGTCCAGTGATGTAAAGATTACACTACCTTCTGGTCCCCTCTTTTGCATTTAAAAAAAAAGAATTATTTAATTTAATTAAATTGATTTAACATTATTATTTTTAGTTTGATGAGGGAGAGGCAGAAAAGGAGATAGAGAGAGTAAGAAAGTGAGGAAACCAAATCTCCAGGTCTGGGACTTGAACCATGGTTGGCCATGTGGGAGTCCAGAATCCTTAACTGCCATGCCACCTGCCAGCCCCATCTCTACTGCATTTTTTAAACACATACCCCCCCACACACTCGTGCACACAATTGGAAAATGGGAAAAAAAATATTTTTCCTCCTTTTTGTTTAATTGCCGGCGGGTGGGAGCATTCACCAGAGAGAGACAAACAGGCAGAGAAAGAGAAAGACTGAGAAAGAGAAAGAGGGAGAAAGCAGTCCCCAGTGGGGCATGGTCACTACACACTCTGTTCTCCTTCAGTTATCCATCCTGCTGGAACTTAAGGCACACATACACACGTTCCTAATGTGTCTTACAAGTTGCCAGAACTCAGAGCCAAACCATGGTTAGCCATGTAGGAGCCAGCTTTCGTGACATCTAAGCTATGGGACTTGTTAAAAAAAAAAAAAAAAAACTATAATAAAAATAATCTAATAGAGTTTTATTGAGCAAATGTTAACATGATTTAAATTGGGCAGTTGTTTTGGACTTTTGGACAATTTTGGCCAGCCTCCTGGTCAACTCTGTATATAAGTTGGCACAAAAGGAAATTGACATGTGCAGTGAAAGGGCAAGTGTCCTACAAAGATGGAAGTGAGGGAGCGAGAGAGAGACATCATTGGTTACATTCTGAAGTTCGTCTGTATTAACAGGATTTAAAAGGAGGGATGCCTGTGATTGAAGCCTAGGTGCTGTGATTGGTTGTAACATGGCGACCAGCTCAGACAAACAGCCTAACATGTTCGATTTTGACCCATCTGTAGGCCTGGAAGTGTGGGAGTACAGCGGCTGTTTTAGGCCAAAATAGTTCAATAGGCTGATCCTCTTAATTCAAGTCAATACAACACCTGTTTGGTGAACAGTAAACTGGGCCTTTAGCTGGGGTGGAAATGGTGTTGAACAATTCTGTCAGGGCCTTGTGTCCTGGAGATGTGCTTGCTAGGACAGCGGGAATCCCGAGGCAGACAGTAGGGGGAGCTGGAGCTTCTGGGTGAAAAGTGCTGTCTGGGTTGACTCTCTTCATTTCACTCCGGGCAGAACAGCCTTTTCCAAAGCTTGACTGTGGGAAGGACACTAAGTATTTCCACAAGGCTGTAAGCAATAGGGAGAATGGCTTGAGAAGTGGCTGGAGAGGTATTTAATTTTTAAGGAGAGAATAAAATCACCTAGACAGCATGGATAGAGGAGAACGGCTGAGGCTCTGGGCCAGCTTTGGGCTCCCTGAATATTGTGGCATTGGATGAGACTGAGGAACCACCCAAGAACACAGAGAGGCGGGAGGACAAGCTCTTGCTGTTGATGAGATTTGTGATCTATAGTACATTTTACCTTTCTTGGACTCAGCGTTCTAATTCATATGAGGAAGAATAGACAGTTCCTCATGTCTTCCTACTGTGGCAACGCTCATTCTGTCGATGACTGTACTGTATCCTTGCAATGCAGTTTATGTACTTCACTTTGAATTTTTAAATTGCCCTGGAGTATAACTTTACTGGCTTTTTCCAAAAACTATGTAAGGAAGAAGGAATAGGTAATATTAAACTCACAGATTCAGTGAAGTTAAGTGAGTTCAAGTGGTCTTAATACAATGTGGAAGAAGGCAGCATAATAAGTGTTCTTTTATATTATTCCTGAGTGTGTATCTGTGGGAATCATTGCATTTAGGGAGATGGATATTTTAAACTTAGCCTAGAGAAGGTTCGATTTATGCACTCTTGGGCATTATCTAGTATGGTCACATTTATCACCAATAAACAAAAATAAGTAAGCCTTGTATAGAATCTGATGTTGATATATTCAAGTTCAGAATTCACAAATGCCTGTGATTACACTGCTTTGCAGAATATTAAACATAATATTCATATACTATGAGAGAGGGGCACCAGCAGATGTTGTAGTGGTTAGGGCACTGGACTCCCATGTGGCCAACCACAGTTTGAGTCCCAGACCTAATGGTGGGAAACTCACACCAGTGTATGTGTGTGCATGCCCAGAATCCCAAGAGGAGAATAAGAAAGGATTGCAGTGTGGCCCATTTCTCCTGGAAGATGATTTCTCACTTTCTCTCTCTTCACCTTTCTCTGTTTCTCAGTGTATGGGGGCACATGTTCCCTATAGCAACAAGCAGACTAACAAACAATTCTCAAAAAAAGTAAAAAAGAATAGAAGGGAGATAAGGTTTGCAAATTCAGAGAAGGGAGTGTTGTAACTGGAGTGTGTGTGTCTGTGCCTCTGGTTTAGTTTGAAGAATGGTGCCATTTGCATAGCACATTTGAATTTTAAAATCCCTTATTTATGGTTTATAATATGGGAATAAAAAATGTTGATCAATTGTTTTAAAATTATTATTTGACCCATTCATCATAGATCTATTTAAAATGGTTTCCTAATAAACATTGCAGGTGCACCCTTAGAAAATTGTGACAAAATATATTCAAAATTAAATTTGGAGTGCATAAATGTGGATTAGTAAAAACACATGTTATATCTGGTCCTAAACCACAAAGTCTCTAGACAGATACAGTGGGAGAGGAGATTCCAGAGCAGCCTTCCTTGTACCTGTGTACAGTAATGGGCCACATTACAGTTCAAAATGTCTTCTAGGACTTGGAGGTAACAATTCTGTAATTTTCTTTGCTTAGACGTTTTTAAACACTTCTAATTTTCTATGCTAGCCATCAGATTCCTGTGTCTCAAAGTAAACATGTATTCAGTAACCAAAAACAACTCTTTTAAAATTAATTTTGTTGAATTTAATTTATCTGGAAAATCCTCAGGGACCAGCAGTTGGAGTAATGGTTACACTGCTGGACTCCCACATGGTCGACTGTGGTTCAAGGCCCAAATCCAGTGACTTCAAACTCATGCCGGGTGGATGTGCCTGTGCGCCCAAAATCCTGATAAGAGAATGAAGGAGAGGGAATTGCGGCGTGGCCTTGCCTCCTGGGGCCGGGGGCGTGATTTCTCGCTTTCTGTCTCTGTCTCTCCAGTGAGCACATGTGCCCTCTAGCAAAAGTCTCTCTCTCTAAAAAAATGGGAAGATCTGCAAAACAGAAATAACAATAACCATGTTTTGGAGAGGAACTGGGTAACTCAGGGACACAGTGAGAACAACATTTCAGTGCCTTTTGAATTACACTCGACTGCATGATTTATATACTTAAATATATTTTTTTTGGAGAGGTTTTTTTGCTATAGGGCGCGTGCACTCGCCAGACAGACAGAGAGAGACATAGAGACGGAAAGCGAGAAATCACCCCCCAGGGGGGATGGTCACACCTCAATCCCTTCTCCTCCATTCTCCTCTCGGGATCTTGGGCATGCACACACACGCGCCCGGCGTGAGTTTTAAGCCACCAGGTCCAGGACGCGAACCGCGGTCGACTACGTGGGAATCCAGCGACATAGCCATTACGCTAACTGCTGGTTCCCCTTAAATATATTTTTAAAATACAATTTAAAAAGCCATTTTATAGTTTTTGTATTTAAAATTTCCTATCCACTAAGCCCATTCCCCAAAGCACCCTCATTCCTCAATTTAAAGAACATTCATTTCTCATCAGTTCTGTGATCAGACCTATTTGAGGATCGTTGAGTACAGCCACTAAGACACTTCAGCCATTAATATCTGGTAATTGCATCAACAAATGATAATTCAAAGTTTGAACACTTTTATATAATTATGCCTTATTAGAAACAACTTCACTGCATGAAATGTGCCTTTTATGTAAATCTGTGTAATTGTCAATTTAGGAGTAGGGGAGGTAAAACTGTAATGTTCTTTTTCTGAGAAAAGAGTTATATGGAAGTGTCACAGATATTTGTAGTTAAAAAGAAAGTTTACCCAGAAAACCTTAAGAGCCTTTTGATATTTACATCAAAATGTATTGTTATTATCTTCCAGAGATGCATTTATAAAATATTGTCTTTGTCATTGAAGTATTTTTCTCAGTTGTAGGATATAATCAATATCTGCAAGTTTTCTGGCGTATGAGCTATGGAACACATAGAAAAGCAAAGTGTTTACTTTTGGAAACCAATTAGTTTCATTTCATAACAACAAACCAGGTTGATAGCATTCCCTTGCAATAGTTAGAGTTTATCATTTTAGTAAAATATGATTGATTCTTAAATATTACCAAGGGCAATCCAGATCAAAGCTTCTTTAAGATTGTCCATGTTTTATCTTGAAAGTCATTTTCATCTTTACACAGATCAGTTAAATTATAAGACTACAACCTGTACCACTCAGATGAGCCTGACTTTTTTTTCCTTTTTTTTTTGGAGAGGTTTTTGCTACAGGGCGCATGTGCTCACCAGAAAGACAGAGAGAGACAGAGAGACAGAATGTGAGAAATCACTCCCCCCTTGGACGGGATGGCCATGCCACAATCCCTTCTCCATTCTCCTCTTGGAACCTTGGGCACGCATGCACGTGTGCCCAGCGTGAATTTAAACCACCAGGTCCAGGACTTGAACTGCAGTCGACTACGTGGGAATCCAGCGATGTAGCCATTATGCCAACTGCTGGCCCCATATGAGCCTGACTGTTAATGCGTAAGCTCTCTTCCTCATGAACACACTCAGGGAACCACATGGGATAGGATGTGACCACTAGACTTAGCTACCTCAAGAAAGAGCTTGGTGACTTGGGCTCTCCCCTGAATTCCCTATGGTGCCCACTGTGTTTGCTCTCACTGGACATTCAGCCTCAGCCACTGACTAGTTAATTGATCTTCGGGTAACTGCCAGGAGAACTAGTGTCTCATTACCAAAGAGCAGATGAAAGGAATATTCTAAATGAAATGAGACAATTTTCTGCCTAGGATGCCCTGATGTCCTAGAAGTCACAGGGTAAATACAAGACAGTAACAGGGAGCTAGAACTGAACAGTTCCATCTCCTGGAGAAATCTAGTAGTTGGGCAACTGGCAGAGACCTCAATATTTGAATGATATCTTTACTTACAAATAAAAAATGTTTTTGTTTGCTGAAGTCATTTAAATTAGATACGTCCTGATGTGATTAAGAGTTGAGTTATATGGGTAGAGAGGAGAAATCAGGATACAGTAATAAAAGTAAACCTAATGAAGACTGTAGGCTTATTTGGGAAGCTTATTGATAATAATGCATAAATTATATTTCTGTGACATTACTGATTGGTGATACTTTTGAACTGCTATCACTTGTCAGTTATCAAGATAGGGAATTTTTTAAAACATTTATTGGGTCCAGCAGTTAGCGTAATGGCTATGTCGCTGGACTCCCATGTAGTTGACCACGGTTCGCATCCTGGACCCAGTGGCTCAAACTCATGCCGGGCGCGTGTGCGTGCGTGCCCAAGATCCCGAGAGGAGAATGGAGGAGAAGGAATTGCGGTGTGGCCATCCCCCCTGGGGGGTGATTTCTCGCTTTCTGTCTTTCTGTCTCTTTGTCTGGCGAGCGCATGTGCCCTATAGCAAAAACCTCTTCAAAAACAAAACAAAACAAAACATTTATTTATTTGTTTGCTATGACTTTCAAGCTGTTGGGCTCAAGACTTGAACTATGATCAGCCATGTGGGAATCCAGTGCCTCAACCACCATGCCACCTACTGACCCCAAGACAGGGATTTTTTTTTTTTTAAAGAGATTTTTGCTATAGGGTGCATGTGTTCACTCAAGAGACAGAGAGACAGAAGGCGAGAAATCATCCCCCAGTGAGGATGGCCACACTGTAATCCTCCATTCTCCTCTTGAGATTTTGGGCACGCATGCACATGTGCCCGGTGTGTTTTAAACTGCTGGGTCTGGGACTCAAACTGCGGTCAACTACATGTCCAATGACATGACCATTATGCCATCTGCTGGTCCTGATAGGGAATTTTTATACTTGACATCTTTTGGTCCTTACTTGACCAAAAGAGGCAAAGTCATCTTCCTCATTTTATGTAAGGAATAAACTGAGGTCAGGCAAATAAATTAGCTTGATTAATGTTCATAGACAGAAAGCCAAGGGGCATGAATTTGCAAGGGGCTATTTTCCTTTGTAAACATTGTAAGGCATCGCAGCCGAAGACAGCAACCCAGGCAGAGGTGGTGTGAAGAGAGGGTGTGGGGTGGCTATTTCCATAACCAGTAAAACATCGCTTGTGTTCTTTTCCTTGGCTGAACTGAGATGGTGCAGAATTATTGTCCTTGTGAGTGGTAAATCATTATGTATTCACCAGTAGCAGCCTATGCCGTAGCCACATATACAAGTCATACATACATTGATTTAGGTGAATAATATATTGCCCTAAATATACTTGTTATAGTTTGAAGTTTGAGGAAATATAGAAAAACACAAACAAGTATCAGGTTGGGAAAGTCCTGACACATTTTTTGCATAGAAAAACATAGACAAATACGGCGTGACGTTCCCAATAACCTAACAGAATTCCTCCTAGTCTGTAAGGTTTATGGACATCCAGAAAACACTGTCGATCCTGTTTCCTAATGTGCTGCACCTGCTGAGCTCTAGTTTCCAGCACCGAACTCCCTGTCCTACCTCCTCAAAAATATCTTAAGGGACCAGCAGTTGGTGTAATGGCTATGTCGCTGGACTCCCATGTAGTCAACTGCAGTTCGAGTCCCGGACCTGGTGGCTTAAACTCACGCCGGGCGCGTGTGCGTGCATGCCCAAGATCCCGAGAGGAGAATGGAGGAGAAGGGATTGCGGCGTGGCCATCCCCCCTGGGGGGTGATTTCTCGCTTTCTGTCTCTCTCTATCTCTCTCTCTTTCTGGCGAGCGCATGCCCCCTATAGCAGAAAGAAAGAAAAGAAAAAAAAAAAAAAACTCTCAAAAAAAGAAAAAGAAAAAAATATTTTGAATGGAATAAACACATTCTCATGACTGCCACTTTCTTTTCAGAGAACATTTACCTCTCTACCTGACATTTCTTTCCCCTGAAACAGGAGTAGTTTTTATGACAGCATTTTGAAGATACTGATGGTTAATTAGTCATCTAATGTCTATTAAAAGGGTGAAGGAGTAAAAATAGCTATTTGTGAATTGAGCTGGAATTAATAAAGTTCCTAATTGTGTCACTTGACTTAAAAGCATGCAAATCATTCTAAAATGTTTGTTCTCATTTCTCTAGATGCAATCTTCCTCCCCTGTCAAGTGAATATACTAAAGATGTTGGATCCAAAAGTCATTTGGTGACAGCTAATCCCAGCATCATTCGGCAAAGGTAAGGGTTTATGACTTCTTTCTGTGAGGAATTTAAGAGGTAGGCTTTTGAACTCTTCAGTATCTGAAAGGCAGCAAGTGTAATTCAGTTGGAGAAACAAAGAAGAAAACCATCTGGACAGGCAGGAAGGATGAAGAAGGGAACTGTAAATAAACTAGACAGGATTATGGGAATCTACACAGCATTTCATGCTTCCTCTGGGATTGTTTCTTGCCTTTAGAGATGGTAGAAATAACACCAGGATCAATTGTTTTGCTCAACAAAGTGGCGCGATATCCTGCTTACTCATTGCTATTACTTTCCAATTTATTGGCTTCAGCCCCAGCTTATTGATTGGAAACTGTGTATTGAATTAATATCAAAGGTAAAAACAAATGACCAGCCTGCTACTTCAGCATGTATTAAAATAACAACATTGTCAGAAAGTACACAAATGAATGATGAGAGTGCATGCTGCTACATTACGTTATGGGACATTCAATCAGATTTGGAGAGCAGATGAAAAATTCTTGTGTTTTTTGTTTGTTTTGTTTTGTCTTTTGAGAGGTTTTTGTTATAGGGCGTGTGCTCTTGCCAGAAAGACGGAGAGAGACAGAGAGACAGAAAGCGAGAAATCACTCCCCTGGGGGGGATGGCCACGCCGCAATCCCTTCTCCTCCATTCTCCTCTCGGGATCTCGAGCATGCACGCACATGTGCCCAGCGTGTGTTTAAGCTACCGAGTCCAGGACTTGAACCACGGTCAACTATATGGTAGTCCAGCAACATAACCATTACGCCAACTGCTGGTCTGGAAAAATTCTTGTTCTTTTTTTTTTGGAGAGGTTTTCGCTGTAGGGCGCGTGCACTCGCCAGACAGAGAGAGACAGAGAGATAGAAAGCGAGAAATCACCCCCCAGGGGGGATGGTCACGCCGCAATCCCTTCTCCTCCATTCTCCTCTCGGGATCTTGGGCACGCACGCACACGCACTTGGCGTGAGTTTTAAGCCACCGGATCCGGGACGTGAACCGCGGTCAACTACGTAGGAGTCCAGCAACATAGCCATTACGCTAACTGCTGGTTCCCCGAAAAACTCTTGTTCTAATATCAGTTCCAGAAATCTTGGCAGCTGAACTTCTGGGGGAGAGGTCTCTGTTTTAGGAAGTTCATCAGTTAGCTATCAGCTCTCCAAGGACCGCTCAATGTAGAGATGAGTCTGTCTCTGAGGAAGAAGGAGTGAAACACTGCCCTAGATGTTCCTGTGGACATAACGATTAAGAGCGAATGTTCAGATATTCTGGACCTAGGCACTTGTCACCTCAGGAAGTCCTATGTGAATAGCACACATGTGTCATTTTATACACAACGTGACATGACTTGTTTTGATTTATAAATCAGTATTCCCATAATCAATGTTTATTTTGAGAGATACTGTAAAATTACCCTCTCAAAATGTACAACTTACCCTCTCTTCCATAGTGGATAAGAGTCCCTGCTTTCTCATATCAAAAATAACACTATATACTGTTAATCTTTTATTTAATTATTTTTAGAGTTTTTTGCCATAGGGTGTGTATGCTCACTAGAGAGCAAGAGACAGAGACAGTGAGAGTGAAAGTAAGAAATCACCTCCCAAGGGGGATGGCCACACTGCTATCCCCTCTCTTCCATTTTTTCTCCTGGGATCTTGGGTACGTAAGCATATGTGCCTGGTGTGATTTTCAAGCCACTGGGTTTGGGACTTGAATCATGGTTGGCTATGTAGGAGTTCAGCGATGTAACCACTACACCATCTGCTGGCCCCCATCTTTTATGTTTTTAATCAATGTGTTGAGTGAAAAATGATGGATTGTCTTTACATAATTTGCATTTTTCCTGACCACAACAAGAGTGAAGGGGACATCGACTATTAATGTTCTATGAATTGCTTGTTTATATTGAATATTTTTTGTTAATGCTTGCTCCCTTTTTTTTTTTTTCTTTTTTTACAATCACCGCTGCTTAATTCTTTATCTTTTTTTTTTTTAAAATTATTTATTTTATTTATTCATTTATTTATTTCTTAATTTGACTAGAGAGAGACAGAGGGTGAGAGTGAGAAAGAGAGGAAGTGAGAAAGCAAGCCACCAGATTCAGGACTTGAACCCTGGTCAGCCATGTGGGAGTGTCCAGCGCCTCAACCACCACGCCACCTGCTGGTCCCCAATGCTTGCTCCCTTTTTTAAAAAATGTTTTCCTATTCATTCATAGGAACTGTTTATGTTATGCATATGGTCTTTGCTATATATACAGCATATTTTTTTTCTACTCTGTCACATACATTTTAACTTATTCCTAGTGAAGTCTAAAATTGTTTATGCAATAAAATTTCTTAGTCTTTTCCATTCTGACCTTTTTGTAAAAAAAAAAAAAATCTTCCTTTGGACAATCTTCCTTACCCTCTTCTTCCACAATGGAAAAGTGTGTTAACCTATATTTTTCTGGTGCATTTATATTTTCTTTTATTTTTGTGTATTTATTTAATCTGTGATGAAGTTTTTAAGTTGAAAGAGAATTTTGTAACAATAATTTTATTGTTCTTTGACAAATACATATGCACACTAGAAGAAATTAAACAAAAGAGAAAAGTACAAAGAAGATAACCAAAAATTTATAGAAATATTCTTTGATTATTTAAAAAATTAAAAATTTGTAAATACTTATAGAGTCACAGGAAACTGCAACAAGACAATATAAAACAAAACAAAACAAATACACAGGAAAGTCTCAGTTCTATTTTCCCCAGTGATAATGTCTTTTTAAAACCATAGTCGAGTGCTTTGACTTTTATTTTGAGTTGGAAATAAAATAAGTTTTAAGGAGGCTTACTTTTGTGTGAGTGTGTGTGGAAGGAAATTAAGCATTCAGCATATTACATCCAAGTTTAGAAGACTCTGTTTTTTTTCCTGAATATGTGGAATTGGGGATTAAGATTTATTTTTTAGTGTGAAAAAGAACATTTAAAGGAAGATGAATTAGAGAGAGGGAAGAATGGAAAGGGAGGGAGAGAGCGAGAGAGCTAGATATTGTGCTTTGGAGGGAAAAAATATATAACTACAAATGTAGGAAGGAAAGGACCAAAAATTAAATATTAAAAAAGGAAAGTAATCCTTTTAGTTAAGACTTAAGTTTAACATGAAGAAAAAAGATATAAGGGCAAACCAGAATCATTGTTAGAACTGGTCGACATTTAGGCAATATTTCTATGTGCCAGGTTCTGTGTTCTTTGTATGCCTTGCCTTATTTAATCCTCAGGACAATGCTAGTAGATAGGGAATATTTTAATTTATTTACTTTACAGGAAAATGAAGTTGAGACATGGAAGTTAGGAACCTGCTCATATACATAGCTACTAGTAATCAATCCAGCCATCACCCAGGCCTCTCTTATTCCAAACCCATGCTCTTTTTTTTTTCTATTCATAATTGAGAGCATGCACATGATGCACAAAGACGAGAGAGAGAGAGAGAGAGAGAGAGAGAGAGAGAGAGAGAGAGAGAGAGGAGGGAGAGAAAGAAGTACCTTCCACAGGGCTCAGTCATGCCATGATCCCCTTTATCCAGTCCTCCAGCCCACCAAGATCCTGAGCACACTTGCATGCACCCAGAATGTTTTCCAGTTAAGGGGGATGGGGACTTGAACCAGGGTTGGTGGCATGCAGCTCCCCACAGAGGCTTGGTCAAAGTCTGTCTTTTTAACTGGTTACCATCACACTGTCCCATCTTCCCAGGTGACCTATCTATTACCCAAGTAGACAATAGAACTTTTACAATTGATAAGTCATTTTGGAAAAGAGAAAAGTTTCTTCATTAAGAAATATATATGTATATATTTTTCATATATTCATTGTAACACTATTCTGGATACAAAATCAATATGTATATAGCAGTTCCATTTTATTAAATTAGAAAAAAATTTCAGTTACAAGAGCATCAAATGTTATGGTAGACCTAACAAACAAAAAGTAAGTCTTCTAAGAAAAAATTGTTAAATGGTATTGAGAGACATTTCAGACAAACTGAATTAAATGTACAGATATACCATGTCCATAATTGAAAGACTTAGTATTGTAAAGGCCTCAGGTCTATTCTAGTCTACCCAGATTGATCTAGAGACTTGTTGAAATTCCAATAAAGATCCTAGCAGTGTGCATGTGTGTGAATGAGTGTATGTAAAACTTGATATATAGATTCTAAAAGTTATGTAGAAATGCAAAAAGCCAAGAATAGCAAAGAAGCTCAGGAAGAAAAATGGTTGAAAGGATTGTCCCCATCAAATTCTTTTTTAAGAGAATTTTTTGCTATAGGGCACATGTACTCAATGGAGAGACAGAGAGAGACAGACAGAAAGTGGGAAATCACCCCCTTCTCCTCCAGTTTCCTCTCAGGATTTTGGGCACACATGCACACATGCCTGGCATAAGTTCTAAATCGCTAAGTTGGGGACTTGAACTGTGGTTGACTGTGTGGGAGTCCAGTGACATAACTACTATGCCATCTACTGGTCCTCCCATCAGTTTTTTTTTTTTTTAGAGGTTTTTATTTTGCTATAGGGTGCATGCGCTTGCCAGAAAGACAGAGAGAGACAGAGAGACAAAAAGCAAGAAATCACCCCCCAGGGGGGATGTCCATGCTGCAATCCCTTCTCCTCCATTCTCCTCTTGGGATTTTGGGCACGCACATACATGTGCCTGATGTGAGTTTAAGCCACTGGATCTGGGACTCAAACTGCAGTCAACTACAACATAGCCTTTATGCCAGCTGCTGTTCCCCCCCCGCCCCCTCAGCTTTTAAGACTTACATAAAGTTACCATAATTACAGTGGGGCTTTGATGCAGGGATGAATCAGTTGACTAGTGAGACCATATGAGACCTTCCCAAATAGTTAAACATATACAGTCATGCATCACACAATGACATTTCAGTTAATGACTGACTGCATGCACTAATGGTCCCATAAGATTGTAATAGACCAAATCATATAGCCTAGGTGTGTTGGAGGCTGGGTTTGTGTAAGTACACTCTGTGATGTTCACACTGTGATGAAATTGACCAGTGACACGTTTCTCAGAATATATCACAGTTCTTAAATAATACGTGATTATACATCGATTGTGTACATGTATATATATATACACACACACACACGACTATATGTACATATGCACATATTCACACACAAGTGCACACATATGACAGATGTATGACAGACGTAATATTGTAAGTCAACAAGGCAAAGACAACTTTCAAAAATGGTGTTAGGAAAATAAGGTATCTGTATGCAAAAAAAAAGTTAAATGAGACCTCTACTTATAATGTACACCAAAACTCATTTTCAGATGTTTAAGATCTAAATTTTAAAAGCAGAACAAGAAAGGCTATAGATCTTGTGATTTCTTAAATAAGAACCAAACAGCACCAATTATAAGGAAAAAGATTGGTAAGCTTGGCTTTATTAAAATTAGGAATTTTATTCATAAAAAGACATGGTAAAAATAGGACAAAACTCCCACATCGTAGAAGGCAGCTAACCAAGGACTCATATTCAGAATGTTTGAAGAACTCATTTGTATTTAAATAGAGAGAAATTAATTTAATAAGAAAGACAACAACTTACTCCTTAGGAAAGTAAGCCAATGAGTTGAATCAGCACTTCAAAGAACATGTCCAAATAGTCAGTAAATGAATAAAAGTATGCTCTAGCTCATTAGTAATCAGAAAGATACAAATTGGAATCCTAATGAGATATTATTAAATATCCATTAGATTGGCAAAAGTTCCACCAACTGAGAATGTGGAACAACACAACGGGTTGGAGTGGATTTAGTTATAACCACCTTGCGATGCATTTTAATGTCATCTGGCAGAGCTGAAGATGCACATATCCTTTGCACCAGCAGTTCCACTCCTAGGTATATGCCACAGAGAAAAACAGAACCAATTATAAAAGAAAAATGTGTAATTATTTGTAGTAACAACAGAGTAAAAAACTTGCATGTGCATCAGTGGTAGAATGAATGGATAAATTGGGGTCTCTTCCCATGCTGGAATGCTTTACAGCAATGAACTATAACTGTACACTATAAAATGAATGAATTTTACATGCCGAACATGTAGGAAGAGAAGGGAATCTTTTAAAAATACAGCTGTATTCTATATAGAATTAAAGATGAAGCCAATGAACAATACAGTTTAGGTAAATATATGTAGCAGGTAAAAATATAAAAACCAGCAGATGGTCACTCCTCAGGGTAGGAAGGATGTTGGATTGCAGTGGGGTACAATGGGGACAGCTAGATTACTGGAAGTGTGTTTGCTTGACCTGGCTATTGGTAACGTGGATATTCACTGCATAATTATTCTTTAAGTTGCATAGATACACTATTATAGATACACTCTTCTCTGTATATATTTCACAGAAGTGAGAAAAAATATCCTAAATGATGGAGGACTCTAACACTTACAATTAAGTTTAGAGGTTCTCAAAATACTTTCAATTTTGACACAATTGAATTTCAAAGAACTAGATATATATATATACTGGAATATATATGTAAATATATGTATACTGAATATGATTTCTATATAAAAGGGATCTCAGTATCTCAAACATAAGGATTCAAAGGAATATGAGAGGTCTTCAAAATGTTAATTGAAATATGTATTATGAAAATATGCATGGGTTTCAATTTCTTTGTACCAAAATAAACTCATACTTTAATTCATTTTCTCACAAGAGACTTTTTGAAATCTCTTGGTGTAGTTATAGCTTCACCAGCACCACTAACTGTGTTGTAAAACTCTGTTAAAATTGAATGCACTTTTTTTTTTTAAAGAGGTTTTTGTTATAAGGTGCATGCGCTCGCTGGAGAAACAGGGAGAGACAGAGGGAGACAGAGAGACAGAAAGCGAGAAATCACTCTCCAGGGGGGATGGCCATGCCGCTATCCCTTTTCCTCCATTCTCCTCTCAGGATCGTGGGCACACATGCACATGTTCCTGGTGTGGGATTGAAGTTGCTGGGACCAGGACTTAAACTGCAGTCGACTATGTGGGAGTCTGACGACATAATTGTTATGCTATCTGCTGGTCCCCCGAATGCCATGTTTTAACTCAAGAATGATCACCTTTAAATTTTTATAGAATCAATCAAACAGATATCAAATGCTGGAGACCTTTGGTTAAATACAGTTTAGAGTACATTAACAGCATCTTTTTCATAGGGCTAAAGTATGTGCAAGAAGGGTGGTTGGCAAAGGGCAAAATTCATGTATGGAGATTAACTATATGAATTATATTAAAATATAGATGACAGTGTCACAGTATAATGGCACACTGCAATGGAAACAGTAAGGTTCAAGTGAATAAGCAGTATGTTGGACGATTATCTTATTTTTATTACATATTTCATTCAGATCATGCAGTCATCTCTTAAAGCTATGCAAACCCAAGCTATTAGCAGTATCTTGCATTTTATGCAGCTAAATATTAAATTCATTGGGCAAAGGTGTACAGTAGAAACGCTCAGTAGTACTGATTTTCATAGCTGTCCTCCAAAGCCTTCACTGTTATATAAAAATATTTCATTGAGAGGTATGAGCACTATGACTTTTTTCTACAAAATTCTCTCAGAAAGCACCAGTAGCAAGATAAAAACGGGTGTGAGAAAAAATTTATGCATTGTGTATCTGTGTATGAGATATATGCAAGGCAAAATAATTATGGTAATAAAAATAAAGTTAGTGGGCCAGCTGGTGGTATGATGGTTAACACGGCTAGATCCCACATGGCTGACTTCATGGTTTGAGTCCTAGACCTGGCATCTTAAGAAACACACTGGGCACGTGTATTTGCATGCCCAAAATCCCAAAAAAAGAGAGAAATGGAGAAGGGTCTGCAGAATGACCAATCTTCATGGGGGGGAGGTGCTTTCTCATTTACCTTGGCCCTGTATTTTTTTTTTGTTTGTTTTGTTTTGTTTTGTTTTGTTTTGTTTTGTTTTGTTTTGCTTTTTCCTCTCTCTCTCTGGGAAGCATATGCAACTTCTGGAAAGTTAAAGAGAAAAAGTTATGGAAAGTAGTATTTATTTCTGTATCTAAAAGAAATTCTCAGGAAGAAGGCGCTTTGCTATAGCCTTCGTTGGGTTATCATTTCTCTTGACTGCACCACCCAAAACGAAAAGATTAGTTAGGGTGCCTGGGCTGTGAGATTAGAAAGGCCTTTGCAGTCGCATTCATCCTCTGTAATTTTTTTATTTTGGAGAGTTTTTTTGCTACAGGGCGTGTGAACTTGCTAGAAAGAGAGACAGAAAGCAAGAAGTCATCCCCCAGGGGGAATGGCCACACTGCAATCCCTTCTCCCCTATTCTCCTCTTGGGATCTTGGGCACGCATGCACATGCGCCTGGCCTGAGTTTAAGCCACCAGGTCGGGGACTCAAACCACGGTCGACTACATGGGAGTCCAGCGACATAGCCATTAGGCTAACTGCTGGTTCCCATCTTCTGCATTTTTGTGGAAGAGGAAAGGAGGTTTTTCTTGCATGGTAGCAGCAGCTGTTGAATCTTGAAACCCATTGCTGTTCTGTTTGTTTCTTTGGGCTTAGTAGGTAAAAGGCAGAAAGGATCCTTTCATGGTATTTCCCTCCATCAATATACAGCCTTTAGCCCACTGGTTTTCAAATATTTTTGTTTAAATACCTTTAAAAGAATTTGTAAAAATTATTATTCCCTTAATTCCCCCCACCCCTTTTTTTTTTTTTTTTTTTTTTTTTTGAGAGAGAGATTTTTGCTATAGGGCACTTACGCTTGCTGAAGAGACAGAGAGACTGAGAGATAGAAAATGAGAAATCAGCCCGTGGTGGGAAATGGCCACATCACAATTCTTTCTCCTCCATGTTCCTTTTGGGAACTTGGGCATACACATGCACCCATGTCCGTGTGAGTTTTAAGCCAGTGGGTCTAGGACTTGAACTACGTGGGAGTCCAGCGATCAACTATGTGGGAGTCCAGCAATGTAACCATTATGCCATCTTCTGATCCCTCCTTAGTCATTTTAAAATTCTCTATTATTATTATTTTGGCATTAGGTTAAATCGTGGCCAAGTATGGTTTTCAGTGCTGTATCTGTTGTGCGTAAGTATCCATTGTCAGAACGTCAGAAATGCTGATCTCTCCCTTTTGACGTGACGTGTTCTCGTGGCAGTCAGCACTCTGCCAAATTAATTTCTGAACTTTTGTCAGAAATGACCAACTAACTTTTTAATTCAAATGGGTTGCCTTGTAACCCAACATAATCATCTCTCTTCTGAAACCTAATTACTCAACATATAAAATAAGGTATGGAGAACTGCCAAGAGTTATTTCAGGCTGGATAAAATAGACCTAGCCCTTTCCATTTCTTCTAAAGATATTTTTGCTTTTTTCATTGGCATTCCCTTAGAAGCTATGTATTGGGTCATCAGAAAAGTCATGACACATTTTTGCATAGGAAAACAGAAAAATACATCATGACTTTGGAAATGTTTCTTTGGTGGCTTCGTGGTTTTTACTGTTTGTGACAATGCATTATTGTCATATCTGGGGTACTAGGGGGGTCTGACTTTATTTTGTAAAGTGGAAAAAGGAAAATTATTAGAGTAGGCTTTGAGAAAAAGGGCGTTCTTTAGACTGTCAGGTTATTCTTGATCAAATATATGTTGGAAAAACTACAGAAAGAAGTTGATCTGAAAATTCATGGGGAGGAGGAATAGTAACGTGGGAGCTTCACAGAACAGAGTTGCAGAAGGGCTCATTCAACCAATATATTCTTTTTTAAAAATTATTTTATTTAACTTTATTTACTTATTTTAATTTGACTAGAGAGGAACAGAGTGAGAGAGAACAAGAGAGAGGGAAAGTGAGAAAGCAAGCTGCCAGGTCCAGGACTCAAACTGTGGTCAGCCATATGGGAGTCCAGCACCCTTAACCACCACACCACCTGCCAACCCCTCATTCAATAAATATATTCTGAAGTTTACTCTAGGATGGGGAATAGAAAGTGAAGAGGTGGGACTCCAATCTAGAAGTTGCTCACTGTCAGCAGACATGCCCATAGTCTTAGTGCCCGTAGAAGGGCTTCTGTGAATTCCAGAAAATCTTTCTGAAATTGTAAACAATTTTCTAATATGTGCATGTCTGTTTTCTTCATCATAGTATCCCCAAGACTTCATTGCTCACACAAGGTTTACTATCTACTAGCTTAGTCTGAGTCATTCTGTAGTAACTTACTGCAGGGATTAGATTTCTCAAAGCTGATTTCGGAATTTTTCAATAGAGTTGAAAACTCAATGAGCCATTTTGCCCTTAATAGGAATTCACAATACTCCCAGGGATGAGCTGTATTTGGGCAAATAATTGTTAAAAGATAAAAACTGAAAGTTTATTGTCCTATTGTGACACTTAGAGTCCATTTCTGAGGCTGAGTTAGGAAATGATTGTTATCAGCAGCCAGTTAATACAAGCTATGAGAGTGTCTGAACCTGTCAGTGTCGAAGTTGGCATAATAGAGGGAACAGGACAGCCATGAGGTCAAGCCTCTTCTCTGTGATCTTGGGACTTCAGCTTGTCTGGCACACAGAGTATGCACAGCCATCTATGGAATTAAGTGAACAAATGTATTTAAAAATCTCTCTAAACTGAATTTCTGGCTTGTCTATTAATGATTATTTTTGGTATTAATGAAAATACTTTTACATTCTTGAACTGAAGAGATGACTTTTTGTAACAAATATTTTTTCCTCCTTATTTCTTTCCTTCCTTTCTTCTTTTCTTCTTTCCTTCTTTTCTTTCTTCCTTCCTTTTTTCTTTCTTTGATCAGAGAGTATGTACATTCTTTAGAGATGCAGAGAGAGGAAGAGGAAGAAAGCACCCCGCAATGGAATGTGGTCATGCTGCAGTCTCTTTCCTTCCATTTCACCATCAGGATTTTGGATACACACACATTCTTGGCATACTTTTCAAGCTAAACCATGCTCGTCTGTAGGGGATTGTGCTCCCTACCCATAACACTTAACCACTGAGCTATATGGCTGGCCCTAGCAAAAGATATTTCAAAATGGTATTAGTAGAATGCTTGGTTAGGAAAACTTTGGTTTCTCTTTCTCCTTTTTTTTTGGAGAGATTTTTGCTATAGGGCACATGTGCTCGCCAGAAAGACAGAGAGAGACAGAGAGAGAGAAAGCAAGAAATCACCCCCCAGGGGGGATGGTCACGCCGCAATCCCTTCTCCTCCATTCTCCTCTCGGGATCTTGGCCACGCACACACACGCACCCGGCGTGAGTTTAAGCCAACCGGTCCAGGACTTTGAACCACGGTCAACTACGTGGGAGTCCAGCAACATAGCCATTACGCTAACTGCTGGTCCCATTTTTTTTTTTTTTTTTTTTTTTTTTTTTTATTTTTAATGACATGGACCCAGCAGCAGAGGCACAGGCAATAAGACACTGCTAACTGCTTTGTGATATGGAAGCTACATGGTAAGATTGGGTTCTGATCCCAGGTCCACCTGAACGTGCCAGTGGCTCATACACCTGTGATCCCGGCTGGCGGGAAAACTGGAGGGAGGATCACAACGCTGAGGAGACCCTGTCTAGATTGCCCTCCTTTTGCTCTCCTCCTTTCTCTCTGCTTTCTCTCTCTCTCTTCAAGTAAATAAATAAGTAAATAGACTCTTAAAAAGTTTACATGAATTAGGAAACGCAAAATCTTTTAGAACAAATGGAGGGGAAAATCATGGTGGAGTTAACCATTTTAAGTTTGTAAGTACAGGGACCAGCAGTTAGAGTAATGGCTATGTCGCTGGACTCCCACGTAGTCGACTGCGGTTCGCGTCCTGGACCCGGTGGCTTGAAACTCACGCTGGGCGCGTGTGCGTGCGTGCCCAAGATCCCGAGAGGAGAATGGAGGAGAGGGGATTGCGGCGTGGCCATCCCCCCTGGGGGGTGATTTCTCGCTTTCTATATCTCTGTCTCTCTGTCTGTCTGGCGAGCGCACGCGCCCTATAGCAAAAACCTCTCAAAAAAAAAAAAATTTGTAAGTACATAACTTTTCATTCATTAGGAGTACTTGATAGGAGGTTTCAGTATTTATTTTGAGGTTCCTGACAACAAGTATAACCTGACTAATCTCTTCCTGTCCAAGAAGAAGAGATTTTATCTAAAGGTTATTATTTCTAATTTTGTAAAGGTTCTTGAGATGATGAAGATTAATCTCAGGGAGAACAATTGCTTATTTTTATTTGTTGTGCTTTTTAAAAAATTATTTGAACTTTGAGAAAAATAACCTGAGTCCAAAAAAGTTATAGCAATTTTTCCTTAAAATGACATCTGATTCATATCTCAGATTATGTTCCTAAAACTTCCATATCTCTTCTGTTGTCTTGCTTCTTTTTTTCTTTTCTCTCCAAACTCAGAGCAGCTTATTAGTGTTTGCACTGAGTCTTGGCAGTCATTGATAACCATTCATCCTAACATCGGCAGTGACATAAGAGAAGTAGAAAGCAGATGCTCAGATTGGAGGAAGAGATAGCAAGTCAGAGATAGAAGAGATCCCACTGAAAGGTTATGAACCTTTGGGGTTCGTGTCTGCGAGACAATACCGTGTTACACAGTGGCAAAGAACTACAGGTTTGGGCTTTGAACAGCTTTCACTCTCAATTCTAGTGCCAATTCTAGGAAGTGCTTCTACTCACTAGTTATGTCACCTTATTTAATCTCTCACCCTCCAATTGAAAATAGAATTACTTACCTTGAGTATTGTAGAGAGTTATAAATGAAGTAATAGAGCTGCATCCGTTAGAAACTGTTCTGACTGATATCCAAACAACTACTCAAGAGGACTATCCTGTTTCGGTACGCTTTGTTCTTGGATAAAATGTGTTGACTTGTCAAATTTAGGGGACTTTCTAAGAATATGTGCATAACATTTTCCCCTGAAAACAAGACGCGAACCAAAAAATCAGGGAACTAAAACCCGACTAAGCACTATGAACTGTAAAATTATGATAGCACAGTAGATTGTCACAGGAAAATTCTAAAGAATATGTTTCTGGGGTGGGGGTCGGGAGAGACTTTTTTCCAGAAGGAAAACCTGGGATGCAAAGAAATCGCTAAGTATGTAGATAAATCCAAATGACTTCATCTGTATAAAATGATTTTACATTGCATTACATATAATGTATCTGGTGAAAACAAAAGACACAACTGAAGTACTGAGAAATGACATTATGTAAAGGAGGTGGGGAGATTAGGGTTGAAGTGTTTTAAAACCCTCATTTCAGTTACTTCTTGTTCTGTAACAAATCACCCATTGTGGACTGAACAACAGCCGTGATCACTTTGGTATCTCACTGTTTCTGTGGGTCAGAAATTCAGGAAGGATTAAACTGAACACCTCTGGTTCAGTATCTATCATATGATAGCCAGGGCTGAAATAGTTAAGGGTTGGAGTGGCTGGGCTGCCCGAATCTCTCTTTCTTCATGGAGTTTTGGAGCTCTCTGTCTGATCTCTGGTGGGCTAGACTGCACTTTCTCACAGTAGGACAGAGTCAGGACAGTGGCACTATTTACAGAGCCGCTGGCTTTCTCCAGAACTAGAGGCCACAGAGAATGGTCAGGAGTGTGTGGCACTTTATAACCCTGCACGGAAGTGACATAGCACACCTCGGTCATATACTATTGGTTGAAGTGATCACAGAGTCCTGCCTAGGTACAAGAAGGAAGAATTCTCACAGAGATCCACCTCTTGTTCAGAGAAGTATCAAAGTTGCATTATGGAAAGAATATGTATAAAAGATGCAGTTGTGGCATCTTCGGAAAATATAATCCGCTACAGTTACTTGTTAGTCACAGTTTATATCTCTCACAACTTCACATTAGATTCAGCCCCTTCCAGCATACATCTGAGACTTATTCCATTACAGTATCAATTTAGTTAGTGTCCCAGGATCTCCAGACAATTGAAAGAAGGAACAACAACAAAAACTAGAAACGAATGACTTAAAAACAAAAACACAGCAGAGGGGGCCCAAAGAGTCAAGGTTGATTCTTTGAAAATGTAATACAATTAACACACTATTGATAAACTTTATAAATAAAATTATTCAAAAGAAGACTTTTTATTATTTTTCTACAAAACCAGCCTAAAAACCAAGAATAAACCCTGTTTATGAATATACACACATACATGTGTATATACGTATGTGTGTGTGTGCATGTGTGTGATGTATGGATAATTTGAAAATAATGACACTCTCTACACATACAAAAATACACCAGTGGTAGGGACCAGCAGTTAGCGTAATGGCTATGTTGCTGGACTCCCATGTAGTCGACCGTGGTTCGAGTCCCGGACCTGGTGGCTTAAACTCACGCCGGGCGCGTGTGCGTGCGTGCCCAAGATCCCGAGAGGAGAATGGAGGAGAAGGGATTGTGGTGTGGCCATCCCCCCTGGGGGGTGATTTCTCGCTTTCTATCTCTCTGTCTCTGTCTGTCTGGCGAGCGCACGTGCCCTATAGCAAAAACCTCTCAAAAAAAAAAAAAAAAAATACACCAGTGGTTTTGTCACTTGATAGATACATCAATACTCATGGAGTATGATCAGTGATATTGGATAATATTCATGAATAGTTTTAGTAAATGGTAAAATACACAAGCTATAATGCTTTATAAAAAGTTTTGCCAGAGGGCATGTGCACTCACCAGAAAGAGACAAAGAGACAGAGAGACTGGGAGGGAGAAAGTACTCCCGGTGGGGCGTGGTCATGCCACTATCTCTTCTCCATTTCCCCATCCTGTCAGTATTTGGGGCACTCATGCACACATGCCTGTCATGGTTTTCAAGCCACCAGGGCTGGGATTCGAACTGTACACTTGTGGGATCAAACTCCCTTAGCCATTAGGCTACTGGACCAGCCCACAAGTTATAATATTAAGTCAAAAATAGATATTAATGTATAAATGTGTATGCTTCAACATATAAGACCGTGTGTAGAAAATCTCTTAGGGAAATAAAACAACCTTTTCCAAAATCACTGCAAAACTTAATAACAGGAAAATATAATTTAGAAAGGGAGCCTTATTAATTAATCGATTGATTTAAAAATGATTTCTGGCTTATATATTTATCTTTGTGTGATAATATATAAAATATAAAAAGTCAAGGATATATACATAGTCATCTTCTTCAACATTGAACCGTTTAGGGGCAATTCAGCAATAGTTCTATTAGTTTTATTTTGAAATATATATTAAATTGTCCATATTTTTTATTCTGTGGTAGTACACTGTACTGCAGCATATTCTTACTTACATGCGTTCTCACGTCCATTAACATTTTGTTCATGACTCACCCACTCCCCCATGCAACTTCTGGTATCTACCATTACTCTCTCTATTTCTATACTTTCAAGTCCTTCAGCTTTTTTATTTTGTAGTTTCTCCTAAAATTAACTCATTTTGACAGTAGAGCAGCCCTGTGAGTTAGAGACAGACAATGTGAAGGTAGCTCTGACGTCCTGTGTGAGGGGTCCCCACCCTTACAGGGTTGAGATGAGCTTGATCACCAAATGTTAAGTACTGAATTCAGAGTCAGAGCGTCCTCATCTTTCTAGTGTCCTTACCCTGGGGGCAGCTGAGGGGAGCCTGACACCAAGAACTAGCACCTGACCAAGTCGCTCTTACATGAATGGCCCTGCATTCCCTTGCTTTTTGTTTCCCTCTGTGACACTGTCATCCTCAGTGTTAAATAGCTGACCAGATCAAACATCACTCTAAAAGCATAATCAGCACATTATTAGTAAATAAATACTAGACTCGCCTAGGTTCTCACGGTACTTTCACGCAGGCCCACTGAGAATGGGTGGAGAGACTGAGACTGACCCAGCGAGGGTACTAGGTTGAGAATCTTTACACCGGCTCTGTACTGACATGAACTAGGTTGGGACCACGGGGCCAACCCTTTGTACTTAGCCTTCTCCCACCCACCCCTCCTCTGCCCGCTTCCTAATGTTTGTTTCAGTTGTACATTTTTCCCCCGATCAATAGAATGTCAGTGAGTTCCAATTTCAGCAGAAGAAACACCTGGACCGAGATTTTGGGGAGCCAATAGCATAGGATTAGCTGTGTGCGCTAAGGGTGAACCATTCTCTGCATGTAATAAGACAGGGACAAAACTGAGTAGGCATCAGAACTCTGATTGGAATGTGTGATCTGTATGGAACGATTTCTTGCTAACTACTGGGGACAGGGAGAGATGCAGGGACCTGGTGTTGGTACCAGAGTTGGTGCTGACTAAAAGAAGAGTGTGCAATTGTTGGGATGAGCCAAGGAGAGACAGAATAGTTAGAGAAAGAGGTGGTGAGGGAGCAGGAGAGAACTACTTGGGAATCTTAGGCGAGGTGGCTAGAAAAGAACTGAAACGTCTGGACCCTGTGGCTTCAAACTCCTGCTGGGCCATGCTGGCATGTGTGCGTGTGTGCCCAAAATCTCAAAAGGAGAATGGAGGAGAAAGGATGGCAGTGTGGCCATGTCCCCTGGAGGGTTATTTTTCACCTTCTGTCTCTCTGTCTCTCTCCCTCTCTCCAGTGAGCACACACATATAGCAAAAATCTCTCTAAAAAAAGAAAAAAATGTGTCCTATATTATTTCCCATTACTTCTTAACTTTTTTTTTTCAGTATTCAGACTTCTAAAATATATCCATGTATTTTTGTACATTGGTGAGTGTATATGCACGTGTGTGTATTTGTAGGTGTGGGCAATATAGTAAGTGAAGAGACTGTATCTCCCGTGTGTATTTGTAGGTGTGGGCAATATAGTAAGTGAAGAGACTGTATCTCACTCATCTGGGATCACCATGGTTTGTGATCTGGAAAAAGCTGCTTGGGGGCAGAAAGGACCTTTAAAATGGTACCTGTTGGGGATTTTCAGTTTGAAATTCTGGGAAGCTTTACACTTGGACTGCTGCATGTGCTTTTTAGAGTGGAGAGATGCCCTTTGACTCACAATAGAGATTTTGTTACAGCCAGGCCATCGGTGCCTGAGCTTAACTGTGGGCGGTACGTATAAGTGTGAAATGTGAAACTGGCTAATTCTCTTACGAACTCTGTGTGCCAAGAGCTTTTTTGGGCAAGGTGGTGGGGGTCCGTCTGTGAACAATCCTACTGCACAGTGCTGATTATGTCTTCCGTGATTTCAGATTGTTCGGCTCTTAATGACTGTTCCTAATTATCCTCATGAAAAAAGATAAGGCAGTAATAATTATTAGTATGTATATGACTCTTTCTACAGTCTCTGGGAAAATTACCTTATTGTTAAATCCATATTCTTAATTAATTTACTAGAGAATATGAACCATGTCGATTCAGAAATCCCTAATTGTGTTGTATTGGATTATATATTGCTTGAAATAATCACATTTATTCCTAACAAAAAAAAGTTTGCTTTGAACGTGAATTATGATGAGAACCCGTTTCTGTACGTTTCTGTTACTAAATTACTTTCATTTGTTTAATAGAATTTAAAGAAAAATCATCAGTGCTTTCGTGATTATGATGTACATTTTTAACTCAATCCACCCCCAGTTTTAGCTGGCTCAGATTGTGAGCAGGAGCACCTGGCTGCGGGGAGCCGGGACCTGTCCCACACGGGACAGGTTGTGTTACCACTGCTCCGTTACCTGGTCCCTCAGTGTAAATTATTGACAAAGGCAGAATAAATTCTGTGAGATATTAGATGAGATAAATATATGGTAAATACTAATAAAGGCAAAGGCAGAAGGAAGGAAGTCATGCCCTTAAAAGAAGGTGCCCATATTTTATTAATTATGAACTGCAGTTTTTCATATTTCAGCATCTATGAAGCTGAGCTAAATCTTGCAGCCTCTGTGGACCAGTTGGAAGTAGAGGCTCATCTGAAGTTGCCAGAGCAGGGGTCCCCTTGGTCCTCACTACTCCCATGCTGTCATCTCAACTGAGTTACGCACAGTGTGGGTATGGCCACATGTCGAATCTGGCATTTAAAATATCTCTGACAAGATTGAATAGCTACTGTGTCTAAAGAAAGATGGAGACAGAGCAATGGGGTGTACATTTGATTTATAAGCAAATTATTCCAGAACAATGATGGAAGCAATTTTATATTTTCTTGGAAAGCAGCAAAAAGAAAGAAAGAAAACAGCCCAGACAAAACCAGAAAATACCAACAAGTAGGGGATGGCTGATTACCAGTATTTACTGATAGCTAAGACATGGGCAAAGTGATGTCACATGCTGGACAATGTAAATGAAAGCAGGAAAACTTTCTCATTTCTTACTATAGAAGAGATGAATGAAATGTCAAAGCAAGAAGGCACTATTGCACAACTACTTGCAACACTGTTATAAAAACACTGAGTCATAGTTTTATGTCAGTGATTTTTTTCCCTTTCTTATTGGTAAGTGATATGATAGCAACTTGGATTTGATGAATCATCATTTTTTAAAGATAAATAATATTTGTGAGGACCAGCAGATGGTGTAATGGTTACATCACTGGACTCCCATGTAGTCAACTGTGATTTAAGTCCCAGACCTGGTGGCTTAAAACTCACACCAGGAGTGTGTGCATGCATGACCAAAATCTCAAGAGGAGAATGGAAGAGAAGGGATTGCAGCATGGCCACCCCCTAGGGGATGATTTCTTGCTTTCTGTCTCTCTGTCTCTGGCACTCCAGCAAGCACATACCCTGTAGCAAAAAAGCTCTCTAAAAACAAAATCTGTGAATTACTGTGGCATAAAAATGATTAGATGGAAAATAAAAGAGTGAATATTTGGAGGTAGAGAGACACATAAAAGAAAACACACCAAGTAAGCCTGCATGACTTTTAGGCACATAGAGCTGACACATGGAGAGGTGATGAGGGCAGGTGTTAGCATCATGCTGAGCTTTCAGTGAAAACTGTTGCACTGGGCAGGTTAAATGATTTGCTCAATCAGATACCATGCAGAAGAACTGGGGCTTGAGGTTAGGTCTTTGCATTCTTTTCTTGGGAATTAGTTGGGAACTACTACCTAGGGATTTAGAGTTGGTGTCATAGCCTAGGCACGTCTCCCTGGGAGAGAAGAGAAAACTCTGAGGTCAATAATGAGTTTACCATTCACTAGAGAAAGGAAGGATTTACTGACATAGAGATAATTGGGTGAAACTCCTAGGGAGGTGAAAAAGAGTGATTTATGACTTTGTACTCTGAATTTCAAAGATTCTGACAGTAATGGAGGATATGAAAGGGGGAAAGAATAAACGGTCAATACATGTTTTATAAAAAACACAGTATGCCACAAGATTACTCCTTGAACGTGATGAGCAGCAGGAAGAAGACCACAGGCCACTACAAGTTAACACAGGGAGCCTTTTTATTAACATATAATTTACAATAGCTCCTGTTTCCAGTTGTTTTTTGGAGCTGTTTAAAATAGAAGCATCCTATCAAAATATAGCAGTAGTTGTAAACTAATGATTACTTATTTGAGGGATCAATTATGGTTGCTCTCCTTACTAGCTTCTCTGCTTCTATTATCATTCACCTTTATTTTTTAAGAATTATTTATTTAATTTTGTTTATTTACTGTTATTTTAAATATCCAATTAGAGAGAGATAGAGAGAAAGAGAGGGAAAGTGAGAAAATAAGTAACCAGGTCTGGGATTCAAACCATGGTCAGCCATGTGGGAGTTCAGTACCTTAACCACTCTGCCACCTGCTGGCCCCATCATCCACTTTTTTACAGTCCATTTTCACAGCCAAATTATTTACTGATGTTGTGACTATAAGGCTACCTTCTTTACATTTTTGAAATTACTTCTCAATGGAATCAAGTCATCTTCTATTTCAAGCCACTTCTCCAAAGTGCTTTTACCAATCCCCTCCCACCAGGCCTTTTCTCTAGTCCCTTCCCGCTGGGCTCACTTTTCGAGACCACTCCTTCTTAGTGTCTGCCAAGCTCCCAAGTCACATTCCTCTTGGTGTCTTTTCACCCTCATCTTAGAATAAGGTCTTCTCTTTATTCTTCCATCACCTTCCATTAGCTCTTTTTACCAATTCAGAAAAATGGTAGTTGGTGAACTCTTTCCTATACCTTCAAAAATGGGTAGGCACCCCCAGGCATTTCTTAAGTCCATTCATTCTCTCATCTTCTAGATGACTAGGCCACATCTCGTTCTCATGCTAACCTCCAACATCTCCTTATCCCCCATATTCTCAGATAATAACCTTGTTCCTGCCTTCCCCGAGACAACAGAAATAATGAAACAGTCACACTCTCACCACATATCAACCGATTTACCAATCCCTGTGCCCACTTACCTTCCATCACTGTGTGCCCAGGCTCCCTGCCCTCCTGCCTAGAGTTAATGTGTGTCTTTTTTCTCCTTTTGTTTCTTTTCTTCCTCTTCTCCTCCTCCTCCTTCTTCCTCCTCTTCTTTCTCTTCTCCTCCTCCTTCTTTTCTTCTTCCTCTCCTTTTTTTCTTTAAAAATGCACCTATTTCTTCTTTTTTTTTTTTTTCACTATAGGGCGTGTGCGCTCGCCAGACAGACAGAGAGAGACATAGAGACAGAAAGCAAGAAATCACCCCCAAGGGGGGATGGTCACGCCGCAATCCCTTCTCCTCCATTCTCCTCTCAGGATCTTGGGCATGCACACACACGCGCCCGGTGTGAGTTTTAAGCCACCGGGTCCAGGACGCAAACCGCGGTTGACTACGTGGGAGTCCAGCGACATAGCCATTACGCTAACTGCTGGTTCCCAAAAATGCACCTATTTCTAATACAACTTCCCAAATCCTGCGCAGTTGTTTAAATGAATTCAATCTCATTCAGCAATATCTACAATGAAATTTCAGCTTTCTAAAGACAGGAGTCCTCAAATCTGACACATTCTGATGAAAGTCATCATTCTGAAACATCCCCTCACCATTATGCTAGACGTGCCCTTCACCTGTATTTGATCTCCTGATTCCTGTAACCTGTATCACCCTCTTTCTTAGATTATTTTTTATGTTGGTAGCACACATTTCTCTAGTAGCTTCCTGAGAAATGGTACAAGGAAAGTAAAGACCTTGCATTATGACATTGTCATTATTTTACTCTTATATTTGATTATTATTTTTTTTTTTTGGCTAAGATTTTATTTCTAGTTGGGAAATACAATCCTTTTCTTTGATCACTTTGAAAATGTTCCTCCAATATCTTCTGACGCAGTGTTGCTTTTAAGAAAACTGATGTGATTCTAATTCTTTTTTTTTTCTTTTTTTTTTGGAGAGGTTTTTACTATAGGGCATGTGCGCTTGCCAGATAGAGAGAGACAGAGAGACAGAAAGCGAGAAATCACCCCCCAGAGGGGATGACCATGCTGCAATCCCTTCTCCTCCGTTCTCTTCTCGGGATCTTGGGCACGCACGCACACGCGCCTGGCGTGTTTTAAGCTACCGGGTCCAGGACGTGAACCGTGGTCAACTACACCGGGAGTCCAGCAACATAGCCATTACGCTAACTGCTGGTCCCTGTTTCTGATTCTTTTATTTATTTATTTATTTATTGGAGAGGTTTTCACTATAGGGCACATGCGCTCGCCAGACAGACAGAGCCTGTTTCTGATTCTTGATCTTTTGTAAATGACTGTCATTTTTACTCTTCCTGTATTCCAGTCTGGTCTTCTCCTCTCACCCCTGAATATTTTGAAAGTTCACAGTGATATGCTTTGTTATTGGTCTATTTTCATCCATTGTGCTTGCTAGCACTCAGTGGGCCTTTTCAGTCTGCAAGCTCATGTTCTCCCAGTTTAAATTTTTTGCTTGACAGCTAACCTGGGGGAAAAAAAAAGAGTAACCCAATTAAAAGATGGGAAAATGAGCTGAACAAAATACTCTCTAAGGAAGACATATGAACAGCCAAAAAGCATATGAGGAAATGGCTCAGTATCCCTCATCATAAGGGAGATAACAGGTTAAAACCACAATGAGATACCACCTACTTCCAGTCAAAATGGCAAAGATTAAAATTACCAAAATATGGTAGGTATGGGTGGAGTTGTGGTGAAAGGGAGACTCTCCTACACTGTTGGTGAGAATATAAATTAGTCCAGCCACTGTGGAGAATGATATAGAGGTTCCTCAAAGACCTACAAATAGAACTACCATAGGATCCAGCAGTTCCACTCCTGGGAATCTACCCAAAGGACTGGAGAATGCTCAGTTGGAAAAGCTCCTGTACATCAATGTTTATTGCAGTGTTATTCACGATTGCTAAGACATGGAACCAACCCAAATGTCCACAAACAGATGAATAGATTGAAAAAGTGTGGCAAATATACTCCATGGAATACTACTCAGTCATAAAAAACAACAGAAAGTGACAGAAAGTGGTTGAATATGGAAGATTTATTGCTGACTGAAGCAAGCCAGGCTATTAAAGAGAGATGTTGTACGTCTCCACTTAATATATACCAACTGTCTGCGCTCTATGGTAGAGATTGAAAGATTGGAGGGCATCAAAGCAGTGAAAGTAGTTATGGACACTGGAAACAGTGTGGAAGGAGGATGGGAGAGGGGAAGAGTATAGGGAAGGAAATCAGGGAGAAAAAATAAAGAGGCAAGACATTTGTGGAACACAGAAATAGTTTATTACCTGTTGATGATAATGTGTACAGTATTCTCAACTAGAATGATCTGAGGTGTATTTTGTGTTGGGTAAATTCTCTTTACAAACCAAATGATGTATAATGATTGAATGTTTTAAAAAATAATAATGAAAAAATTTTTTGCTTCAGTTATTTTCATAAGTCCACATTGCCAATTGCAGTGGTCAACTTTCAATTCTCCTTTTATTTGATCTGTCAGCACCCTGTGACCCCATTCCTCCTTAAATCACTTTCTTCATTCAGTTTCCAAGTCAACACTTTCTTTTGATTATATTGCTATTCGAAAAGCCACCACTTCTTAGTAGGTTTTGCTGATTTTTTTTTTTATCTCATAGGCCCATAATAATTGGGTTAGTCCAGGAATTATTCTGTAACATTTCTTTTTCTCTATTTGTTCACTCTCTACAGGATTTTATCCAGCCTCCTGGCTTTAAATACCATCAATACTCTTGTGACTCCTAAATTTGTAATGCATGTAGAACCCATTCCTTTACCTCTAGACTCACATACCAAACTCTCAGTTTGACTGATCTGTTTGGATATCTAATATGAATATCAATCTTAAAATAGTCAATATAAGCTCCTAATCTCCCCTAACCCTGTGTGTTCTGTACTCTTCTCATCTCCAAATCTGGAAACTCCAGTTTTTAAGTTGTCCAGTTGAAAAACTTTAAGGTCTTTCATGGCTTATTTGTGTAAACTCTCTGCCAAATTACGGTGCACTACTTTCATTTTTTACCTTCTTCAATGCCACCATGTTGGTCCAAACTACCATCATCTCCCTTTTGAATTATTGCAATAGTCTCCCAACAGGTTTTTATCCTTCCACTGTTACCACTTGTACCATGTCTCTCAGCTACTGTCTCGCAGCTACAAATCCACTTTCTTCTTTTGTGATGCAAGAACCAGACTCTGTAAATCACATTTCTCCTTTGCCAGCTACGAATCTGCAAGGCGCTCCAGTTGGGGGCACTAGAGATAAGCTATGGGGCTGGAGGGGGAAGAAGGGACTTGCTCCTTCCTGTTGGCATCTGATTGGTTCCCTATCTCCTCGTGATTCTTCTGATCACCACCCTAGCAACAAGTCCTTTTTGTAGCAGTAGCTAAATACAATTGGAATGGCATGAAGAGTTGGAATGTTGAGACTGGCCTCTTCTTTTTTTTTTTTTTTTTTTCTCATTAAACTTTGTTTCAATGGGTCTCAAAATTCTGTGACAGATTTTTGGTCAAGTTGTTTCCATTAAAAAGTACTGATTTTAAAAACTAATAATTTAAAACTGCCACACACAAAAAAACGAAATGGTCCACAAAACATTTCCCTTTCCTTCTGAAGGTTTTATGATGCATTGCCTCATTGACCAGTCTTTTACTATTGAACTTCAATGGCCAATTGAGACAAACAGTTCTGAGACTGTTCTTCCACCACTGATTAAGACTGGGGTGGCAAGAATTAGGGATATTCATTTAGCCTCTGAGCTTTCTGGGCAGACTTGGTGACCTTGCCAGCTCCAGCAGCCTTCTTGTCCACAGCTTTGATGACACCAACAGCAACTGTCTGTCTCATATCACGAACAGCAAAACGACCCAGAGGAGGATGGTCAGAGAAGCTCTCAACCCACATGGGCTTGCCAGGAACCATATCAACAGTGGCAGCATCACCAGGTTTCAAGAATTTAGGGCCATCCTCCAGCTTTTTACCAGAACGGCGATCAATCTTTTCCTTCTGCTCAGCAAATTTGCAAGCAATGTGAGCTGTGTGACAGTCCAGTTCAGGGGCATAGCCAGCACTGATTTGGCCTGGATGGTTCAGGATAATCACCTGAGCAGTGAAGATAGCCACTTCCATTGGTGGGTCATTTTTGCTGTCACCAGCAACATTGCCACGTCGAACATCTTGGACAGACATGTTCTTGACATTTGAAACCCACGTTGTCCCAGGGAAAGAGCTTCACTCAGAGCTTCATGGTGCATTTCAACCGACTTGACTTCAGTTGTCACATTGACTGGTGCAAAGGTGACCACCATACCAGGTTTGAGCACACCAGTCTCCACTTGGCCAACAGGAACAGTGCCAATACCACCAATTTTGTACACATCCTGGAGTGGCAGATGCAAGGGCTTGTCAGTTGGACGAGTTGGTGGCAGGATGCAATCCAGAGCTTCAAGCAGTGTAGTTCCACTGGCATTGCCATCTTTACGGGTGACTTTCCATCCCCTGAACCATGGCATATTAGCACTTGGCTCCAACATGTTGTCACCATTCCAACCAGAAATTAGCACAAACGCTACTGTGTCGGGATTGTAGCCAATTTTCTTAATGTAGGTGCTGACTTCTTTAACAATTTCCTCATATCTCTTCTGACTGTAGGGTGGCTCAGTAGAATCCATTTTGTTAACACCAACAATTAGTTATTTCACACCCAATGTGTAAGCCAGAAGGGCATGCTCACGGGTCTGCCCGTTCTTGGAGATACCAGCCTCAAATTCACCAACACCAGCAGCAACAATCAGGACAGCACAGTCAGCCTGAGATGTGCCTGTAATCATGTTCTTGATGAAGTCTCTGTGTCCTGGGGCATCGATGATAGTCAGATAACACTTGCTGGTCTCAAATTTCCACAGGGAGATATCAGTGGTGAGACCACGCTCATGTTCAGCTTCCAGTTTATCCAAGACCCAGGCGTGTTTGAAGGAGTCCTTTCCCATCTCAGCAGCTTCCTTCTCGAATTTTTCGATGGTTCTTTTGTCGATCCCACCGCATTTGTAGATCAGATGGCCAGTAGTGGTGGACTTGCCAGAATCTACGTGTCCAATGACAACGAAGTTGATGTGAGTCTTCTCCTTTCCCATTTTGGCTTTGATTTAGCGGTGGTTTTCATGACACCTGTGTTCTGGCAGCAAACCCGTTGCAAAAAAGCAAGACTGGGCCTCTTCTGTATAGGTCACTACAAGGCTTGGCTCTCCAAAGGCAGTGACTCTGTCTTTTCCATCTTTTTATTCTCAGTGCCAGTAAAATGTTTGACACAGTGAGTCTTCAGCAAGTGTCTTAGTTACTATGTGCCATTCCATAAGCATGGACTTTGGAAAAGCATGTGTAGTATTATAATTATATGAGAGTACTTCAAGAGGTTTGTGTACAAAGAGAATTAAATACTCATATTTGGGAAATTTAAGAAATCTTCCTGTTATTTTCACAACTCAACTTGTAGAAAGTCAAGCTCCCTAACATATTTTTGGGATATGCTAATTTGTGATTTGTAGGAAAGGTCACACTTTACTTGGGAAGCAACCAGAATCTGGGAAGGCAGTAGCCTGAAAAATCATGTTTATCAAAGGTGAATCTGGGTTAATAAAAAGTCTAAGAAACCGTGTTTTACGCTATCCCTTCCCACTTTGATGTCCTCTCCCTCCCTTTCCAATGTCATGGGGTTCCTTGATTACAAACCGCTGTCCCCCAGGCAGAGACCTATGAAACAGATCTTCCCTCCTCAGTGCCTAGTCACTACTCTTTCCTTCTCAAGACGATAGCTAGCCAGATCTTTGTTGACATGTTAATGTTGCTAAAGGTAAATGTTTTACTCCTCTCTGTGTTTTTCCATTTAACTGGAGCCACCTGGAGAAGACTGAATGCTTTCACCAAATAGAATGACTCTTTAGCAGGAGGAATTTCAGACACTTTGTGGGTTTTTTTCAGACTGTCCTGGGGGTGAAGACTGGGGAGGACTTTTAGGTGAAGGATTGGAAAGAATCTGTGCCCTTTATAGCATGCCATTGACGGCTAGTTTCTCCTGGGGGTGACCCTGCTACCACAAGATTAATGACGGTTTTTCAAAGACTAATGGGAAACAGACCCTATTACAAAGCCCCACAGAGGGTAGGATTCAGTGAGTTTACTGCCATCCTCTAAGACCAGAGGTTCTACTTTTTCTTGGGCTACAGCTCACTTCAACAAACCCTGTGAACCAAAAAGACTGCATTTCCCAACTCTTTGCTAGATAATAACCTATGCCTGAAATCATTAAAAGCCCAGAAGGCAGAGGTTTTATAAAACAAATTTTCATTAGACGAAAAAGTTTTCTGATGAGAGCATTTCTATACGAAAACTATTGTGTCAGAGCTTGTCCGTTACTATTTGTTTGAACAGGTAATATTAAATAAATATCTTGAAACAGATTTATAGCCCTGGAATATTGAATCCAGCAGTGGTTACTATTTATATTACTTGTCTTCAGCTACTCTTAACTCTGTTGCTGTCTACATCCTTGAAATTCTTTTCTCTCAAGTGACCCAACACATACAGGGAGAAGTCTGAAGCTACCTTGATTCTTGGTCCTTTGAAGATAAATCATGTTTCTCTGACTGGAGGCTTGTACAGTTTTTCCTCTTCATCCTTGAAATGTAAAGATTCGTTACAATATCTCAAAATGGGGTCTTTTCTCAAGTTCACCTGAAATTTGATAAGTATTTCTATGTGTGGGCCATGTTCTGTTTCAGCTGTAGAAAGTTTTATTAGTTCTTAAAATATTTTTTTTCCGTGATTCTTATTAGCTCTTTCTTTCTTTCCTGTTTCTCCTTAGCTTTCTTTGCTGTCCTTTTCTTTATCTACTGCCTTAATGTTAGGCTTCCACAGTGTTACCTCTCAGCTTATTTTTTTGACTCACTGTTTGCCTTCTTTGGGGAAAGCAACCATGGTCTCCACTGTCGCTGTTACTACCACGAGTGTGGATCCATCCCGGGCCTTGATTCTCCCCTGTACTGCAGGCAGCTGTGTGTCTATAGACCAGCTTCATTTAGAATGTCACAGGCACATCACATTTGGCAGGTCCTCAGTGAATCAGTTACCTTTCTCGTCAACCCTTCCTTACTCCTGTAGTCTCCCTCACAGATTTCAGCACTATCCTCCTTGGTGACAAGCCTAACATTCCAGCCATTTCTGTACGCTCTCACCGTCATCATTGTTCATGTCCATCCAACTGTAAAACCCTGGCAACACAGCTTTCACATTACCCATGTACTCTGTCTTACCATTTGGACTGCCATTGCATGTGTTCAGGCAATTATAATCCCTTACCAGAACTTAGTGTCCTGAGATCTTCCTTCAATTTTTTCCTTTTTATGGTATAAATTTGTCTGCTACAACCCCAAATTAGCACTCCTCAGTGCCTCCCAATACCTTCCAAATGGAATCTCAGGTCATCCTGCCACACCACTCTCTCCTGTTTGCCTCAGACTCCGGCATCGCTTACTAGCCTCTGAGGATCATGCTCACCAGGATCTCAGCACACAGGCAGCACCCTCTGTCTAGACTGCCCTTCTCCGTGTTGTCCCTTCCAAGGCTTAGCTCTCCAGTGGCAGTGACCCTGTATTTTTCTTTTTTTTGTTCTCAGTGCCAGGTAGAGTGTTTGATGCAGAGTGAGTATTTAGCAAGTATCAGGGTTAATGTGTACCATTCTGGTGAAAAGCAGAATTTCATATATAATTTTAAATTATATCACTAGACTTTAAAAAAAATAAAAAGAGAATTGAAAAAAAATAAAAAACATGAGAAAATGAAAATGTTGGAATCTGCAGGGAATTTCCACTGACTGCAGCAAGAGGGGGTTGGGTTGAGAGGCAAAATCCTAAACTAAGCCTCTGAACCAGAATAGCACAGAAATCTGGGAAGAAGGGGAAAGACGATGACTCAACCCCACTCTATCCCCTGGCAAGAAACACAGAAAATCCCTAAGCTATGTGAATTCTTTTCTGAGCCGACTGGAATCAGGCCCTTTATTCTCATCAGTTCCCCCCTTTCTTCATCCACTTAAAAAGCATGCTTCACGAGGCACAATCCTGCCTGCTGTGGGTGGAGACTGAATTGTAGACTCTATTGCACTTTGCAGGCTGAGATGCGTAAAACTTCAGGAAAGCAGTCAAAAAAAGGAAGAGGAGAGGAAAGGCTCTTAGAATAATGCAGCGGGATGTGCAGTTTTTATCACTCTCACTGATTGAAGAGCTGAATCTGCATATAAACCCCCACCCATCACACAACCTGCCAGTTGGAGCGAAAGGTTCTCCCTTGATTTAGCGGAAATTTTCGGTGAATGTTTGTTCTACAGGAGAAACCAGGCTCAGGGCTTGTACTTCAATATTCTTCGTCAGTCTAGATTTTAGAAATAAAATGTAAAAATACCTGAATGACTAGTAGCTGCAGATAAAAACAAAAATACCATGTACACTATTTTGAAGTCAACTATGGTTCTGGAACAAGTGTTTTTGCTTTTGGCTTGTTTTATTTTTCTACTATTTAAGAAAAAAAGCAAAAATATTTGACATGAACACTCTGAAATAATCTGAAACACAAGGAAAAATAATGTAAGCACTCAAAGGAAAAACACACAAATAAAAACGCATGTCCAGATGGAGTAGAAGAAAACATAATCATTGCACTATCATGCTGGCCCTTAGATCAAATTAATGAGAAAAAGACCGACATTTAGACATACTGTGACAAATGTTTACATTTCAAGGGTGAAGAGAAAAATCGTACAAGCATTGAGTCAGAGAAACATGATATAGCTACAAAGGAGTAAGAATCAAGGTAACTTCAGACTTGTCCATATCACTAAATGTCAGAACAAAATATCACAGTAGATACAGAGATTTGAAAGGCTTGATTCTTTATCCAGCCAAGTTGTTTTATATATATACATATACATATATATATATATATATGTATATGTATATATGTGTGTGTGTATATATATATATATATATATATATATATATTCATCAGAAAAGTCCTGGTGTATTTTTCTATGTTTTTCTTTGCAAAAATCAGTCATGATTTTTCTGATGACCCAATATATAAATAATATGACTAGCTCCCACATGGTCAACTGTGTGGATTGAGTCCTGGTAGCTTCAAAAACTTAATGGATGTGTGTGCATGCCCAAAATCCCAAGGGAAGGGATTGTAGTGTGACTATCCCCCAGTAGGGGTGTGTTCTCATTTTCCCTCTCTCTCTCTCTGTCCCTCTCTGACAAACACACATGCCTTCTGGCAGATTAAAAAAAAAAAAAAAAAAAAATATATTAAATATATATATATATATATATATATACAAGGGCTCATAAAGTTTATTTCTCAGATAACTCTCTTGAATTATTTGAACATAAAATATGTACTACATATATGTGTATTATGAATAATTACTATAGCTAAGTTCCAAATACTCAATAGTAAGACATTTGAATGTGAGATACTGGTAGTAAAATTTACAAGCACTTAAAAACATAGAGACTAAAATAGTGATGGGCTGGTAAATGATTTAAAAACTCTTCTGGACATGTGAAGGAAAACCTTGGTTTTAGTGTCTGCTGATTTCTGTGGTCTAAGTACTGCCTCTGTCACTGATTTCAGGCTACCAGTGACATATCTGTGTGTAGTCAGGGAGTAATCAAAGGTAAAGGGAGGCACAATAAATTTTAAAGAGTTTATTTGAGCAGACAGCAATTCTTGAATCAGTGAGCACTGAACGGAAGGTGGTTTCAGGTTTTACAAAGGGGAAGGCTTTTATAGGGTGAATGCAGAAGTATTTACTTGGTTACAGTTAGACAGCAGCCTGATGTGGTCTATCCTGCTGGGAAGTCCTTCATTATATAACTGTACATTGATTTCTGATTGATTGAGCTTAAATTTTACTTTTTTTTAACATTGGCATTTATATGAAATAGCTCAAGTTTCACTTATGTTTGCAGATCGAGTAAGGTTAAGGTCATTTATGAGCCCTAACTGGCTTTTTCTGCTCAAGGATTCCTCATACCTATCTCCATTTTAATTTACTTTAACAGGAAAAATGTGTACAGTTGGCCCTCACACCTTTTTAGGATCCAACTTTAGCTGGATCAATTAGTTCACTCTTTGAGAAAAAAAAAAAAAAAAAAAAAGAGTTTAAATCCTCATTTCAGATCATGTGCCAAAATTAACTGTATTATAATCTTATTAGTTTATCTGGGCTGCTATAACAAATTACGATAAACCAAGTGGCTTAAAACAACAGAAATGTATTCTTTCATAGTTTTAGAGTCTAGATGTCAAAATTAACGGATCAGCAAGCTAAGCTCTCTTTGAAGTCTGTAGAACTCTGGGGGAAGATCCTTCTCTGCTTCTTGTACCTTCTGGTTGTGGCCACAATCTTATCCTCCTTTGGCTTGTAGACTGAGCACTTCACTCTCTGTCTTTTAACTCATACCTTTTTGTTGTTGTTGCTGGAGGGTGCATACTCACCAGAAAGACACAAAAAGAGAGGGAGAGGGGAAAACACTCCCTGTGGGCAATGGTTTTACTACAATTCTTTCCCATTCATCTCTCCATTCTTTTGTGATTTGGGGCACATGTGCACATGTACCCAGCATATTCCTCAAGCTGCAATGTCTAGGACTAAAACTGTGTTGTTGGCCATATAGGATCCAGCTGCCCTAACTACCAGGTCATAGAGCCAGCCCATCGGTCAAGTCTTTTAGCTGCTTCCAATAAGGAGTGAGAACCTAAAGAATTTATTTTTCAGTGCCTGGCTTATTTCTCTTCTTATCATTTTCTCTAGGTGTATCTATTTTGCCTCATGTGATAGGAATTCTTTCTTTTCTATGACTGGATAATATTCAATTATGTATTGATTCATTAGGTGGATTCTGCATCTTAGCTCTTAAGAATAGTGCTACAAAACAAAAACAAAAACAGACAAACAAACAAAAACATGACAAGGCAGATATCTCCTGACCTACTGATTTCCTTTTCTTTGGGAATATACCCAGAAGTAAGATTACTGGATCATAAGGTAGTTCTGTTTTAAGTCTTTTGGAAAACTGCCATACTGTTTTTTATAATGGCTGAATTTAACATTTTCATCAACAGTGCACAGGAATTTTCCTTTCTCTACAACTTCACCAGCACTTGCTGTCCTTTTTTGTTTTGTTTTGTTTTGTTTTGTTTTGTTTGTTTGTTTGTTTGTTTTTTGATAATAGCCATCCTAACTGGGTTGAGGTGATACCTCTTAGTGGTTTGGAGTTGCATCCCCTGATAATTAGTGATGTTCAGTATTTTTTCCTGTATTTGTTTACCATTCATGTCTTTTTCTTGGGAAACTGTTTAGACAGATTGCCCATTTTTTTAATCAGAGTATTTGTTTTTCTGCTGGTGAGCTGTTTGGGTTCCTTATTATAGTCTGGCTATTTTATTTTATTTTATTTTGAGAAATTCTTGCTATAGGGTATATGCACTTGCCAGAGAGACAGAGAGAGACAGAAAGACAGAAAGTAAAAAATCACCCCCTGTGGGATTGACCATATTGAAATCCCTTCTCCTCCATACTCCTCTCAAGATTTTGGGCATGTACACATATGTGCCTGGTCTGAGTTTTAAGCCACCAGGTCTAGGACTCAAACCATGGTCAACTACATGAGAGTCCATCAATGTAAACATTACATCATCTGCTGGTCTCTATAGTCTGGTTATTAATACCTTGTTGGATGTGTAATTTGCCAATATTTTCTCCAATTTTGTACGTTGTCTCTTTTCCCATTGTTTCCTTTGCCATGCAGAAGCTTTTTAGTTTGATATACTCTCTTTTGTCTATTTTTGCTGTTGTCACCTGTGCTTTTGAGGTTTTATTTTAAAAATCTATGCTTAGAGACCAGCAGGTAGCATAATGGTTATATCACTGAACTCCTACATGGCCAACTGCAGTTTGAGTTCTGGACCTGGCAGGTTGAGACTCACACCGGGCACGTGTATGTGTGTGCCCAAAATCCCAAGAGGAGAATGGAGGAAAAGGGACTGAGGCATGGGTATCCACCTGGGGTGTGTGTGTGTGGGGGGGGGGGGGTGATTTCTAGCTTTCTGTCTCTCTATTTCTCTCTGTCTCTTGGCAAGTGTATCTTCCCTATAGCAAAAATATCTCTCTAAACAAAACAAATCTTTGCCTAGACCAATATCCTGAAGCATTTTTGTATGTTTTCTTCTAGTAATTTCATGGTTTCTGGTCTTACTTTTAATTCTTCAATTCATTTTAAGTTTATTTTCGTGTTTGGTAGAGATTAAGGTCTACTTTCATACTACCTATCTACATATGGATATTCAATTTTTACAGCACCATTTATCAAAGGGACTGTCTTTTTCCCAGTGAGTGTTTTTGGTATTTTATTTCTTTCTCTGGCTATTATAAGTGAGACTACTTATTTGATTTCTTTTTCAGCTAGTTCGTTATTGTTATGGAAGAAAGCTACAGATTTTTGTGTGTTCATTCTGTGTCCTGCAACTTTACTGAATTCATTTATCAGTCCTAAGAGTTTTTGGTAAATTGTTCATTTATAAATATACCTGTGATTATCTGTAAACAGGGAATTTGACTTACTCCTTTCCAATTTGGATGGATGGTCTTGATTTCTTTATCCTGCTTATCAGAACTCCCATCTTTGCTTTTGTTGTAATACGGTGTGTTTCCCATGTATATCTGTGCATCTGTGTCTTTGTTTTCTCTTGGACACTAGTCTATGGATTAGAGTTACCCTAATCTGCTATGACTTTATTTTAACTTAACTATTATGTCTGTAAAGATCCTATTTTTAAACACAGTGACACTGTGAGATTCTGGGTGGACCTGATCATTGGGAAGGAGGGGGTTGGAGGGAGACAAGTAGGATTCAACTTGGTAAAAGGATTAACACATCAAGTGTTAAAGACAAAGCACAATAATAAAAAGCATATCCCAAAGATAGAATCGCTTCTTCCAACAGAAATGACAGAAAAGTGATTTATACATTTGACTCCAAAATGCTTTAAATTGTTTTTATCAAAAATGTGAACAAAATTTAAAAATCAACAATCATTTGGAAAAAAGTTGCATGGGGTATAAAAAGAAAGGTAAGTTTTTTTTTATATAAGTATAATATGTTAATAGGTGTGAAAAATATTGCAGTCTCTGGAAATAATTGGACATAGAGGTAGAAAAGTTGCAAAAAATAAATACAGACGGTTTATAAACTTAGTAAGTATTGAACCATATTAATAATGAAGCACATTCCATTGAAACAGTAGCAAATTATCTATTTTTAACTACCAAAGAAGCAGAAATAAAGGCAAGAGATAACAATGCTGCTGTGTTTCATACATTGCTAATGGGAATATAAATTAGTGCAACTTTTGTTCTAGAAAAACAAAAGAATTGACATGTATCAAGAACCTTAAAATGTTCCTACCTTTTGAATTAGTAATAACATTTCTAAGAAAGTTAACTCTGAAGTACTAATCTGGAAATGTATAAAGCATGAAGAAATAGAAAGCAAAAGAAGGTATCACAGAATTAAGTATTATCTTGAACAATTAGGACACTCTATTACTGAGGGATTGCAGAAGGTATCCATTCTCGTTAGCCTAAACATAAAGGAGTTTAGTTAAAGAGATTGTAGAGTTGTTGGAGGTGTGAAGAAACAGATTCTCTACTGAGGGATGGGAAACAACTCTATAGAACTTTGGCTATCAGTAGTCTGCAGAATCAGGAAACCACCTGCACATTGAAAAACCACAACTTCAGCTGCTAGCTCCAGGCTCATGCTACTTTAGTTAGACTCTAACATTAAACATTGGCTTTAGAGACAACTCTGTAGTATAATTGGGTAGGGGAGCTGAATGCCACATGGTTGACCATGGTTTGATTCCTGACCTGGTAGTTTGAAAAACACATCAGGTATCTGGGCCTGCATGCCCTAAACCCTGACAACATGCAGAAATGGAGAGGAGACTGTGGCATGATCATGCCCATTGAGGGTTACTTTCTCCCTCTCCTTCTTTCTCTGTCTCTCTCTCAGATGAGCGTACATGACTTCTGGCAGTTAAAAAAAAGAAGTACTTCATCTTTCTCCTTATTTCACTCTGTTCAGGACTCAAAATGAACACAGGTGCATCACATGGGCTAAACTTATATCACAGCAGAAGCACTAGATGTAAAGAATCTAAGAAGGGCTATTCTTAACTTTCCCACTTTGGAGTATAATATGACACAGAAGAAAGTGGGAATGGATATTGTGTGATCTAATATATGATGTTATATATGTAAAACAATGCACACAGGATAAAATACTTTCAATAAATATACCAGTGTAAAAATTCTTGCATGAAACTCCCAAGTTCTTCAGTATCTTCTCTCCCTTTTCCTTAAATATTAGAGGTTTTCTTTTTGTAAAATTAGAGATTCTCTCATGTTAATCAGTTCCTGAGGTGCCAGCATATGGCGTAGTGGTTTTGTCACTTCCCACATGGCCTACCACGATTTAAGCCCCGGACCCAGTGACTTGAAAAATCACACCAGACACTAACAGTGCGTGTGTGCCCAAGATCCTGAGAGGAGAATGGGGAAGAAGAGATTGCGTCATAGCCATCCTACCTGAGGAGTGATTTCTCACTCTCTCTCTGTCTCCCTTGGACAAGTGTGTATACCCTATAGCAATAACCTAAAACAAAACAAAACAGCACAGCACACACAAAAAACAAACCCTTCAGGATGATGATGCTAAAAGGTATGCTCTAACAACATAAGTTCAACTTTTTTTCCCAATTTATCTTTAATATAAATGTATTTGGTCTTTTATCCAAACACAGTACAATAACAGGACATGCTGTTCATATTAAGAATATGCCAATGTATGCATTATGCTTTTTAAAAATTTTTCCATTTTTGAAAAGTGAGTGCAGAATGATGGTATTAACCGTATTTTAGAGCAATAGGAGAATTACCGTGGGGGTGCATTTAACATATAAAATTTGTTACTCAAAATACCTTGTTGCCTAGGCAGGCAGTTACTGAAGACAGATGGAAATAGAAGAAATTGCTATTTGCCCTACATCTAATATAGGTGTAAGGAGGGAAAAAGGTTTACTTTAAAAGCTGATGTAATCCACTAAAGCTTGAATCACAACTCGAAATGAAAATAGATGTTCTGTTTTCATCAGCTGTAATATAATTAACTTGTGGACTCTGTTTTTACCTAGCCACTGAATCAACTGTTTTGCAGTCTACTGAGGCTTGTTTGGGGCTGTTGGAAGTACATAATTGAAAGACTGGGAAGTGGGATGACATGAGTGTATATTTAGTGCCTGAAGTTGAAGAGTGCAAGTGAGATAAACCTTTTCACCTCCTCTTTTTTGTTATTTTCTTTACATTGCTATTTGCCTCTTCATCTTTGTTGCATGTGGCAGATAAGTAAGGCGATCAGTGATAGAAAGGGAAGTGATGTTTGTTCTATTTCTTTCTGCATCTCAAATACTGTAACACACACGTTTTTATTGCCTGGTTTTATCTTTCCCACTGTTTTTGTCAATTTTTAAAGTTATTTTTTTTTAAAATATTTATTAGAGAGAGAGAGATAGAAAAACAAACACCCACAATAAAGTCTTACACCATGATCCTCTGCTCCTGCCCAGCCTTTGCCAGACAGCCAAGATAACAGGCTTTGCATGTGCAAATTGACCCAAAAACAAATCCCTGATCTTCCATGTGGTTGTCAGCATTACGGAATGTTGTGCTACCGCTGTACCCCCATGGCTAGGCCAGCAGTATTTTTATTTACCTCTTCTTCCCTTGTCTCTTTGCTTCCTGTTCTCTTTTCCCTTTATTCCTCATTTGTCTTCTCTCTTCCTTTTTTCCCAGATAATGGTATAAATTGGAGAGTTAAGGTAATAGCAATGTTGATGAACCTAGTGGCTCTTCAAGAAGACTGGTGGGACCAGCAGTTAGCGTAATGGCTATGTCGCTGGATTCCCACGTAGTCGATCATGGTTCACGTCCCGGACCCGGTGGCTTAAAACTCATGCCGGGTGCATGTGCGTGCCTGCCCAAGATCCCAAGAGGAGAATGGAGGAGAAGGGATTGCAGCGTGGCCATCCCCCCTGGGGGGTGATTTCTTGCTTTCTGTCTCTCTGTCTCTCTCTGTCTTTCTGGCGAGTGCACGTGCCCTATAGCGGAAACCTCTCCAAAAAAATTTTAAAAAAAGAAGACTGGCAACTGAGAGCTAGTACATCTTGGTGCTGGGAGGTGAATTTAAAAAGGCTGAAGGGGGGCAGCAGATGGCATAGTGGTTACATTGGTGGACTCCCCCAACTATGGTTCGAGTCCTGGACCCGGTGGTTTAAAACTCATGCCTGACACGTGTGTGTGTGTGTGTGTGTATCTGCCCAAGATTCCAAGAGGAATATGAAGAAGTGATTGAGGCATGGCCAACCCCCTTGGGGAGTAATTTCTCACTTTCCCTCTCACTGACTCTGTCTCTCTTTGGAGAGTGTACACACCCTAAGACAAAAACCTTTAAAAAAAAGGCTGAAGGGGATGCACAGGGATGGGTTTGAAGTGATACCTCAAGTTCTCCATAGCTTGTATATGATATTATGGGAATCATGACATTTCCACACTTCTAGTAGGAAGATATAAAAAACGAAAAGTACTGGCAGGCACTGGGGGCCCAAGGTAGGAAGAGGCAGGTACAGATTGCTGTGAGTACAGAGGCCGGGCAGACTTGAGTATCAGTCGCCAGCTTGGTGTCCAAAAGAAACAGAAGTGCCAGCCACAGCTCAGCAGACACCATGCTGGGTCCCAAGGGAAAAGCTAGGTAAACCTCCTCACACTGGAGACAGCATAAAGATCCTCCATTTCTGTGAGGATCCAGGAAGGAGAGAGGAGGAGAGACCTCCTGGGAGGAGGAAACCAGCTCTGAAAATGTTTTGCATTTTAAATGAATGGAATATTTACCCCCTAAAGACTGTTTTCCTTTGAAAGATACTGAATCACTTTAATGGGCAAATCTAAGGTGTTCTTCTGCTATCAGTACGAGTGGGGAATCAGAACAAAGTGAAGACAATTACAGGGAGGAAGCCTATACTTTTTCACATGTGAATTATATGTAATTCCAAACTTGATATGAGGGCTGTGTGTGTGAAAGAAATAAAAATGTTAATAGAGATCAACTCTGAATAGGAAATTGTTGCATGGTTATATTTTTCCTTCCATCTCTATCTATTGTCATTCAGCATAGACTTATTGAACATTACTTTATGTCAAACATATTTTTTGCTCTTCTTATTATTTCCTAATTTCTCTACAGCTAAGCAATCACTGTTTGCTTTTGTGAAATAGGAAGCAATAACTGAATGTTATTTAAACAGAAATTATCCAATTCACTCATTGTTACCTTTGAATGATAAATGTCCCACACTGTCAGTTGTAAGCCACACCTTGAAGCTGACGCTTATTGTTCCTGAAAATATATATGCTTTTGAGGTTAGTTAAATATAAATTCCAAACTTCTCAGGAATCATTTTGTAATGCTTATATAGAGTTTAATTTTCATGCAAACCTTTTCATTCACAATTTTAGACATGCTATGTAGTGGTTATATATGGTCACAAATATATCTATTATATATACACACACACATACACACACACATAGCCACTACATACACACACACACACACACACACACACACACACACATGTAGTAGTTATATACAAACCAGCATTCTGTTTCAATATTCAGAAGTAGAGCAAGTTTGCACAGCGGTGTAATACTCCAGTATGCAAATGATCATACTTAATACTGAATTGGAAAGGTTCATGTGAAAGTCAAAGTCCAGTCTGGTAGTTGATCTTGTTTTTAAAATGATTCTCTATGTGGGACAAGTTTTTATCCCACTAAACAAGAGGGCATTCTTTGCAGATAGGTCACAGACACCCCGACATGCCTTGTGACAGCCTCCAAAAGGAGCCTGTGCAAGGTGTAGGTGGCACATGCTCGTGCGATATACTCCCATCCTCCTCCCCAAGGCTTCAACACACTCTTGACTGACTTTAAGGATTCTGAAATGTTTAGTTCACCATGATTCCATCTTAAAAACTCTCATTAAAAAGGTTCCTTGAATTAGTACTTCTGGGGCTTCCCACAGCCAAAGTTCAACCCGCTAAGTCACATAGCCAAAGGCGGGGGTGGGGGTGGTGGTGAAACATAAAGTCTCTCTCATTTCTATGAATTCAGTCAGAGGACTGGGCTGTGATATCAAGTGCCCTCCCTCTCAGCTCTGTCCTCGCTCTGAAGTCCAACCCCACCTCAACAGTCCCACTCCCCAGTTCCAAGGGGAAAAGATCCCTGCCTTCATTGTCTTCCCAGTTTCAGTATAGTTGTATTTATTTCTCAATAAGAAACTCAAGTTATTTTCTTTTACTTTCCAACTCAAAAATAATCAAAGTACTATAGACATATAATATTTCTTCATAATTCTAGAAATATAATAAAATTAAAACACTAAATTTGTGACATATTTAATTAGTGAAAACTTTTAATTAAATAATAATTGAATAACTAAATGAATTATTCATTAAATAAATGCGATGCCAAGAATAAATGTACCTTTATTAAAAATATTCGATGCAAATGCAAACAATCCCAATGATTCCTTTGATTTAGGGTATAGTGGGCATAGGAAAGTTTTTGTGATAAAATAAAGATGGCACATTTTATAATATTTTATAGAAGTTCTATTCTATGATAAAACTTTGCTTATATTCTATTTTTTTCTGATTATAGAAAAAGGGGAATTCTTTGATATTCTTTTTCTTCTGTTAGTGAATCTCTGATGACCTATATGAAACTCACCCTTTTCACTGACCCCTGCACTTACTCTTCTTTGTAATTTCTTTTTTTTTTTCTTTTTCTGGAGAGGTTTTTGCTATAGGGCGCGTGCGCTTGCCAGACAGGCAGAGAGAGACAGAGAGACAGAAAGTGAGAAATCACCCCCCAGGGGGGGATGGCCACACCACAATCCCTTCTCCTCCATTCTCCTCTCGGGATCTTGGGCACGCACGCACACTCACCCGGCGTGAGTTTAAGCCACCGGGTCCGGGACATGAACCGCGATCGACTATGTGGGAGTCCAGCGACATAGCCATTACGCTAACTGCTGGTCCCCTTCTTTGTAATTTCTAAGTGTTCACTGATAGTTTGTAGTATCAGTCATGTGTTTAAATTTTGTTTCACAAAATAATGAAAGATATGAAATAAACATTTATTTATATGCATCTTAGTATTTCAGAGTAAAGTAAACACTGTGCCAACCTACCCTGCCTAAACAAAAAGTGTTTTTTCTGTTAACTTAAAACTTGCTTTCTTAGAGATAATGTTGATTTATCTGGAAGAGTTCTTCGAGATTGAGATTCTCATCACTTCGTCTTGCCAAGAGAAGGAGAATGATGACGATGGTGGTGATGCTGATGATGGGAACTAGAAGTCATAACCGTTATTACATGTCAGGCACTATTCTAAATATGTCATGCATACGAACTCACCTAGTCCTCCCAGCAGCCCAATGGACTAGGGGCTGTTATTATCTCCATTTTTTTTCAGTCGAGAAAATTGAGGCATAAGAAGATAAAGTAACCGCTTAACATTGCACAGTTTGCCTGTGGAAGAGACTGACCGTGCAGTCTTCCTAAAATACCTTCTCTATTATTGGAAGCCATATTTGAAACCATCATCTATATTAGAAACATAGTTACAAATATGAAAAAATCAATGGGCTCCTAAAATTTCATCTATTTCTCAAAATACAAGATTATTGCTTTATGCCAAAGTTATCGTACTTTCTTACTTAAATGGTATTATTCCACCAATTAAAATATACCTCATTTAATTTTATGCTTCAAAATGAATCAATACCTATTTTTAAAGTTTAGTACAGCTTTAATTTTATAAGAAAACTTAGAGAAACAAATATAGTTGCTGTTCTAAGAACTACAAAAGGGAGAAACCATAAGAGAAAAGCAACTATAGTCAGAAAAACAGCAAGCACAGTTTTATTCATCCTGGGGGGGAAAATGAGTTTTCTAAATGGTTCCTGAAATTAAAAATGGTTCTGATTCTTGGAAGATTTGACGTTTGCCAGAGATTACCATATTGCGTTTACAAGAAAATGAACTAGTGTCTAATGAGAGATTTGTATTTAAGGGTGCTATTCAGTTCCTAATGACCCATTTTCTGGTTTCAGGCAGAGAAATAGTTTGCATAAAAACCAGTGATAGAAAATGTTGCTTGACAAAGTGAAGGAAATCAACAGTATCTCTTATGTTATCTTAGTATTCCTGAAAAAGAGAAAGCTTTTTTTTTTTTTTTTTTTGCTTTTTGTAATAGCATATTTTAAAATGAATTAAATGCATTTTGTGACAAAGATGCAAAAATGCTTAGAAATTTACTCCTTCATCTATGAATTTATTCACTCAACAAACATTTATTGAATGTCTGCACTATGACAGGCATAGTATTAGGCTTAGGGGACACAAAAATATAGGACATTAGCCTTTTCTGAATGAATTCAGTAAAAGAGACATAAAAATTAGAGAAATAATTACCTGACAAGGTGATGAGTACTTTGGTAAAAATAAAGTGCTTAGAGAGGAAAATGTTAGATACCTAATCCAGGTTCGTGGTCATGGAAAACATTCTATAGTAGATGCATGAATTGAATCCTGAGAGATTAATAGGAATTAGCAGGGCCAAGGGGGCTTCCACTTTACACAGGAGGAGTAGCATGTGCTATGGCTTAGAGGCATGAGTGAACATGACCGATTTGAGGAACGTCAAGTAATCATGTAGGGCAAGAACAGAGTGATGATGAGCAACAGCAAGAAGAAAGAGGGATATGTAGGCGGGACTATATCACAAAGGGCTTTGAATATCCAAAGTGCTTGGGCTTTATCTGAAGGCAAGAAAAGCCACTGAGGAACTGATTCACCCTGACAGAAAATGACTTGGTCAAACTGGGGTTTGGGAAATTACTTGAGGGGACATTGCACTGAGAAGTATGTGTTGGTGACTGAGAGATCCTTCTGGATGCTGTTGCAGTGACACAGAGGAGGACTGACAGTAACACATGGCTCATTGGCACAGTTCAAATCCTGAATTTGGTAGCTTGAAAAAAAATATGCCAGGTGTGTGTGCATAAATCCCTGAGGTCCTAACAGGATGGAGATGGAGGAGAAGGGATCATGGCATGACCACACCTCCTTGGGGTGGGGTGTTCTCTCTCTCTTCTCTCTGATGAGCACATGCACCCTCTGGCAAACTAAATAATAATAATAATACCATCTCCTACCCAATTACTAGTTCACAATCCTAGTTTAGGATCTGTGAATGAAATAAACCTTCCAGAGAGTATTGGCATCATTAGATAAGAAGTCAGCTATAGAGGGAATAAAAGGGATTGGGAAATGTCTAGAAAAAGGTGTACTTTTGAGGACAGTTTTGCTTGTTTTTCATTTGTTTGCATTGGTGAGAGACTTGGGCAAAAGCCCTTGTGGAAGGAAGGGTCAATGACAGGGAGCGGATAAAGATAAAGGCAATAAAGAAGATATGTATACCAAGTTCTCGAGAAGGCGAGAAGGGATAAAACCCACATTACAGTTGGATGAACTCATGCAGGGTAGGAGGACTGTGTCTTCCACTCAAGGGAAAGTTGCACGGTAAAACTCAAAGAGCACTGAATCAAAAGTCAGGTTGAGCTAAGTTAGAATCCAGGGTCTACTTCATTCCTGCCTGTGAAACTTTGTTAGAATACATAACTACTGATCCCCAATTTTCTCAACAGCAGAAAGGGGATAGTGCATTCTTCAAAGAGTTGCTATAAGTCTTAAATAAGACAGCATGCATTAGGCAAGAATGTTATACTAGAATGTGTTGATTATTTTTATAATTTTATTATAGGCCCTTCAATTTTTATCCCAGTTTATCACATCATGAATAACCAAAAGGCCACAAGGCCACATCTGCATCTGTATCTGTATCTGTATCTGCATCTGTGTGTGTGTGTGTGTGTGTGTGTACACACACACACACACACACACACATATATATATATATATATATATATATGTTTTCTTTCTTTCTCATCTGCTCCAAAAGGAATTGCAATTCCATGATCTTGTTGTGTTTGGGAATTTTGAATCACCTTTGAGTTGACATCAAAGTTGTTACCAACAGGCCAAACCTGGTCTGTGAAATCATTTTGCATGAGTATAATTTTTTCTTTTTTATCTGAAGTCTTTTAGCTGGAACTTGCACATTTCATCTTCACATTTGCTCCCTCTTGTCTTAGTAGCTGTTCCCTCATGAATTTGCCTAGCCTGCTTGGTACTTACAGACAACTGAGTTTTCAACCTACAGTCTAGGTTTTTTTTTTTTTCTGAAATAGCTCATGCTACTAATAACATTCATATTGTTCAATTTCCAAAGACAGAAGTCTTATTTCATTGGATTTCTTCTCAGCATTTGACAATGTTGCTAAATGTCTCCAGAAACTATTTTCTCCTTCTGTTACTGACCACTCTTCGGATTTCCCATCTTTCTGCCTGTCTACCCTTTGCTACAACTCTACCGCCTTTGGCCACTGTTTCAATGCTACAATTTTCTCAGTGTTTTATGTCCACTGCTTTTCTGTGATCTCAAGTCCATGGTTCAACATGTTATAAAGCTGACTAATCTTTCCCTTCAACCCGCCTTTTCTCTTTGTGTTATATATCATCATGATAAAAGGAGCCACCATAAATTTAAGCCACTTAGTCGTCCAAACTGAAACCATCTAGATGTGATATATATTTAACAGCTGACAGAGGACACTCACTAAATCAGGCTGAACACTGCACCATACCTCTCATCATTGCTTCCCAGCTGAAGATCAGACCTGCTCCACTCAGTCACCAAAGTCAACCCCTGCCTCCCCTCCTGCCCTATGATGAGACCTTCAGCATTGACTGACAACATGCTAATTAGTCTCCATTTATCACTTTAGATAAACTCTTATCCTTGAATGAATGACAGTGGGTCCTCCTTTTATTCTGTTCTGTACATCAAGCTAGCTTCTCTAGCTACTCTCAAGGCTCTGAAGCTTTACTGCAGAAAAATGTTTGCATTTCCTTGGAAACCGCCTTCTCTCACCTCTGTGTCTTTGTCCACTTTACTCTTCACTCTGTTTAGTTTACATATTTGACCACTACTCATTCTTCAAAATTCAGACACATCCATCTCTGAAAGGCCTGTCTTCAATTTCATCTCTCTTAGTAATATTCCCATTCTAAGTGTGGAATCTCTACTCTGTAAATATTTTAAAAGTCTGCATTCTTAGGGCATATTTCATTATGTCTTATGTGCACCAATGGAATAACTTGATGAAATCTTCTTTGTAATCTGGTAAAATATTTATCTGTGGAAGAGATACACCCATAGGATGAAAAGGTATAAAGGAAGATCAACACAAAATGAGCACTCACTGACAGAAGGAAAGAAAGCAACAGCTGGGTAAACACACAGCTGCTCAAAGAGACAAAACAATGACGGTGAGTAGGTAAGGACGTGGCAAAGGGTCCAATATTAGAAAAGCAAGTAAATAATATGAGGAAGTGAGTTAATGACTGGAAAATTGCTGAAGCATTTGAACAGGAAGTAAATCATAAAGAAAGTGTTCAAATGAAATTGTTATAGAGAAAAAATTGAACAAATATTCTATATAAAAGAAGTGGACTTTTAAAATGAAATTTGCAGGTGATAAATTAAACATTTATGTGACTTTTTTTTTATAAATTTGTTTTGTGTTGAATAGAAAACAGTATAATATTAAAGACCTAAAAAGAATAAGACTACACCATGCTCCTAATTCACTGTTATTTCAAAAGCATAAAGTAGAAACTCACAATTAATGTTTTACTTAGCATTTATGTGATTACTGAAAAGCCTGCCCTTTTCAGCAATTATTTATTTAAATTTATTTATCATTATTATCATTTTTAAATTTGCTGCAGGGCACATGAACTCACCAGAGAGAGATATAGAGATTGAGGGAAAGTGGGACAGCAAACCGACAGGTCCATTACTCCAATGACAGTCAGCTTGTGTGAGTCCAGCACTTTAATCACTGTGCCACCTGCTGGCCTAAGACTGATCTATTAAAAGGAATTTTTTTTGGAGAGATTTTTGCATGTGCGCTCTCCAGAGAGAGAAAGAAACAAAGAGACAAGAAGTGAGAAATCAACCCCCAGGGGTGTGAGGATGGCCACACCACAATCCCTTCTTCTCCATTCTCCTTTCAGGAAAAGGAAATATTTAATAACACAAGTAATAACATAATTATATTCACCTTCTATAAAATAAAAGCATCACAGATAAAGCTAAGGTTTCTTTTGACCGCTGTCCACACTTTCATACCACTGCTCTCCCCACCACTGTTTTCACTTTAATAATGTGTATACTTCTGACCTTTCCCCATGCATTTGCATACATACCTATAACTATAGAAAATAGATCTCTCTATCCAGCAATCCCACTTCTGGGTATTTATCCAAAAGATTTGAAATCAATTTATTGAAGAAATGGCTGCAGCCCCATGTTCATTCAATCCTATTCACAGTAGCCAAGTTGCAGAATCAACCTAAGTATTCATTATCAGATGAATGGATAAAGAAAATGTGGTACATATATTTGGAAAAAATACTATTCTGTCATTGAAAGAAGGAAATTCTGCCATTTGCAACAACATGGATAGAGTTGGAGAACATTACGCTATGTGAGCTCAGCCATGCACAGAAAAACAAATATTGCGTGTTTTCACTTACATGTTCTGAAACATCCCAACTCATAGAAGCAGAGAGTAGAATGGTATTTACCAGAGGCTAATGGATGTGGGAAATGAAAGATGTTGGTTAAAAGATGAATACTCTTTTTATTTTTCAAGATCTATTGCACATGTGATGAATATAATTAATAATATTATATTGTACATTTCAAAGTTGCTGAGAGTAAATTTCAAATGTTCTCACTACAAGAAAAAATATTTGAGCTGATGGATATGCTAATTAGCTTGATTTAATTATCCACATTGCAGTCATAAATGGTAACATCACTTTGTACCCCAGAAACACATACAATTATTTATTGTTTATGATAAAATTTAAAAATTTACTTTTAAGCAAAAAATTTAAAAAAGTATCTTTATCTTTTATGATACACACAAATATATAATTACTGTCAAATTGCAGTAATAATTCTGAAGCTTATTCATTTTCCTATGTAACATCTTAATCTTGGAAATATTTCTGTTTTAGTACAGAGGAAGGCCATTACAACAGGGAGACCTTGCAGTCCCAGAGATAGAAGCACCAACAGGCAGGCCCAAGCCAAGTTGGTGGGCTTGAGCTCATCAGCAAGAACCCTGTCTAGCCTGTTGTGAGGGAGGAGGGATCTCAAGCCTTCAAAACCAATAGCTATTCCCACAATCATAGAGAAAAGAGCAACAGGGAGCCCGTGCAATCCCAGAGATAGAAGGTGGGAGACACTGGCTCAAATGTGCTGATTCCATTCTGCCTTTCACCCACCCAGGACCAACAGGCAGGCTCAAGACAAGCCACTCAACTTGAGCTCATCACCCAGGACCCCTATCCAGCCTACTGTGGGGGAGAAGGGACCCTCTAGCTTTCAAAAACCAATAGGTGGGAGCCAGCAGATGGCATAGCAGTTACATCACTGGACTCCTACATGGCTGGTTGAGGTTTGAATCCTGGATGTAGTGGCTTGAAAATCATGCTGGGCACATGTACATTGTGGGCTCAACATCCTGGGACAAGGATGATGGATAAGGGATTGCGGTATGGCCGTTCCCCTGGGAGGTGATTTCTCACTTTTCTTCTCACCATCTCTGTCTCTCTCTGTCTCCGGTGAGCATGTGCACCCTAAGGAAAAATCCAAAAAAAGAAAAAAGAAAAAAAGCAAGCAAAACCAATAGCTGGTTCCTGTAATCCCAGAGAAAGAAGAAGCAATAGGGAACCCCTGCAATCCCAGAGAGAAGATAGGAGTAGCGGGCCCACTGTGCTGACACCATTCTGCCCTTCACCCACCCAGGACCAATAGGCAGGCCCAACCCAAGCCACTCAGCTTGACCTCATCAGCAAGGACCCCTACCCAGCCTGCTGCGGGGGAGGCACACCATGCGAATTAGCCTGCCACCTTACTTTCTGTCAGTGCAACCTCCATCCACATTTCGAGCAGTTAGGTCTGGGTACACAAGAACGAAACACCTGAAAATAGGAGTCTCTGGAGGAATTCTTTCTCCATAATTCCTTTGACAGTAAAAGGAGAAAAATTTCTCTCTGAATGCCTTAACCCTGAGCTCCTACTGTGGGTTCCACATCCCTACCCATGGAAGAGAAGGGAAATTGGCACAGATCTTATGCATATCATAGAGAAGTACAGAAACACACAGCTACAGAAACATACTCCAAAGAAGGAAGCAAAGTGAGTATACTACTAGATGACTAAAAATCAAAGCAGAGCCTGAGGAAGTATGAAAAAGTCAGGAAATATTTCCTGCACAAAGGATCATCACTCCTTACCGACTATGGATAAAATACAACAAATGGTAGAAATGCCAGAAAAAAAAAAAATCACAGTATTTACTACAACAATATTCATCAATATGGAATCGAAAATGGAACTGGGACCAGCAGTTGGTGTAATGGCTATGTTGCTGGACTCCCATGTAGTTGACCGTGGTTCGAGTCCTGGACCCAGTGGCTTAAACTCACACCAGGCGCATGTGCGTGCGTGCCCAAGATCCCGAGAGGAGAATGGAGGAGGAGGGATTGCGGCATGGCCATTCCCTCTGGGGGTTGATTTCTCGCTTTCTGTTTCTCTCTGCCTTTCTGGCGAGCGCACGCACCCTTATAACACAAACGTCTCAAAAAAGAAAAAAGAAAAGAAAAAAGAAAGAAAGGAAGAAAACAGGGAACCAATTGCAGGAGATGAGAAGAATCTTTCCATGACATGATGTAGGAACTCCATAAGGAGATAGACACACTGAAAAAGAATCAAGAGGAACTTCTGGAGTTAAGGAATATGTTGCAGCAGGCTTGGCAGGTGGCATGGTGGTTAAAGTATTGGACTCCCACATGGCCAACTGTGATTCCAATACTAGACCTGCTGTCTTGTTCCCTCTCTCTCTGGTCAAATTTTAAAATAATAATAATAAATAAAATTTTAAAAACGAGGGACCAGCAGATGGCATAATGGCTACATCGCTGGACTCCCATGTAGTCTACCGCAGTTTGAGTCCTGGATCTTATGGCTTAAACTCACACTGGGCATGTATGCATGCGTGCATGCCCAAGATTCTGAGAGGAGAATGGAGGAGAAGGGATTGGGGAGTGACCATCTTCCCCAGGGGGTGATTTCTCTCTTTCTGTCTCTCTGTCTTTCTGGTGAGCGCATGCACCCTATAGTAAAAACCTCTCAAAAATGTTTTTTAAAAAGGAATATGTGGCTGGAAGTCGAAGCCTCCCTTAAAAGTATCTGCAGCAGATTAGACCACACAGAAAAATCTCTGACCCTGAAGAGAACACTTCTGATTTAGTCCAAGTAACTGAAAAGAAGACTAACCATTACAAATAAGGACAATATGTGGGGAATCCTAGATACCACTGTACAGCCAAATAGCCCTTTAATAGATATTCCAGAAGGTGAGAGGCAGGTAAAGGCATAGAAAATATCTTTCATATTACCTAAAAACTTTCCAAATTTAGAGAGACGTGCAGACATCCAAATCCAGGAGATACAAAGGACACCAAATAGATATAAGAAGATTCTCTCCCAGGCATATCATAGTCAGATTGGGAAAAATCAAAGAGAAAGAGAAAAAATTCTAAGGATGGCAAGAGAGAAACACCAAGTTACTTACAACATTTACCCCATTAGACTAACATTGGATCTCTTAGGTGATACAATGCTGGCAAAGAAAGAATGGGAAGACATATTTATTTTTTTTAAAAAATTATTTATTTAATTTAATTTATTCATTTATTTGTTTTTTAATTTGACCAGAAAGACACACACACACACACACACACACACACAGAGAGAGAGAGAGAGAGAGAGAGAGAGAGAGAGAGTCAGAAAACAAGCCGCCTGGTCTGGGGCTCAAACCGTGGTCAGCCATGTGAGAGTGTCCAGAACCTTAACTACCATGCCACCAGCTGGTCCCCAGGAAGACATATTTAAAACTCTGAAAGAAAAGCAATTTCAGCCAAGAGTACTAAACCCAGCAAGATTATCCTTCAAATGGGAAGGAGAAATAAAATATTCCCAGACAAACAAGTGCTGAAAGAATTCACTAAAACAAAACCAGCTCTTCACGAAATACTTATGGGACCACTCTACCAGGAAAGCTAAAGAGAAACAAATGGAAGTAAGATAACACAAAACAGCTCGGAAAAACGGGTAAGTCCACACATACTGATAAAAACTTGGAATGTTGGGATGAAATGTAGACTCAACAATTTTACACCCAAGCAGGTTTAAATTTCAACCCACCAATTGTTTGATAGACTATTATCTTCCCAGGTTTCATTTTATGTATTTATTATAACTGTTACTCATTGTACAAAACTAGATAATAGAGAAAAAGTCCAAAATATTATAGCTGAGTCTTTGGACTGAATAATAATTTTTAAAAGCTAAAATAAAGAACTTTGCAAAGCCAATAAATCACCAATCACTGACTTTACCATGTCTTCACGTTTAAACATCTCTTTCCAATTTTGTTTGCTTTTTTGAGTACTTATTTCTTTATGCACAGTACAGTACTATGGTCTTCAAGAATTCAGTGTGCCAGTAAAAGTGCTCTTTTTCTTTCCCTTCCTAATGGGTAGTGTTATGTATAATTTTACCTACCTCTAACTGAACCAATGATAGATACCCACAGATTTTTCAGGTTATAAACTCTTATGTCCCACAGTACTCTACATGGAAATTACAAATTCTCCTTTAATTGGCTCTGTGAAGATGATCTTTGTTGGGGTCAGCAGGTGGCATAGTGGTTAAGGCATTGGACTCCCACATGGACAACCACAGTGTGAGTCCCAGACCTGGTGGCTTGAAACCCATGCTGAGCACATGTGCATGTGTACCCAAAATCCTGAAAGGACAATGGAGGAGAAAGGATTGCAGCATAGCCATCCCCCTGGGGGTGGGGGGTGATTTCTTACTTGCTCTTTCTGTCTCTCTGGCAAGCACAGGCACCCTATACCAAAAATCTCCATTAAAAAAAAGACTATCTTTGTTCATTTATAAGATTGTTTGTTGCCTTGTTTTTAGTCAGTATGTTTTTCTTTAGAACTATACCTCACAGCAAAGAGTGTCATAGACAAAATTCAGTACATACTTACAAAATAACCATTGTAGCGAGTTTTGAATGTTCACAATAAAATGTTAAATGTTGAAGATGGAATATATTTACATCCTCAATTTGTTCATTACACCATATATGTGCTTTTAATGATCATTCTGTAACCTACAAAGATTTGTGATGATTATATGTAAATCATAAATTACAATAAATATTTAAAGAAAAAAATAAGAATACAAAAAAAAAAAGAAAGAATGACTGTTATATCCATAGTATGGATATAACAATTTATCTGGCATTCCTCTAGTGATAGACATCAAGGTGATTTCTAATTTTCTGAAAATTTCAGCAAACAACCATAGATATTTACTTAGTGCGAGGCATCCTTTACGGTGCTGTGGATTTAGCAGGAAACAAAACCGAGTTCTTTGCCTTGTGAATATTCAAGAAGACACAATTAATAAACATAGACATACATATGTAATAAAACGTTGTGTAGTGATGGATACTATAAAGAAATACGGGGATAGATGATGGCACAGCAGTAAAATGAGATGTTCTGCGAGACAATCCCATGTGGCAAGGCTCCCTGCCCAAGTCCAGAGATCCCCCTGACATTAGATATGGGTGTTCTCATAAACCAGGACTGGCCAAAGCTGGATGTACATTGCAAAGTCAAGACCCTGTGGGAGTCTGTCTGTCTGTCTCTCCTTGTCTGTCTTGGTCATGGAAGAGATAAATAAGTAAAATGCTGCAAAAAGATGAGAGATGTGGTGGTCAGGAAGGTTTCTCTGAGAAGCATTTATTTGAACCGAAACCTACAAGAGAGGGTACTATGCAAGTATCAAAGGTACCAACTGAAAATTGAAGTACTGGGTCAATAGGTGTGCATATCTGAAATGCCAGAACACCTTCAAAACTTCATGGAACACTTCAGTCTCCCACTTGAAGCATGAAAGTACCCATTTCTTACACTCTTTTTAACACGATATTATTAAGTTCCTCAATTTTTATCAGTTACATGTTTGGAAAACCATTATTTTGCTGTAGGTTTAACTGTTATGACTTTAAAGCTAGTGAGCATGTGCATATTTTAATAAGTATATTGTTAAGTAAGTATATTGACCCTTTGAATGTCCTCATCTCAGACTTGACAGTTCTATATCATTGTCTATTTTTCTATTGTGTTACTTGTGTGTTTGTTACATTTTTACTGTTTTCTGAATACTAATCCTTTGTTGTATTGTGATATTGGCATATTTGTCATGATTTTCTCGTTTGTGTTTTGGATACTAATCTTTGTTTTGTATGCTGTAAACATTTTCTCCCAATCTCCTCCTTGTTTCTTTAATTATAGAACTTTTGTCTCATGGAAGTCTCTAGTTTTGAAACAGTTTATTAATCTTTTCCTTTATGGACTTTACTTTTAGTGCCTTATTTTTACAATGCTTTTTGTATCCTAAATTCTTAAAGGTAATTTACTCTAATTTTGTTGTTTATCATTATTCCATGTGGAACTTAATTGTTGGCACAGTGTGCAATAGGAGTTCATCTTAATTTCTCTTATTGGGGCACCAGTAGTCCCAGTACAACTTATGAAATAGTTGATATTTTACGAATCAATTTAAAGATCACTTTTATCTATACAGAAATCCTCAAACATGCATATGTCCATTGAAGTTTCTTTCTTCTGTTCCATCATACATTGTTTTTTCAGTGTTATGATATTTTTATTATAATAGTGTCATAAACAGTTTTGACATGGCCAGATAAGTCTTCCCTGCTTATTATTCTCATGTCCAAAGTTGTCTTGCATGTGCATATCAATTTATGTCTTTCATGTGAAGTTTAGAATTATCTTGTCAAATTTTACTTTAAAATAATATTGGGATTTGATAGTGATTACTTTAAATCTGTCAGTTCATTTGGGGAGAGATCACTCTATATTCATTCTTATCCCCATAGAAATGCTATATATTTATTTTTAGGTTTATGGCGAAGTGTTTGGGGGCTTGGTTACTATGATAAATTAAGCCTTTGTTTTAATATATTTTTCTCATATATGATTGTTTCTGCATACATAAGCTAAAAGGCTGATCTTGCCCAAGTGTCCATTGGTACCAATGAGTATTCAATTGGCTTCTTGTATATTCTAGCTAGGTAATTATATCATCTGCAAATATCAACAGATTTTCCCTTCTAAACATATATGAAATAAATTTTAAAAAATTCGGGTGCAGTGTATAAGTGTCTTTATGTTGTAGACTTTACATTTTATTATGTTTCTGATGAGACAGTGTCACCTGTTTGAGGGGACTTCAGACCTTTGTGGAAAAGTGAAATTAAAGTACAAGTTTGTTTTGAAACCAAAAACTTTTTGAAATCCATGCATGTTTTTTTTCATAGGATGTATTTTCTGTGAACTTTTTGAAGACCCCCACGTGGGGGTCATCATAACTGCTTTAATATATTGGTTTTCCTTTTGTGGTACAATGTGAGGTTGCTTTTTAGAAATGTTCTATTTTAAGTTTTAAAAATATACATTTTTAAAATTAAAGACTCACTGTGACCATGGACATGTGACTTTCTGTCTAGAGTTTTTTGCTTTATAGCAATATTTTTTTTTATTTCAAAAACTATTTTGTTGGGACCAGCAGTTAGCGTAATGGCTATGTCGCTGGACTCCCACGTAGTCGACCGCGGTTCGAGTCCCGGACCCGGTGGCTTAAACTCACGCCGGGCGCATGTGCGTGCGTGCCCAAGATCCCGAGAGGAGAATGGAGGAGAAGGGATTGCGGCGTGGCCATCCCCCCTGGGGGGTGATTTCCTGCTTTCTGTCTCTCTGTCTCTCTCTGTCTGTCTGGCGAGCGCACGCGCCCTATAGCGAAAACCTCTCCAAAAAAAGAAAAGGAAAAAAAAAAAAAAACTATTTTGTTAAGAAGATAAAGTTTTTTATGATTTTTTTTGAGAGGTTTTTTTCGCTAGAGGGCACGTGCACTCGCCAGACAGACAGAGAGAGACAGAGAGACAGAAAGCGAGAAATCACCCCCTGGGGGGATGGTCATGCCGCAATCCCTTCTCCTCCATTCTCCTCTCGGGATCTTGGGCATGCACGCACACGCACCCGGCATGAGTTTTAAGCCACTGGGTCCGGGATGCGAACCACGGTTGACTACGTGGGAGTCCAGCGACATAGCCATTATGCTAGCTGCTGGTTCCGAAGTTTTTTATGATTTTATTTGCTTGGTGGTCTTGTGCATTTGATCAACATAAATTGTCTTATTTTTGATGATTTTAAAATAAAATTTCTATTTTTATCAAAAGAAGGCATGTACATAAAAAAAAAAGAAAGAAAGAAAAGAAATCAAACAGTATACCAAAGTTTCAAATGAAAAGCAGCGATCCCCTGAATCAGAGTTCTCTGCTACTCCAGGTCATGTTTGAAAAAATAAACACCTTTCAATTTCTTTAGCTAATTTCTTTCTTATTTAGAATGTTTTAATATTTCAGCTTTTCTATTCTCTTTTTTTGTTTACTTGTTTCTATTGTTTGTTTTCTTGAGAGCACATATGTTCACCAAAGAGAGCGACAGAGAAGAGGAGGGAGAAAACATCCCCCAGTGGGTTATGGTCCTGCCGCAGTCCCTTCTCCATTTCTCCATCCTGTTGGGATTTGGTACATGTGTACACACATGCCTGGGACACTTTTTCCAAGCCACTTGGCCTGGGATTCCAACTGTGGTTGACCATATGGGATCCATCTCTCTTTTTTTTTTTTTTTCTTTTTTTTTTTTTGGAGAGGTTTTTGCTATAGGGCGCGTGCGCTTGCCAGCCAGACAGAGAGAGACAGAGAGATAGAAAGCAGGAAATCACCCCCCCAGGGGGGATGGCCACGCCGCAATCCCTTCTCCTCCATTCTCCTCTCGGGATCTTGGGCACACACGCACACGTGCCCGGCGTGAGTTTAAGCCACCGGGTCCGGGACTCGAACCGCGGTCGACTACGTGGGAGTCCAGCGACATAGCCATTACGCTAACTGCTGGTCCCGGGATCCATCTCTCTTAATGACTAGGGTACAGAGTAAAAAAAAGTAAAGATTTTTCTCTCTTCACATTCTTCTTACAGCATCCTTCCCCACATATGTACTTATTCTTTCCTGACCTCCTAATCCAGATATATAACAATTGAATCAGTACTTGGTGCTGGCTTTAGGGATTACGTAAGTATAGTTCACGGTCCACATCTCAGACAAAAAGACTTAGAAGTGTGGTTGGTTTGTTTGTTTTAGTTTTTTGTTTGTTTGTTTGCTTTGCCACAGGGCATATGCACTCACTGGAGAAAGAGACAGTGAGAGAGAAAGTGATGAATCCTCCCCTCCACCCCCACCCCCATGGAGATGGCCATGCCTGAATTCTTTCTTCTCCATTCTCCTGGTATTTGGATACATGCACACGCACCCAGCCTGATTTTCAAGCCATCAGGTCTAGGACTCCAACTATGTGGAAGTCCAGAGCCTAAACAACACTGCCACCTGCTGGCCCCATGTTACAAGTATTTTATATCTCACCAAACTTTTCGTTTTTCCCCAGAGATAATAAAGCCTTTCCACGTGGCAGTGAATTTAATGTGCAGACCCCCATTAGAGCTGCAACTCTTCTTTGATTACTGCCGAACCCCTTCAGTTTGTTGGGGGCACTCGTTGAGACATTCACCCTGTGTTTTCCTCTCAGTATCACCTGATTATTGGCTTCCTAGGCCCACTGTGTAGCTATTTCCTGGACCTTTCCTTTACCAGAATCCATCTGTTGTTGCATTTTTAAATTGCCAATAGCTCTTTCTTCTTACCTAAATGTTCTTTCTGTTTTTATGGCATCCTACTCTAGATGCAGCAGCTATCAATATTTGTAAAGAAACTAATTATAGATTTTGAAGACTTTTCTTCTGGGGCTGACCCCATGGCCCAGAGGTTAAGGGAACCATATCCCACATGACTGACTGCACTTTGAATCCCAGCCCCAGTGGCTTAAAAAACACACTGGGGAGGCTTCACGCTGCATTGAGAAAGTGGCAAGGTTGCTTTTTCTTGGGTGGATCCCAAATGTCATTTTCTGTAGATCTTTCCTTTTGCATCAGCCATCCAGTATTCCACTTAGGAACTACAAGGAGTCTTCAAAAAGTTCACAAAAAGTACATATTATGAAACATTCTTCATGGATTTCATAATTTTTGCATCAAAACTTCTACTTAATTCAAGTTTTCCACAATCTTTTTGAAATCCTTTTGTATAAGCCTTACTCCCAACATTGTGTCAGCCCAGTAGATTTCTCAGTTTCCCCTGGGCAGAGCCAGCTTGCTCTGGGTGCATACCTGCCATTTCCGCCTGGAGGCTAACACCTCTTCTCACACACAGTGATAATGAACTAGAGCAGGGTTTTGGAGTCCCACCCACCTAGATGTTCCTGCTACACTATAATATGAACAATAACCTTGTTCATTGTTCCAAGACACGTGCCTTCCCCAGTAGCTTCTGCCTCCAGGCCTGGGGCACTGCTAACTGTTAGCACAATACTTGGGCAAATTATTTCTTGCTGTGGTTTCTTCTGTCAGCACTCTGATTTTTGGAGGTAACCCAGATTTGAGATCCACTAAAAATTTGCCTTCTTTTCTTTTTTTTCAGAGTGAATATAGCTTTTTATTTGCTTCTTTATTTTTGTTTTTGCAATAGGTTACATGTACTTGCCAGAGAGAGACAGAGAGAGAGGGGAAAAGTGAAAAATCACCAAGTCACACGGCAGTCCCTTCTCCTCCATTCTCCTCGCAAGATTTTGGGCACACGTGCATGCGCGCCCAGTTTGTTTTTTAAGCCTCCAGGTCCAGGATTCAAACTATGTAGTTGGTCATGTGAGATCTAGCATCCTAACCTCCACCTCATCTGCTGGCCCTGAAGGTGGATTTTTAAAATAATCTCTTCTCTCAGTTCTGGACATCTGTTGTAGAGGAGGAGAAATAGCCACTCATCCTTTCCATATTCTACTCAGTTTACATCTTGATTAGCAACCTGGAACTAGATGTTCTAATAGTCCTATTAATTTAGTTCCTTTCAGATTAATTATGTCTGTTTGTATCCATTTTCATATAGATATAGCAAGACTAATTTTATCAATAGTAACCTTTTTGTCATAGCTTGCTTTTAATATTTTTCAGAGTATTTTCCTTTTTATTTTAATTACCTTAGTTTTTCATGGTAATGAAATCTTACAGCATAATTAATTTTGTCAATATCTTTCTAGGCTGAAAGATGTTTTGCAAATGCCTCATAAGTCCATAATTATTCTTTTTCAGTTTTTCTTGTAATGTACATTGTGATGTTTTAAAATATTTATCTTACTTGAAGTTATTTAGTAATTTTTTTGTGAAGTTTGACTGTTCCTATCCAAACTTCCAAATTGTTAGCTAGCTATTTGAATGTTATTTGTTAAATAATTACAACAATTTTTCTGCTTTTATCTCTATTACCATGTATTATATTCATTTATGTGCTATGTTTCTGTTCTTCCCACTCTGTTCTATTGAGATGTTTTTTCTTTCATACTCATATTAATTACATGCTGATTATTTTTATTTTAATAGTTTGTAGACTGCTCTGATTTCATTGTTGTTCCTTCCAATTATTATCCACTAGTTTTCCATTGATAGCGTACACAACTCCTCTAAGGTAGGTTGTAAAAATTAAAGGATGAGGGCTCGACAGGTTAAGGGTGCTGGACTCTCACTTGGTGGAACATGGTTCAAGTCTCAGACGTGATGGTTTGCTTTCTCATTTTCCCTCGCCCCTCTCTTTCTCTCACTCTGTCCCTCTCTGGTCAAATTAAAATAAATTATTAAATAAAGTTAGATAAAATAATTCTCAAAAAATATTAAAGGATGAATAAGATTGCCCTTTTCTTCAAGGACCACATAGTCTTGGGGTGTACGATCAGTTCATATTGAGGGGTCCTGGGAAAATTCATTCGAAAGCATAAGTTGGAAGGAAGGAATAAGCTTAAGAAGAAACACTTAAGTTGAGTCTTGATTCACAGTTTGAACTTCCTCATGGTAATGAACGGAAGAGGAAAAGTTAGTCTATATATGTAAAAAAAAATGTGGACAGATGAACATGCAGGGATGGCTGGAGCCTAGGGGAGGGTGTGGACAGTACCTGAGTATGAAGCTAGATCGAGTAGCCAGAGCACCCCTCTCTTATAATTCTAGTGGAGTTTTGTAATAATTTAGAAAATTTAGAACCAAACCTCTTAATTCTTGATCAAGAAAACATGAAATATATTATTAGGTAAACTATAATTATTGAATTGAATTTTATAATGTCATTTGTTGAAGAATAGGATAAGTAAAATAATATGTAAGCAGATTCATGAACAGTGTTAATAAACCAAGACTATAGTAAATTCAAGATGTGTATTTCTTTTCAAAGTTAAAATTCAAAGAGGAGAGACTACTCCCTTTAAGAACAATTAGTTAGTTTTAAGATGGGGATCACTGGGACCAGCAGTTATGGCTATGTCGCTGGACTCCCGGGTAATCGACTGCGGTTTGAGTCCCGGACCTGGTGGCTTAAAACTCACACTGGGTGCGTGTGCGTGCGTGCCCAAGATCCTGAGAGGAGAATGGAGGAGAAGGGATTGCGGCGTGGCCATCCCCCCAGGGGGTGATTTTTCGCTTTCTGTCTCTCTGTCTCTCTCTGTCTGTCTGGCAAGCGCACGTGCCCTATAGCAAAAACCTCTCCAAAAAAAAAAAAAGAAAAGAAAAGAAAGAAAAGAAAGAAAAAAAAACTAAACTAGTTGTCTTGATTTCACTGAAGCGATCAGTTTTATCAGTCACCAATTCCTGTGAAATGGGGGCCATCCTGCACGGCAATCAGGAGGGAGTGGAAGGAAGAGAAGACCAGAGAAGTGTACTACCTGCTCTAGAGTATTGATGTAAAATGGGAATGGTATGGGCATATCAAGAAGAATTCTATCCTATTAAGCTTTAACCTGATTATAGAAAACATTTTTACAATGTATATGTATATCAAAACATCATTTTGCACACCTTAAACAATTTTTATTTGTCAAATATACCTCGTAAAGCTAGAGGGAGTGGAGGAGTCCTAACCATGATTAGAAGAGAGAAGGGAATAATTCAGTAGAGATAGAGAGGTTGAATGTTTTATAGAGGGGAGAGCGACTTTAGAACATGAGTTCTTTCCTTTTTTTTAATTGCCAAAAGTTGCTCATCAGAGAGAGAGAGAGAGAGAGAAAGAGAGTGAGAAATATGGAGAGACAGAGAGGTAGAGGGAGAAACCACACACACCCCCAACAGGGCATGGGTATGCCACCATCTCTGTCCCTCTATTTCTTCATCCCATTAGGATTTGGAACATGCATGCACATATGCACTTGGCATGTTTTTAAACCACTGGGACCAGGATTTGAACTGCAGTAGGCAATGTGAGATCCGGCTCACTTAACTACTAGGCCACAGGGCTGGCCCATGAGTGTTCTAAAAGGTGTGAAACAGCTTATCCCAAGATACAAAGAGGTTAGAATACATAAAGAAAGAAACGTTGAGAGACAGATACAGAGAGCTAGATCGTTTACAGTGATGCTTTGATCTTCTAAATAAGTGTATCTCATGGATACTTGTATCAGAATCACCAGGAAGTGCTGGATAAAAATTTAGCTCGCTATATCATTCTCATCAGAACCCAGAAAGCTACAGTATTAGTGAACTCTTCAGGTTATTCTAACTGAAGGGTGATAACCTTGGTTCCAGTGGAGCTGGAGGCTGTCTGTGTGGCATGTGTACAGGTACTGGGGGAAAGCATTTGTGTTTTAGGAAGAAAACAGAAGATATGAGCGGACAACAGACAGAATAAAAGAAATTGCAGAGCAGAGCTTGTTTGTGGTAGGGAGGCTGATCCAGCTCCAGAGTGTGGTTAAACATGCTTTCGTGGTGTCTAGAGTAAAGTGATTCTACCTAAAGACCTTGCTATCACTTGGAGAAGTGGTTATTTGTCAGGGCCCAGAGAAGATTGCTAAGGCAAGCTGCTTGATCGTGGACATGAAAAAAACTTGACAGATTTTCCTCCTTTTGGGCTTGAGAAGCCTACCTTTTTTGGCAGGCAGAGTTAGTAACAGCAATTGCTACATACAATCCTGTGGCTTTGTGTATTCTGAATTTTAATCTCACATATTTATGATGAGACTGCCAGCTTGTCAGGCCAGACTCCCCTCTGTTGCTTGTGGCTCAGTTCCATTCTTAGATGCTGCTCCACCTGCACATAACCTGAGAGGGGCAGCTCCCCTTCTGTGAAAAAACAAAAACAGAAACAAAAACAAATGTTGCCAGACCCTAGTCTACCTAGTTCAGTGTCCTTGTCTCCCTCTCTTTCATTTCACTTGATGGTTATCAGCAGGCTCCTGTTCTCCAGGCAGCTAACCGCTTCCTTTACTAGATTATCTTCTGTGCTATCCCATAATATATTTAATTTTTTTTTTGTGTGTGTGTGTGTGGAGACAGACTGACAACCGTGGTAAGGGCTGTAAGGAGTCACTGCTGTGAAGGTTCCCCATCACCATAGAGAGCTATCCAAACAAACTAGAAAGACATAAAAGGTTTTCTGAGAGATCCTTATCTTCAACCTCTGCCCCACCATTCCTGCCTCTCATATTCCAGGGAGACTGAATCCTCCGTGTTCAATACACTGCATACTCTTGCCTAAGACCTAAGTGTTCCTTATAGGTTAGATGCCATTCTTTCTGTTGTTTCCTTAAGGAGGTGTGTTTACATACTATCACCTCTTTGTATCTTGCTCAGACCACGCTCAGTCTTTTAGGTTTTTGCCACAGGTCACGTTCACTTTCCTGAGAGAGAGAGGCAGAGTAAGAAATCAGTCCCTGGAGGCACGGCCATGCTACAATCCCTTCTCCATTCTCCTATTAGGGCTTTCAAGCATGCACACACATGCCCCAGCATGATTTTCAAGCTACCGGCTCTGGGACTTGGACCTTGGTTGTGGTACTTGGACTCTGGCCTCTTAATGCAAATATCAACTGCTGCATTTAGAACATTATGTTGTACTCATTTATATTTTTGTTTCCAATTAACACCTGAATTTCTTGAGACCAAAAATTGGCTCGTTACTTTTTTAAGTCCCCAATGCCTGATATACGAGATGTGTGCCATAAATTTAGTTGAGTGCATTTGGACCAGAGACCTTCTCTTCATGTAAATTCAAACTGAAAGAGCATGATAAACTAGAGTTCTTTGGAGCAAGCAATATGCAACTCTTTGCATCATTTTGTTTCTTTCTTTTTCTTTTTTCTTTTTAAATTGCCAGAGGTATGTGATAGCCAGAGAGAGACACATAGAGAGAAGCAGGGGAGGAGAAAGCACCTCTCAGCGGGACAGGATCATGCCACAGTCCCTTCTCTTCCATTTCTCCGTCCAGTCAGAATTTTGGGCACACGCACATGCACCTGGTGTGTTTTTCAAACTGTCGGGGCCAGGATTCATACCATAGTTGGCAATGTGGGATCCAGCTCCCTTAACCACTAGGCTATGGGGCTGGTCTTTGCATTGTTTCTTAACAGTAGCAACGCTTTCTTTTTTTTAATACATAATAGATTTATATTATAGCATTGATTAATCTGTATTGTTACAGAATTTCAGTGAGAAGAGGTATCTTAGGAAGTATTTCTTTGATTTGTAGATGAGGAAACCAGTCTTGTGCTTATTTTAGATCTAACAACATTGTTTTATCAAAATCCCAGCCCACTAGCTTTCGGAAGTCATGAACAGGATGCTTACATTTCAGGCAAATGCATTCTGGAAGAGAACAAAATGTACAGAGGGAACCCCATTAAGGAGTCTAAGGCATGGGGATTGGGGAAAGCCAGGCCACTTGATAAATTCAAGAAGGATTTTAAATACAAGTGTTTTTGGGTGCTTCTCTGAGATGATTTGAGCTATCACAGCCAACAGAAGACATGGAGTGGATTTTGATGAATTTCTTCTCCAGGTTTAATTGAGCCTCTTTGTCTCTTTAATAGGTTTCAGAACCTGCTGTGGTCCAGAAAAACGTTTGTGGACAACATGAAAATCTATAACCACAGTTATATCTACATGCCTGCCTTTTCCATGAAGACAGGGACAGAGCCATCTCTAAGGGTTTATTATACACTGTCAGATGTCGGTGCCAATCAAACAGTGCTCTTTGCCAACCCCAACTTTCTGCGTAGCATTGGAAAATTCTGGAAAAACAGGGGAATCCATGCCAAGCGCCTTTCCACAGGACTCTTTCTGGTGAGCGCAGCCCTGGGCCTCTGTGAAGAGGTGGCCATCTATGGCTTTTGGCCCTTCTCTGTTGATATGCATGAGCAGCCCATCAGCCACCACTACTATGATAATGTCTTACCCTTTTCCGGCTTCCATGCCATGCCAGAGGAATTTCTCCAGCTGTGGTATCTACATAAAATTGGAGCCCTGAGAATGCAGCTGGACCCATGTGAGGACACCTCACTCCCGCCACCTTCCTAGGTATGATGGGAGAAGAAAGGACTGAGCCAGGGTACTTTTGTTAGGTTTTCCAAGCGACTGCAAAAGGGAATGGTCAAGTTGTTCCATGAATTTGTGTGGGCTACCTGGAAAAACAAGAAAGGACAACAACCTAAGCAATATTACACTTTAATGTTGGCTTGGAGGACAGTTAAGAACGAACCGTCTTATGAAACTAACACATCGTGGATTTGCAACTAGCAAAAGACTGGTGGAAGGAACAGTGAGGTAAAACACATTTACGTGGTTCAAACCTAGACGACATCATTCAAAAACAAGGCAGACTCTGATTTTTGAGGCTGAGGAACTCCAAAGTAGGATAAAAGAAATGCCGGGGCAAGTGTTGCTGATTGTCAACATAAACTGGCTTAAAAAAAAACAACAGAAAACCTGTCTTATTAAGACTGGTATTAGAATTGTAGATTTTTTAAAAAATTACAATTTATTTTTGCTCTGTTTAGGGGCAGTGAGTGGGTGATGGGGTAGATGAAAAAGCCCCTTACTGAGTCATATGGATACAAAATGCTACAATTGATTATGGTGATTTGTTGAATCATGTCTACATCAACTGTGGTTCCCCTGTATTTAACAAACTTTAAATACGCATTGTTTCCTTTTGTCAAGTCTGCCTAGTCAATGTGATGCATTGTTGAAGTTAGACTGTGTGGATTCATAGTCTGGATAATATGAGCCACTTTCCCTCCTCAGAGTTAGGACATAAGCACACATTCAATTTTGCATAATTTCAGGTCTGTGTTACATAAGCCCGTTTGTATTGTTATTTTATTTGAGTGCAAAAGATGGAAAACATGAGTGCATTATCTATTTGTAAATTGGCATATTGTCTTCATCACTTAGTTTGTTCAGAGATGAAGTAAAGCACAATGACGTAAAGCTTAGTCTCTGTGGAAGACAGACTCAAAGGCAAATGTCTTTTTTATTCACTCCAAGATGAAAGATAAGGACACACATGCAAGCATGCAAATACACATGTACACACACACACACACACACACACACACACACACAAAGTTCATTCCCATGCAATTGTGAAAGCTGAACTCACATGACCTGATATGGCGAAAGTCTGAGGCAAAGGTAGCCTCAAATGCATTGGGTTCTATCCACTCCATGTTGACAGACAATGCAGTTTACTGACTGCTACTCAAATGCCTGTACCAGCATGAGATATAAGTTCTACCCCTGAATGCTTAGTCAGAAAGAAAATTGTTTTTCTCATTGTGACTCACTCCAGGATCTTATGAATGGGTTCTGTGCTGAGTCTGGTCACATGAGGCATCTTTCATTTAAGTAAAGGTATATGAATTTGTAGCCATTTATTTCCTCAGGAGCAGGTAGAACTACTTAGATTGTTACCTCTGCTTTGACACACAGCAAGAAAAGTCTACCACTGGCAGATTGCAAGCAGTCAGACATGGTTACATTTAAGGGAAAGGGAGCCTCTCATTGTTGTCCTTTGGGATGACTTAATAAAAGAGACTCTAGACCTCATATTCTTTTAAATGTCAGCAAAATGTAGGCAAACTATATCAGAAAGTTTGACTGCAATTGTAATAGTAGAAATTTAGGATGAAAATAGTGGCATTTCTTTTTTTTGGCAGCTTAACTTAGATACCAAAATAACAGAACCCTTGGAAATATTCTACATCATTGGGGTAGACAATGTTAAAAATGATTGAATATTGAGGTTATTCAATATTCACGTTATTCTAGGTTATAGGGGTTGGTTATTCTATGTAGAAATTAGCACTTAAAATATGATGGTTGACATAACACAGATTATAATAATGATGCTAGAAAGTTAAGAATTTAAGAGTATCATTCTGTGTAAAAATGGTTTGCTGTTCTGATCCTGTATGACAGTGAAAATGTAGAAACTGTACTATGAGGTAAATATTTACTTCATGCAAAACTTCAAATGCTGAATATATTTCCTCTCTTGAGCTATTATAACTATTTAATAATTACCTTTGAAAGGAATACATGTTTTGCCAGTACACTTCATTAAAAATGTTAAAAGGGTAGTAAAAGAAAAGCATACAAAAGTTAGTGAAATATGAAATATGAATAATTCACATTAGGACTTGTGTTGTTAAAATGTTAAAGTGTAATCCATGAGCTCCATTGAAAATGCTTTCTGGAAATTTTATGGATAGATTTATGCAATAGGTGTGCAGTGTTTATTCTGTAAATTTAAACTAGTCTATGGGGCTTCTGGAAAGCAAAACAGACACGTCAGATACTGGTAATATTTGATTAGACTTGTGCTTCTCATCTAGGGTGATTCATCTCCCTGCTCGGTGACATTTGGCAATGACTCAGGACATTTTTCACTGTCATGACTCGAGGGTGCTACTAGCATATAGTGGGTGGAGGACAGAGATCTCGCTAAACATCCTAAAATGCACAGGTCAGCCCCTCACAACAGATAATTACCCAGTCTAAAATGTCAACAGTGCCAAGACTGAGAAGCCCTGGATTAGGGCAAAATGAAATTTTGATTATTCCACATTGTCTTTCTTTAAAGACACACATTCAAAGTATGAGTGACTTAATAAAAATGTTTTCTTCTTTTTTTAAAAAAATGTTTTTATTTAGTTTTTTGCTATAGAGTTTGTATCCTCACCAGAGAAAGAGAGAAAATTAGAGAGAAAGTGAGAAAGCAAAGCATGCCCTGGCGGGAAGGACCATGTAGCAATCCATTCTCTTCTCAGGATTTTGGGCAAACACACACGCGCGCACACACACACACACACACACACACACACAATCCATTCTCCTCTCAGGATTTTGGGCAAACACACACACACACACACACACACACACACACACACAAATCCGTTCTCCTCTCAGGATTTTGGGCAAACACACACACACACACACACACAGTGTGTTTTTTAAGCTGCTGGTACAGGACTGGAACCATGAAGTAGGCCATGTGGGGTCAATGCGCCTTAACTACCATGCTATCTGCTGGTCCAAGAATGTTTTCTTAGGATGGATTATCATTTGGTATTATTTTGTAACTAGAACTCATAGAAATACCATATATATGTATCCCCTTTCTGTGACTGTCTAGACAGATGTATCTAAACCAAATGTGTGTGTGTGTGTATATGTGTGTATCTGTGTATAGCATGAAGTAAAGTAACCCTGTCCTCTTGAAACATATGTGTACCTAAATAAGGACCTCTGTATCCTATAGAGTACTCTTGAATACTCTAGCTATTAAGTTCAACTCTAAACTCCCATTGCTTTATTTTGTTTATCTGAAGTTAAGACTTTATCATTGATCCTGGTATTTTGCCATATTTGGTCAATTCTATTTTAATACTACTGACCCTTAAGGTTCAGCTCAGAAACATTATTCAGGTTTTGCTAAACCTATTCAATAACAAAATATCTCATCACTGTTGATGCATCTGCCCAGGGAGGGCATCACTTTCTACCATCTAACTAATTTTTTACATTTCGTTAGTGACAAAAATTATGTTGTTTCATGGGGGCAAAAGGAAGTGTTGGGGGGGGGAAGAACCTGATAGAACTTTGAATTTTTATTATCCCCAATTTGGGAATTGCATTGAATCTAAAGATCATGAATAAGCATAACCTCTGTTTAATTTTAATCACACTTCAGTAAAATTAAAATACGTAAAGGATTAAATCATTCAATAAGAAAGAAAAGCAATGTTTTATATGAAATATTTTTAGACAGAAGAGGGCTCCTGGACACATATATTTTATTTAGAATATTTTACTAAAAGTTTATACAAAATTGTGCATTTAAGCTGCATCGTTCTTACAAAAGAAGCTAAGCAACTGTCTCCTGCCTTTGTGTTTTTTTTTTTTTTTTTTTTTTTATAGTTCATTATTCACTATTTTAAGAAAGGCAGAAAGTAAATTATCCAAAATGGCAGGTACTCAGACAATACTCTGTGTTTGGCTTTGTGATATCTCATGTCTCTCTCTTGGCCTAAAAGTTGTTTAGGCTAAATATAACATACCTGAAGCAATCTGGACAATGTGGCTTAAAATGGAAATAGCTGAAGAAATCCTGGGATTCTAAATTTGCCAAAATATTCTTAGATTCAAAGTCAAAAGCATTATAGGTGTATTACAGATTATCCAAAATGGAAACACTATTGCTAACATTTCTGCCAGCAGCTATGGTAGTTTAGGAACTCCCTAGTGCTTCGGTTGGAAAGTTAGCTATCTATAGTTGTAATTCTTTTTTGAAAATCCTGACTTGGTGAGATTTTTAGCTAACAAATACCTGTGAAAAGGCACCAAACGTGCAAAAAACCATCAGTCTACTGACAACTTGAGTTTCTGTATCCTGTGAAATACCGTGTTGTGTACATCTTCCGCATCTAAAGCAGGTTATAGCTGTTCCATGTCTGTAGAAGTTCATGTGAACTTGAAGACAAATATGTGGAAGAGTAAAGACTGAAAGAACTACTCTACTTTATTTCTATACCTTTCTAATAAGAGGCTGACCCTCCGATTACACGATTTTTGGTGGGCACGCGTCAGGGTGGAGGTGAGTGGACAATTTCAAGGCATCCTGAAACCAAGGTCAGTGCCTCTATTAAGTCAGCAGTACATCTAACTAGTAATGCTGACAACTTCCTTCCAGTCTGTGCTAGGGGAGAGGATGAGGCAAGAGAAAAAGAAGAGATGACCCTACCCCTAAACTCAAAGCATACAAAGGCTCAGAGAGGTCATCACCCATGACCTTGGCTTTCCATCACCTCAATTTCTGTCCTCTACCGGCGGAGCTGGCTTGGCTCTGAAGGTGAGCTAGTAGCATTGTGGCCAGAGAGTCGGTGTGGACATGTCCTGACTGTCTGTTTTACCCTCTACCTATGCTGCTCTTTTGGACATTTTATGTACATCCAAAGGTGAGTGATTGAAACAAGAGCGTGCGTGGTAAGCTTATTCAAACATAATACGACCTCTGTTCATCGCTGCAATATGGAAAAAAAAATACATGCTTCTGTGTCTGTCTGATTTTCTTTTTTTCTGGTGCCAACATTTCTGATTTCTCTGATCTCTAGCATGTAAGGAATACATATTGTATATTGACTTATAAAAGCTATGAGCATTTATTTTTGATAGCTAAAGCCCACGACTGTACATTTTTTAAAGCACAAAAGAGGAATTATATTCTATGATCACTCATTCCCCTTCTCCCTCTGTGTCCCTGTTGACCTCTCTATTGTGCTAACACCCTTGCTGATTTTGTTTTCTTACTGAAGCTGTGGGATATAATCACCAATGCAAAAGCTGACCAGGTGTTTTACAGAATAATACCCAAATATATTGATCCTGTGTCTTCTATATAATTAGACTTTCTCCAGATACTCGTCATATATAAGTGTATTTTTCACAGAATCCCAATAAACATCCAAGAAATGTGATTTAGTTTAAGGCAGAGAAAAATCAGAGTTTGATAACTCTTTCTGCACAGGAAGAGAGACCGAAATTGTGATCTAAAAAGGGGTTAATCGAATTGGAAAAAAGGAGATTAAATCATGGGGTTTTATTTTTCAGTTTTTATTATTATTTTAATTTATGTTTATACATTCAATCGCTGTACATTACTGCAGCTTGTAAAATGAATTACTCAGAATGAATACACTTCACACTTCAAATCATGGTTTTAATGTGAAAAGATCATTGAGAAGGATCTCAGGCATAGTGAGCAGAAAACAAGCAAGAAGCTGTTTTCCTTGAAGCAGCCCCATTCATTGAGCATTTTCAAATATTTTAAAGGAAGTACATGTCATTCAGTTATGCTCCCCAATGAGAAGATGCTAGAGAAGATGGTGTGAGATCCAGGTTGTGAGCCACTTAGGGAGGGAACAGAAGATGTCACCTGTTACCTACTTGGACTTGGAGGGTCTAAGGCTCTTCCTCTTCCTGCCTTTCTCCAAGTGGTGCTTCCTGAGTGTTTGAGCCTAGTGAAGGAAATGTTCACATTTTCATGTCTTTCTATTTTTGTTTTAAAAAAATATTTTGCCAGGGGGTGCATGCCTCACCACAGAAATAGAGAGAGAGAGAGAGAGAGAGAAAATGAGAAGCATCCCCTCGTGGGGGATGGTCACTGCAATTCTTTTTCCTCCATCTCTCCTTCCTTTGGAGATTTGGACATGTTTCTGAAGCCACTGGGTGTGGCGGGCCACGTGTGATCCAGCTACCTTAACCACATCACCACCAGCTGGCCTTCATGACTCTTGTTTATGTGCACTTTGGTACATACTCTCAAAATAAGATCATTATTTGGATCTCGTGTCACGATGAGGCAGTGATAGCAGCAAGTGTCACCTCTAACCTTATGCTTTGGAACATAGGACCCCTATGCTGTGTACACCAGAGCGCCAAAGCTTTAATCTCCTGCCTCCACAGTTTCTTGAGTCTTAGTATCCATCATTACTTAGGTGGACTGAGCTGAGCTGCATTTCTCCATGCGTTCTAGTGTAGTACATATGTTCACATGTGCACACATGTGCACACACACCCCTTGCATTTGTCCATGGAAAAGGGAGACGGATGATTGGGTGGGGCTGGAGAGTGGCAGAGGGTGCCTTAATTTTTTGTGGCTCGGCTCCCACGTCTTTATGTATTCCCTTACTGGATGTCTGTTGCTTTAGAGATGTATCAGTGTCTGCTCGGAATTGTATCTTTATACATCAGCAAGAACTCTTACAAACGTAACAAATGCGACTATTTTGTAGAAATACACAATAGCATATAGGCCTTGGAGAAGTCTGATAACATAATGTAAATATCTTTTGGTGAAGTCGTAGAACCTTCTAGTAGAAAGCTCCTTAGGTGATAGCTATAGGAGGAGTCATAGATTAGGAATATTTGGTTTTCCAGCAAATCCTAGTCTTTGTGGAAGCAAGGAATCAATCTGTCCCTGTTTTGTATTCAGTCTCAACCACCAACCCGTTGGTCTTTACCGTTGGCAGGTTACTACAAACACTCCCCTATAATACACTGGATTCAGTTGGATTGAAGATGGTTGGTGGTCACTAGGGGACACCACAGTCAAAGAAACTAGATGGAAGGAGAGCAAACAGGCAAAGATAGCACCATTGAAAACTTACTTCATTTTTTAAAAGTCTGGAATATTACTGAAACCCTTTACTATACAGCATGGTTGATCTGAAAAGTGATGGGGAAAATTTTCTCTTTGTTCTTTTTATCTCTGTTCTTGCACATCATATATTATTGCATATTTGTGCAAACTGTTTTTCAAGAGGGAAGTTTCAAAGGCTGGAGGCAAAAAGGAAATAGAAAATTTCAATCCTCTTCCTTCTCATACAATGTAGTTTGATCACTAGTCAATGGGTATAATAATCCTGGAAAAGATTTTAGATGAGACTATAAAATTGAAATTGCCTTTTAAGTGTATCTGGAACTGCTTCTTCCTAATAAGCTAAACTCTATTGGTGTAAAGTGTGGGGGAAATCAATGCTCTTTTTGTTTTTTTTTTTGAGTTTCATATAAAATATAGCAGGTTAAAAAAATAACTTTGGTACTTTTTATAGTATGACTTGAAAAAATAGTATCTATCTCTTTTGGTTCTGCTGAGTTGTTTCTTTCCACAGAATCTAAATGCAATGTCATAGTAGGAGGTCTGCTGTAAAAACATGTCTTTTTCATTGGTGTGTTCATTGTAATTATGACTGGCAATGAAAAGGTTCAGGAAATCTTGATTTCTCTACCTCCCTTACTTGGAGAAGATTTGGAAATGTAATCTGTGAATAAAATGATTTTTAAAAAAATATAGCTTGTGGAGTCTTCTTATTTTTGAGAAGTGAGTGGGTAACCTCATTCCCTTTCTATGTCTACTTTATTTTGTATCCATAATCAGTTACACTGACTCTTTTTTATTTCCTTATTGATGAAGTCATGCTATTTAGTATGGGAAATATTTTAGAAATAAAAATTTTGATTGGTATGAATATAATATAAGAACATTCTAAGTACCTCTTATGCAAATGGAAGAAACTATATGTTGGGCAAAGTAGAAAGGAAATGGAGTATTTGTTTAATATGATTAATATACATGACCCTGCTTTTTTTCAGTGATAAAATTGTTTCTTTTTGTAATAAGTCAGTATCAGTATGTGTGTCCTGGAGACAGTTTGATAAGTACTGGACAAGATGCAAAAGATTTAGATTCCCCTTCTGCTTATGTGGGTGACTTTGAAAAGCCCAAGTGTACCTTCTTGTCTGAATTATTTAGATAATTGCTCCGAACTCCCATTTCCCTTGGGCTTTACTGGCCCAGTTCTGCCAGACACATTCTCAGAGGGAGTGATATCAGGAAAAGTGACCTTGGTCTATCTTTTATGGTACATTTCTTCTCAGAAATTGATCAAGATACTTTGTACATATCTCCTTATTAATTATCTGACATCATTCTCACATAACATAACCTTTTGGGCTGCAGCTATTTTAGGAAAGGACATCCTATTACCTAATGGAAAATTTGCATGGTGTTTAGCCAAATCATTTGGAGGAAAAGAAAAAAAGGCAGAGCTCATGTATAAATGTGGGTTATCCTAAGCTAGTCTCAGAGCATATGAGGAAAACAGATTTAACTTTTTACCAACTATCACTAAGTCAATAAATACAGAGATTTTACTGAGTCCTGCTGTTCTACTTTATTTTGGTTTAGGTTTTCAAAACCAGGTATTAAGAATCTAAAGACATTAATTACTCATGAATTACCCCTAAAGGTAAAATGAAAATAATGAAGAGTCATAGACTGTATTTTTGCTTGCAAATGTTTAGTTTTAGTATGCAGTTGGATTCTTGGTGGTATGAAGAATTACAGATGTAAGATGATTAATTTATAATTCATATTCAGCTTTTTTATTTTGAAAACATGGAAAAACAAGCCTTTTGTTAGTTATTTTCTACAAATAAAGGGAAAGTTATTTCATTACTCCATGAGTGAATGTTTCTGGGCATGGATATAAAAAAAAAAATCAGCCTCAATATTTGTGAATTGTTTTCATGATCAACAAAGTAGCCAATAGATTAAAAGGCATTCCAAAAGGTTGGACCTGTAGTACTGCAGTTAAGCTCCGTACATTGGGAACCAAATACCACACAGCCTACTGTGGTTCAGATCCCAGCCCTAGAGGCTTGAAAGCACGCCTAGCTCATGCACACGTGCCCAGGATCCTGGTGGGATGGGGCAATGGAGGAAAAAGAGTTCAAGCAGGACCAGGGCCCACTTGGGGTGTATTCACTCTCTCTCTTTCTCTTTCACATTTATTTACTTGCCCTCTGGAATCAAAGAAAAAGAAAGAAAGAGAAGAGAGAGAGAGAGAGAGAGAGAGAGGAGAGAGGAGAGAGGAGAGAGGAGAGAGGAGAGAGAGAGAGGACTCCACACTAGTGAAATTAACATTAAACTCTTTAACTCTTTACCTTATCTTCTGGAATATACATTCTTAATAGTAATGATATCATTCTATATTGTTCTTAAATCAGACAAATATTGGCTCTAGGGACCAAAAAAATTCTTATATATTATAATAGGGGACAATATCTTAAAAGTTTCCTTGGGAGTTGTGGTGGGAGATAAACAGTTTGAGAAATACTGGTCTAGAATTGACTGTCTTACACAAAGTTGTTATGACCTAACAGACCCTTATTAAGAGGACTGTCCAAGAAACAGCGTCTTTAAAGGTTGGAGTACCGTCTAACAAGATGTAGTATATGTTTACATAGTGACCAATTTCTCCCATTGTATGTTTGGATAATATTCAGAATATTTGAATTTGGGAACTGAGGAATGGAAGTAAGAGCGACTTACTTTATTGCGCTTTTATTATTTTTTAATTCAAAATATTTTCTACTTCCCTTGTGATTCTTATTTTTTCATTTGCAGAGGGCACATGTACTTACTAAAAAGAAACAGAGAAGAAAGAGAAAGTAAGAAGGTACCTCACATGGGAAATGATCATGCCACAACCCCTTCTCCTCCATTTCTCCCTCTGTATGAGATTTTGGATATGGAGGCACACGTGTCCAGCATGTTTTTCAAGCCACTGGGTCCAGGACTTAAACTGTGCAGTCAGCCATGAGGGATCCAGCCACCTTAGCCACCAGGTCATTGGCAGGCCAAATTCTTCCTTAAATCATATCCTATTTAGTATATTTAAAAATTTCCAAATATATGGAGGATTTTCTAGTATCTTTTTTTTTCTCTTTATAATTTTATTTTGACATGATCAGGGAATATACTATATATGACTTTTAATTTTTTTCATTATTAAGACTTATTTTATGACCCAGCTTCCATGAGTACTTTAAAAAGACATACATTCTGCAGTTCCTAGCAATAGTGTACTAAAAATGTTTATTAGCTCAAGTATGTCCTTACTGATAATTTAGCTGTTTGCTCTGTCAATTACAAATAAAATAAAAGAAGTGTTATGCTATGCCCATTTCTTCCTTCAGCTCTGTAAATTTTAGCTTTATGTACTTTGAAATCCCCTTATAAGTTACATACATTAAATAGTCTGACTCTGGGACAACAACCTCCTGTGTGTGATCCTTCATACCTATCAATAATTACAAGATTTGCCAGGCAGGCCACATGAGGAGAAGCTGCTCACTAACCTTGTTAAATAGCAACATTTACTGTAATTTTCTAGAGTGACTTGTAGTCAAGGATTTAACCTTTGAGATAGCACTGCTCATAGCACATCTACATTCCTAACTCAGCACTTCCACATGGAGGCCTTGGTATCAGGAGCCTTGACCAAGACAGTGGTCTCCACCTTGACACAGGCCTTTCCACTTTTGACCTGAGAGGGAGGAAGCAGGAGCCTTCTGCTTCGGGCTCTCTGGTAGTGGAATAATACTCCCATCTGCACTAGATAAACCAACTCTCACCCACTGCCATTCCATGGGGAAAATGAAACTGCGAGGATCTGGTGCCTCTCTTTGCCTCTTGTTTGCAGTATCTTAGTAAGGAAAGCCACGATTGTTACTTTCAATTTAACTCATCTGCTAGGCTTTAAATAATGATTTACCTCTTAAAGCTCATGTGTTACAATTTGGTCCTCAGAGTAATGGTGTTGGGAGGTGGGGTCTAGTAGGTAAAGCAGTAAGGCCTAAAGGGCAGTGATTGGTTCAGAGAGACATCCTGGTCATGAATTGATTAGTGATGTCTCACAGGCCCAGGGAATTCTAGCTTTCGTGAGAAGGGGTTAGTTCTCACCAGAGCAGATTGTTATGAAAGGGGTTAGTTCTCACCAGAGCAGATTGTTATGAAAGCAAGATGGCCACCTCCAGGACGCTCTCTGCATGTGCCCACCAGCCTTTCTGCTTCTGCTGGCCATACATGATATAGCTGGCCTGAGGAGAGCACCACACCTTTGGAATTTCTAGCCACCAAATCGTGAGTCAAATAATCCTTTGTCCTTTGTAAATCACACTGTCAGGTATTTCTGTAAACACATGATAGTAGACTAAGATATTGTCCTAACTGACCATTTTGAAACCTGATTGCTTGAAATACATATTTAAGATTGTGATATTTATTAATGAATTTATTATTTTATTATTAATTATTTTGGGGGAGGTTTTTGCTATAGGGCACATGCGCTCGCCAGAAAGAAAGAGACAGAAAGAAAGAGAGAAATCACTCCCCAGGGGGGAAGGCCACACTGCAATCTCTTCTCCTCCATTCTCTTCTCAAGATCTTTATTTTTCTTTCTTTCTTTCTATTTATTTATTTATTTTTTTGAGAGTTTTTTGCTATAGGGTGCATGCACTCGCCAGACAGACAGGGAGAGACAGAGAGACAGAAAGCGAGAAATCACCCCCCCAGCGGGGATGGCCACACCGCAATCCTTTCTCCTCCATTCTCCTCTCGGGATCTTGGGCACGCACGCACAGGCACCCAGCGTGAGTTTTAAGCCACTGGGTCGGGGATGTGAACCACAGTCGACTACATGGGAGTCCAGTGACACAGCCATTACGCTAACTGCTGGTCCCATTGTTATTAATTCTTGTCGTATATACAATGCAAATATTATAATATAAATATCAAAATAACTATTGGGTTGCCAGAAAAGTCATAGTGCATTTTTGGATAGAAAAACACGTCATGACTTTTCCATCAGCCCAATGTATACATTCAAGGGAGAAGTTTAGAGATAGACTGTATAGAAGCAATGACAACTGGACTATGTGGTGAGCTCTAATAGAGGAAGGAACTGGTACATCATGAGGAGACAGAAAGAGTTGAGCAACTTGACCAGGGGTTGAGAACCTAGAAGACAGTTTAAGATGAAGATGCATGCAAGATAAGTAGGAATAATGTATGGAAAGGGTTACATGAATCTGAACTGGAGAAAGGATTTTGAGTAAGTGATATCTTAGATGACTACTTCAAGCTGAAGAAACAGAACGTACAGTTTTTGTTTTTGTTTTTTGAGAAGTTTTCGCTATAGGGCGTGTGCGCTCGCCAGACAGAGAGAGACAGAGAGATAGAAAGTGAGAAATCACCCCCCAGGGGGGGATGGCCATGCCGCAATCCCTTCCCCTCCATTCTCCTCTCGGGATCTTGGGCACGCACGCACACGCGCCCGGCGTGAGTTTTAAGGCACTGGGTCCGGGACGCGAACCACCATCGACTACGTGGGAGTCCAGTGACATAGCCATTATGCTAACTGCTGGTCCCAAAGAACGTACAGTTTTTATACTGCTTCATGCTCTTGAAAATGTGATTTTACCTGTGAAATGAATTACCATCTCAAGTGTTTCAATAGGTTTCAATGGGTGTCAGGAGATAATAATTATTTATAATAAAATGAATGTGTTCATTGTTTTTATAGCATGCTAATTTTCTATATTCATTTCATCAATACTGACATTTAATTAAAATTTCATTTAATTTTATTTTTGTGTAAAGGCACTCGCCAGGTTGCAAAAAGTCATTGAGAACATTCCCAACACTAGAATTATTCTAAAATTTCCTATTGAATTGGGAGACATTTCTAAACTTGAAGAGCTAAAACTGTATTGTAAGCTAAGATTAATTCCAATTCATTTGAATTATGGCATGCTACCCATATAAATCAAATGCAAGGTTAGGCAAGTTTGAGGATTAAGAGCAGAGGTTCAGGAATCTTACAAAATAGGGCTTAGAGTTTCGATCTGTCACATGGCTTGAAAGTGACAGAGGGCCAGCCATAGCGGTGGAGTGGTAACAATGTTTTGTGGTGCTAAGGACACAGGGAAGGCTCTGAGTTTGCTTTGTGAAGTTTCCCTGAGCATGCCGGGCTGGGGATCTTGGCTGACTGAGACTGGGGCTAGAAAGCAGCACGAAGGCATAGTTAGGGGTCGCTCTCTCTCTTTCTCTCATGGAAGATATAAATAAACTTAATACACGAAAGAAAGTGGCTGTGTAAATGCCACTTATATGTTATACATCATTTTTGCAAGGAATTATACAGGAAAATAAGTAAATATTTACATAAAACACGGCAGAATACTTATCTAGGCCATTTAAAAAATGCGTACACTATTATAAAAAATGAATGGTTATTTAAAAGAATATTTTGTTTTTGTATTTAATTTTTTCCCCATGGAGAAATGTTTATGGAATAAAGGTAAGTATAAACCGTATTTTTAAATCCATGTACTTCCGGGCCAGTCCGATGGACTAGTAGTTAATGAAATCAGATCCTACAATTAGAATTTGAATCATAGCTTAAAAAACATGCTGGGCCTGTGCACGTGCATGCCCAAATCCCAACAGAGTGAAGAACTGGAGAAGGGATTGTGGCATGGCCATGCCCCACTGTGGAGTGCTTCCTCTTTTTATTTCCTCTCTCTGTCTCTTTTTGGTGAGCACATATGCCCTCTGGCAATTACAAAAAGAAGAAGAAAATTCACATATATCGACTAATCTCAATTTAGTTAAAATATACATACATAAAAAATGACTAGATGTAACTATATTCACATGCCAAGTGATTTTTGTTTTTATGGTATGACATTAAGGTCAAAGTTGATTTTCTTTTGAGACATATGTATAAATTGTTTTGATTAGAAAATTTTAAAAAGTGATTAATGCCTTTGTCAAGCTAACACAAGTTATATGGGACAACAGTATTAAGTTTCCAGTAATTAAGCCAAATTCAAACGAGGTAGTCATACTCTAAACATAAAAAGGGACCAGCAGATAGCATAATGGTTACGTTGCTGGACTCCCACATGGCTGACCATGATTTGAGTCCCAGACCCAGAGATGTGAAACTTAGCTGGGCACGTGTGCATATATGCTGAAAATCCTGAGGGCAGAATGGAGGAGAAGGCATTGTGCCGTTGCCATCCCCGCAGGGGGTGACTTCTTGCTTTCTGTCTCTCTGATGAGTGCACACACCCTATAGAAAAAAATCTCTCTTAAGAAAAAAAAAGTTACCAGTCAAATGTACATAAAGCAAAGAATATTGTGTGACTGTAACTCCAAGACCACAATGCCTATGTGCACACCAACTACTCTGCCCAAATGAAAGTACTCTCAACCAACCAGCAGCAAAATGCCATAGTTTTGCCTTTATCCTGTAATGAAATTGGGCACTCTTAGTCGTGAAGTTCTGTGAACCTGCTCCAGAAGCCTAGGGCAGTTAGAAAAACCTAATGTGCTGACTTTCTCTACAATTATCCCTTGGGATAGGGAGAGGATGTTGGAGTGGTGACGCTTTATTCCCATACATTGTGGCCTTTACATATTTCCAGGTAAAGAGGAGCAGGCGCTATTCATGTGGGCCCACATGATACCTGGACTATGATCATGATACAGAAAGACGGGTATTACAAATGACTCGACAGGGTCAGTAGTGTGGTGGTTAAGGCAGCCAGATCCCACATGGCCAACTGCACAGTTCAAGTCCTGGACCTGATGGCTTGAACAATACTAGGCATGGATGTGTGCATGTCCAGAATTCTGAGAGAAGAATAGAGGAGAAGTAATTGCAGTGTGGCCATTCCCCCTTGGGGATGCTTTCACGCTTTTCCTTTCTGTCCCCCCCCCCCCACCATGAGTGCATGTGATATATAGCAAAATATAAAAAATAAAAATAAAAAAGGACTAAGCAAACACTTTATTCCCTAAATAAAATGTGTCTATCTTGTGCCAGTTATAAAGTGAGTAGAACATCTGGTACTTATGCAATTTTGACAGCGATGTAAAATACTCCTGATTTTTCAGCTTCTCACATTGGTTTTCCATAGGTTTCTATTGTCCTGTATGCTTCCCTATTCTAACCCTCATGGCATTGCATTGTGAGAGCACATTTATGTCTGCTTCCCTTGTCTGAAAGGCCAGAACCATTTCTGTCTTGCTTACCACCACAGTCCTTGGACCTGGAACACTGCCTACTACCTGGTATACAGGAGGTACAGTAAAAACTTACTGATTCATGGAAATTGGCAGAGTATCTCAGATTCCTTTAATTTTGGGATTAAATTGTAGGAAAAAATTCTAAAACACTAATTAATTAATTAATTTTTTAATTGACAGAGGGTATGTGTATGAGAGAGAGAGAGAGAGAGAGAGAGAAAAGGCATCCCTTAAGGGAACATGGTCACGTTGCGATCCTCTTTTCTCAATTTCTCTGTCCCTTCAGGATTTGGGGCACACACACTCACATGGCCAATATTCTTTTCCCTGGACTGGGATTCAAGTAGGTGCTGACCATGTATGATCCAGTCCCAATGCGCAGCACTTAAACACTGTTCTATGGCAGTGCGATATTATTCTTCCTATAAATAAGAATAGACAATTTGTAAGAGTCAATTTTATAACAGTAAGAAAGTAATTTTGTCCTACAAACGAATAAAGTTCTTTTTTTTTTGGAGAGGTTTTTGCTATAGAGCATGTGCACTATAGCACATAAAACACGGAAAGACAGAGAGAGAGAAAGCAAGAAATCACCCTCCAGGGGACATGGCCATGCTGCAATCCCTTCTTTATTTTCTTCTTGGGATCTTGGGCACGCACGCACACTTGCCCAGCGTGAGTTTAAGCCACCAGGTCTGGGACTTGAACCACGGTCAACTACATGAGAGTTCAGTGACATAGCCATTATGCTAACTGCTGGTCCCAATAAAGTTCTTCTCATGTCTGTCCCTAAACAGCAGGACCAAATTAAGCCTAGAAATGTTAAAGTATGTTTGGTGGACTGGTAGCATCAACATCATCTGTGAGTGTGGTAGAAATGCAGGATACCAGGCCTCATTTTGGACCTCCTGCATCAAATACGCATTTCAGCAAGATCCTCTGATGATTCTTATGTGTGTTAGGTTTTGAGAGACAACGGTGTAATCTGTTTAATTATCAGCTGAAGCTGCAAAACAAATTGTGACTTGCACAGGTAAATTTAGCGGCTATTTTTTCTTTTCTTTTCTCTTCTTTTTAGGAAATGTTTTACATTGCAGTTATTTCCATTCAAGAATATATTTGTTTTTGTTTAGATTTTTTCCATCAAGTGCATGTGGAGAGCAACAGAGAGAGACAGAGAGAAGGAAAGTAAGAAGTCACTCATGGGGCAGGGGACTGGGGTGGGGGGCTGTGGTGGTCACACTGCAATCCCTTCTCTGCCATTCTCCTCTTGGGATTTTTGGACACACACACACACACACACACACACAGAGGAACAGATGATCTACCATTAGAAATCCAAAAGTTATAGCTGTTTTTCTATTTTACTTCTCAAGTGATAACCCTAATCTTCTCTGCACTGAAAGGCTATGTTTTTAGAGTTGTTTCTAAGAGAAGATTGTAAGTATGACAATGATTTATATTCATTCAGCATACAGTGAAATTTCTTGCTCAAAATTAAAGCATTTTCCAACAGTTTAAATGGATCCTGGCTGCCTGTTCAAAAAAACATGTTAAATAGATTATTCTTTTATTTCTTGTAAGGAAATTCACACTTTGCTTATTTACATTCTTTCTAGTACATTTTAGTGATTATGTATTGAGCTGGTGTTAATGTTTTCAAAATAGAGATTAATTCTGTACAGGTGACTTTTTAAATTTTTTTTCATGAACCATGAGTCTTTTCAGTGAGATAATTATGCATTGATTGGAGTGCAAAGAGATCTAACTGAAACTGAACAGGTAGCCTGAAACATACCTTCTATATATCTGCATAAAAAGTAAAACACAAATAAATGAAATAACACAGATAAGGACATATAATGTGCACACACACACACACAAGTTCCCTCAAACAAATAAGCAAACTATGAAAGAATTGATTTGAAGAAAATGAACAGAAATTAACTTATCCCGAAAATACCACAACACAATACAAATTGATTGAGTTATGGAGCACACATTGGCACTGCGACCATACAGGACCTCTAAATTTATTCCTTTCCTTCTGACTCAGTGGTGTCTGAAGTAATTAAAAAAAGCATTGGGGACCAGCAGGCACCATCACTGGTTACTTCACTGGACTTGCGTGTGGCCAACACTGATTCGTGGCCTCTCTCTGTCTCTCAGACAAATGCACAGGCCCTATAGCAAAAATTTCTCTCTAAAAAAATAAAATAAAGTACAAAGCATTTTGAATTTCTAAGCCTTTCATTAAACAAAAATAATATACCAAGACATTGCAGAATTTAGGAGAGATGTGATTTAAAAATGGAGCATACCCAGAGAACTCTCTTAATAGGCTTAGAGGAGATCTTAATTGCTAATTTTGCTATTTTACCAGCAGTATTATACACTTATCCTTGTTAATTTCAGAGAGGTCATAGCAAGTATAACTTTAATAAGAGGACATTGATAACTCACCAGTCAGTTGCATTGTTTCTTTCACTCTGTTTTCTTTAGGAGAATATGCTGTGTTCACAAGATTTTAACTCTCTCTCTCGTCTGCTTTTCTTCTCCACTAATGATACACATTTAGTGAAATCAGAAAGTTTCAGGTAAAGTTTATCTCATAAAAATACCCACCTGATGTTTGAATCCCCTCTACAACATCCCCAAGGGTAGTGTAGGCTTACCTTGAACATCTTAACCTTGATAGCAGATTCACCACTCCTACAACATTCCATCTTGGAACTGCTAAAGATGTTAAAAAAAAAAAAAAAAAAAAAAAAAAAAATTCTTGCAATTTAGTGTGTGCTTACCATGTGATACAGACACTTAGCTAAGTGCTATGCAAACATTATCTCATTTTATCTTCACTAGAACGCTGTGAAGTAGATGTTATTATCCTATTTTATAAGCGAGAAAAATGCAAACCTTGGGAGCCAAATAACTTATCCATAGGTGCATAACGGCTAAGGAGCAAGGCTAAGATTTAAATTCCAGTGGCAGAACCGAAGTCTTTGTTCTTACCACTGTGTTGAAATTCATCCAGTTCCTCCCCCTCCAAAAAAAAATCTTCCTGGTTATTAATTCCACTGTCACATGATAGCCTTTTAAATATTTGAAGACAGCATTCTTCACTCTGCCTCACTTCCATTTCTGGAGTAAGCAGAGTTTAAATATATAAATTATTTCTTAGAAACAGATCTTGAGTCTGCTTTTCCTTGAGATGAGTAATGCTGGTTTTGTCTTCCACCATTGGATGCTAGGGTTCACCACCCCTCTCTCACTGCTGAATAAACTCTAATTTGGCTTCGTCTCTGTAAATGTGCAGTACCCAAATGCAAAGCACACTATGGGGATAGACATGGCCTGACCACGCTCGAGTAGAGCAAGCCTAGTCCTGCTCTTGTTCTAGAGATTATTTCCCAAGGGATGCAGCCTTAAAAATGGCAGCCAGACAGAGTGAAGCTTACTAGCTTTTGCTGAGCATCCACCTTTAGTACCACCACCAAAGGAATCATAGTAGAATATCTAGGAGGGGCAGAGTATCACTGGGAAGAATATTCCAGGTGATACTCCTTTACTTTCATAGGAGAATGAATTTCAGTAGCAAATGAATTTTACTTTAAGTATTTTGTGTCTGAGTGATTCAACCTGGACAAACCCTGCCACCACCAGGAGTAGTCACTAAATCATTAGATGACTTTTCCTATTTATAAGTTGGAGTTTTTTCTGTGTATGGGTGTTTATATGTATGTGACTTTGTTTCAGGGATGTTGTTCAATGAATTCTCGAGGGAAGGGTTATTTTTCTTGCAAATGATAGCATGATATAGTAGAAAGGACAGGTGACAGAGAAAACGACATCAAGTCCTGACTACAATTTATTTCCTGTGTGACTTTGCACAAGTATTTTAACCATTCTGAGATCTACATTCCTAACATAAAACAGGACAAATAAAATTACCTAGTTATCTTTTCATAGGATTATTAAGAGGTTCAAGTCAAGAAATAACTCTAATATGTTGTCAAAATCTGCTCACTTATTATTCTAGACACAGAAGACTTTAAATAATTTTACTTTAGGATACACATTTTGCAGGCAGGTATTTATCTAAAGAAATTATTTTATATCTGAGATACATAATATTATGTACTCATCTCCAAACAGAAACAAAGATATGAGTTACATAGTTATATGATGTAACATTACAATAAAAAGATATAGCTAGGTAGACATTTATCTAATCATATCATTAACTATTCATATAGCATATAATTATGCTTAATATTTTCAAATTAAACAATCACTATAAACTGTGTTTTGGCAATATCCTGACAGATTATCTCAGTAAATTTAATATTTTATCATTTAACTCCTTTTTTCCCCTATAGCTACTTCTGCAGTCTTACATTAATATTCTGTATTTCCTAGATCACTTTTTACTAAAGAGTTTTGCTTTTCTGTAAAACAATTATACAGAGTACTTTCTAGAAAGTAGAAATTAAGATGCTCATTATAATAAGAGAGGGGCAGTAGGTTTGCAGAAAGTGTGGAAGTCTTGAAAGCGCTGATGTGAAGAACACCATGTTGAATGTAGGTAAGTGGTTTGTTAGGTGGCCTTGGAGCCCTTACGGTTGTAACAAATGAACTCCCGATGGTACACAGACAGAGCTGCACACATTTCTCCAGTAGGCACTCAGTGGCAACAGTGGAGAAGAAAAGAAGATGAAGTGTTTTGATTCAATAATGGATATATATATATATTTTTTTAGGTAATGAAACTTAGCAATAAAAGGGTAAGGAAGTTAAAACTTTTGGCAAGGAAACTGTTGAGGCGGTTAGCCAGGGAGAGGAAGTGAATATACATTAAAAAAGGACAAAAATGGTCAGAGTAGGGATTGTAGAAGCTAGGCATTGAAATCACTCCAGCTGGGGACCAGCAGTTAGCGTAATGGCTATGTCGTTGGACTCTCATGTAGCCAACCACAGTTCGCGTCCCAGACCCGGTGGCTTAAACTCACGCCGGGCACATGTGCGTGCGTGCCCAAGATCCCGAGAGGAGAATGGAGGAGAAGGGATTGCGGCGTGGCCATCCCCCCTGGGGGGTGATTTCTCGCTTTCTATCTCTCTGTCTCTCTCTGTCTTTCTGGCGAGCGCACGCGCCCTGTAGCAAAAAAAAAAAAAAAAAAAAAAACCTCTCCAGAAAAGAAGAAGGAAAAAAATCACTCCAGCTGATGGTGGGCAAGACCTATGGTGACACAGAAGATTTTGATCTAAAATCAGAGTTTTCAGTAATTACAGAATAGACACTAGCAGGTTGATATGAGACCGAAATAAGAAGGATATATATTTTTTTCTTTCATTTATTTATTTTTACATTTTTCCACAAACATTTACTTTACATAGCAAAAAATTTTAGCTCATACTCCATAATTCTTGACGGTTTACAACTTTCAAAATTTCAAAATACTGAATTTTGCAGATAATGTTCAAAATATGTCTTATAATTTTGTATAATTTTATAACTCTATAACAACAGAAGCAGTATGGTTTCAAATATATATAGTGTGTGTATATATATATATATATATATATATATATATATAGAGAGAGAGAGAGAGAGAGAGAGAGAGCGCACAATATATTTAAAGGACATGCATCTCAAAGAAGCCTAGTGTCAAAAGACAGAATCACACATTTAGCTTAAAGGTCTTTGGCTTTATTCAGGATTCTAGAATCCAGAAATCACTTCATTTCATAGAGTAGAGTAAGTACTCTGATAAGCTGAGCAGAACAGTTCTGCTAAAGAAAGCACAAAGAACAAAAAGTAGGTTGATCATTTCAAAGTTACTTTTCTCATAAGTGAGGAATACAGAAATAGGAAAACAGGAAAATAACCAATTGGTTCACATCAGGTCACTTCAGGTTACTTTATGTTTTAAGGATTAAAGGTAGAGGAAACTACCTAATCATATCAATTGAAACTGGGAAATTTGGTTGTTATTTCTCTCGTGATTTCTCAGAAAGTCTAATAACAACTTAGTTTCTGTTTGGTGACATGGAACTTTAGCATGAGTGACCCCATTTAGTTTGGTCTGTGCAAGAGCCTAGCCCAAGTCAATGGTCTTCTGTAAATTTTATGCAAGACTAGAAGTTAACAGGAGGGAGGAGTTCTGGAAATTTCTAGGAAGCAGTGAGATTTCTGACTCTCCCGATCCTAAGCCACTTGAGTTGAGTGAGAATGAGCACCTCTTCAGTAGCATTCAGGGGAGGGTATTATTTTGGATAAGAGAGGGAAGGCAATTTAAGCACATATTTAGTCCAGGAGGTGGTGGGATAATTCTGTAATTAACTGAAGAGTGCAGAGAAAAGGATTTCCCAGAAAAGGAAGGTTTCAGATCTCCAGTTTGGAAGCTACATTTTCTTTAAAGCCACAGGTCTACTAATGACCTGGACAATGAGACTCTGACTTTAAAATGAGCAAAAACCATCATTTAAATCTTCTAACTCGTTTAAAAACCATCTTTCAAGCATATTAACACACTTTCCTATATTAGTAAGAAGGCATAGCAGACAGTTTGTTTACATTCTTTTCGGTGATTTAAGTCCTTTTAGACACCTTGCTCTCAAATCATGGTTAGGCTATGCTCCAAAAAATTATTCATTAAGTCTGCTTTGAAACATGTGCAATATAATTTCTACTGAAAAACCGTAATGGACAGGTCAATTATACCTAACCATGGGGTGCATCACTCTCTCCATCCCTGCCCAGCCTCTGGCCACAGAAGCCTGGGCTATCCGGATTGTCTCCGGGGCTTCCAGCGCATCGGCACCGGTAGGCGGCGACATCGTCCAGGAGCACTGGCCGTGGCTGCTGTCTGGAGGTGGAGACAGGTAGTGGCTGTGAGCGAACTCCGGAGCACTGGTGACTAGTTACTTCCTAAACTTGCGTGAGAGAAAAATCAGTCTTCCTCCTACTAATTGTTTGTCTCTGGGAAAAGTTGGATCATTCTCAGAAAATGAAGCCCTTTACCACTGCTATGATAATCTGGAATATTTCCGAGGTAAGAAATGATGTAAGGGACTGAAACAGCCTGAGACAGCTGATGAGGAGAAATGATCAGGGCAGCTTTTCTAAGCACCAGTTCTCGTTATGTGACCTTGTGGATTAGAAAATTGGGCTAACTAATGATACCACGGTCGTGTTAAAAGTTCATTATGGTTATATTCTTACCCTTTGTTTCCTCAAAGCTGAGGCCATAAAAAATAAATAAAAATAAAAAAAATAACCCGCAGGTAGTTTAGAGTTAATTATATTCTAATTTATTCAAACCTTTAATGTTCAGAATGTCTAGCATGCTGTCTGGCAGACAGTAATGGCTTAATAAATGTTTATTCAATGAATCAAAAGTCAGCAGATCTTTTGGAAATCACTAGTAGAATAGCTCTTTTATGCTTGGGGGATTAGCTAGAATTTAAACTGGGTGATAAACTCACACAGAACAATGTTTATGTAGTATTTTAAATTATTAGGGTTTACTTTCAAACTAGTCAACCTCATGTGATGACAAGAAGTTGCTCACTTTTTATTTTTAGTCATCACTGCTGAAGAGGTTATTTTGCATGATAATATTTTACTCATAAGTTCTGGAGGTTTTTTAAGGCTGTCCTTGGACAACAATAAAGGGATAATATCAACCACAGATAAATCCCAAGACTATATTTTTCAGCCTTGAACTAAGAAAAGTGAAAATAATTTTTATTAAGCAATTTTTAAATGTTTTACACTAAAAACATGTAATTATGAAAAGCATGTCACTTACAGGAAGAAAATAATACAGTTTCAATGTTTCCCTACTTTCCCCAAGAGCAAAATCAGTGGTCAGCACGTAATTATTTGAAAAATGTGTATTTCTGATGCCATATTTCCTGATGACATAAGAATATTAGAAATAAGGAAAAAAAGTGAATAGGCTTAATAAAAGGCATGACCATCTAGCTTCATATCACAAAATTATATATCATTGAAACAGTAGTGAAAATATAAACTCTTCTAAAGAAAATTCTTTCACTCCAGATTCTGATATGTCCATGCCTTACTTTGACTACTTTGTAAAGTGGAAAGAACTCAGGCACACAAAGCCATAATTACCACAATTCCCTTTACTTCCAGTTGTTTCTGGATCCTGATTGCATTATGTTCTAAGCCAGGGAGAGCATAAACATGATAAATACATTCTAATTCTACTCAATAAAGATTTGAAAAAAAAGTAAATTCTTCCTAATGTTTGACAATCAAAATTTAAACCAAATTAACTTTAAAAAGAAATTAATCAATGAATTCTGCTTTCTGGTTAATTTAGTGTTTGATATGAGTTTTGCTTGTTAAAAATTTACTTACTGTTCAAGATCTTTCTACAAAAGCATAAAGGAAATAAGTACTATCCTCAGGATAAATGTGAGTGACAGTGAAGTTAATAAGATTGCCTGTAAAATGTCCTTCAGTGAAATGAAAAATAATGCAGCCAGAGAAGTCTGTGGTCTAAATCGTACCATCTGTGCCCTCACAACCAACAGGAACATGGTGTTTAAGGAAGGTAAGCAGGAAGAGATAAGGCGCTTTGTTTGGGCTTTTATTTGGAAGTAAGTAGTTCCATTGTACTATGTTTAGCCTGTCATTTTATGTTCATATACCCCATATCTTTTAAAAAAATGAATGAATTCATTTAAATTTTTTGGACAGTCAATCACTGTATATCATTACAGCATGCAAAATGAATTTTCTCAGCATGAGTAGATTGTATATTAGTCCAGTTAAAGATATTGTCATACACATTATCATCAACAGATAATTTTCTTTTTTTGTGTCTCTTAACTGTTTTGCTTCGGTCTTTTCCCCCCGGGTCCCTTCCTCTTGCCCTCCCCCATTTTCCATATCTTGCACAATGCATGGCACAGTGTCACCCCTTTAGTGACTGTTTATTAAATGAAATTCTTGAATTGCACATTCTAGAGTTGGAATTTCCATAGAACCAATAAAACTATTCAAAGAAATGTGTCTGAGGCATTGTGTATTTGCTAATAATTTACTCTGAATTATACAAACATGCATTCTTAGTTGCAGCCAGTCACACACAATCCTCTCCCTGCCCTGACAGCCTGGTGGAAGCTGTACAAGCCACCATTTCTCTTTGGGAGGGAGAAGAAACTCATGAGCATGGAGGGTCATTTCCCCAGACTTAACGACCAGGTAACTCACCCTCTAGAAGTGAGAAGTAGGGAGAAAAACTGGAATTGTTACCTAACAGCATTCCTCTGAAGAAAAGTATTTTAAAAAATAAGGAAATACATCTTTACTATAAATTCCTGAGGTTTAAGTTAGAAGGAAGGAGTACATTTGAATATAGAATTGTTTTGAAGTCCATGTGAATTTTTATCCTGATCTGTGGGGAGGGGGAAGATGTTTAATATAATTCACAAAGGCAAAGTGTTCTGCATTAGTGTATTTAGATTTCTTACTAGAAAACACATATTTGTTACTTCTTTGGTCCAACAGACTTAATTCCGTGCAAAGTAAGCATTTGCCAACTCATATAAACTAGATATCGTCTTAATTTTCCAAATTATGATTTTTCCTTTTGGCAGTTCATTTTTTCTTCCCTTATAGTTGCAAAACCAGGACTGGAAGGGAGGTGAAAATTCAGCTCAGGAAACATTTACTTATAAACTATTACTTCTAGAAACTAAAATGTGAAAGGTGAATAAAATGCAGCCCTTTCTTTTAGAAGATTATGATCCAGACAGTAATACAAGATGATAGCAGTTATACTAGTAGTATGAACACATGTGAATAAGAACATAAATAAGGGAAGGAAGTACATTCTAGCAAGAGCAAATAGCAAGAGTCGCTAGGGAATTATATGAAATTCCCTACGAAGAGCAAGTAGTCTCGTGTGCTAGAGTGGGATGAGGGGGGTGTCTTCAAAATTTGTGGAAAAATGCATATTATGATAAAACTATGTATGAATTTTTTTAAAAGTTATAACAAAATAAACTTGTATTTTAATTCTACTTTTCCATGTTCCCATGTATATGATATGTGAAATGGAATGAGTGTGATAAAGATTGGTTCTATGGGGCTGGCAAGTGGCATGGTGGTTAAAGGCGCTGGGCTCCCACATGGCCGCCCACGGTTCAAGTCTCAGACCTGGTGGCTTGCTTTCTCACTTCCTTTCTCTCTCTCTGATTAAACTGGAAAATAATAATGATAATAATAATAAATAAAAATTAAAAAAAAAGATTGGTCCTAGAAAGCATAAACTTTGATAGATATTATGAAGAGCTCTTCAACCTAATCCCACAATTTGCTTATTGTTTTAAGAAGGCCTGGATCCAATCCACAGTCTAGTGGTTAAATAACGGGAACCATAGCAATCATGGCCAAACAAAGTTCCAGTACTGGCCCTGGTGCTTTGAGAAACACACTGGGTGTGTGCATGTGCATGCCCCAAATCCCTTCAGGATAGAGAAGTGAGGGAGAAAGGTTGCTGCATGACCGCACCCCAGTGGGGTAGTGCTTTACTCTCTCCACCCCCCAGTGAGCACATGCACCCTCTGGCAATTCAAAAAAGGTGGGGGGTGAGAGGGGTTAGGGGGTTGTTGGCTGATAGGATCATACCTGTGTGCTAGAAAGCAATAGAGTCAGGCTAGAAAAGTGACCAGAAGAGGGTCAAAGTTGCTGTGCTAATAGTTCAGGTAGGAAACATTGAGGGTCATAACTGAAATAGTGAGAGTGGAATTGCTGTTGGGTGGAGTTCATCTTTGAAGTTATCTCAGAAGTCATCAGCAGGTCATGGGATCAGATAGACTTGTCACGGTGAGAGGGAAGGGCTAGTGAACAAAGCGATGCAGGAGGGAGCCCGAGAGACCCTAACAACAGTGGAGATGAAATAGCACAAGTGAGGCCGAAAGAAGTGACCAACCAGAATTAGGAGGAAAGCCAGGATCCAACATTTCCATTTGTTTATTATTCATGAATTCTGAGAGCAGCTTTTGTAGTGATAGGGATAGAAGGCAGATGGAGGGATTTGAAGAGAAAGTAAAAAGATGGCAACTAAAGACTGCCTTTCCATGAGGTTTGAGACTGGAGGACAGGAGCAAGATGAGGTGGGAGGTTGAGGAGGAAACAGGATCAAGAAAAAGGTTAGGAGGATTAGAGAGAGAAGATGAAGGGAAGAAAGAAAGAACTTAGAAAAATACACAGGAAGGGGCCGGCAGGTGGTGTGGTGGTTAGGGCCTGACTTTGGTTCGAGTCATGGACCTGGCAGCTTGCTTTCTCACTTTCCCTCTCTCTGTCTTTCTCTGTTCAGATTAAAGAATGATAATAATAATAAATAAATTTGAATAAAACAATTTTTTTAAAAAAGAAAGAAACATACACAGGAAGAAAAGCAAAATAAGCAAAGGGGAAAGAAGCAGAGATATAGAGACTGCATAGAAGACAGTGAGAAATACGGCAGTTCTGATGCGTAGAGGCACCTAGTATTACTGTAGACCTCTTTTATCACTGCTGTCCTTTGAAATTCTGATTAACACAATAATCAGTTTTCATCATGTTTTCCTACAAATTTGCTACAAATTTTACTCTGTCGGGAACAGATTTAATCTCTGACCTGCAACTCTAGCAAAATTACATCAACATAATTGTAGCCAGCAACATTAATTTTAATGCATTTAAGTTCTGTCTAATAAGTGTTTTCCTTGTGCTAGATTTAAGCGCAGGTTAGTGGTAGAGGTGGAAATGTCCTCCCTGATGTGGTTACTAAGAGCACCTGCTAGTAAACCTGTACTACATGAGGAGTTAACACAAGGATGGACCAACAAAGTCCATTCGTTTTACTCTTTCCATTTATGTTACACATTTTTACTGAAACGCCAAGTTCCTGAATACTTGTCCAAAGTCATTCAGCTAGTAAATGCTAGAGTCAAGGTTGGAATCCAGACTGATTTATTTGAATCTTCCCATTTTCTCTTAGTCTAGCCAAAAGGTTTTCCCATTTTGTTTTTCTTTTCAATAAGCTAGCTTAGCTTTGTTCTTTTTTCTGTTTTTTTTTCCCCTCTGTTTTGTTCTTTTTTGTGCTAATGTTTATTATTTTCTTCCTGATAAGTTTCAGCTTGATTTTTTTTTCTCTCTAGTTCTTTGAGGTGTAATGTTTTTTTTTTGGTTTTTTTTTTTTTTTTTTTTTTAATTTCAGATCTTTCTTTTTTTTTTTTTTTTTTTTTTTTTTTCTGGAGAGGTTTTTGCTATAGGGCGCATGCGCTCGCCAGACAGACAGAGAGAGACAGAGACAGAAAGCGAGAAATCACCCCCCAGGGGGGATGGCCACGCCACAATCCCTTCCCCATTCTCCTCTCGGGATCTTGGGCATGCACGCACACGTGCCCGGCGTGAGTTTAAGCCACCGGGTCTGGGACTCGAACCGCAGTCGACTACGTGGGAGTCCAGCGACATAGCCATTATGCTAACTGCTGGTCCCCCAGATCTTTCTTTACTGCAGGCATTTATTGCTATAAACTTCCTTCATAGTACTACTTTGGCTGCATCTCATAAGTTTAATCATGTTTTCATTTTTATTTGTCTCAAGATATTTTCTAATTTCCCTTTAATTTCCTCTTTGACCCATTGATTGCTACTCTTAACTCTACTCAACCATAATTTTCACTGTAGGTGTATCCATATTAACAAGGAAGATGATCAAAGTGTAACTTAAAGGAGGATATAATTATGTGATTTTTAAATGTGTAAAAGAAAAACATCTGGGGACAATGTATATTTCCTTAATTTTAACTTTTTCTTCTTTTTTTTTTTAGAGAGAGAGATTTTTGCCGTAGGGCACATGCACTCACTGGAGAAACAGAGACAGAAAATGAGAAATCACCCTTCAGGGCAAATGGCCATGCCACAATACCTTCTCCCCCATTTTCTTCTTGGGATTTTGGGCATGTATGCACATGTGACTGGCATGAGTTTTAAGGCACTGGGACCAGGACACAAACCACAGCCAACTACATGGGAGTCCTGTGACATACCCATCATGCCATCTGCTGGTCCCTAAGCTTTAAGTTCTTTTGCTTATTGTATTTTCTGTAAGCAACATAGATGTATGTTATTTTTTAAAGTAGTGATTTTTTGTTTGTTTGTTTGTTTTAAAGCAGAAGAATGTCAGATTGAAAGAACAAATCAGAAATAAGACAAACACAAGTCAGGCTGAGTGAAAGAAGATAACAATGGCTCAGTTGAATTAATACAGAAGCTGAAAAGAAAACTAGGAAGGGTGAAAAATATTAAGAAATAACATTAACACTGCTCTTTTATGGGCCAGGGACTTTGACCTCATGAAGTTGGCCTCGTATCCTAGTTGGTATGTATAGAAGTGATGTCATTTCTTCACTCTGAGATCTTCCCTCTGCTGTTACTCTTTTCCATTCTTCTTTGCTCCTTTTCCTTTTCTTTAGGTTTTTTTCTTCCATAAGAGAAAGAAGGCCGAGAGAGAAGGGGGGAGCGGCAGGCACCTTCACAGGGTCCTCCTACTGTGACCCACTCCCAGCCTAAGTCAGCCCGTATTGGCATGCACAGAGAGGCCCAGGGATGTGATACTGGGACCCTCTCGTGTGTGTTTACCTGTGTTAATGCTGTACCACCAGTTAACCCTCTTAGTTCCTTTTTAAACTCAGTTTTGAGGATTGGGAATTAACAGCACCCCAGATTCCTAGTTTGCAATATATTTCTTCACTGTAGCTGATATTGTCTGACATTCAATCAAGCTACAGGTATTTATTGAGCACCCACTGGATGCTGACCAATCTGGATTATGTATTGCAGGATTACACAGAAACAATACATCTTAGTCCCTAACATGAAAGAGTTTATAAGCTAAAGGCAAAAAAAAAGATAATAGACAACCATATAAGACAATCTTTAATGGAGAAAAAGGATGTATCACTACCTTCAGTACATGTAGACCCCAGGGATAAAGACTGAAATGTCTAAAGACCATGGTGAGCAAGATCCAAGGGTAGGAGCTGGTTTAAGGTACATTACAGAGGTGAGAAGGACAGTGCTGAGGAGCGGACCCTTGGCCAAGGCTGAGAAGGGTGATTTGTATGATCAGGAGAGGCAGATGGAGCATATGAACTATATATCTTTTCTCAGTTTCCAAACACCTTAGACTGAAGTTGAGGATGTCGCTTAAGTAACTTGGTGTTTATGTTTTTAGTTCTCTGCTGTCAATTTTGTAAAATAAGTTTCCTTAAAATGAGACTAATTACCCCAACAGTATCTTAGCACAGCTTCTGTGTGGAAGAGCACAGTGGGGGAAATAAATGACACAACCTGTGTCCACCTTGTCTGCTTCATGTTCATATTAAGTCTAGGCATGAAGCTGCTCTGCCTGCCATTGTAAAACCTATGATATTTACATACTTAAAAATTGCTGGGTTTGCTCCATAGCCTGATGGGTAGAGCAACCATACTCTACATGGCAGACCCTGCAGTTCAAGTCCTGGACCTGGCAGCTTGAGAAACATTCTGGATACATGTGCATGCACCCCCAAGATCCCCAAAGGAGGGGGAAATAGAGAAGAAATTGTGATGTGACCATTCCTCATGGAGGGTGCTTTCTCCTTTCCCTCTTTCTGACTCTGGTGAGTACAATCGGCCTCTAGCAATTAAAAAAAAAAGTTCCCTCTTTTTAAGAAACAACTTTTCGGGACCAGCAGTTAGTGTAATGGCTATGTTGCTGGACTCCCACGTAGTCGACTGTGGTTCAAGTCCCGGACCCGGCGGCTTAAACACACACGCTTGTGCGTGCATGCCCAAGATCCCGAGAGGAGAATGGCGGAGAAGGGATTGCGGTGTGGCCATCCCCCCTGGGGGGTGATTTCTCACTTTCTGTCTCTCTGTCTGTCTCTGTCTGGCAAGTGCATGCGCCCTATAGCAAAAAGCTCTCAAAAAAAAAAAAAAAAAAGAAAAGAAAAGAAAAGAAAAACCTTTTCAAACTGCATGAATTAATATGAAACCATTACAGAAAAAATTAGAAACAACAGATGAGAAAATGAAGAATAATCCCTTATGATCTTATCACCAAGAGAAACCAAATGTTCACATATAACATTTTATTATGAAGCTGACAGATTTCTTTTGTGGATACTATACATTTAAATTGGTTCTCATCTGATACATTTCCTTTTTTTCTAGGAGTGATAGATGATTGGATAAACTATTTTACTTCAAAGCAGAAGAGAGTATTTGATGAACTATTCACAGAGAAAATGAAACACAAGGAGCTGGCAAGACACTCTGAGGATTACTCTTAATATAAGTGGGAAATGAAACCAATTTTCATTTGATGCAATGCAGTGCTTGGGGGAGATGTAAATATTTTTCCCAATGTGGGTAGCAGATATTTCAGTGAGGAACAGACACTTTATGAATATGTCAAAGTGTCGTGTGTGAGAGACTTATTATCATATTTTGTGATAGCAGATAATTATCAGTAAAAGAAAGTAACAAAAATTTTGAATAGCTCAATCATATATGTCTTTTAGGATATTCAGTAAAGCAAGAAGATTACTTTATTCAGAAAAGTGCATATTACTAAAGGTGTTCTTTTTTTTTTTTTTTTTTTTTTAGGTTTTTGCTATAGGGCACGTGTGCTCGCCAGACAGACAGACAGACAGAGAGATAGAAAGTGAGAAATCACCCCCCAGGGGGGATGGCCACACCGCAGTCCCTTCTCCTCCATTCTCCTCTCGGGATCTTGGGCATGCACGCACATGTACCTGGCGTGAGTTTAAGCCACTGGGTCCGGGACACGAACTGCGGTCGACTACATGGGAGTCCAGTGACATAGCCATTATGCTAACTGCTGGTTCCTAAAGGTGTTCTTATAAACTGTAGTAATATATGAAAAAAGAAGTGGGGGATTATCTAAAATAACAAATGTCTGAAAGAATTTACTTTCTGTCTATTTGGACAATTGTGATATCTAGACAAGCTATTTAATTCAACATTTCCTAGTAACTGTGTAGAAATAGTCTCCCATGTCATACAATGACAAAACAATCTAACTAAAGGAGAAACACCTAATAGAAGAGATACCAAATAATCACATTCTAGTTATATTTGTGAGAATGAAGAATGAAAAGATAATCTTTTATATTAACACTGTCTTGACATTCCAGTATTTTCTTTATCTTTAATCAAGTCAATTAAATTACAAAATTTCTTTTTATTTTCTATTTGGAAAAGTATAATTTTCTTTGAATGATTCTTTTCAATATTTTAATATTTATGCTTTCTCCTAGAAACAGCCCCAATATTAATCCAATTTCAATAATAATAAATATTATTCAATAGCTTTAGCCTAAAAGACTTTGTAACAAAAATTAAGTGAGCTTATTGTAAGACTGTTAGCTAAATGATAATATTCAAATTATGTCTATTTGTTACATTTGGTAGAATGTCTGCATACAAGCTTAATCAGATATTAAAATAGGATATTGTGTGTGATTCTGAGCTCGAAACTCAAAGGAATGGGTTGTGTCAATCTGTCAAACACTTTGATTTGTACCCTAATGTATTGTGAATTTTATTTTTAGTAATGGATATTTTGTGTTAAGTTTATCACAATTCAGTAAGAAATTGGATCTTCAAAAACCTTTTATGTGAGGAGAGTCTTCAAAAAGTTCATGAAGGGACCAGCAGATGGCATAGTGGTTATATTGCTGGACTCTCACATGACCAAACACTGTTCGAGGCCTGAACCCAGTACCTTGAAAATCTCGCCTGGCGTGTGTGTATATGTGTGTGTTTGTGTGTTTTCCCAGAATCCTGGGAGAAGAAGGGAAGAGAAGGGTTTTTAGTGTGACCATCCTCTCTGGGAGTGATTTCTCACCTTCCCTCTCACTATATCTGTCTGTCTGTCTGTCTGTCTCTCTCTCTCTCTTTCTTTCTCTCTCTCCCCCTCTCTGTCCAGCTAGCTGACATGCCCTATGGAAAAAACCTCTAAAAAATATAAGAGTTCATGGAAAATGAGTATTATAACCCAAAAATCCTATGCATGGATTTCACATTTTTTGGCAACAAAATAAACTCATTTTAATTTCATTTTATGTGAGCTTTTTGAAGTCCTCTCATACACACACACACACACACACACACACACACACACAGAGGTAATTCAGATTTAATGCTGTTAATTTCTCTTAAAAATGAACTTTTCAACCAATTTTGTAGTAGAGTGTTTAAGGGATGCAACCCCACATGCCTACCAGTTTGAATTTTAGCTTCAGAGGCTTGAAAAGCACACCAGACACATGTGCATACCCCAGATCTTGAAAAAAATAGAGAAATAGAGAAGTGATTAGGCGTAACCAAGTCCCATTGGGGGCTGCCTTCTCCCTCTCTCTTTATCTCTGAAGAGCTCATGTACCCTCTGGCAATGAAAATAAATTTAACCTTCATAGATATTTACTCAGATACTTCCTTCCTCAAATAAATGAGGTTAGTAAATGAGAAAGGCAAACATGTATTATTTTGTTTAAGTCTTCATCTTCATGTTGGAGCCAAAATTACACATGATGGAGCTAAAAATGATGATATTCAAGGAATAACAAGGCCATCAGAGCAAGGCAAAGAAGATCTAATGATTCTGGCAAATGAAGAAAATAGATTATAGTGTTGGAGGAACCAAGTCCTACGAACCTGTATTTTCTCACAACATTAAAAATGATCATAGAAATAGAAAGAACCAGGCCAGCCCCAAGCACAGCAGTTTGGTGCTGTGCAGATGAAGCTGGGTTTCACATGACCAACTGGGATTTGAATCCTGGTCCCAACAGCTTCAAGCTGAGTTTTCGCAGTCATGTCCAAGATCCTGATGGGATAAAATTGTAGAAAAAGGGATTGTAGCATTCGTTGTGGGGTGCTTTCTTTCTTGGGTATGCACATGTGGTATCATGAATAAACATAAGCAAAGCTTTAAAGAAAAAAATTAGAGAGAACTGGGACCAGCAGTTAGCGTAATGGCTATGTCGCTGGACTCCCACGTAGTCGACCGTGGTTTGCGTCCCAGACCCGGTGGCTTAAAACTCACGCCGGGCACGTGTGCGTGCGTGCCCAAGATTCCGAGAGGAGAATGGAGAAGGGATTGCGGCGTGGCCATCCTCCGTGGGGGGTGATTTCTCGCTTTCTGTCTCTCTGTCTCTGTATGTCTGGCGAGCACACGTGCCCTATAGCAAAAAAAAAACCCTCTCCAAAAAAAAAAAAAAAAAAAAAATAGAACTAAAGTAGGATTATATTTGATGACAACATAGTATTTTAGATTTGTAAGGTACCATTGGGATATTATCATCCAAGTTTGATAAGAAATTACTTAAGGTCAATAATCGAAAGGTATAACCAAGAACCTTAATCCCCAGTTCATTTATCAGTCAGCCAAAATTGCTTTCAAGCATCTTATATGTGACACTGTAATATAGGCTTCTAGGCCCACAGGATGAACTTGAAAGATTCCTTATACTTAAGGTGCTTAAATTCCAAGGGTGTCCATATATATATATGTGTGTGTGTATATACATATATATATATACATATATATATATGTATATATATATATATATGTGTATATACACACACACACACATATATATATATATATATATATATATATACATATATATATAAAGTCATTGGAAAAGGCATTATGCCTTTTGGCATAGAAAAATTCATCATAACTTTTCTGATGACCCAATATATATAGTTAACATATGGGATATGCCAGTCATCAATGTACTATGAAGAAGATAAAATATAGTGATCTAGTTGCAAAAACTCAGAGCTGCCTAAAATGGGGTGTTTGTTCAAAGATTCTGAGGAGGTGCTAGAGGAGTTCTAATGTAAATGATGAGTGGGGTTACCTGGGCTTGGAAGGATGGTGAAAAGTTCAGATTTCATTCTAGATGGAGGATTTTCCACAAAGGTGTGAAACATTGAATAGACAATTTCAAAAGGTCACTCTGCCTAATAGATGAGGATGGACCTATGAGGTGCAGGGATAAATTGCTCTTGTGATGGTGTGTATATATGTGTGTGTGTGTGGGTGTGTGTGTGTGAGAGAGAGAGAGAGAGAGAGAGAGGCGGGGGAGAGCTTAGGTTATGCTCATAGCTGTGGAAATGGTGAGAAATGATCAGATTCAGGAAGTATTATGACTATTAAGCTAGATACTGTTGAAAGAAATGAAGCATAGATTTTTGGCTAATCAACTGACTATCTGACCATAGCATTTATCTAGACATGAAGCCTTGATAATACAGTGATTTTGGGGGGATAGGAGAATGTGCGGATAGACTTCTGTTTTGGTGATCTGTTTGAAAGATCTTTTAGACGACTGGCTAGTCTCTTAGATATAAGAATCTCTCTGGGACCAGCAGTTAGTGTAATGGCTATGTTGCTGAACTCCCATGTAGTCGACCGCGATTTGAATCCCAGACCCGGTGGCTTATATTCACGCTGGGTGCGTGTGCGTGCGAGCCCAAGATCCTGAGAGGAGAATGGAGGAGAAGGGATTGCAGCATGACCATCCCCCCTGGGGGGTGATTTCTCGCTTTCTGTCTCTCTGTCTCTCTCTGTCTTTCTGGTGAACACACATGCCCTGTAGCAAACACTCTCAAAAAAAAAAAAAAAATAGAATCTCTCTAATGACTGCTGTGTTGTTCCAAGGGGTCCACTAGGAGATTAGAGAAAGTGGGGGAAGTGTGAGAGTTCAATCAGATTAGATTTACAAAACAGAATGGGAATGAGCACCTGCATCATGACAAATGACCTGGAAATCTTGGACTTCTAAGAGTGGCTGAGATAACTTGGGAGGTAAATCAAGAAGGATTGGTCCTGCATGTCAGAGCATTCAGTAAATGTAGACGCTGATCATTGCTTGGCTTTGTCCCATTAAAACTGTTTAGTGGGACCAGTAGGTGGTAAGGTGGTTAAGGCACCAGACTCCCACATGGCTGACCACTGTTTAGGTCCCTGACCTGGTGATTCAAAAGTTCACACCAGGTGTGTCTGAATTTGTGCTCAAAAGCCTGAGAGGAGAATGGAGAAGGGATTACAGTGTTGCCATTCTGCCCAGGGGCGATTTCTCACTTGTATTCTCTGTCTCTCTCCCACAAACACACAAGCTCTATGGCAAAACCTTAGAAAAAATAAACTATTTAATGATACCTAGATGCAGATGATTTGAAAAACTATTCTTAGCCTTTTATTTCCACTTTCATGGAAGAATTTTAATAACCAGTTCTAAAATTCCTTTTGTACTTAGTGTTTCTTTTTCCTTCCTTCCTTCCTTCCTTCCTTCCTTCCTTCCTTCCTTCCTTCCTTCCTTTCTCTCTCTCTCTCTCTCTCTCTCTCTCTCTCTCTCTCTCTCTTTCTTTTTAAAGAGAAATTTTTGCTATAGGGTGCATGTGCTCACTGGAGAGACAGAAAGCAAGAAATCATTCCCCAGGAGGAATGGCTATGCTGCAATCCCTTCTCCTCCATTCTCCTCTTGGGATCTTGGGCACGCACACATGCTTCTGGTGTGAATTTTAAGTCTCTGGGTCCAGGACTGAACCATGGTCAAACCAACGAGAGTTCACTGACATAACCATTAAACCTTTACACTATTGCACCATCTGCTTGGTCCCTGTGGTTTGTTTTTCTAAGATAAAAATTTGGAAAAACTACAGTGTCAAATAATTAAAAACGATAAGTGCTGGTGGGGGTGTGGTGAAAGGGGAACTCTCTTACACTGCTGGTGGGAATGTAAATTGGTCCAGCCACTATGGAGAACAATTTGGAGACTCCTCAAAAATCTACAAATAGAACTACCATATGGTCCAGCAATCCCACTCCTTGGTATCTACCCAAAGGACAGAAGAATACTTAATTGGAAAAGTGCTTGCACATCGATGTTTATTGCGGCACTATTTACAATTGCTAAGTCATGGAAACAACCCAAATGCCCATAAACAGATGAATGGATAGAAAAACTGTGGCACATATACTCTATGGAATACTATTCAGCCATAAAAAAACAACAAAACCCTGGCTTTTGACAGGAAGTGGATAAATATGGAAGATTTACTGCTGAGTGAAGCAAGCCAGGCAATGAAGGAGAGACATTGTATGTCCCCACTTAATATATACTGAGTGTTGGGACCAGCAGATAGTGTAGTGGCTATATCGCTGAACTCCCATGTAGTTGACTGCGGTTTGAGTCCCGGACCCAGTGGCTTAAACTCACGCCAGGCGTGTGTGCCTGCGTGCCCAAGATCCCGAGAGGAGAATGGAGGAGAAGGGATTGCGGTGTGGCCATCCTTCCTGCGTGGTGATTTCTCACTTTCTGTCTCTGTCTCTCTCTGTCTTTCAGGTGAGCACACATGCTCTATAGCAAAAACCTCTAAAATATATGTGTATATATATGTATGTGTATATATATATATATATATACATATATATATATATATACACACACACACACACACACATATGTATGTATGTATATATACACACATATATATCGAGTGTCTGCACTCTATGACTGAAACTGATTGACTAAAGAATATAGAACACAGTATATAGATATAAATACCAGATATAGTGTGTGTAAAATAGGGAGGCAAAACCTTAGCGGGACAAAGAAATGTGGTATTATCTGTTGAATATTTTATAGTTTTATCAACTGTACTAGGGAGAATGTTCACCTATTGAAATATCCATTTTGTAAGCTAAATAATTTGATTGAATGTATACAAGAAAATGAAATGAAATAAGTAAATTTAAAAAAATATTCTGTACCCATGAGTTCAATTCTATTACTAATACAACAAAGGTTGTATCTTGCTGCACACAAGTACAATAGTATACATTGTCAACGGTTCTTTCATTAAAGATGAGTAAAATACCTTTAGGTCATCATGTAGTTTTTCATTTACTCTGTATAATGATCAGATGCCATCAGTACTTATCAGTGGGCATCTACATTTCAGTGAAAATGTCATGTCCTAACTTTGACTCACATCCACCATGTGTATCTTTGCTCCTGGAGAGCAGAGTAAGATTAGAGAATGTACAAATAGACTCTGGTTAGCTCTTTCAATTCCCACTTCTCAGCCTTAGGCCTTTTCCAGGATCATTGCCTGGATCATTGCCCAGAGAGTAGAAGCAAGCAGCTGTCAGGCCAGCTAGGAGGACTAAGTCCATTGCCCAGAGAGTAGAAGCAAGCAGCAGTCAGGCCAGCTAGGAGGACCAAGTCCATCCCAGCAACCCTGGAGGCGTGCTGCAGACAAATTGCCCTATGATCCACACTCACGGGGGTTCTCTTTTTTTCAGAAATTCTGAATCTCTCCTCCCAAACTTTGACCAATTGCTTTGCTTTTTAACTTCCATGAAGCTTATGAAATAACTTAATATTCATTTTCTCATCCAAACTGCCTCCCACTACTCCTCTCCCTCTGTCACATTTTTTTAAAACACCAATTAATTTATTATTTCCACATTACTAAGGATATTAGTCTTTGTCATACCTGCAGGTATGCTTTTTAAGAATTTGTAGGAGTTTGATACAGAGATTTTTTTTCTAATTTTATTTTGTTTTATAATTTCTTATTTACAGTTAAATGTAAATGTAAATAAGAAACTACACTTAACTGTAATTTATTATCATTTAACTGTAAATTATTAAATTATTTACATTTAACTGTAAATAAGAAATTTTTGTACATCTTTATGGTGTACACAGTATATGCCAGATATCTGCACTGTATGGCAGAAATGGGACAGTTCAAAGACATAGTAGTAAGAGGACAAGTGTAGATACCAGAAACTGTACAGGAACGGGGTGAACACTGGAGGTTATGGGAGGAGCTCAGGGGAAAAAACCACATTTAACTTGTAAGGTTCTTTGTTGAAAATTATATATGTGGTAATAACCTTAATTTGACGATCTGTCTCTTGTTTTTCCCTCTTCCTCCTTCGTTTCCCTTCCATCCCCTATCCCTTTGTAGTCAATAAGTAATTGCTAAATCTTACTAATTCTTCTAAGGTTTCATTAACTGACACTTTCTTGCTCACTTGCATTTGTTTGCACCTTTGATGCATTTCACCCCATAATTGGTTTAATACTAGCTATTGGAAAATCTGCTCTGATATATTCTACTCCTTGTACCTCCATTTATGCTGATTTCTTCATCATTGGCTTTCCAAAGTCTCTATATTTCACTTCCCACACTTACCATTTAGGCATCATGTTATTAGGCATATGTTCATTTCCCATTCTAGTTTGTAAAGTTCTTGCCAGTTAGGGTCAATGCCCTGTTTATTTTTTAACCCCAATTCCACCTTGCTCAGTACAGCATTCATAAGAGATGCTTAATAAATATTAGCTCTGAATTGAGTTCATGGACCAGCTTAAGTTCTATGCCTTCCAAAAATCTCAGTTTCAATACTGCAACCCACATTAGTCCTATTTTTGTATTCTCCTGGTACTTCATGTCTGCACTAGTCAATTTTATTTTTTTACCTAATCATATATTCTCTGCCATTATTACTTAACTGTTTCACATTGTATAAGTCTTTTTCTCTCAATGTTATTGAAAACTTACAGAGGTCTTGTAGGAAGCCTTTTCAGGGACTGATGCAGTGTATTGCCTGCAGAAATTGTTCAATAAGTATGTGTTGAATGGAAGAATGAATGAATTAAAGAATGAATGGACATGTTCCTGTCTAACTACCAGCTCAACTTTCTGATTCTGTAAGCATGAATGTTTAAGAGTCATTTAATTCTGCTTTTCCTCCACCTTTCAAGTCAAACCAGTCACAATATACTATTGATTCTTGCTTTTCAATATCTCTTGATATGTTCTGAATGTAATGAAAGACTTTACCAGTCATCCTTCCAACATAAAGTTAAGCAAAGATCAATTATAAGTGAAAAGAATAAACAAAAGTTACTATCTGTAGGGTAAATAAATCTGGTAGAGTGGTTTTTGAGGCTCAGACAATGTATGTGCATTGTAACTTTTTCATTTTTGGTAATCTCTCCTTGTAATGTGTAGAAATATTTTTATCTTTAAGCAGCTCATTTACACATCTGTAAAATACCAATGAGAGTCAGGCAGCTGAAAAATCAGTGTTAAAAAGGGAATAATGTAACATTTAAATAATGTTTATATTGGTCTTATTTAATTTTACTTTAATATAATAAAAGAATTGTTGGTACCTTTTCTAAATGGCTACACATGTACAGTCCTGGATGGAATTTTTTCAGTCAACAGAGGAGAAAGTAGGAAATAGCCCCTATGGCTATGCTGGATGAAAGCTAGTTGATTGAGAATAAATAAGGAGTCATCCAGCCACCTAGTCCTATAAGTAGCCAGTCAGAAATCTGATTATAGGCAAATGCTGAGTGCTCCATTTAGGTAAGGACAGTTAGAATTATTACCCTTCCAAAGTAGAGGAGCATAATTTCAAGCTATAACTAAATAGATTTGGGTAAATATATCTGAGCATTTTGTTGTTGTTCATATATATATGTGTATTTATATATATTCATATATATATATGTATACACACACACACACACATATATATATATATATATATATATATATACACACACACATATATATATAGCTATAGAGTGCGCACTTAACGGAGAGAGACAAAGAGAGAGAGTGACAGACAAAAAGTGAGAAGTTACCTCCCAGAGGGGATGGTCACACCACAGTCTCTTCTCTTCCATTCTCCTCTCAGGATTTTGGGCATGTGTGCACGTGCACCAGGCATGTGTTTTAAGCTTCTATGTCTAACATGCAATCAGCCATGTGAGATCCAGTTGTCTTAACCTCCAAACCACCTTTTGGCCCCTAGGATCATTAGTAGTTTACAGTCTTTATGACTATTGCTATATAGCTATGACCATTTACTAATCCTTAAGTTCTGATTATTATCATTATCACAGAGATGAAAAGGGAATTCTCAAGTGTTAATAAGAGAAGTACAAATCTTCTCTGAGCCAATGTGCCTGTGATAATGATGTATGCGTATGTACATATATTTCTAAAATGATAGTTTCAATTCAAATTTGCTATTTATTTTAATGGTTTTTGTACATTTAAAGTATCAAATTTACTGTAATAGAGATGAGAAAACACAAGTCTTTAGCTGTCCTCAATTACTTAGATTGTGCCTTCATTGTGTGAAAGTTTCATAGCCTCCCAAAACCTGAGTAAGTGACAATGGAAAAGAGATGCAGGGAGGCAGGGAGAGCATCTTCATGATGACTAGGTTTTTAGGGAGAGAGCGTACTTCTGAGTAATGGCCCGAGGAAATTTTAATTAAAATAAATTATTGTGATGAGCTAGATCTTGCCAGGTAGTATAAAGCTGAATTAAAAAATGATATAAAGAAGTTTATTCACTCCAGGCAGAAGTATTTTTAAATCATCAGGTAAATATACAAATTAACAGCATTAACATTAATTTTTCTCTAAAGAAGAGTTCTAGAAAATTCAATAGATACATCATTTCATTCTTCTTTAGCTTACATAATGAAGGTTAACTGTATCCTGTTTTGTGAGAGTTCGCTTCCCATTTCAATGAGATTGTAAGACTTCTGTAGTCAGTGGAGTGAAGTTTCCCCCTTGAGACTCATAAAACCCAAGAAGAAATCCCTGAAGGAATTTTGTAGGAGCCTTTTAAAAAATATAACTAAAACTGAGGCCCACAGAGTGGTGAGGCTATAGTGACAGACTTTGTCTTCTAGGAAGCCCATCAAGCAAAGGGCGAAGTATTTCAGAAAGGGCAACTAGTAAATGCTCTGGCGAGGCCTCACTTAATACCTGTTCTATTTAGGAACGTCAATCTGTAGGTGCAGGTAAGATTCTATACTCTGTCATAGGTCTTGACTCCCCAAAGTTTGGTATAGGCCCAGGATTTTTGATATGAAACACATGTGTGAAATTTGAAGAAAGGATAATTGGGCAGTAATCATTACTTCAATGAACAAGAAGACTGCACAAAAAGCACCCCTGAGGATCCATCCAGATCATCACCTTTCCAATGCTCTAAATTTCCTCCCTTAGGAGCACCTCCTCTGATAAATGGATGAATGAAGAGTGGGTGCATGTTGTCAGTGGGTGATTGAAGGAATAAGATGTAGAAAGCAAATCCACAGAAATCCATCCCAGAGACAGCCTCTCCTGCTTTACTTGACTTCCATTTCACTTGCTCTCCTCCCATCAGTACCTCAAGCTTTCTGCTAAGCAGACACAAAAGGATTTCCATCTAGGAGAATTAACCTACTATTTTTAGAGGTGATGAAGGAAGGATAGAGAGTCCTTTTGGGTGGATTTCTGGTGCTATACCAAAAGTTGAAAACCCTGATGGACAAGTCAGATGTTTTGTGTCTTCAGAGGTTCCACCCAGAATGGAAGGTGATGACTAAACAGGGAAAGAGCAATGATAGAACTCTGAAGACTTGAATCTGTGTGTGGAGTGAGGACTGGGTTCAGAAATGAGCCCCAGAGATTGCAACTGGGAGACAGTGGTCCCTTCCATCTACCATATGGCTGTTCTAGTGGAAGTGTACCCAGGGTGTCCATAGCTGATTAGGTCTCTTCTTTTATAAAATGGGAAACTCTGGCTAAGTGAGTCAGGCGTGAGGAGAGGCTATAACTGAGCTTGCTGGCCTACGGAGAGACCCCTTCCACTCAGTCTCTGACATATGATTTAAGACTGCCCAGTCTTTGGATCAAGCAAACCAGCCATGCCTTAATTTTGCCAACATTCTTAACTTTAGAGATATAGTTTCTTGAAGGATGTTTTGCAGAGCATAACATGAAAATCAATCACTGTGGAGGTATTTGTTAAAAATTCAGGTTAAGAATTATTGTTGAAGAACAATAGTTATTAACTCTAGCTGCACATGGGAATCTTGTGGAAAAAAATTAAAAACAAAAATAGTTCTCAGGACCAGCTGGTGGTATAATGGTTACTCACTGGGCCCAGTGGCTTAAAACTCACGCCAGGCATGTGTGCATTTGTGCCCAAAATCCTGAGAGGAGACGGAGGATTGTGGTGTGGTGTGGCCGTGGCCATCCCCTCAGGGGTGATTTCTTGCTTTCTGTCTCTGTCTTTCTGACAAGTGCACATGCCCTATAGCAAAAATTCTCTAAAATTATATATGTATATGTATATATATATGTGTGTGTATGTGTACATACACATATATGTACATATACACACACACACACACACATATACATATACATACATATATATCAGTTCTTTGGGCTCCCCAGAGACTCTGATTTGATTGGTTTGCATTATTTCTAGGACTTTTTTTCTTAAAGGCTCTCAGCAGTGACTCAAGTGTGCAGTCAGAATGAGAATCCCTCAGTTAGAGGAAGCCTCCAGAGATGAACAGATGCATGGCTGGAGAGGGGTGGGTGGAATGAGACCACCGAGGCCTGCTAGTGAGTTCATACTCCATGTGCATTGGAGTATCTATTAGAGTACTGGATGGTTTTTGCACACAGATTCCATTTCTGCTGTGCTTTCTCTTCTTTCCTTCTCAGGAGAGAAGGTCTTGCCAACCTCACTCTTTTGGCTAAAAGAGTCTCAAAATGCAGTGATCATAAATGCCATCTGAAAGAATTTTACTGATATGCAGATTCCCAGACCTGATCCCAGAAGTTCTGATTTGGCAGTTCTGGGATAAGGCTGAAACATATATTTTAACATTATATTTAACAATTATTATATGAGATTTTGATGAAGGCGGTTGAGGGACCATACTTAGAGGAAACACTGCCAGGCACCAATGGTATAACCTGCACTCTTGGGAATGTTCTCTGTCTTAAATTCCGAATCTGCCACCTAGTGTCTAACCTTGGGGAGTTGTTAACTTCTCTGTGACTCAATTTCTGCACCCATAAAATGGAGGAAGTAGAACTATTTACTTTATAGAGGCTGTGAGGATTTAAATATATCAGATAGCTAGAGGTCATTTCTTTGACCACAGATAACCAGATGACAGTGCTTTGGGAGTATCTTTCTCTTTAGCGGGCGCTGGTATTCTAACAAGGAAAACAGCAGTATAAATGCTCCCAGGTCTTACCCCTCCTCTCAGGCTTCCTCACTCACTTAAGGCCCATCTCAAACATTGTTAGAAGATACTTCACTTCCATGTAATTTCTTGGGCCTAAAGACTAAATAATACTGAAGTGTGCATTATTAAGAACTTCCTGTGATGGAGATTGATGTTCACTGTATGAAGGTTGAACACTGAAAATATGCTATTAAATCTCATCAAATTCAGCCAGCTCTATGGTCTTGTAGTAAAAAGATTCTAATCTCACATGGCCTACTGCATGGTTTAAATTTCAGCTTGGTGGCTTGGAAAATATGCCAGTGTTATGTCCATAACCCAAATCCCAAAAGGATGGGGAATGGAGGAGAAGGGATTGTGACCATGCCACGTTAGGGGGAAGAGGTTGCTTTCTCCCTCTCACACTCTCTCTGGAAAGATTAGAGTCTGTTAGTTATTTCTAATCAGCTGGTGAAAACTCCACATTTTTTTCCTTTTTAAAATTTATTTATATACATTCAATCACATTGTTTAGCTTATAAAGTGAACATTTCAATATGTGAAAATTTCTCCCCAGTCCAGTTGATCAAAATATCTTCAACAGATAACACCACACCTCCCCATCCCGTCAATGCTCTGCCTCTGTATCCCTCCTCCAAATGTCCTTCCCTAGGCCTCAATTCGCCACACACACCACATGTGGCATTCACACCCATCTCTTGTGTTTGTATATCTTTTAGTCGATCAGTTTCAGTCATAGAGTGCAGATACTCAATATATATTAAGTGGGGACATACAATGTCTCTCCTTCATAGCCTGGCTTGCTTACTCAGCAGTAAATCTTCCATATTCTTCCACTTTCTGTCAAAAGCGAGGGCTTTGTTGGTTTTTATGGCTGAATAGTATTCCATAGAGTATATGTGCCACAGTTTTTCAATCCATTCATCCATACGGGGGCATTTAGGTTGGTTCCATGTCTTAGCAATCATTAATAGTGCCGCAATAAACATCAATGTGCAAGCACTTTTCCAATGAAGAATTCTTTTGTCCTTTGGGTAGATACCAAGGAGTGGGATTGCTGGATCATATTGTAGTTCTATCTGTAGATTTCTGAGGAATCTCCAAATTGTTCTCCACAGTGGCTGGACCAATTTACATTCCCACCAGCAGTGTAAAAGAGTTCCCCTTTCACCACACCCACGCCGACAATGATCATTTTTTGTTTTTTTAATCTTAGACATTCTGACTGGGGTTAGGTGGTACTTCATTGTTGTTTTGATCTGCATTTCCCTTATGATGAGGGACGTTGGGCATTTTTTCATATGCCTTTTGGCTATTCACATGTCATCTTTAGAGAGTGTTTTCTTCAACTCCTTCTCCCATCTTTTAATAGGGTTCATCATCTTTTTTCCAAACAGCTTCTTTAGTTCCTTGTGCATTCTGGTTATCACTCCCTTATCTGATGCATAATTTACAAAAATATCTTCCCATTCTGAGGGCTGTCAATTCACACTAATTATTGTGTCTTTTGCCATGCAGAAATTCTTAGTCTGATGTAATCCTACTTGTCTATTTTGGGGATTATTGACTGTGTTTTGGGGGTCTTATATAAGAAGTCTTTCCCTACCCCAATGTCTCCCAGAGTTTCCCTAATGTTTTCCAGGAGCAGTGTTATAGTTTGAGGTCTTAGGTTTAGATCCTTGATCCACCTTGACTTGATTTTTGTCAAAGGTGAGAGGTAGGTGTTCAGATTCATCTTTCTGCAGGTGGAAACCCAGTTTTTCCAGCATCACTTGCTGAAGAGGTTTTCTTTTTCTCACTGGATTGACTGGTACCCCTTGTCAAAAATCAGTTGACTGTATGTTTGGGAGTTTATTTCTGGGGACTCTATTCTGTTCCATTGCTCCACATGTCTGTTTCTGTGCCAGTACCATGCTGTTTTGATTACTACAGCTTTGTAGTATATTTTTGGGTCAGGGAGTGAGATGCCACCCACTCCACTCATCTTGTGTAGAATTGTTTTGGCAATATGGGTTTTTTTATGATTCCAGATAAACTTTATGATTGTCTTTTCTAGATCTGTGAAGAATGTGTCTGGTATTTTGATTGGCATTGCATTAAATATGTAGATTAATTCAGGTAGAATTGCCATTTTGATTATATTAATTCTTCCAATCTAGGAACATGGGATGTCCTTCCACTTTTTTGTGTCATTTTCAATTTCTTTTTTTAGCTTCTCATAGTTTTCCTTGTGGAGGTCTCTAACTTCTTTGATTAGATTTATCCCTAAATATCTTATACTTTTGGTGGCTATGGTAAATGGAATAACTTTTTTCAGTTCTATCTCAGTCTGCCTGTTATTCGTATATAGAAATGCTATCAATTTCTGTATATTGATTTTATATCTTGCAACTTTCCTGTAATCATGTATTACTTTCAGTAATTTTTCCATGGAGACCATTGGGTCTTCTATGTATACAATCATGTCATCTGCAAATAGAGAGAGTTTCACCTCTTCTTTTCCTATTCGAATGCCTTTTATTTTTTCCTCTTTTCTGATTGCGTTGGCGAGGACTTCCAGTACTATATTAAAAAGGAGTGGAGGGACCAGCAGTTAGCGTAATGGCTATGTTGCTGGACTCCCACGTAATCGACCGTGGTTCGCGTCCTGGACCCGGTGGCTTAAAACTCATGCCGGGCGCGTGTGCGTGTGTGCCCAAGATCCCGAGAGGAGAACGGAGAAGAAGGGATTGTGACGTGGCCACCCCCCCTGGGGGGGTGATTTCTCGCTTTCTGTCTCTCTGTCTGTCTGGAGAGCGCACGTGCCCTATAGCAAAAACCTCTAAAAACAATAAAAGTAAAAAGGAGTGGAGAAAGTGGGCATCCTTGTCTTGTTCCTGTGTTTAGTGGGAAAACTTTCAGCTTTTCTCCATTCAGGATGATGTTTGCTATGAGTTTTTCATAGATGGCTTTTATTTTGTTGAGAAATGACACATCTATGCTGATTTTGCTGATAGTCTTGATCATGAAAGGATGTTGTATCTTATCAAATGCTTTTTCTGCATCAATTGATATGACTGTATGGTTTTTATCTTTATTCCTGTTAATATGATGTATTACATTTATGGTTTGTGTATGTTGAAACAACCTTGCATTCCTAGAATAAAGCCTACCTGATCATGGTGTATGATCTTTTTTATAAGTTGTTGGATACGATTTTCTAATATCTTGTTGAGAATCTTTGCGTCTATATTCATCAGAGATATTGGTTTATAGTTTTCCTTCCTTGTCCTGTCCTTATCTGTTTCAAGGATAAGGGTGATAGAGGCTTCATAAAATGAATTAGGGAGAGATTCACCCTTTTGGATCTTTAGAAATAACTTGAGCAGAATGGGGGTTAACTCTTCTTTGAAAGTTTTGTAGAATTCAGAGGTGAATCCCTCAGGGTCAGGACTTTTCTTTGTTGGGAGGTTATTTATTACTGATTCAATCTCCTGGCTTGTTATAGGTCTATTCAGACTTTCTATATCCTCCTGGCTCATTCTTGGTAGATTATATTTGTCCAGGAATTTGTCCATCTCATCCAGATTGTCTTGTTTCTTAGCATATAGATGTTCAAAGTATCCTCTAATGATGTTTTGAATTTCTACCATGTATGTTGTTATAGTACCAGTTTCATTGCAGATTTGATTCACCTGGTTCCTTTCTCTCTTCTTAATAAATCTCGCTAGTGGTGTATCAATTTTATTTATCCTTTCAAAGAATCAGCTTTTACTTCCATTTATTTTCTGTATACCAGCTTTTACTTTCATTTATTTTCTGTATAGTACGTTTATTTTTTATTTCATTTATTTCTGCTTGGATCTTTATTATTTCCTTTCTCCTGGAGTTTTTTTGAATTTTTTTGCTGTTGCTTTTCCAATTCTCTGAGGCATGATGTTAGGTGATCCATTAGCCTTCTTTCCGTCTTCTTTTTATGTGCACTAATTACTATGAACTTCCCTCTTATGACTGCTTTAGCAGTATCCCAAAGATAATGAAAACTCATGTCCTCATTGTCATTGGCTTCCATGAATCATTTGATTTCAGTCTTTATTTCTTCGGTAGTAGTGGAGTCATTAAGGAGTAGGTTATTTAGTTTCCATGTATTTGGGTATTTTTTAGGATTTCTCTTGAAATTAAAATCAAGTTTAATTCCATCATGGTCGGAGAAGATGCCGGATATAGTTTCTATGCCTCTGAATCTGAGGCTTGCTTTGTGCCCTATGATGTGGTCAATCTTTGAAAATGTTCCATATTGGGGTGAGAAAAAAGTGTATCTCATGGTTATGGGATGGAAAGTTCTAAAGATGTCTGTTAAATCTATTTGATTTATGGTATCATTTAGATCCTTGATTTCTTTACCTATTTTTTGCCTAGATGATCTGTCCAGAGGGGATAGTGTGGTGTTGAGATCTCCAACAATTAATGTGTTGCAGTTTATCTCCCATTTTAGATCTAACAGTCTTTCCTTCACATATTTGGGTGCTCTATGTTAGGTGTGTAGATATTTATAAGCATTATATCTTCTTGATTTATAGAGTCTTTTACTACGATATAGTGCCCTTCTTTGTCTCTTTGAATAGTTTTTGTTTTAAAGCCTATTTTGTCAGAAATTAGTATCGCAACTCCAGCTCTTTTTTGGTCCCCATTTGCATGGAAAACCTTTTTCCAATCCTTCACTTTTAGTCTATGTATGTCTTTCTCCATGAGGTGGATTTCCTGTAGGCAACAGATAGAGGGTTTCTGTTTTTTTATCCATTCAGCCAGTCTTTGTCTCTTGATTGGAGAATTTATTCCATTAACATTCAATGTTATTATCGATGTTACTGGATCTGTCCTGACGTTTAAGTTGGCCATTGTCTCAGTTGCCTTTTATTTCTTTGTTTCTGGCAGTTAATTCTTTAGTTTTCTTGAAACAGTATTTTCTTCAGGGTTTCTTGAGGAGCTGGTCTGGTGTTGGCAAATTCTTTCAAGTTTTGTTAGTCTGAAAAGATTTTAATCTTTTTTTCCCATATGAAGGATAATCTTGCAGGATATAATAGTCTTGGTTGAAATTGCTTCTCTCTTAAAACTTTCAATACGTCTTCCCATTCTTTCCTTGCTTGCATTGTTTCCATTGAGAGGTCCAGTGTTTGCCTGTTGGGATGGCCTTTGTAAGTCATTTCTCGTTTCTCTCTTGCCAGTTTTAGTATCATGTCTTTATCTGTGATCTTGGACAGTCTGGCTAAGATATGCCTTGGGGAAGATATTCTAGGGTTGATTCTATTTGGGGTCCTTTGTATTTCCTGGTCTGGATGCTTGAGTGCCTCTCTAGACTTGGGAAATTTTCTTCCAGGATTTCATGGAATAGATTTTCCATGCCGTTATTAGTTTCTTCACCTTCTGGGATGCCAATTATTCTGATGTTTGGGCGTCTAATGGAATCTAGTATTTCTCGTATATTATCCTCATGGGTTTTTTTGTTATTTTCTCTATCTTTTTTGTGTTTTTTTTCTAGGTCAGAGGTTTTATCTTCTACATCAGAGATTTGATCTTCAGCATGGTCTAATCGACTTCTAATACTTTCAAGAGAGTTTTTGATTTCCTGTATTACAGATTTTATCTCTAATAGTTCCATCTGATTCTTTCTCAGAGTGTCCATTTCTTCTTTCATAATGTGGAAGGACTTCCTAATCTCCTGTAGTTCGTTGTCTCTTTTTTTGTTCCAAATCATAGAATTTGGTCACCATGAATGTTAGAAATTCTTTGTCTGACATTTTGGTAACGTCCTCCATATTTACAAAAGATGGAGGGGAGTTACCCTTTTCCTTTGGTGGAGACATATTTCCTGGTTTATTCAGACCTCAGGCTCTTCTTCTACTTTTAGCCATTGTAAGATGTATTCATTCTTGAATATGTCTTAGGAGAACGTTTCTCCGACTAGGGGTAAGTGTGTTTCCCTTTTGCTGCGAATTGATGTTGGCCAAAGTCTCTCTTTTGCTGTTTTTAGCAATGTGACCTCAAGAGGGGTACACTACTGAGGTGTCTGGAGAGCAGTATCTCCTTTTTCACAGGTGGATCAGTAGAAGGGAGGATCCCAGAGAACCTAACATTACTAGGGAATTTCAGATATCTGATTCTAGACCTGTGTAGTCCCTCTGGCAGGGTGGATGATGAGAAGGAGAGGATAATGTGAGAAAAAAGAAAAGACAACTGAGAAGAATAAAGAAAAAGTGGCTCATTAGTGCAGTGCGCGATTTTGCCAGAGGCCTTTAGAAGGAGCTTCTGCCTGCTACAGGGGAAAGGGCAGTCTGTGGAGAGAGTAAGAGGATGGTATTAACAAGAGAATGGAGCAGTCAAAGAAAAAAAGCAGGAAAAAACCCTGATTATCTACCTAAGGGGCGGGGTCTTGGGCTGGGGAGACTAGAAGTGAGGCTGGGGGGCAGAAGTGCTCTGGCTTCTCTGTTCCTTGCTGACCAGAGGCCTTTAGATGGAGCTTCTGCCTGCTGCAGGGGAAAGGGCAGTTTCAAAACTCCACATTTTTAAAGCTAAGACTGTGATGACACCCAGTGGCCAAAATACCAACCACTGAGATTTTTAAAATGAAGTGTTTTCTTCAGTATACAAGTAATATCGTCTATACTTCATTTTTAAAATTGAGATCAATTCAATAATAAGTATGAAATGGTCCCACATTAGGAATGTCATCAATAAAATGTGGAAATATCAGAATTTTTTAATGTTCTTTTTAGTGGCAGAGCTTTCCAAACAGTTCAGGTCATCAAGAACACCAGCTTATTAAGTGACATACTTCTAACAAAAGCTTTTAGACTTTAGGAAAGTAAGTTGTATTGGAATGTAATAAATAAAGCAAGTACCAAACACAGGGAAGTAGACTAGAGACAAGACTTTTTAATTATCAATCAATCATGGTCCTTCAGATCATTGGGAATTAATTAACATACTTATACTGGCAATCAGGGTATATTACCAAATATCCATCTCAAATTATTGTAGGATCTGTTCTCTTGAATATTAATTCACTTACTCATTCAAAAAATATTTCCTGGCGCTCCGGGTTGAGAAGCAGACCTTGTGACAGATTAGGCAGTTTGTGAAGGTGTACTCTTAGGACCATATGCATAGAAGGGAATGGAAAGAGGATTCAGGAAAGAAAGAGATGGCCAAAAATTTCAGAGACCTTCTAAGGCTCTGAATGTAGCATAGCCCCTCAGTGTTGTCTCTTATTGGAGCAAGATGACAGGGCTTTTTTTCCCTCTTTATCCACCTAGTCATTGAGTATGTATTAACCCTTGGAAAGAGAGTAATCTTGGGTTTGTCAGTTCCAAAGGGGATTGACAACTGAGACTTGCATGCTGACAACACATTCAGTAGTTGGGGGGATAAGTCTTTAAATCTCAAACGTGATTTACATGGAGCTGACTCCATAGTCTAGTGGCTAAGGGAGATGGATTCCATGTGGCTACCCCCGGTTCAATTCCCAGCCCTGTCACTTGAAAAATAAGCTGGGAATGTACGTATGCATCAAATTCTGACAGGATGGAGAGATAGAGAGGAAGGGATTGGAGTATGATCATGTCCCATTGGAGGGATTGCTTTCTCCCTCTCTCTGGTGAGCACATATGCCCTCTGGCAATTAAAAAAAGTCATATGCATGGCCTATCACAACCTCCACTAGCCTGAAGCAATATGATGCCAACAAAACAAATAATATTCACAGAGATAGAAGCAGCATCAGGGAGACCCCACAATTCCAGAGATAGAAAGACTCACAGGCAGGCCCAAGCCAACCTTTTAGGCTTGAGCTCATCAGCAGAAATCCCCACTTTAACCTACTGAAGAGGATGAGGGACTCTGTGTGCTACATGAAGTGGTCTACCACTTTATATTCTACCTGTCAACTCAGCCTCTACCCACACTGGGAGCAGCTAGGTTTGGGTATACAAGAACCAAACACCTGAAAACAGGAGACTCTGGAGGAATTCTTTCTACATAATTCCTTCAGCAGTAAAAGGATTGAAATTCCCCTCTGAAAACCTGAACCCAAAACTCCTACTGAAGATTCCACTCTCCCTCCACCCCCAAAGTAGAGGAGAGAAATTGTCACAGAGTAAGCTCTTAATGCATTTCATAGATTAGTGCAGAAGCACACAGCTATAGAAAATACTTCAAAAAAAGTAGGAAGAAGTAAGTATATAACCAGATGACTAAAGCAGAGCCCAAAGAAATTGGAGAAAATCAGGAAATACCTCCCCCTAAAAGGTTATAACTCCCCACCAACAATGTATAAAACACAAGAGATCACAGATGTGTCAGGAAAAGAATTCCAAATATTCATTGTAACAAAACTCAATAAGGTACAAGAGAAAATAGATAATCAAGTCCAGAACATGAGAAAATTCTTTCATCACTTGAAAGAAGAACACCATAAAAAGATCAGCTCAGTGAAAAAGAATCAAACAAAATTTCTAGAGATAAAGAATAAGATGCAGGAAATCAAAACCTCCCTCAGAAGTATCAACAGCAGATGAGACCAATCAGTAGAAAGAATCTCTAACCTTGAAAACAAAATCTCTGATTAGTGCAAGCAATAAAAAAATAGAAGAATAACCATTAAAAATGAGGACATTATATGGAAAATCCGGGATGCCATTCAATGGCCAAATATCCGTAAAATAAGTTTTCAAGAAGGTATGAGACAGAGGCATAGAAAACATCTTTCATAATATATTAGATGAAAACTTTCCAAATTTAGAGAGGCATGCAGACATCCAAATCCAAGAGATACAAAAGATAACAAGTAGATATAAATAAGATCCTCTCCAAGGCATATCATAGTGAAATTAGTAAAAATTAAATACAATATTCTAAAAAAGACAAGAGAGAAATGGCAAGTTACAAAGTTTACTCAAGTAGACTAACATCAGATCTCTCAACTGAAACAATGCAGGTAAGAGAAGAATGGGAAAACATATTTAAAACTCTGAAAGAAAAGCAATTTCCGCCAAGAGTATTATAGCTGACAAAATAATCTTTCAAATGGGAAGCAGAAATAAAATAATTCTCAGGTAAACAAATGCTGAAATAATTCACCAAAATGAAACCAGTTCTTCAGGAAGTATTGAATGGACAACTATATCAGGAAAACTAAAAGAAGACGAATAGAAGGAAGAGAACACAAAATAAAACAAAAGGATAAGTTGACACATTTTTGACAATAACATTAAATGTCAGGACTAAATTCCCCAACTAAAGGGCTAAAAATGCAGATTTAACTATTTTATACACAAGCAGGTTTAAATATAAATCCATCAATTATTTGATAAACAGTTGTCTCCACAGTTTTCAATTCATATATTTATTATAACCATTATTTATTGTCTAAATCTAGATAATAGAGGAAAAGTCCAAAATGTTACAAGTAACTGAGTCTTTCTTTGTGATGAATTTTAAAGAGGATAAAATCAAGAACTTTTTAAAGCCTAAAAATCACCCAATCACTGACTTTACCATATCTTCACTTTAAACAATTCTTTCCAATTTTGCTTTGTTTTCACTTTTTCAAGGACTTATTTCTTCATACCCAATACAGTACTATGGTCTCGCAAAAACCCATAGTATATGTGTAAAAGTGTTCTTTTTCTATATCTTCCTAATGAGCTATTGTTATGTACAATTTTATCTATATCTAACTGGACCAATGGTTGATATCCACAGATTTTTTTAATATCAGAAATTCCTATCTTCCACAGTCCTCTACATGGAAATTACAACTTCTTCTTTCATTGGTTATGTTAAAATTATCTTTGCTAATTTATGAGATCTTTTGTTGCCTGAGTTTTAATCTTTTAGAATTGTATTTCACAGTAAAGAATATCTCAGAGAATTCAGTATATACTTACAGAATAATCATTGGAGTAGGATATGAATGTTTACAACACAATATTATGTCAAAGGTTGAAGGTGGTGAATATGTTTATATCCAAGATTTGTTTATTACACATCATATACATGCTTTTAAAGACCATACTATACCCTATGACGATGTATAATAGGGACCAGCAGTTAGTGTAATGGCTATGTCGCTGGACTCCCACATAGTCGACCATGGTTTGTGACCCGGACCCAGTGGCTTAAAACTCATGCCAGGCGCGTGTGCATGAGTGCCCAAGATCCCGAGAGGAGAATGGAGGAGAAGGAATTGCGGCGTGACCATCCCCCCTGGAGGGTGATTTCTCGCTTTCTGTCTCTATGTCTCTCTCTGTCTGGTGAGTGCACACCCCCTATAGCAAAAACCTCTAAAAAAAAAAAAAAGAAAGAAGATGTGTAATAATTATATGTAAATTATAAATCACAATAAATAAATATTTAAAAGAGAAACAAAAACCAAGTAGGCTTTCTGATGTTTTGTAACATAAAGATACACATCAAATGAATGACCAGTCAGATAAATACTTAGGGCTTTGAGGAAGAATGGGCTGTAAGAGAATAAAGGGCATGGTGGGGAAGAAGAGGAGGATAGTGCTTGTCTTTTAGTTGTCATGAGGTTAAAGGGCAGGGAGGATGCAAAAGAACTGTTAACACTTGGACTGGGAAGTGTTTACCTTATTCTCTGGGCACTGTAAAATTTTACAAAGGGGACAGAAAGCAGAAAGTAGACAACTAAAGGGGTGATAGATTAAATTGAATTACAAGGACATTAGGCATTTCAAAGTCAACACAGGAATAAAGCATTTTCTTTTAAAGGTCACTCTCAATTTGGTCTTATGTTCCTGTTCTCGTTTCTTACCATTACCTTCCTTTTTAAACATTTTTATTATTTTTTTTATTTTTAAGGCTTTTGCCTTAATGTGTGTGAGCTGGCCAGAGAGAAACAGAGACAGCCAGAGGGAAAGTGAGAAATTACTGCCCTCCCCTGACTCCAACACATACAGACTCTCCCCAGGGGTGATGGCCATGCTGCAATCCTTCTCCTCCATTCTCTTCCTGGGATTTTGGGCACGCGTGCACATGCACGGTCATGATTTTCAAGCCCGTGGGGTCCAGGACTTGATCTGCAGTCAGCCATGTGGGAGTCCAACAACATAACCGCTACGCCATCTGCTGGTCCCTTCTCACCATTACCTTCTAGACAATGGTTTCTTCCATTCTCTGAACACAACTGTTAACCCCACTTTTTTGATGGTATGCTTTAATGCAATAAATCTTATGCAATCTTTAAGGCACAGCTCAAATTTCATGTCTTCCTGATAAGCTTTTCTGCCTCAAGCCCTTCAAGGGTCTCTGTCTACCATTATTAGAATAAGATAAAATTTCTTAATGTGACTCACAAAAACCTATAACCTGGTGTTTATCTCCCCCAGACTCATTCCATTTCCCCTTGTCTGTCAATTTGTGGTGGTGAACTTGTGCCTTATTTTTTATCTGCAGGAAATATCACAGTGTCTTTAACATGCTAGCAACTTTTATCGCTAAACTGAGAAAAAGTAAATAGTCCTCACAAATAAAATTATTCATAGCTATTCTCCATCAAAGAATCATAGTTCATTAAGAACATTTCTTTCCAAGTTCACTGATGCAGTAAGAAATTTAAATGACTTCTGCACTATAATTTTGTAGCCAATCATCCCTAGAGCCCTAAATGCCCAAATTTACCATAAATATGGTTTATATTTCTTCCATATGAAATATTTCTTTTAAGTAAAACACTAGTATATTTGCAACTGTAAAATTATAACATATAATAAATGTAATTTGTTATAAGTCCCATAGCTGATAGTCAAGTAAATTAACTTAAGAGTGTTAAATAATGGAATAAACTAGCTTGAGGGTATTAAATGACTGGAAAAGTCACTTAGCTAGTTAGTGACAAAGATGAAGCTACAATTCAAGTGTATTTATTGCCAGTAATAATAATAATCTACATTTAGAGGCCCTACATGAATCAAGTACTCATCTAAAGATTCCACTTATATTATCTCCTTTAATCTTTATAGCCCTGTGAGGTGATACTATTATTATCTTCAATTTTAGTAAGGAAGCTAAGGCACAGAAAGGTTGATTAAGTTTGCCCAAAGTGCAAAATGTGTAATATTCACAATAAAAACCTTCGAACAGATCTTTTTCCTAGCTTCTCAAATTTCCAAACCCAGACATATCAATGCATACAATGTATTAAAAGTAGAATTCCTTCAATTAACAAGAGGACTCTATCTTCTGATCCCTTGATCCAAGCTAAATGGTTGGCAATCTAGCTTTCTACTTTCACCAGTAGAATTGAGCCGGAAGTAATAACATTGTATGCCTTTTTTGGGGGGAAACTTTTCTTTTTTTTTTTTTTTTTTGCTATAGGGCACATGTGCTCGCCAGACAGACAGAGAGAGACAGAGAGACAGAAAACGAGAAATCACCCCCCAGGGGGGATGGCCACACCGCAATCCCTTCTCCTCCATTCTCCTCTCAGAATCTTGGGCATGCATGCACACGCGCCTGGAGTGAGTTTTAAGCCACTGGGTCTGGGACATGAACCGCAGTCAACTACATGGGAGTCCAGTGACATAGCCATTATGCTAACTGCTGGTCCCACACTGTATGACTTCTAAGGAAGCCTTGGAGAGGTGTTGCAGCATCCAATCTCACCTTCTTGGTGCGGAGATTGCCATTTTAAGAAGACTTGACTAATCTCTTTAAAGTTGAAAGATTAAAAGGAAAGAAAGACCCAGACAAATGCCAGCATGTGAATGAAACTCACTTGGGCCATTGAACCTTTCTGCCATCAGCTGTCTACACCACAAGAGTTAGACCAGGCGAGAGCAGGAGCTCAGCCCTCTTGGGCTCAGTCCAAATCATGAATCCACAGATTTGTGAAAGAGTAAATGGTTGATGTTTTTTATTTTATTTTATTTCATTTTGTTTAGAGACAGATTTTTTTGCAATAGGGCACATGCACTCGCTGGAGAGACAGAGACAAAGAGAAAGCTAGAAATCACAACCCAGGAGAGATGGCCATACTGCGCTCCCTTTTACTCCATTCTCCTCTTAGGATTCTGGGCATGCACGCACCTGTGCCTGGCTTGAGTTTCAAGCTGCCAGGTCCGGGACTATAATCATGGTTGGCTATGTGGGAGGCCAGCACCTTAACCAATATGCCACCTGCTGGCCCCAAATGGTTGGTGTATTAAGCGTGTGTGTGTGTGTGTGTGTGTGTGTGTGTTTTAAAGGATTTGTTAACTGGTAACTGGTAGAACATATGATATTGCTGTTTGATTCATGTTCACATGGTGTTTATTTCCCCATCTCTTTACTTTTAACTGGGTCTTTAATATTTAAAGAAGGCTTGGAGTAGACATGTTAAGTCTGTTTTTGTGCTATTTATATCACCTGACAATCTCTGTTTCAACTAGTGTGTTTAGGACATTTACATTTAAAATGATTGTTGATATAACTGGATTGAAACTTACCATCTTTGGACCAGCAGGTGTTGTGGTGGTTCAAGAGGTGAACTCCCACATGGTCAACCACCATTCAAGTCCTGAACCTGGCACTTTGAAAATCATGCTGGATGCGTGTGCGAGTGTGTGTGTGTGTGTGTGTGTGTGTACCCCAAATCCCAAGAGGAGAATGGATTGTGGCGTGGCCATCCCCCCCAGGGGCTTATTTCTAACTTTCCTTCTCACTGCCTCTCTCTGTTTCTCTCTGGCGAGGGCACATGCCATGTGGCAAAAACTTTATAAAACAAACAAAACCAAAAAACTTACCATTTTCACGATTGTTTTGTATTCATTGTTTTTATTCTTTCTCTCATTTTTTGTCTGACTTCTCTGAGTTTAACTGATCATATTGTACACTTCCATTTTACCTCCTCTCTTTGTGTAACATTTTCCCTTCCTTTTCAAAACAGCATTTTTGGTAGTTGTCCAAGGGTTTATATCTTTAAAAATAATCTAAAGCTACCTTCAAATGAAATGCCGTTCCAGTGTATAAAAGTGTACTTCCAATTTATCCCTGCTGTCCCTTTTGACATTGCTATTTTACATATTTGTTATAATCACCTTATATGTTATTATTGTTATTGTAAACAGTTGTCTTTGATATCAATTAAGAAAAAATAAATTATTTTATCTTCATTTATTCCTTTTCGAAGGCTTTTCTTTGTGTAAATCCAAGTTTCTGATCTACATCATTTGTATTTCTTTCTGAAGAATTTCTTTAACAACTTTTTGTGGAGCAGTTCTACTGGCAATGAAATCCCTCAGTTTTGCCTGAGAAAGTCTTCATGTATTTATTTACCTAATTATTTATTTTTGAAGGAAAATATTGCCACTATATGTGTCGATGAATCTGGGTTTGGAAATTTGAGAAATCTAGGTTGGCAGTGTTTTTCTTTCAGCATTACAAATATTTAATTTCACTATTCTCGCTTGTGTAGTTTCTGAAGACAAATGTACTATAATTCATATTTTTATTATTTTTAAAAATTTTTGCTATAGTGTGTATGTGTTAGCTAGAGAGAGAGAGAGAGAGAGAGAGAGAATTAAAACAAGAATTCAACCCTGTGAGGGATTGCTATGCTGCAATCTCTTGTCTTACAGCCTCCTCTTGGGATTTTGGGCATATGCACATGCACTCAGCATGATTTTCAAGCAGCTGAGCTTGGACTCGAACTATGCGATCAGCCACTTGGGAACCAGCACCTTAAAAACCACGCCACCTTCTGGTCCCTATAATTCATATTTTTCTTCTTCTTTTCTTTTTCTTCAAGGTTTTATCTTTGATTTAATGCAGTTTAATGATGTGCCTGGTTGTAGGACTAGATTTTAATTCTTTGATATTTGGTGTTCTCTGAGCTTTTTCTAGCTGTGGTTTGGTCTCCATTAATCATTTTAGGAAGTTTATGGCCATTATTACTTCAACTATTTCTTCTGTCTTGTTCTACTTCTTTTTCTCTAGTGTTCCTATTACACATGTGACATCTTCTGATATTATCTGTTTATTGTCGTCTTTCATTTCCAGCATTTCATTTTGAGTCTAAGTTTCCACATCTCTATTGAAATGACTTATCTGGTCTTGCATGTTTGCACTTTTCTTATTTTATCCTTTTCCATGTTTAACTATAGCTACTTTAAATTGCCTGTTAATACCAACATCTCTCTCATACCTCAGTCTGGCTAAGACTATTGCTTTAACTCTTCAGATCTGCTTTTTTTCTTGCCTTTTGGTATTATTTTATAACTCGTTAAAAACAATAGGTATGTTCTATTCGTTAACAGGAACAGAGACACACAGGTCTGTAGTATGGAGGTTTATGTTCATCTTGCTAGATGTTGAGCTATAATCTTTCTTGAAGCCTCAGGTACCAGATTTTTAATTCCTCCTGTCCTCGTTTCTGACTTTAAGACTTACATATTTCTCCTTAGAAAAGGAATGTATCTTGCAGCTTTGTGTGTGTGTGTGTGTGTGTGTGTGTGTGTGTGTGGTTGTAATCCACTGCTATTACACTGGAGACTCACATAATGTAGAAAATGGAGAGCATTCTAAAGTCTTCCAACTCTTGGTCTTACAGTGAGTTTATGCCTTGGGTGTATGACCTTCGCATTTTTCTGTTCCTCCTTCAGGGGTATGTCTTTTTTTTTCCACAGTGCCCTACTGTTTCTGGCTATGGCATTTCCAGTCTACTTTCTTGATGCTCTCTCTCCTGTTGACTATTTTTATGCTCTTAAGTGAGAGAAGTAAGTGGGTTAGAGTTGAGCAGAATTCCCTCCTCTCAGCTGGGATTCTACCCTCTAGAGAGAAGTCCTTCCTACACAGGAGCAGTTCTTCATTATGGAGAAAGACCTGGAAGAGTTATGCAATAGCTAGTCTATTCATCTTCCAGTCAGAACCATGGGGGATTATTTTTGGATCTTCAGAAACTTTCTGTGAAGACCTGTTGGCATTCATAGAAAGAGTGTATGTCCCCTCTTTCTCCATGGCAGTGGGTTCTGGGTTTCCCATTCTCGAATTAGTCCATATTCAGCCTCTAGCAATTCGTCAAAATTATTGGGTTCTCTTTTTCTATGCAAAAATGCATCATGACTTTCCCAACAACCTAATACTTACAATCTTATCAGTTTGTGGCATCCAGGAGCTTCTTCTCCAGGCAAGCAAGTATCAAGTGCTATATATTAACTTGATATGCCTCACTCTCCAGATATGGGTTAACTATATTGTGGTCTCAGTTCTGATAGGTCCAAAAGTAACTGATTTTCAGTTTGTCCAGTTTTTCTTTCTGTAAAGATGGGAATGTTAGTTTCTAAGTTCTTTACATACCAGAGCTGTACGTGATAATTCTTCCCTTTATTCATGCTAGAACACATATGTATACACAAATGTGTAAGACTGAGACAGAGAGAGAGGAACACCCTCCACAAGGTCTGGTCATGGCATGATCCTTTTTCCAGGCCTCCAGCCTGTTAGACCTGGCACTCACTTCTGTTTCCAGATGTTTCATGCTCACTGGACTGGGGATTTGAACCACAGTCACCATATGGGTTCTGATCTCTCTTGAACAGCACCTTACTGCTGTACCATGAAGCCAGCCCTGATTTTTTTCTTGACTAAGATTTCCTACTAGTGGGGACACAGTTTAACAATAAGGATTGTCTTCTTGAGCTTGAATTTGTGTCCTTGAAACAAGGACTCCAGTGTAATCTATATTCACACACAAGTAAATATTTTGGGAGATATTTTAACAGGTTTTTTGAGGAATTAATGGTTCATGCTGATAAAGATAGGACTTGAGAGTAATATACTAATAGAACTATTGGAAAAGCAGATGGAATAGCTTGATTGAAATGAAGGAATCCACAATAATCAGTAGGAAGTATGACTAGAAATATCAGGTTGTGTCTAAACTATAATAATATTTGGACTGAAATATGCTTTATTCTGTACTTAACACAGAGCCACTAAAAGATATTGACAAGGATAATAGCAAGTGTGAACAATCAGTCTAGCAAGAGTATTGATTAAACTGAAATTCAAGATCTCTACACAGAGATTAGAAAAAGAGAGAAACTAGAGGAAGCGATAATGTTCTCCTAATGACAAAATCAGAAATTTGAGAGGCAAAATCCAGGAGTTGAGCTTGTAACATAAAGTTCAAAGTGCAACTAGAACTCACCACAGAGTACTAAGGCTGAAGATTCGCTTTGAGTGTCATCTGTATGGAGATTACAGCTGAAACTGAGTACAGAAAAGAAGCTTGAAGAACAGATTTGGGGTTGCAATCTTTAGGGATATGTACATTTAAGAGGGTTGGAAAATGTAAAGTCATCAGTGGGGAAGCCAGAAAGAGGAAAGTAAAGGCAAGACAACCTATGGAGGAAATTAAGATAGAAGATGGTTCTTCCCCGCCCCCCCCCCAATCCTATGTCTGTCCTATTGGGCAGACTGAACTGTGCAAATCCAACGAGTCCTGACAGATGAAAACAGATTGCTCTAGTGCTTGTCTGAATGATTTGCTTTCTGTCAGAGTTTTACATGAATTTTTGTATGGTGGAAATAGAAGTAACTATTCCACAGGGAATAACTAGTACTTATTAGGTAAGTGTCCACATATATGAGAAAATGATCCCTTCTCAGAAGCAAGTAAGGTAAAGTAACCTGTGTTACCTGTAAGTTGTGATGACAGCCAATACTGTGCACAAAACGACCATTACAGAGTTAACTGCAAATGGTTTACTCTGCGTTCTCCAAATCAACATAACCCCAATATATAAATTCATTTGGCTATTTTATTTGGATATATGTATATGCATGTAAAGTACAATCAGATGCTCTCCATTTGGCATTCAGTGACCTCTTACTTCTCATGGTCAGTATTTAAAGGAAACAAAGGGACTGCTTAGTCCAATTTCTTCTACAGCAACAAGGCAGTTTTCATCAAGTTTGTGAAATGTAATTTTATTAATTAATAGAAGAGTATGTCTTAGCAGACACATTGTCCCCAAATAAATAAAATTCCAGCATCATTAAAAGCACACAAATACACAGTATTACAGGGTACAATACAAAGTCAATTTTGATGTTCTTACTTGCATTTACTAAAAATCTGAGAAAGATTACAATCAATCCCTAAATAATTATCTTGCATAAAGAGAAAAGTAGAACACAATTACTTCACAGGTTTTGGAATGATAGGTTGAGAAGACTTTGCTTTTAAAAGATTAGCTACCTCACAAATCAAATCACACCCTCTGCAACATTACAACATGAAATTGTACTTAATCAAAAATAAAAGCAAAGTGGCTACAGAATACTGTATCTGTCTTTCCCCAAATTATACTAATCTCTATTTTTGGCATGAATTATTAACCTTTTCCATTAGTAGGAAAATGTGCTCTGCAAACTCTCGGAGGGCGCCACGGCCACCATTGCATTTGCAAATATACCCAACAGCTTTCTGGGCAGTGGAACAGGCATCTGCAGGGACACCACTCAGGCCTACCCTCTTCAAGCATTCTTCATCGGACACTTCATTTCCTATCAAGTAAAATAAATACTGATTGGACATTTAAAGAGACAAAGAATACTCCGGTAAAATAATGTAAATATTAACCAATAAGTAGCTCTGGTAACTTCTGCAAGACCTAAGGCACTGCATATTAAGGATACTAAAGGTTAGATGAAGAAAAATATTTTAAGGTATAAATGAGGGGCTATCTCTATAATGTTGCAGTTAAATGTTGAGCATAAGGGGACAGAGCCCACATGGCTGACTATGGTTCAAATTTCTGCCCTGCTGGCTTGAAAAACCATATCAGATGTATACGTATATGTATTCTCAAATCCTGATGAGATGCAGAAATGGAAGAAAAAGGACTGTGGCACAACCACACCTTATGGCGGGGGGCGGGGCCTTGTTCTTTCTCTCTAGCTAGCAAATGTGCCCTCTGGCATTAAAAAAAAAGGTATAATATAAGTCTAGGATTTTCTGTAAGCACTTAAAAAATTGCTACACTTGATCCTATTATCAAACAAATTTCTAAAAAGATTATTTCAATTTAATACTTTGGTCAATTCCCTATAAAGCATGCCAATTTTGGGACTACTCTTTCTTCTTTACCTATTTCTAAAAAAAGAAAAAAGAAAAAAGGAAAAAGAAATCTATTTTATTATGGCTGAGTAAAAAGATACAAACCAAGATATGCCACTTCTTTCCAGCACAGGCCCATTTCTTTTCTCCATTCATCTACAACTGCTAGCTTGTCTGACACACTGACTTCCATTTTGCAATCCAGTTTTAAGGAAGAAAGCGTCTGCTTTGAACAAGCCCTTTCAGAGATTAGCCTCACCTTTAAAAATATGTGGGGAAGGGCGGGCACAAGAATTAGAAAGTGAAGGAAACAGAAATCATTCATAATAAAATAAAACTCTGTAAATGACGTAAGTCACAAATGAGTAGTTCTTTAACCATCTGAAGGACAAATAAAATCAACTGTCATTCTAAACTGATGATGCTGTACATAAAATACTTGTTTTATTTCTAATAGCCCAAATGCAGTATCTGTGTCTAAATGCAAGGCACAGTATCTCTTGAAATGGATTGGATTCTATCTACAGGTAAAAAAATATAACATATTATCTGATACTAATTAAGATTCTTCTATAATTCAATTTATCCAAAGGAAAAGTCTATAATCTTTCTTTTATGCTGCTTAGCAACACATATTTAAAATTTCTGATGAATTATAATTATCTTAGGCTTTATTTTTAAAAATACACTTAAACATTAAGTTATTTTAAATAAAAAATTCATGCATAAGAATGAGCAACAAGACACTGGCACTGACTAGAAAGTGGACGAATATGGAAGATTTAGTGCTAAGTGAAGCAAGCCAGACTCTGAAAGAGAGGCACTTGCCTGCATGTTCCCACTTAATGTATACTGAATGTCTGCAATCTACGGCAGAAACTGAAGGACTGGAAGGTATAAAAGCATGGAGAGCAACTGAGGATACTGGAGACAGTGTGGGAGGAGGGTGGGACATGAGGGAGAGTGAGAGGGAGGGAATCACGGAGAAAAAGAAAGAAGCAAAACATTTAAGGGACACAGAAATGAAAAATTATCCGTTGATGATAATGTGTATAGTAATATATTTGACTGGACTGATATATAGTGTGTTCATGCTCGGAATTATTTTGTTATGTCCTAATGATATACAGTGATTGAATGTGAAAGAAACATAGTAATAATAAAAGATATCTTTTGGGGGGCGGAAAGAAGGAGCTACATTTTAAAAATCCACAGGATATATTTGCCTTTTTCTAAATGCCAATACTTACTATTAAGGAAACCTTTCCTGCTACAAGAACCTATGAAAAATACCGGATGATTCCTATTTAAAAACAACACAGTCATACTTATAAATTAAAAAAATTCTGATTGACAAAATCTTAGTTTTATCCATCTAAAAGTAAATAGCATGATAATTTTCTAGGCATGGAAGACTAAATTTCATGTATTTTAATAGTTAATACTAAAAATTTAAATCTCTTAATTCCTTGCATGTTCTTTGACCCTAAACAAAAATCTTATAAAATACTGCAAAGGGCACATACCTCAATCCCACTTTTCTTTAGTAAACTTATCCCAATAGCATCCTTTACATCATATGATATTATTTCTTTTTGATCTCCTGATACATATATGTGGCCATTGGTGAGACATCCATCAATATTGCAAATTAAAAGCTTTATCTCCTTAAGCTTCTCTTTGCCAAAATAGCCATATCTAAAAGAAACCAAAATAGACCTTTGAGTACAAGGGCAATACTCATCACTTCTTCTTATCTGCTAACACCAGTGAGCTGAGTAACTTATTCTCCATTTCATTATACAAACCTCACTCTTCAAATTCACTTTACATATACACTTCAACTTACAGTCCAAGAACTATTAACAGTGTGGTCTATCGTTAAGGGTATGTTTATTGAATAAGCCACCTAAAGGCATTATTTTACATATACATCTTCCCCAAATGACCGAACTAGTTACAAAGATCCTAAGATGTCTGGGTATCAGAAATCGGTGTCTAGAAGTACAATTAAACATATCTAATGAAAATCATACAGCTCTAGTGCAGAAGTGATATTATATATTTTTTTACCTTAGCACTCTTTGCTCTGCAATAGGCCAATCAATATCCACATCTATATCCACACTATGCTCAGCTCGCATTTCATAGTATGCCATTTTTCCACCCTAAAGACAGAACAAACATTTATTTGTGTACATCAAAAACTTTATAGTACAGAACGAGGTCATCTCTATAGTACTGAGAAAAATCAGTAAAATCAATGACATAAAATTTATTATTATTTTCTTAAATGGGGAAAGTTCACACAAAACAAATAGCCTTGGGGCCAGCATATGGTACGGTGATAAAAGTGCTGGATTCTGACATGGCTAACCATGGTTAGAGTCACAGACCCAGTGGCTTGAAAATTACACCAGGCATGTGGGTGTACATGCCAAAATCCCGAGGGAAGAATGGAGGAGAAGGGATTGTGGCATGGACATCTCCCCCAGGAGGTGATTTCTCACTTTCCCAATCTCTCTCTCTGGTGAGCTGCATATACACTATGGCAAAAACTTAAAATAAGTTTCCTACCTATTTTTCTTTCTTTTTTTTTTTTTTTAGAAGTTTTTTCCTTAAGGTGTGTGCACTAACCAGAGAGAGGAAGAGAGAGACAGAGACAGTGAGAGGGAAAGTGAGAAATCATCCCCCAGGGGGGAATGGATACACCGGAATCCCTCCTCCTCCATTCTTTCCCAGGATCTTGGGCATGTACATGTACCCAGCATGATTTTCAAACCAGCAGGTCCAGGACTTGAACTGTGGTCATCCATGTATGAGTCCAGTGACATAAATACTATGCCATCTGCTGGCCCAAAATCCCTATTTTTGTTTAAATAGATTTCTATTTTAAGATTGGAAAAAAAAAAGCACAGTATCCATTCTCCAGTATCCCACAAGGGGTTTTCTAGAATTCCTTAATTGTATATTCATTTTTGCCCAGAAGTTTCTCCCATTATCCAAAAACAGTACAAAGGTTTTTAAAATTTCTGTTGCAATTTGCAACTAACAGGCAAAGTAGGGGTGGAAAAATTATTTTAGTATCTGCTGTATAGAAGTATCTTAAATCCTGGAGTTATAGAGGAGAGTGGTCAGTAAAGGTCCAGGTCACATATGGGCAAAGTCTCCTGACTCTGGGGCATGAAGGTAAGAGAATGAACCTTTTCTTGGATAGTAATTATCTGAATGACCAGGTCAGTTACTAGAAAATTTAGTTTTTCTGAATTGTCAGCCTCTTGTTACAACGAGAACTGTCAAATCTTGTCACAGTGAGAAGCATCATTTCTTTAAGAAAGGGTTTAATAAGCCATGGTCCTCCTGAGAAAAGAGTTGGGGAAGGAGGTATCTTTACATGTCAAATCTAATTTTCCTGAACACTTGAACTTAACTAAATGACTAGTCTATAGTTTCTACTCTGACCAGACAATTGGAAAATATGTTCTCTTTTCCTCAGAGCATAAGTACATTGGAATTTTTACTAGAATATAAAAGTATTTGACTAACATAAATACTTGAATCTAAATCCTAATAGTAGTAATAGTTTTTGCCTTGAGTCACTAACTTCAGTTTTCAGAGCTGCAATTTCCTCCTCTATAAAACTGGGACAGGGGAACCAGCAGTTAGCGTAATGGCTATGTTGCTGGACTCCCACGTGGTCGACCGCGGTTCGCGTCCCGGACCCGGTGGCTTAAAACTCAGGCCGGGCGCGTGTGCGTGCGTGCCCAGGATCCCGAGAGGAGAATGGAGGAGAAGGGATTGCGGCGTGACCATCCCCCGTGGGGGGTGATTTCTCGCTTTCTGTCTCTATGTGTCTGTCTGTCTGGCGAGCGCATGCGCCCTATAGCGAAAATCTCTCCAAAAAATAAAAAATAAAAACAAAACAAAACAAAACAAGAAAACCCTACATTAAAAAAAAAAAAAAAAAAAAAAAAAAAAAAAACTGGGACAGGAATGTGCACTTCATTCACCTACTAGCAAACTGCCTGAGATAACCTGCAACAGAATATTTCATAAAGTTCTTAGTATATAGAAAGTGCTGAATAAGTAATAACTGCACTAAAGTTAACAAATTAACAAATACATGATACAACCATGAAGGCTCTGAATATTAGGGAGACATTCAAATCCCTTAATTTAAAATGAAAGCAATGAGAGTTAGAGCAGACAAAGGATATATTTGAGGTAACATAGGGTCAGAACTAGAATCTAGTTTTCCTGACTCCCAAGACGTTGCTCTTACACCTCTATTACATTGTTTTTTTTCTTTTTAAAGCAAAAGTAGTTATTCAATGGTACAACAACTTAACTGTAATACAGATATAGATTTAAAATAATTTTGACTGAAAATAAGATAAATACATATATTATTACACATAACGTGAATATGTGTTATCATGAAGCACTTATTTCACTTTTTATCTTAATGTTACAGTTGTAGATTTTCTTATATATTTACTGAATGGATTTCGATTTGGGACAAACCTGTTGGATAAATGTCTCAGATGATAAATCTTGTCAGATACTGCCTTTTCTGTAAGGGTGGATGCTTTCCTTAATAATTCATGTCAAACTTCTTCCCTAGAACTACAAATACATATACAAAAGTGTTGAAATGGATTGTGTAAAATGAAGGTACAAACCTGTAAGTAACCCATCTCTATCAAATGTCTTTTGGCAAAATAAAATGAGCCATTTTCATATAATTCTCCATCCCAGTCTTGCCGACGAGGCCGTTTAGCTGGATTCAAATTCAAGGGCTCAGTCACTTCGCGAACTAAAACCAAAAAGGTACAATGAGTCCACATTGCTCTGAATATAAAAGTGTTCACTTACTAACTTTAGAAAAAGCGAATAAACACAAACTCAGAATTTAAACTAGTTCTGTTTCTAGATAAATAACTAAATGGGGTTTATTTTAAAAAGAAATACAATCTAACGATTCCGATGATTTATCTTTGCTTTCCAATAGTTAATAGATATTTCATAAGAGAATTTGGAAAAATTAAGGTTTTAAGGTATTTATACCGTATGCTGCTTTGAGAGGACATCAAGACAATCTTAAAGTAGCTTCAAGAAAATGGACATTAGTGACCAGCAGTTAGCATAATGGCTATGTCGCTGGACTCTTATGTAGTCAAGCGCGGTTCGAGTAGCTGGACTTGGTAGCTTAAATTCACACTGGGTGCGTGTGTGTACGTGCCCAAGATCCCGAGAGGAGAATGGAGGAGATGGGATTATGGTGTGGCCATCCCCCTTGGGGGGTGATTTCTCGCTTTCTGTCTCTCTGTCTCTCTTTCCAGTGAGCACACGCGCCCTATAGCAAAAACCTCTCAAAAAAATAAAAATAAAAAAATAAAAAAATAAAATTGGACATTATAAAATACCAATAGCCAATATTTGAGCCCTTTATCATTATTGTATCTATAGAAATATAATGTATGTGTTTTCTAATGTGGTTGAAAGTTACAAAAAACCTGAATACTTCCCCATTAAATTATTAAGGTTTTTATACTGATGAAAATGTCTATTTAATGTGTTATACATTCTTTCAGTAGTTAGAAGATATACTGAACATAAAATAGAAGATATACTGAACATATACTATAACATATAGAAATGCTTATTACTATACTTGATTATGAAGGCTTAGCAATATCAACATTAATAATTATAACATGATGTAATAAATACAGCCTTCAGTATTGGTGCATAGAGATTTTCTTGCCTTTTTACAGAATTTTCCCAAAATTTGTATGTGTTTAATGGCTGGTGAGTCTTACCATCTTTCCTCACTTTGGCCATCACTTCTATGTATAAAGACTTCTGAGAGTAACCTCTACTTACTTCCCTAACTAAACCATCCTCTGTCCACCTTCACACCAGCATTTGATATAATCTGGGAAAACAAATATAAACTTGGCAAATGTATTTCGGATAGCTGCAGGCAGCATAGTTTTATAGGCACAGTAGTAAGTACACACTCTGCTCATGGAGCACGGAAACTAGTGGTGAAGACAGGCAGTCAACAAACTATTCAACAGATGATTCGAGTGGTACTTGGAAGGAAAGGAGAGAGAGGACCAAGTCTTTTCTAGATCGGTGGCTGCTTTCTCCCTGGAGGGGTTTGTTGAGTAGGGGAATGTACATGAGTATTTAAAAATATTTTTACAAGACTATAGTTATTTAAATATAATAACAATGTACTGTGGGATAATAATATATATATAGAAACTGTTTCGATAATAGTACAAAAGGCAGGGATAAACAGAACTTTCTTATATATGAAGTTACAATCTGGGGAAGCAATTCTGCAATTTCAGTCTTGAAGTCCTCCTCTGGTGGGATACTCCCATATGATTTATATAGAGTTTATCAAAGAAGTCTAGAACAAATACAAAAGTATTTGACCTAGAAAGATGACATGTCTACCTTAAAAGACAAGTAGAAACAGAGTTTAAATGTCTCTTTCTATAAAGAATTAATTTGTTCTCACTCTCTTTCCTCTAAAACAAGATTTCAAACTGATTAAAATATCATTACCTACTGCAGTTATGAATCAAATCAAATATTCTTTTTTGTTTTTAGATTTTTGCCATGGGGTATGTATGTCTGCCAGAGAAAGGGAGAGACAATGAGAGGGAAAGTGAGAAATCACCTCTGCCCAGGGAGATAGATACACAGCAATCCCTTCTCTTCCTTTCTCCTCTTGAGATTTTTTGGCATGCACACATGTGTGCCCAGCGAGTTTTTCAAGACACCAGATCTAAGACTTGAACCCTGGAGTTGGCCATGTGGGATCCAGCTCCTTAACCACTGTACCACCTACTGGCACAAATCAAATATTCTTTCACTGCTCCCTTTTTATTTTTCTCACTCCTAAGAATATTTAGATATTAAAAAAATTGATTCTCAGTAAAGTGAATCTCAGTAAAATGATCTAACAGACTGATAAAAAATTACCTCCTTTCTGAATTTCACTCCACCGAAACTGATGGCGTCTCACAACAGAGAAAACAGAATCAAATCCTTCTTCTCGAATCATTTCTGCAACTTTCTGAAGGTCAGTAGGATGTAAACACGGAGAAGTAGCTTGAATATTTCCTACAATGTCAACCTCTTAAGAAAACAAAGAAAAAGGACATCAAAATAAGATTCCTTAGAAGTAAGTAATACTAAGACCCTGAATTCAAGAGTTAAACAAGTCTTACGAGATGATAAGTTAGAAATTACATAAAATTCTGAGTAAACTATTAACTAAACTCATACCATTGTGATAATTAAGAAATTCTATGATGGCATCTAGTGAGGTAGAACTGTCTTTTGAAACTTCAGAACTTCTTCGATGGACCTGTGCACCAAACTGCTTGGCCACGTTTTCAATTTCATCATGGTCTGTTGACACCCACACACTGTTCGGATATTAAAAAAAAGAAACTAAACAGGCAAATCATCAAAAGAAATAATTAACAATAAAAAGTGAGACCCTAAAATATAGCTTACATAATTTTAGTTTCATACAATCAAAATGTTACAGATCCAGAGTCATAAAATTGTAAAGAATTATATTTTGTACATAAATAGATACAAGTAGTTTTACAAAATTAGGATAAAGGATAACTCATGTTTTTAAGATTATTGATATAATGATAGCACCAGAAGACAAATCTAAAATAAAGATTCTTATTCTCCATCCAAATCCAAAATGCTGTATAAACTATTTTAATATACTTGTTAAGAATAGATTTAACTTGGGCCAGCAGTTAGCGTAATGGCTATGTTGCTGGACTCCCATGTAGTCAACTGAGGTTTGAGTCCCAGTGGGTTAAACTCACGCTGGGCGCATGTACGTGCATGCCCAAGATCCTGAGAGGAGAATGGAGGAGAAGGGATTGTGGCCTAGCCATCCCCCCTGGGGTAGGGGTGATTTCTTGTTTTCTGTCTCTCTGTTTCTGTCTGTCTTTCTGGCAAGTGTGGCCCTGTAGAAAAAATCTCTCCAACAACAATAACAACAACAACAACAACAACAACAACAACAACAGAATGGATTTAGCTTGGCCAAACCATAAAGCTGAAAGTTTCAAAATCAGAAGACACTAAATTTCCAAGTCTGTGCTCAAGACAATCAGATAATGCAAATTCCTCTCCTTTTTTTTGTAACAACAAACAGATACCTAGCTATTGACTACAGTCATAGAGAACGTGACTTGACTGGCATAGGAGATTAATTTAACATTCTGAGTTACACCTTACAAAGTTGCTCATTTAGATGTTCTAACATGATGACTAAGAGGTGTACTAGTCCATAGTGAAGTTTTTTTCCTGGATCTTCACAAATTCTAATAGTGACATTAATCAAAGATATTTTAATGACTTACAGTCTTTGGTATATATGTATGTATGTATATATATATTTTTTTTTCTCCTCTATTTTATTTTAATCCCAGTCATTAAGCAACTATTTAGTTCGGGAAAGAGGAATAGCATGTTTCAGATATGTCTATGTTCAACTATCAAGAATGAAAAAAACATGTGCTAGCAGATGGCATAGCAGTCACGTCGCTGGACTCCCACATAGCCAATGGCTGTTTGAGTCCCAGACATGGTGGCTTGAAAATCATGCTAGGTGCATATGTGTGTGTGTGTGTGTGTGTGTGTGTGTGTGTGTGTGTGCCCAAGATCTCGGGAGGAGAATGGAGGAGAAGGGACTGTGGTGTGGCCATCCTCCTTGGGGAGTGATTTCTCACTTTCCCTCTCACTGTCTCTGTCTTTGTCTCTCTCTCTCTCTTTCCAGCGAGCACAACTAATAAAAAAATTTCTAACATTTCTGGACCTAATTTATTCATTTCATTTATTTCCTTTAATAGTGATAGGAGGAGGATTTAAATCAAGAGAAGTAGTCAATAACACAGTAAGTTTTTCAAAAGAAGCCTGGTAAGCATTATGAGCCACTGGTTAGGAGTCAGGAGTCTCACATCATTTCACTGTGCAAGGCAGAACATAAGCGACCCCATTCCTCTATCTTGAAATCTGAAACTGTGTGGAGACAGATTTTTCACTGGAGAAATGCTACAAAGGTATACAACAACATAAAGTGCCAATGAAAATCCATTTTTTAAATAAAGAAGGTGAAGGGAAGATGATAGCATGGTAACTGGAATGTAATAAAAATTGATCAGCAAAAACAGGAGACACAGGTCTTCTGACATCTAATGCATGTCATTAATTGAAGTAATTACAAAAGCCATTTACTTTATTGCCCTGTTCTTTACTACAAAGAAAATTCATCACTAGATGGTTGAGTTATTTTTCTGAAATGTTTGAAAGTTAAATTGAAAGAAAAAAAAAATGAAGCTTTTGGAAAGGTTTGCTTTTTTTTCTCCCTTCCTTGTCTCCCCTTTTCATCATTCATTTCTTCATACATGAAATGTTTACTGCATGCCTATCCTGTTCCAGGCACTATTCTGTAAACCGGGGATATAACACTGTTTACACTGTAGTCCATTCTCTTGAGAAACTCTCAGCCTATGGGTAGAGACTAAGGCCAACACACTACTAAAATTCCTTTTAAGCCATCAGGGAAAGAGAGGTGAGGAGCCAATTAACTATATTCTTCAAAAAGCTTTAGTTTTTACAAAATAATTTTTACAGTGCTGGCTATGTAACAGGTGCTCAGTATTTATCTGTTGAATGAATACAACAGAAAATGGTTAAGTGAAGAGCTCTGACTTCAAATTCAGGCTCCATCACATGCTAGCTATATGACCCTGGGAGAAGGCCGTGATCTTTTTAAGCCACAATTTTCAGTAAAATTGAGTTGGTGTTAACACTGGGTACCTCATATAGTTGTTCTGAGGATTAAATATAAACCACTTACCACAGAATAAACATCAAGGATGTTAGCTATTGAAAACACTAAAATAAGATGGTAGTATGAAACATCTACACTGTCTCATTTAATTCGCACATTGAATCTGTTGGAAGGAAAACTTCAGTTCCTTCAGATCTTCAAAGGTCCAAATGCCTAATGTGCTTATACATATTGAACATCCCCTAATCTGAAAATCTGAAATGCTCTGAATTCTATAACTATCTGAGCACCAATAATGGCATCACAAATAGGAAATTACACATCTAATCTCATGTGATCCAAATGCTGAAATATAAAAATATTGTATAAAAATTACATTCAAGCTATGTGTATAAGGGATATATAAAACCAAAGTGAATCTCATATTTAGACTTGGGTTCCATCACCAAGATATCTCAGTATGCATATGCAAATATTCCATCATCTGAAAAAAATCTGAAACACTTCTGGTCCCACACACTCAGTCTATATTTTGTAAGGTGGGGCACTAGGAATACAAAAAAATGAATGCAGCATCCCAAATATACACTTAATAGCCAATTAACACCTATTAAAGGGACTAAGTAAATACATAATTTTCCTTTGGCTTGGGGGCATCAGATGAGGATGGGCAAAGGAGAAAAAAATGAGTAAGTAAATAAACATGCCTAATAAAATTTAAAGTCAAGCAGAGTAAATGTCAGAGTCTAATCTGGCTTCGCTGTACAGCAGTAATGCACTGCTCAGGAAAGCCCAGATCCCACATGGTGATAGTGAATTGAGTCCCTGGGCCTTTGGGCCTGAAAGCACATTGGGTACTGTGAGTGCTCAAGATTGGATAGGCAAGAGGAAGAGGGTCTGCAGCATGACCAGAGCCTGCAGAGGGTGCTCATTTGTCGCTCACTCACACATGTGGTATATGTACACTCTATCATAAATCAGAAAATGTAAGACTAATGTCAATGGTTTATCCTCTAATGAAGTCATACTACATCAAACAGGATGAACAGGAATATCAACCATGGTGCCTGTGCTAGTCATTTAAAATCATAAACTACTGTCTTAGGGATAAGGACACAGCACAGTGCATCAATCATAAATCCACATCCTAGAAAACTAAAATTTATGTTTATATTTCATAAGTATGCTAGTCAACATTCAAAAAATTCATTCATTCTTGGCATTGAACCATGGTTGAAAATCAAGCTCCTACAAAGTCAGCTCTAACAATAATGCTTTACTAAAAGAACAACAACAAAAAAATCATGTTTTTCTTGACTGCTAACTATGCTAGTTAGTATGCAAAACTTAGCAATCATGAAAAGTACTGTTAGCTTTGATTCTGAACAGGCCAGAGAAACGTGCCTCAGTTAAGACAAATCATATTTTTGAACAAAATAATCTCCAAGGTTACCTGGATCCTTTGGCTCTGAAAAACACAATTCAAGTAGCTACAATTTTCTTCGATTCCCTCCTATAGTAAATATTTGTTGAAAAAAGAAAGGAGAGGACAGAAGACAGGAAGGGTACTCCAAAATCCTCCTACAGCTCTACAGTAAGTCAATTAAATTCAGATCAACAAATTTTAATTTAAGACCTACATGTAATGCTTACCAGGGCCAACAAATAATGTGGCGGTTAAGATGCTAGAATCCCACATGGTCAACCCACATGGTTCAAGTCCCAGACCTGGCAGCTTGCTTTCTCACTTTCCCTCTCTTTCTGTCTGGTGAACACATGTGTACTATAGCAAGATTTAAAATAATACGAAATAAAATTAAGTAATTCTTCAAGAAAAAATAAGGAAAGAAAAAGGCCACCAAGATTAATAAAATAGTGCCTGCTCTTAAGAAGCTTTCCACCTGCTACAGCAGTGTCATCACAGGCCAAACCTGGCCTGCCCCAGCCAGTTTCTGTAGTGCATTGTTGGAACAGTCACACTGCTCATTTACTTAGCTAACATTCTGGCCACTTTCACAACGCATAATGGCAGAGCTGAGTAGTTGCAACAGAGACCATCTGGCCCGCAAAACCTAAAATATTTACTATCTGGCCCTTTATAGAAAAAGTCTGCTAACCATTGAAATAGAAAAGGAAGTTATTTCTATTAACTCTTAAAAGGTAAAGATTGTTAGCACACAGACAAAAATAATTTTGATCATTACAACTGTGGGCCAATTGGGGAATGAAGACTCTTAAAACCTCCAATAAAAGAGAAAAATGTCAATGACAGATTACATACCATCTGTCAGATACTATCCTAAGGGGTATATATATATATTATCTCACGTAATCCACTCAGCAAACCTGAGGTAGACACTTAAGTCCGCTTTGCAGATGAGGAAACTAAAGCACAAAGTTAAGGGATTTACTCAAGGTTGTAGTTAATATTTGGTGAAGCTGGAATTCAAATCCATAGTTTGACTCCAGGGTCCACAATCTTACCTCCTTGAATAGAGCTCACTCCAGATGAAGGGACAAACTGCACTGCTATACATGGGGAAACAAAAGCACCATCACTTTTCACTGTGGGAATCAGAAAAGGCTTCATGGAGGAAGTAGTGCTGGTTCTATTACTTCTTTTTTTTTTTTTTTTTTTTTTTTTTTTTCCTGAGGCACCTGTACTCACTGGACAGAGACAGAAGAAGTAAGAGGGAAAATGAGAAATCACCCTCCCCCATCCCACCCCCAGGGGAGATAAGGAATGCACTGCAATCCCTTCTCTATTTTCCTCCTGGAATTCTGGGCACACACGCACATGTGGCAGGTGTGATTTTGAAGCTGCCGGGTCTGAGCCTCTAACCAGGGTCACCCACGTACGAGACCAGCACCTTAACCACCATGCCACCTGCTGGCACCTCTACTATCTTATGAGCTAAACTTCTTAGGTCCCTAGAAAGGATGCCACACAGCAGGCAGTCATAAAACTGAACAGAGTAAAAGCACATTATTTTATGATACTATAAATTAGAGAAGACAGAGTTAGAAATATTGTGCTTGATTGATTTTATTTCTTCTAGTCATTGTAATTAGCACAAAAACATATGCCATGGATGGCTCGAAGAAGTATAAAACACTGTCCCTAGTATCAGGAACTTATACTCTAGATGTATCTAACAAAACTAACTGGTATAGAAAAATTAAAACTAAAGTCATCTTTTTTAAAAATGGAATTTTGTATAAATGCATTTTAATAAATGGAAACAGAAAAATCATTGTTTTAATATACATACATACTTTCCAATGATTTCATAGCAAAATTCCGATGTCTGCTCTTTGTTGGGTTTTGACTTTGAGAGTCTATTTGAGAGTCTATTGTCCCTCACTTTTGACAATTAGACTCCAATTTTTCTCTTGAAGAACCTCTCACATGCTTCAGTGGGGACTGCATTTGACTCTACTGAAGATGTGGGTAACCTATACCGACACAAGCACCATGTTCTCCTTTCCATAGTGACTGTTTCTAGGATGAGCAAAGAACCCAATGAGACACAATAAGACTTCTGTTAAAGCTTCAAGGGAAGCAGATGTTTGTGACAAAACTTACACCTGGAAGGATGTAAGTGCTATTAAAGACAAAGAAAGCCAGATACTTTTGGGTCAATAAAAAAATCACAATGTATTTTTGCATAGAAAAATACGTCATGACCTCTTGAAGACCCAATAGATAACAATGATAAGCACAGGCTATATTCTACAACTACTGCGAAGGAGAAGACAGACCAGTGTGAACTGAAGTCCTATGTTCTGAAACAAAAGGTAGAGATTTTTTAAAGGCTTGGAGGTGCTAGGGGAAAAGCCACCTGGATTCATTAATTGGTGCTTATCTGGAGGATAAACAAACCTGTATCTTTATGATAGGTGGTAATAATTCTAGTTGAAGCAAGGTACTCACTGAAGTTAACCTGTAACCCTCCCACATGGGCTGGGAAGGTAAGACTTAGTTCCCAGAATGCTGCATTTCATTGAGACAGGGGTCTTACATCCTTAGGTGATAGATTTATATCATCAAGAACAGAGAACATACTTGTGATTCCAAGCTTTCTAAAGCAGCTACTCTAAAAGGGGGTTCAGGGGCCTATCTACCTATCTCCAGGTTTTCTTGGAACAAACAATAAATTCTTCTAATGGCATTGAACCTTTTTATGAGGCAGTTTAAGGGGACAGGGATCATCCTAGGGACAGGACTAAGCTGCTATGAGCCATGCAAGAATTTGGTTAAGTCTCTTGGGACAAAGGTTTAGGAGTCCTTACGTGCTGCGAGTTATGAAGTGCTTGCTCATTACAACCACACCATAGAGGGGAAGCCTATCCAATACCAGGAAATTGAGGATTCTGGTGACAGAGTGCACCGTTACCTTACCCTGCTTTATATTTCTTAAAAACATCTCATTACCTGATACAACAGCATATTAATTTGTATAGTGCCTGTTTCTCATTATAATGCAAGCTCCATGACACCAGGAACTGACTCTATTACTACTGCTACACCCCCTGCGTCGTGATACAGAACAGTGCCCGTCTCACAATAGTCAATTAAGTATTTGCTGAATGAACAAATTCCTTTTCTGTACTTCATTTTGACTATACCTAAATAAAGCCTTACCCTTTTTTGTTAAGCATGTTTGAAAGTCATTTCCCAACCCACCAACCCATGCAACCCAAGAGTTGTAAATGACAGTTTTTTTGTTTTTTTGTTTTTTTGAGAAGTTTCGGCTATAGGGCGCGTGTGCTCACCAGACAGACAGACAGACAGACAGAAAGTGAGAAATCACCCCCCAGGGGGGATGGCCCCACCACAATCCCTTCTCCTCCATTCTCCTCTTGGGATCTTGGGCATACATGCACATGTGCCCAGTATGAGTTTTAAGCCACCAGGTCCGGGACGCGAACCGCGGTCAACTACATGGGAGTCCAGTGATGTAGCCATTACGCTGCTGGTCCCCTAAATGACAGTTTTGTTCTCAATCCATTATGAATGTGAACTGACCTGTAGTTTATTTTACAAAATGAGATTGTACTATACTACCTGGATGCACCTGCTTCATTTGGTCCTTCCTATCTATTTTTACCATATGTAAGAAAGTATCAATGTCTAGAAGTCTGTGAGTTTCATAAAGACAAGAACCATGCCCCATTCATCTTGGTATTTTCTTGGATGTGAATGGCAGAAATTTAGGGCTCGATGAATATTTACTGAGTTGAACCAAATCCTCAAGTCCTTCCCTATCTCTCCTTTGCACATTTCCAGTTACATTACTGTTATCTTTTGGGTGTCAACTCTTATTTGCTTCCCTTCACCCAGGGCTTCCTTTGGGTTAAAACATTAAGAAAATTATTTCCTTTTTCAACACGATTAAATAAAAGTCATTTATCCATATAATAGGGGTAATTAGTATGCTTCAAAAAGAGTCATCCCTTTATAAACGAAAACATTAAAAGGTTAACTAATTTAATTTCCACAGTTACGACACACTCAAGTATAATGAGACTGAAGCTACTATGTGTAAATTAATTCTTGGCACAGAATTAAACCTCTCTTCTTTTATGAATGACATCAGCTTATTAACTCCTGATCAATTTGGCACATGGCAACGTCTCTGAATGATGCACAATTAAAACGATCCTTAGGGCAGATGAGGTTCACAAGGTACGAGAAAACATTTACAAGGATACCATAAAGCAGCTAGCCATATACCTTTCCGCGGTCTCTCACGTATGTACAAACGTAGGGAGCGTTCTAGATTATGCTGACTCACAGGCAGATAGCTAGAGTATTATTCAAAGGTTAGGAAGGGATCTCCAAGCTGAGCTGCGAACTAGAAAGCCCTGACATTCGACTCCATTCATGAACCTGATGCCTCCCAATCTATCAGCACCTAGGGGTTGTCAGACTGAGCAACAGGGAGCCTGAACGGCCTGTTTGAAGGAGCCCGTACATTGTCAGGGACATTGCACTGGGGTAGCCTCCTTTACTTTTTCCCGGTGAGGTCCCCGGGCAGTGGGGACGGTTAGGAAGGGGTAAACTCTCCTTTCACGGATGGCATTCGCTAGGGCAGGGGCAGAAACTGCTACAGGTCATGACTTTTGGCAACTACGGAAGAAGGAAGGAGCTGAGCCCTTCCTTCCTGGTCTCTCCGCCCTGCCCCAGACACCCCAGATCTTACACACCAGGTGCGGGAGCGAGGACCCCGGGGCCGCCCCCCGTCCAGCAGCCCGGATCCCTCTCCCGGCCCCCGCCCAGGCCGCGCCGTCCACTCTCGCACATGCGCACCTCTGGAAGACCCCCGAGTCCAGGGCCGCACGCAGGACCCAGCCAATGAGCGGGACCCCCGCCAGATGCTTAATATTCTTCAGGGGGATGCCTTTGCTGCCGCCCCGGGCCAGAATGAGGGCCGCTAGGTGCGGGGGCTTCTCCACGCCCCGGCCTTGGCCGCCTCGGGAGTTGCGCTGTAGCTTCGGTGGCCGGCCCCGGGACGGCCGCCCCCGCGGGTTGGATACGGAGGTGGCGGCCCCCTTCTCCACCGAGTCCATCTTCCTCCCACGCCTTCTCCCCAGCTTCTCCACATCCGGGAGCCCGTCCCTCGCCACCTCAGCTCGGCGCCGCCCGATCCCCGCCCGCCGAACGACCGACAGCCCGCTCGCTGCGCTGGCAGTTGTTCCTCGCTCCGCCCCTGCCACGCCCCCGTGCGGGGCATGCCGGGAGTTGTAGTCCGCGGCCACCTGGCCCGGGGGCCCGCAGGCCAGAGTAGGCTCCGAAGAAGTGGCTCCAAATGGAAAGAGAGCCTTGGGAAGGAAACGCGGCTTCAGCGGGCTTGATAATGTCTGGAGAGTTCTAAAGTAAGCAAAATAAATTATGGACCCTTGACTAAAGCACTTACCTGTTTATGAATTACAATGGACTGTCTACTGCACACCTTGGTACATCCTCACACGAGACAATTTTATATCTTAAAACCTATGTTTTAAACACACATCATTAGCCTATGCTCCTGATTCATTTATCCGGAGAGATTACCGGCCACCTCATTCAAACATCCTACAGGCACCTTAAACTCAGTCTTAAAAATTCAACTCTCCTTGCGGGTTCAAACTACTCTCTGCCTACATTTCTGTCATCATCACCATCTATCAAGCGGCAGAAACTGGGGAAGCAACCTTACTATTCCCCTGTAGTGTAGTGGAGACTGCTGTTATTTTGTTTGGGCTGCTAAAAATCTTTTTTTCTTTTAGGAATTGTTACTTCTCTCACCTTACATCTTTTGCAGTGCCTGTGGGACCGGAACTGGCCAATCTAAGTACCCCACCTTCCTGGACACAGCTGTGATCTGGGGATGCACACATGACCAAGCAGAGATGACCCCTCAGTGTCCTCCAGAAACTCTTGGTAAGAAAGAATCTTTCTCTTGGGGACTGTTTGGCTGCTGAAGACCTTGTAAACCTAACTCCTCAGGACAGAGACATCGTAGTGACACAAAGGGGCTTGACTATTCTGAAATGGTCTAGAATTAAGGCAAGTAGGGAGAAGAAATAAAGAGCCCCAATGGCCTCATTTAAATCTCTTGATCTAGCAGAGGTTTAATCATAAAAACACGCACCACCACCACCACTACATCTCTTTATTGGTAGATTCTTAAGCAAGTATCTCTGACTTAACAAAAATTTTCTCTCTTATCACTTGTAAGCCTGTATCTGCAAGTAGAGGATCCCTTGCCTGTTTTGGGGGAAGGCTGGTACATTTTGAAGGAATGGAAGGTAGTGTATTGCCTGTCCGTCTCAGAGAGGGTAAAAGAACTTTGTGCTGCTTGAGGCTTGGCCTTTTTGGAAGGGGACAAAATAACCCTTTGGTGTTTTGAGTCTAGAAGAGGTACCAGACACTTCACATCTCTGCCTGGAAAGTAACTGAGGGCCTCATCCTTCCCAAGACTGACTCTGGGAGAAGGTACTTCCTGTAGAAATGGAGAAGGATAGCTGTGCACAGATACCCACAGAGGACTTGTAGAAGGGGGGCAGGCACAGTGAACCACCCCAGCACTGCAGGCCAGCGAGCAGGCTGACCCCACACTTGGCTCTCTGAAGCAGACCTTCACAGCTGTTGTGCTCCAGAGACACTGACTATGGTCTTTTGGTGATTGTGTAAGGAGGACATCCTCTTTGTACACACCAAAACGCCTTTCTCTCCCACCCCGATAATACTCTTAGTTTCAATAATAATAAAGTTGCCTTTCTCCTCAGTAATTCCCTCATGATCCCTAAGTATTTCTGGGCCATCAGTCTCAGTAGTTTGACTCGTGGGGCACATTGGTTTCTTCCAGGCTGGGGACAGACAAATGGCACCACTGTTATTTATCAAATAAGATTACTAGGAGAGGCACAGTTCCTTCTTTGATCTCGAGGAAAGAAACTGTTCCTTCTTTGTAATCTTCTTACAAAGAAAAATGTGTGGGTCACGGTACGTTCTCAAGTAAATGCTGAGGAACTGTATCTCATATTACTTTTTCCATTCCTGCCCCCACAAAGGTATTTATATGTTTGCCATCTTATCATAATAAAACATTTTGTATTCTTGCTGCTCTCACCTTTATGAGAAAAGAAGAGAGACAGAGAGAAAGAGATGTAATGGTAGTGAAGACGAAATGAGATGCATCTAGTCTGATATATGGCACACAAAAGGCTGATAATATTTCTTTCGATGAAATTTGAGTATACTCATTTACGATGTTGTTCTTTAATCTGAAGAGTGATGATTGTGCCAGGAAAAGGAAGTATCCGTGTATTTGGATTACTTTGGAGGAATAAGATAAACTATTCTCAAAGCAAATGTTCATAGTCATTCTTCCTAAAGATGAGTGTGAACTGCTGCTGCTAAAGAATAGGTCTTTCATGTTGATGGCATGAGAATACATCTTTATGTTAACTCTTATTTTATGATTCCATTATTTTTAAAACTCAATACAGAGAAGTCCTTTCATTCATTCATTCTCAATCTCATCTAGTCTTATGTCAGTGAATAGTATCTAGTTCTTTTTTTTTTTTTTTTTTTTTGGAGAGGTTTTTTTTCGCTATAGGGCACGTGCGCTCGCCAGACAGACAGAGAGAGACATAGAGACAGAAAGCGAGAAATCACCCCCCAGGGGGGATGGTCACGCCGCAATCCCTTCTCCTCCATTCTCCTCTCGGGATCTTGGGCACGCACGCACGCGCGCCCGGCGTGAGTTGTAAGCCACCGGGTCCGAGACGCGAACCGCGGTCGACTACGTGGGAGTCCAGCGACATAGCCATTACGCTAACTGCTGGTTCCCAGTATCTAGTTCTTTCTACTCAGGATCTTCACATGTTCTCCTCCCATTCTTTCCTAAATATACTCCAGTCAGGTTTTTGCTATCACAAATCAGGGAACCTATTTTTCTTAAGATCATCAGTGATGCCCCTTCCTAATCACAATACATGAGAACGTATTCTTCTTATATGAATTATACCCAGCTTCTGGTATAATTTATCACTTTTGATCAATTGATCATACATTAATTGCATTCTACAAGCCAGGTTCTGTGCCACACATTAGAGTAAAGATGATCAAGACCAGAGATTAGCATTTGGATGGGGTGAACAAAAACCACAGTAGAGAGTGGTGTGTGCTATGATGGAAGTGTGTGTGCAAGATAGACAGTACAAAGAAGTATTTAGATTAGAATGAGATTTTTGTGTTAAGATGATTCTTAACTTTTAAAGCATAAGAATAGTCCAGGCTGGGTTAACAGTGCTGTGATAGCACAGACAAATGAAACAGCCTAATGAATTAGGAGGCTGGAAGTAGGTCACTATAATTGGTGCATAAAATACTGGTTGGTTGGTGGAAAAGGATGAGAATAGAGAGGAACACATGGGATAGGTTATAGCACATAAAAATCTTATAAGCTTAGCTTTGTCAAGGAAGTTAGAGAGAACAAGGGTATTAAATAACTCATGCCCTTGTGACCCATTAGTACTTCTGGGAAAGGCTGTGGTAGAATGGGAACCCTCTTACACTGTTGGTGGGAATGTAAATTAGTTCAACTTCTGTGGAAAACAATATAGAGTTTTCTCAAAAATCTACAAATAGAACTTCCATATGACCCAGTTATTCTACTTCTTAGCATTTATCCAAAGAATAGGAAAACACCTGAATAAAAAGACACTTGCACATTCATAATTATTGCAGCATTATTCATGATTCTAAAACATGGAACCAACCTAAGTGCCCCAAAACTGATCACTGGGTTGAAAAAGTGTGGCACATAAATACTATGGAATATTATATAGCTATAAGAAACAATGAGATCCTATTGTTTGACTCAAAATGAATTAATACAGAAAACTAACGTTGAATGAAGTGAGCCAGAGTTTGGAAGATACACACTGTACCTTTCAATTTGTACTTAGTGTCAAAAACGGAGAGAAATAACTCATTTTATCATTCTTTCAACAACTGTTCTTGCATGACTACTGCATGTCAAGCATTTTTCTGGGCACCGTAAATACATAGAGGTGATTTTTTAAAAAAGGTGTTCACATTTTGGATATAGCTTAACAATGTAGCTATAGGATTTACCAACAAACCTGATCGGGAGTGTGAGACGAACAAAGGGTGAAACAAGGATTTTTGGTCTGGCCATTAGTAGGAGGGTATTGCAATTAACTGAATTGGACTGTAAGAAGACCAAGTTGTGGAGTAGAATTTAAAATTCTGTTTTATAACTGTCATATTTGGAACATTTGTTAGACATCCTAAGGGATTAAAAAGAGATCAGCTATCAAATATGTTAACTTAAAGTTCACAGGAGAGGTCAAGGTTATAAATGCAACTTTTGCAGTAATCATGTAGATACTATTCATAGCCTTAAGACTAGATGAGATTGAAAGTGATGGTAGATAGAAAAGGGAAGACATAGACCACCACATGGCTGACTCCATGGTTTGAGTCCTGCACCCCGCAGGTTGTAAAACATGCTGGGTGCATGTGTGTACATGCCCAGAATCCCAAGAAGAGAATGGAGAAGAAGGGATTGTGGCATGGCCATCCCCCTGAGGGTGATTTCTTACTTTGGCTCCCTCTGTCTCTCTCCAGTGAGCACACATGTGCTATGGCAAAAATTAAAAAAAAAAAAAAAAGAAAAAATAAAAGAAAAAGAAAGGGAAGATACTAGATGAGATCAACTAGGGTGAAAAAACTTATAAAACAGAAAAGATGTTAAAAGACTGAGCCATGGGCTCTCCACCATGTAGAGGTGAAGGAAATGAGAAGACAACCAAAGTGGCTGAGAAAGAAGGCAAAATAGAGGGGAAACCAACATGGTAGCCCAAAGTCTAAATGAATGAAAGTGTTGGAAGGATGAAAAATTTATCAATTATATCAAATGCTGGATTGTCATTGTCATAGAATACATTGCTATGTACTGTATTTAGGAATGCTGAGTAATTGATGATCTTAAGAAAAGTAGATCCATTGGCTTGTGATGGCAAAAACCTGACTGAATGCATTAAACATGGATGGAAGGGGGCCTACCGATGGTGTAGCAGTTCCATCACTGGACTCCCATGTGGTCAGCTGTGGTTTGACTCCCAGACCTGATGGCTTGAAAGTCACACTGAATGCTTGTATGTGCCTGCCCAAAATCTTGGCAGGAGAATGGAGGAGAGGGGATTGTGGCATGGCCATCCCCACTGGAGGGTGATTTCTCACTTTCCCTCTCACTATCACTGTCTCCCTCTCTCTCTCTGGTGAATACACATCTCCTAAGGCAAAAACCTCTTAAAATAAAAAAGATGGATGGGAGGAAGAAATATGATGATTAGTATAGACAACTACAGAGTTTTGGTGTAGAGAAAATAGAGGAAAGTGGTCAGTCCCATGGCCTAGTGGTCAAGGGACTTAGATCCCACATGGCTAACCAGTTTGGAGCCCAGGTCCAATGACTTGAAAAACATGCTGGGCATTTATACATGCAGGCCCCAAATCCTGACAGGATGGAGAAGTGGAGGAAAAGAGATTGCGCTGTGACCACACTTTATTTTCTCCCTTTCTTTCTCTCTCTCTCTTTTCGGCAAGTGCACATGCTTTCTGGCAAAAACAACAATAACACAGAAAACAAAAAACAAACAGTAGTTGAATATTTAGTTTTAGAGCTTTTTGTTTTTAAGAGGTGAGAAATAATACTCTCTTTGCATGTTGATAAAAATATTGCAGTAGAGGAGAAATTAATATACAGAAGGTAGAGGAAAGAGTTGCTAAAGAAATTTCCTTGATTAGATCGCAAGAGATGTTATCTAATTTGAGGTGGAAAAACTAGCTTTGAATAGTAATGGAAGAGAAGACAAATATTATGGACATGAACCTATGGCACTGACCCCTCAAAGACTAGATTTAAGGATGCCAAAATCAGAGGAAGTTCCGACTAGCCATGAAAGAAATTCTGGAACAACACTGCAATGTGATAAATTAAAAATACGCACCACTTTGAAGATGTTAATTGAGAATGGCCATTTTCAGGAGTTTTATAATAATAAATGTTAACCATGGTTAGCATTTATTGAGAACTTGTGTTCCATGCAGACTGGTGAGTTTTTACATTCATTATATTGATCCCTGCAACAATCCTTAACCCCTTAGCATCATTCTCAACTGCAGTTATGAAAACTGAGCCTCATTTGGAGATGTTTAACTACTGTTCTAAGTAGAGCAGGCAAACTCTGTAAGTCGTATTCTAAGTCTCTCTATGAGTAAAGTCGGATTTCATGGGGAGAGGAAAAAACAGAAGCTTCAGTCTAGATTCAGAATAGATAGGATCTGTGAGAGATGCCTCATAACTTGTTCTCTTCGATAGATGGGGACCTTTGAATAAGATGGTAGAAAATGTTTGAAAACTGTGAGTTATTAGGAATGAGACCAATAAGGGAGTTAGTATTGATAACTCTGGGTGCCTTTCCAGGCTGCTTCCCGAAGGGGGGAAGCAGTAAATTCCACTGTTCACTGCACTCCTGCTTAGAGGCGCTAAGGCTTGAAGAGAGTGGGAAGAAAGTGTTCCAGTTGGAACCACCTAGGAAGTAGAGACACAGAGGTGTAGCTCTTGATAAAAGGGTGACAAGGACAGGGCACCTGACCAGATCTTTATCCCCCAACTTACATTGCCTTGAGCAGAAGACAGCTGCTATCCTTAAGTCACACTGAGCCAAATCAATCCAGGCCAGCCCCATTCCTGAAGGAGTGCATGTTGGTGAAAAGTAGGTTCTGGACAGAGTTAATTATCACAAGGGATGTTACAAAGTCCCCCAGTGTGCCAGCTCATTTTTACTACTTCCGTATGGGAATGGGACTAGTGGCATTGCTTCTTCCAAGCACGTAGGCATCCATGATCCTCAGAGGAAGCTGGAAATACCAGAGTCCCCCAGTTAACACAGTGTGCATTTCCCCCGACTGCCTCTGTGTGGGTAGGCTTTAGTCGATCTTTGCAAGGGACTGAAAGAGACTACAGAGGGCACAGTGTGTCCTATGCATGCATTGTGCTTGATGGTTTGTGTGTTCAGATCCCCCTGTCCCATCTATTTGTTGGTTGACCTTGGGAAAATTACTTATTCCCCATGTATCTAAATTTTCTCATCTGTCTCATAGATATGATAATAATAATGACCATATCATAAGGTTTTGAGAGCCAAGCGACAATGCAAAAAAATAAAAATTAATGCAGTGAACAGCATGAAATAAGAGCCTGATAGATGGAGTTATTAAAGTCTTTGTGAGTCAGCCAAAAAAGGCTAGTTTATGAGCAGCTACAAAATATCATATTAAATAAGATTACTGAGCTTGTTTGTTTGTTTGTATTGCTAGCAGGCACATGCACTTACTAGAAAAAGGCACACAGAGAAAGGGAGAGGGGAAGAAGCACCCCCCCAATCCCTTTTCTTCCATTTCTCCATCTTGTCAGGATTTAGGGAATTTATGTATATGGCCTTGGCATGTTTGTTTTTCAAGCTGGGTCCAGAATTCAAACCACGCAGTAGGCCATATGAAATATGGCTCCCTTAACCACTAGGCCACAGGGTTAGTTTTGTTTTCTTGGTTTTGTTTTTTGTTTGTTTGTTTTTGTTTGCATAATGCCAGAGAGGTTCTTTGGGTAGAAAAAGTGAAGGGCATGGCCTAGGTGAGCTGGAATAGAGCATTTTTAGATGTCTACTGTGCTATGCTACTGTGTTACAAATACCTTCTGTGCCTTTCTGACTTCAGTTAGACTTGGCTACCCATATGACCCCTGACTGGGCCAGGGGTCTGGGTTAGGAAATACAGTCCTCAAGGTCATGTCTAGAATGTGGGAAAGAGTGTTAAAGGGGAAGATAGAACACACAGGATAGCAGATGAAGAGTGGGATTGTGAATGCTGTGAAGGCAAGAAATCAGAACTAGTGATGAGCAGGAGAAAGGCAAGACCTCAGAGAAGCTAGGAGGGATACTAGATATGCAGTTATATGTAATAAGAGTTTGAGGAAATTTTATGGAAATCTTGAAGTACAGGTTTCTCAAAGATTTTGAGGACTTGTACACAACTGATATTTAGGCTACAGTTATTATTAGTTTGTCCCCAGACTTGATCATGGTTGTGAATGAGTGACAAAAATGGTGGTGCACCTTCAAATACTTGGTTACCTCTGTTTGCTCCCAGTCTGACGGAGCAGTCAGTAGCAAACTGAACTGCAGCACTGGGAACCACATGGCTGATTGTGGGTTAGGATACCTGGGTCACATGCTTGCATGCCCAAGATCCTGGTGAGCTGGAGGTCTGGGGAAAGGGGCTTTGGGGATTGTGGTATGATGAGACCCTGTCTAGGGTGCTTCTCTCTCTTTCTTGAGCACATACATGCTTCCTGTCATGAATAAAACAAATAAGCTTAAAAATAATACGTTTGTTTTTATAAAGGCATTTGGGCTTTTCTGAAGGACAATCCAATGAGCTGAATAATACTGCTTTCAACACGTCTAAATTCAGATCCCTAGAATCTGTGATTATGTTATATTACATGGAGCTCTACAGGGACTCTGAGTTAGAGATCTTGAGATGAAGTGATTCTTGTTTATTCAGGTGGGGCCAATGTATTCACAAAATCTTTTAAGAGGGAGGTAGGTGTGTCAGAGTCAGGAAGAAAGGATGTAAAAATAGAAGTAGAGGAGAGAAGATGCTATACTGCTGGCTATGAAGACAGAGAAAGAGGTCAAGAGCCAGGGGAGGCAGGCAGCCTCTAGAATTTGGGGAAAAAAAGAAAAAAGGAAATTGTTCTCCCCTAGAACTTCCAGAAAGAGTACAGGCTTGTCGATGATTTCCAGAAGGAGTACAGGCCTGTAGATGATTTCACTTGAGCCTAATGAAGCTAGTTTTGGAACTGCCAGATGTAAGTTGGATGGTTTTAAGGCACTGAATTTGTGGTACTTTGTTAGAGCAACAATAGGAAACTAATCTGGAGGTGTAGGTTTAAGTATTTGGTCAAGAGTAGGAAAGATGAGAAGACAGTGTGATGTCTGTCCTCTGCCAGGCCACATAGGCTGGTGCCGGGGTCCTGTGGAAGGAAGTGCAGGAGATGGGGTATGGAGGAGCTGTTATCGTGGAGCAATGTTTGGTGGATGGGAACAGAAGTAGCAATGCTTAGGGATCTGGGTAAGAAAGTATGAAACAGCAGAGAAAGTGGAGGGCTAGCATAGCTCTTAGATTAAGAGGTTTCTACTGGTTTCATTAGTGGTTATTGTGAGCAGAGAAGCTTCAGAATCCTTAATATCTGGGGAGGGGAGAATTCCAGAGAGCCAGTGGTGTCACTCATTGGATAGGACTTGTTTTGAGAAATACTAGACATCCCTGAAGACTCCATGAAAGACTTGAGGGACACTTAATGAAGGATGGATTTTTGCATGAATAGAGAAAGCCGGTCTGAAGGTTTCTGTGAAGTCATCTGTAGGGCTTGGAGAAACTTGGATTACAGAAGAGTCTTAATAGCAGTGCTAAGAATATATATTGCCGAAGTGTTTTCTGGGATTTATTTACTTATGATGAGCCCAGGGATGAATAAGAATCACTTGAAGCCAGACTTCTAGAGGTGAAATGAATTAAAACCACAAATTAAGAGTGAGCTCTTTGAAGAAGTCAAAAGCTGCAGTAAACTTTTTCAACGTTGGCTGCAGTAAATCTTTTCAATAAAACCTGTCTGGATGTCTAAAAAAAAAAAAAAAAAAAAAAGAGTGAGGATGTGTTCTGACCAGTAGGTGGCTCACTCCCCTGAACTGGAGAATTTGTTGATATCTACATCCCAAGAACATAACTTCATCATAATGGTTTGCTTGAGCGACAACCTCTTTCTTTGTAGGCTCTGGATATTTTATCTTTAATGGGCTTATATTAATGTAAAGGCTTCTCTTTTCATTCCCCCTTTTCAGTCACCTGCACCATATGTAGTGTTGTATGTTACCTAGTAGGTTTGAGATGTAGAGAAAATGAAAATAATATTGAAATTCTCCTTTTCAAAAGACTTACTTTTATTTTGATTTATTTTCTTCTTAAATTTTTGGTTTATTAATTTTCAAAGACTTTCTTAATGGAAGAACAGAATATACAAGAATTTAACTGTTCTATCACTTTATATCTTGCTGGCTACAATACTTTCATTCTTCACTGAAACATGTATGGAAGACCTCTTCTGAGAAAAACATACTGACTAAGCATTATAGTGGGTAATGTAAATTTGAAAAAACACAGCTCTAATTGTAAAGAACCTTAAGATTTCATGTAGCTATGCAAATTATAAATGTAATATATAGAAAATAAAATGTATAAGATAGTCTCCCTACTTACCTGCAGTTTTGCTTTGCTTAGTTTTAGTCAACTGCCATACAGTACATGAGATATTTTGAGAGAGACCACATTTACATAACTTCTATTTTAGTATACTATTGTAATTGTGCTATTAAAAATTTGTATTCATTTCTTCCTTCTCTGAGTGAGAGAGAGAGAGAAAGAAATAGAGACAGGCACCACTTGGAATTTTCATGCCATAATCTACTCTTAGCCTTGATCAGCCATGGATCATGGGCATGTATGTGCCCAGCATTGTCAGAGAGGTCTCTAGTCATGAATCTGGAACCTCCTCCTCCCTTGCAGAGGGTTACATCACTTTAGTGCCACCATCTCGCCCCCAATATAATTGTCCTATTCTATTACTACTTGTTGTTAACCTTTACTTTGCCTAATTTATAAATTAAACTTTATTATATGGGGGCCAGGTGGCAGTGCAGTTGTGACACAGCCAGATGCACATGGAAAACGTCCTGGCTTTTTGTCTCAGGATCTCCCTGAATATTCTGGGATTGTGATGGACAGGGCCAGCTGAGACTGGTTCTGGGTCATAGCATAGAAATCCTCTGGGGGGCATCTCTTTCTCTAGTAAAAGCGATGAATAAATTTAGGAAAAAGCCTTTATCATAAGTATGTATGTAAAGGAAAAAGCGTAGTCTGTAGGGTTCAGAATTATCCCCAATTTCAGGCATCCACTGGTGATCTTGGAATACATCCTCTGTAGATAAGGGGAGACCACTATAATGTAACCTATCTCCAATCTTGATGCACCCACCCACCAACCATTCTTTATTTTCCACACTGATATGTTGGCAGTTCCTCTCACTAACATTTGTAATAGTATTCCATTAGAAAAATGTGTTTGATTTTCCAATTGACAAAAAATGAAATTTGGAAATAGGTAAAATTTTGGCATCCATATTTTCAGATTTAAGAAAAATAAGAATTATCTATAAATTCAACCTGAAACACACTGAAAGTCAAAAAATGGGAATAATTTAGAACTTTACTATATCTTCTTAATGCCCAATGAAAAATAAAATGGAAATAAATCAATTGAAGCTATTGTAGCAAGCTAATATTTTGAAAATACTAGTATTTGAAAAGTGCTAATGTATCTCCCTTGTTACCTGGCTTTCCTTCCCACTGATGGGCAGCAGGTTTTGTTTCATTTCCCTAAGTTCAGGTACTGAGATTTGAGATAATGTCCTTTGTTCATTATATTCTGTTATTGTTCATTTATGAGAGGCTCCCCTCTTATTTTATTTCCCCCCTTTCATTCCTATTCCTTCTCATTTTTTCTCTTCTCTCACAGACAGCTACCCTAGGTTTTTTTTATTTTTTATTTTTTGAGAGGTTTTTGCTATAGGGCGTGTGACCTTGACAGAAAGACAGAGAGAGACAGAGACAAAAAGCAAGAAATCACCCCCCCCCCAAGGGGGATGGCCATGCTGTAATCCCTTCTCCCACATTCTCCTCTCACAATCTTGGGCACACATGCACACACACCCAGCAAGAGTTTAAGCCCCTGGGTCGGGGACTTGAGCTGCAGTTGACTACATGGGAGTCCAGCAATGTAGCCATTACACCATCTGCTGGTCCCAGTTACCCTAATGTGTTTTATATATGCCCTTGGCTATATATGAGTGAATTCAATAAGTTTGTGAAAAATGGAATTAAAGTACCAATATGTTTGGTGCAAACAAAAATTGGAGATCCATGCATTTTTTTTTCATTACACACAATTTTCATGAACTTTTTGAAGACCCCTTGTCTGTAATGTGAACATAGTTTTCTTCATGTGTGTATTTTTAATGTACCATATACTAAAAGAAAGCTCCTTTTTACATTTAGTTTTGTCTGGAATGGCTCCAGTGGTATAACAAGGGAAGCAAAAGTATCAGGCAAACTTGAAGACACCAAAAGCAGAAAGGACTAATGCTCTGTTCCTAAGTAGAATCTGGGAAAATGGAAGACTCAACAGTTGACTCAAGCCACTATATGGTCCAGGAAAGGAAGAGAAAAAAAAAATGTCTCCAGGATGTGTATCTAGGCAGATGGCCCTGAGAAAATGATGTGAAGTTTCACTCCCAGTGGGGCACAGCCAAGAGATTGTCAGCCTTGTGGAGAGCAACTCAGAGAAGAGCCTTGGCCTCACCCAGTTTTGTGTGTCTCCAGAGAAAAAATAGAGAAATAACAGAGAGAGAGAGAGCCTCTGTGTGTCAGACACAGCCAGATTCATAGTCCACAGTTCTCACCATCATGACAAAGAGTAGCAACTGCGTAGAGGCACAGCAAAGATCAGACTGGAATGTAGACTGTGGCAACAGATGTCACAATTTATACAACAGGTAGACTGTGATGATCAAGACCAGATAATTCATCCTTATTCTTTTATGCTACATGACCCCTCTCCACTCAGAATTTTTATTTTTTTCCAGGAATGAAAAGAAGCCATGCCATTTATTGAAAATTTCTTCTTTATACCTCCTAATTGCAGAAAGTAGTGAGTAAGCAGCTATGAAAGCAGGCATGATGAGGCAAGCATAAGAAAATTTCTCGAATTGCATCTAGGCACTCCCTCCTAAAGAGCAGCACAAAGTGATAGCGTCTGAAAGGAAAATTCCCTCTAAACTTCTGAATGTGGATTATTTTATTTTCCCTTCTTTTCTGATTTCTCTCAGATTATTTATTTATTTATTTATTTGTTAGTTTTTAATTTTCTGTGTGGTTATGTGTTTGCTGGAGGAGGGAGAGGGAGAGAGAGGGAGAGAGACAAAGCATCCCCCAAGAGAGATGGCCACATTGCAGTCCCTTCTCCTGCATTCTCCTCTTGGGATTATGGACACACATGCACACATGCCCAGCGTGCTCGTCAAGCTTCCAGGTTTGGGACTTGAACCATGCAATCAGTCATGTTGGATCCAGTTGCCTTAGCCACCATGCTACTCACTGGCCCCAAATTAATTTTTATTTCTTTTTTCTCAGTAAATCTTTGTAGAGCTGCCACATCTATGCTTCTTATTCCTTTTCTCAGAGAGGCAGTATTTCACTAAGATTTTCTCATTTATTTTAGATATCTGGAGATAATTTATTTCCTGGCAACGTTATTCTGGTGAGTGTCCCTAGTTTATCAGTTGATTTGCCTATTCCTGTCTTTGTGTTCTTCTTCTTCTTCTGATTTCCTTCTCCTTCTAGTATCTTTTTGCAGATCCTGAACAGATTTCCTAATTATGATTCAGCAGTGGAACAGATTAATTTCTTAAGATATTTACAGGAGGGCTGGAGCCTGCAGATGGCATGGTGGTTAAGGAAACTGGACTCCCACGTGGCCAACTGTGGTTCGAGTCCTGGACCTGGCAGCTTGCTTTCTCACTTTCCTTCTCTCTCTTTCTCTCTGGTCAATTAAAATATGTAAATAAATAAATAAAATAATTATTTTTTAAAAAGATATTTACAGAGGGGCCAGCAGATGGCACAGTGATCACATCACTGGACTCCCACATAGCCGACCACGCTTCAGGTCCCAGACCTGGTCACTTGCAAATCATACCAGGTTTGTGTGCATGTGTGCCCAAGATCACAGGAGGAGAATGGAGGAGAAGGAATTGCCATGTAACCAACCTCTCTGGGGGTGATTTCTCACTTTTCCTCTCACTGTCTCTTTCTCTCTCTCTTTGGCAAGTGTATGTGCCCTAACCACCCCCCCCCCCAAAAAAAAAAAAGATATTTATAAGAATTATGGGAAGTGAGGAAAAACAAGGTTTGGGGCAGAATGAATGGACAAACAACCTAAGTTTTGTTTGTTTCTTTAACAAGGTAAAGTCTTTGCTCCAACAAAAACGGCCCCTTCGTGTGATTCCTCATTTGGCTTTACCTGCACCACCATTTGGAAACAAACTGCATTTTTACTGTTGGTGCATGCTCTTTCTTTCCGCTGTTGCAAACCAGGGACCCAGATTTTTAGCAGTTTAAGATGTGACCCTGTGTGCTTCATGAAATGTACTTGTCCTGGCTCTTTCTGAGGCATACAGTACAGCTGTAGCTTTTTTCTTTTTTTCCCCCTCTCTTCTCCTTTATAACCATTTGCCTATTTAGTACTCACTGCTTTGAAAGCTTTTTTTTTTTTTTTTTTTTTTTTTTTTTTGGCCTCTTTGTGGTTTGGCATTTATCTGTCTTCTAGTTTTGCTAAACACAGATTTTGTATTTTTCTCTTTTTTTTCTCATTACTTTTTAAGAATTTTATTCTGCTTACGTATGTTGTTCTTTTTATGGGCTTACAGATCAAATAAACTAACATAACTTCTACTTAATGTTAAAGTTGTGACAAATATAAATTTGTCAAATTTCACGATTATTCTGACAAACTTTATGCCAACCGTAGCTATGTTTTATAGTGTCAGCTTGACAAAAAATTCTAAGATCTTTAGTTCCTTTAAATGATTGGACTGATAATAAATCAAGGTTCATTCATGGATAACCATTGGATACCTAGGTCATTTCTAGTAATATAGAATTTTGAAACACTGATTATGAGGCTTAGTTTTAAGTCTATATATTCTTGCTTTTTTATTTTTTGTGTTACAGAAAGGCTGTATCTTTGAGTCTGTTATGAATATGTACATTTTTACCACTTTGAGGTCTAAGAAGGATATTTGTCGTTATATAAAGTTGTTTTATATAACTGTATTCATGAGTTCTACTAGTCTACTAATAAGTTCTCAATTCTTTATGTCCTATTTTCTCTGTGAAATAGAAGTAACTTTGGTTAAAGGTTATTACTAACGTACATGAATGAGACTCTACTGAAATCAATTGTGACAGAGAGGTACAACTTTGTATGTAAGATAATGAGATGTACTTTTGCTTATTAATGGAAAAAGAAAGCAGTTTTGATCTAAAGTAAAAATGACTGGTTCTTGCAGCGCCAGAAAGCGATTACAGTGAAGTACAAAACCTGAACGAATTTATAAAGTTTCAGAGATTGACAGAAAGGGAATTATATTTGCTTTGGCCAAGGGTGGCTCATTATTGATAAATTTATTCATAAGATTTTCAAAAATAATTTAAGGTTCTGTCAGCATCAAATATCTCTTGATGCAAAACTGGAATGTGTTTTTCTCTCTGTTAAAGTGATAAAATTTTGTCCCAAAAAAATAAAATGATGGGAACCAGCAGTTAGCATAATGGCTGTGTCGCTGGACTCCCATGTAGTTGACTGCGGTTCACGTCCCGGACCCGGTGGCTTAAAACTCATGCCAGGCGCATGTGCGTGCATGCCCAAGATCCCAAGAGGAGAATGGAGGAGAAGGGATTGCGACGTGACCATCCCCCCTGGGGGGTGATTTCTCGCTTTCTGTCTCTATGTCTCTCTGTCTGTCTGGTGAGCGCACATGCCCGATAGCAAAAAAAATAAAAAAATAAAAATAAAAATAAACCTCTCCAAAAAAAAAAAATGATGAATTTTTTTATGATATATTGGTTTGCTCTTAATGGGAGGTTAAGAGATTTACATGCTATGTACTCTGTTTTAATAGCAGAGGTTCTGTGCCCCACCAAAATAACTTTCTATACTTTGTTCTGACCTTATCAGACTTTATATTATTTTTAAACAAAACAATGAAAGTTCCACATTTATGAGAAAATTAAGACTACTTGAAATAGTGTTCCTTCTATGTTTATTTTATCTATTTATTTTGACTCTTCAAAATAAATAAATCTGTCAGTATTTTTAATTTTTACTTTTAAAAAATAAGAGATAATTTATTAATTCATTGTCTATCTGATAAGCCAAAAGATCAAAGTTAAAATTCCACAAAATCAATTTTGCAAATTAAACCTAAAACTCATTGCCTATTCCATTCTAAATATATGTATTATTTTTCTCTACATTTTTCTGTCAGATGCTTCCTTCCCTTGCATCTCACACCCACCCTTCACCACCCATTTTCTATCCACTGTCCCCACTTACAGTCTCTAGCATCCACACACCTCTTCTCCACCATCACATTTTCAGATATCTCAATCTGTGCCATAGAATGCAGACACTCAATACAATTGAGTGGGGATATACAATGTGTATCTTTCAAAGTCTAGCTCACTTCACTCATCATTAAGTCTTCTATGTTCATCCATTTTGACTCAAATAAGAGGATCTCATTATTTCTTATAGCCATTCTATAGCAGATATGTGCCACACTTTTTAAACTCAGTGATCGGTTTTTGGGCTCTTAGGTTGGTTCCATGTTTTAAGCAATTGGGAAATACTGCAACAAACATGGATGTGCAAATGTCCTTCTGATTGAGTGTTTTTATATCCTTTGGGTAAATACTAGAGTAGGATTACTGAGTCATATGGAAGCTCTAGCTATAGATTCCTGGGAAACCTTATCTTGTTTTCTGCAAAGGTTGCACCAATTTACATTTCCACCAATGGTGTAAGAGAGCTTCTTTTTCACCATGGCTTCACCAGTCCTTATCATCCTTTATGCATCTACATATACATATGTATATATATGTATGTACATATATATGTATATATATATATGTGTGTGTGTGTGTGTATACACTTTTTATCCTAACTTTTCTAACAGGGGCTGAATGATATCTAATTATGGTTTTAATTTGTATTTCCCTTATGACAAGAGACTTTGAACATTTTCTCATGTGTCTTGGCCATTCATAAGTCTTCCTTGGAGAGTTGTCTATTCAATTCATTTGCCCATTTTTAATTTGGATTTTTTAAATTGGTGAACAGCTTGTGTTCCCTGTATATTTTGGATATCAATTTTTCTCTGAAGAGTAATTTGAAAATATTTTGTCCCATTCCGAGGATTGCCTTTTCACTCAAATTATTGTTTCCTTTGCTGTAGAAAGTTTTTTAGTTTGATGTAATCCCACTTGTCTATCTTAGGGACTATTGCCTGTGCTTTAAGGGTCTTATTAAGAAATCTTTGCCTACTCCAATGTCTTATAAGTTTCCCCTACATATTCTACTAGCAGTTTTGTAGTTTGAGGTTTTATATTTAAATCTTTGACCCATTTTGAGTTGATTCTTGTTAATGGTGAGAGATAGGGGTCCAGTTTCATTTTTCTAGGTGGTTATTCAGTTCTTCCAGCACCATTTGCTGAGATTTTCTTTTCTCCACTGCATTGTCTTGTTTCATTTGTCTATTATTAGGTAGGTGTATGACTTCAGAATTATTTCTGTATTCTCTATTCTGTCCTATTTATTGATCTACAAGTCTATTTTTGTGAGAGTACCAGGTTGTTTTGATTATCATCACTTTGTAATATGTTTTAAAGTCTGGTAGTGAGATGCTTTCTATTTTATTCTTTTGGCACAATATTGCCTTGGTGATGTGGAGTCTTTTATCATTCAAGACAAATTTTATATACTTTTGTTCTGTTTCTGTGAAGAATGTCTTAGGTAATTGGATCAAAATCACACAGAATATATAAATTAATTTAGGTAAGACTGACACTTTGATTACATTGTGTGTTCTAATCCAAGAACAGAGGATGTCCTTCCTTTTTTTGTATCATAGTCAATTTTAAAAAAATATTTCATAGTTTTCTTTGTAGTGGTCTTACATTGTGTCTTCTAATCCAAGAACAGAGGACGTCCTTCCTTTTTTAGTATCATAGTCAACTTTTAAAAAATATTTCATAGTTTTCTTTGTAGTGGTCTTTCACTTCTTTGGTTGAGTTTATTGCTAAGATTCCAAAAAATATTATTCATTTTGTAGCTATTATAAATGGGTTTGCTTTATTCAATTCTGTACTGTATTCTATTCATTGTTGGTGTATAACAGTGTTATAGATTTGTGCATATTGACTTTGTATCCTGCTACTTTACTGAATTTATTTATCACTTCTCAGAGTTTTCTCATGGATTCCTTTGGATTTTCTAAGTATGTAATTATATATGCGAATAGGGATAGTTTACCCTCTTCTTTTTCTATAAAATGTCTTTTATTTTGCTCCCTTATCTGATTGCATCGGCTAGGACTTCTAGCACTATGTTGAAAAGGACTGGAGAAAGTGGGCAGCTTGTTCCAATTTTTAGTGGGAAGGCTTTAACTTTTCCCCTTTCAGTATGATGTTAGTGATGGGTCTACTGTATATAGTTTTTGTTGTGTTGAGGAATGTCTCTTTTATCTGTATTTTACTGAGAGTCTTGATCATGAAGGGATGTTGTATTTTATCAAGTGGTTTTTCTCAATCTGTAGATATGATCGTATGATTTTTATCTATCACATGATTTTTATCTATTTTTATCTAATGTGATGTATTGTATTTGTTGTTTTGCATATGTTGAACCATTCCTACATCCCTGGGATAATACCTACCTGGTGCATAATCTTCCAAATATGCTGTTCAATTCAGTTTGCTAGTATGTTGTTGAAAATTTTTGCTTCAATATTCATCAGGGATATTGGTCTGTAGTTTTATTTGTTATGCCCTTTTCTTGTTTTGGTATCCTGGTGATAGAGGCTTTATAAAATCAATTTAGGAGGATTCCTTCTATTTAAATCTTTATAAGCAGTTTGAGAGGAATTCGAGTTAGCTCTTAAAAGTTTTATAGAATTCAGAAGGGAAGCAATCTGGGCCTGGGCTTTTCTATGTTGGGAGACTATTTATCACTGCTTCAATTTCATCACTTGTTATTATTGGTCTACTCAGGCTTTCTATTTTGCCCTGATTCAATATATGTAACTTGTACATATCCAGTATTCTTGGCTAGAATTGTTTTTCTTTGAGAATTTAAATATGTCTTCCCATTTTTTCCTGACTGCATTGTTTTAGTTGAGAGGTCCACTGTTAGTCTAATGGGGTAACTTTGTAAGCAACCTGGCATTTCTCTCTTGTCATTTTTTAGAATATTGTCTTTGTCATTGTTCTTAACAGTTTGGCTATTATGTGCCTTGGAGAAAATCTTCTTTTGTTAAATATGTTTGGTTCTTTGTATTTCCTGAATTTGGATTTCTGTGTACCTCTCTAAGTTTGGAAAGTTTTCAACTAGTATATCATAAAAGAGATTTTCTAAGCCTTTACTCATCTCTTCACCTTCTGGAATACCCATTACGGAGATATTCAGCCTTTAACGGTGTGTGAAATTTCCTGTATGTTGTCCTAATTTTTAGTTGGTTATTTTTACACTATTCTCAGTTGCTTGGACTCAGTTGGAAACTTTGTCTTTAACCTCGCAGTTCTTTCTTTTGCATTGAATAATCTGTTGTTAAACTTTCTAGGGAGGTTTTGATTTCCTATTGCCTTTATGTTATTTCTAGGAAGAAAGGGAAGAAAAACTGACTACATACCACTGTTTTTAAAGAAAATATCTCTATCTTGAATTTGGACATTTCTTGTTCTTACTTTCGTTCCTCTTGTACATTATGCCTTTGTAGCTTTGTCTGTGCTGACAGTTTCTATTGCTCCTCATTACTGAATCATTTCCAATGAGCAAGATCCTTCTCTGTAGTTCTATACCTCTGAGAGGTGTACAACACTCCCAGAGTAGTTGTTTATTCCTACCAGGAAGAGATTCAGAAATCCTGTTCCTTTTTTTAAAAAAAGAGATAATTTTTTTTGCCACAGGGCGTGTGCAGTCTCCTGAAGAAAAGAAAGGGAGAAATCACCCCACAAGGAGATCGCCATGCTGCAATACCTTCTTCTTCATTCTCCCCTCAGGATCTTGGGCATGCACACACACACACACACACAGTGTGAATTTTAAGCCACCGGGTCAGGGACTCAAACTGCGGCTGACTACGTGGGACTGACTACATAATCATTACGCCATCTGCTGTTCCCTAGGAGTCCTGTTATTTTATTTACTTATTTTTTTAATCTGTATGGTTTTGGTGAGCAGCAGAAACCCCATTTGAGTTGGTGAAAACATAAGTATGTTTGTTGTCTTACATGGCAAGAGAGCAGAGGAAGGGAGAGTGCAGATATGGTTAAAGATTTAGTGAAGCCTCCAAGTATCCTGCTTCTTTCTGGTTTCTTCTGTAATCCTGAGTGGGTTGCCTTCTTTCTCAGGCTACCTTTTCTCATTAAATATTTGCAGAAGTTCCAGGCATCATAGTTAAAGAAAATATGCAAAAGTCCAGAGAGACTTCCTTATCCAGCTGCTTTTTCTTAGGAGAAAAGAAACCTCTGCTAGAGCCTCTAAACAGAATTCCTCCACATATTAATTGACTGCCCCAATCCTAATCCATCACGAATTTGGGTGGTGAAGATATATTCCTGAATTAGGAATATGCCCACCTTTGGACAGGGTAGGTACGAGAATAAAGTCAGGATTTTGTCAGTAAGAATATAATAGGGAATTAATTTTTATAGTCAACCAATAGTGTCTGCACACTTTATTATGCATTAGCATTTAGCTTGTATTGTTTAAATATTTTCTACCTAAAAAAGTTAAGGGGGAAACTCATCTTTATAATCACAGCAACATATACCTGTGTATGTGTTCTAAACAAAAGTGGTTTGTTTTGTTTTGTTTTGAAGTATCTCTGCCTTCTTTTTTTTTTTGGAGAGATTTTTCGCTATAGGGCGCATGCGCTTGCCAGACAGACAGAGAGAGACATAGAGACAGAAAGTGAGAAATCACCCCCCAGGAGGGATGGTCACGCCGCAATCCCTTCTCCTCCATTCTCCTCTCGGGATCTTGGGCACGCACGCACACGCGCCCGGCGTGAGTTGTAAGCCACCGGGTCCGAGACGCGAACCGCAGCCGACTACGTGGGAGTCCAGTGACATAGCCATTACGCTAACTGCTGGTTCCCATCTCTGCCTTCTTGTTTGACTCATCAGATCAAACTGCAGCAATAAGTTATTAAATATAATAGTTAATTTTGAAATTTTAATATATCTTGAGCTTTCTAAAATATTAATGAGAAATATAATTTATAGGTGTTTAAAATTACTTTTAAAAAAGTGTTTCATAAGGGACCAGCAGGTAGCGTAATGATTACATAGGTAGACTCCCATGTAGTAGGTCAGTCCTGAACCTGGTGGCTTTAAACTCATGCTGGGAACATGTGCATGTGTACAAAATTCAAAGGAGACTGGAAGAGAAGGGATTGCTGTGTGGCCATCCCTGGGGGAGTGATTTCTTGCTTTCTTCTTCTTTGTTTCTCCCTATCTCTCGGGTGAGCACATGCACCCTATAGTAAAAATCTCTCTCTAAAATAAATTAATAAATAAATAAAGTGTCTCACTATGTCACGATCTTTGTGCCTCATTCGCCCTGAGTCGCATACCACCACAAATGATCTTTAGGTTGAACTGGAATGGAGCTCAGGCCCCCCATGTGATCTTAGCATGTGGAGCACAGCATTTCAGCAACACATAGTACAGTAGCTAGGCCTCAATTATTTATTTTTTTGAAAGAACACTTATCATGAGATTTATCCACTTAATACATTGTGAAGTGAACAATACCATATTGTTGTCTGTAGGCACTATGTAGTACAACAGATTTCTAGAACTTAATTTTGCACAATTGAAGTCTTATATTCATCGAGCAGCAGTCTCCCATTTCTCCCCCCCCCCCACCCCCGAGCTAGCTTGGCAACCACCCATCTATTCTTTGTTTTTACAGGTTAAATACCTCATACAAGTGAAATCATGTAGCATTTGTCCTTCAGTGATTGGTTTATTTCACTTAGCACAGTTTCTGTTAGGTTGATCCATGTTATCACAAATGACAGAATTTCTTTTTTTTTTTACAAGGCTGCATAAAATTCCATTGTAGTGTGTGCCACATTTCCGCTGTCCATTCATCAGACATTTGGGTTGTTTCCATATTTTAGCTATTGTAAATAGTGCTATATTGAAAATAGAAATTCAAATCTCTTCAGGATTCTTTTTTAATTGATTTTTTTTGAGTTTTGTTTTGCTATAGGGAGCCTGTGTTTGCCAGAAAGAGAGAGAGACAGAGAGGCAGAAAGCAAGAAATCACCCCCAGGGGGGATGACCTTGCCACAGTCCCTTCTCCTCTGTTCCCTACTTGGGATTTTGGGCATGCACGCAAACGTGCCTGGTGTGAGTTTTAAGTCACCTGGTTCAGGACTTGTGGTCAGCTACATGGAAGTCCTCTGATATAACCATTATGCCATCTGCTGGTCCCTCAAGATTCTTATTTCAATTTTATTGGATGTATGTACACCTAAATGGGGTTGTTGGAACTTATGATAGCTTTTTAAATGTTTTGAAGGACTTCCCCACTATTTTTTATAGTGGTTGCATCATTCTAGATTTCCAATAACAGTGTGTGAGGGATCCAGTTTCTTGAAATCATTGCCCACACTTGTCTCTTCCTGCCCGCCCCACCCCCAGGTTTTTGCCATAGGGCACATGAACTTGTTGGACAGACATAGAGAGAGAGAGTGAGGGAAAATAAGAAATTACCCCTTGGAGGGAATGGCCACATCTCAATCCCTTCTCCTCCATTCTTCTCCTGAGGTTTTGGGCATGCACACATACACACCTGGTGTGATTTTCAAGTTGCCAGGTCTGGGACTCAAATCATAATTAGCCGTGGGCGAGTTCAGTGCCTTACCATTATGCCACCTGCTAGCCCCTCTTCTTTTTTTTTTTTTAAATAATAGCTATCCTAACAGATATGAAATGACACCTTGCGGTTTTTCAGCTGCATTTCCCACGATTAGTGATGTTGAGTATCGTTTTATACAACTGTTAGCCAATTGTATGTTTTCTTGGAGAAATGTCTTTTCAAATCCTTTGCCATTTTTATTTAAATGAATTGTTTTTGTTTGCTTTGTTTTCGTTTTGCTAAAGAGCTATAGACGGTCTTACAAATTTTGGATAATAATCTTTAATTTACATAGACAATATGTATGAAAATATTTTCTCCTGGAGCAAGCAGATGACATGGTAGTTAAGGTGCTGGGCTCCCTCATGGCTGACAGCAGTTCAAGTCCTGGACCTGGAGGTTGAAACTCACGCCGGGCATGTGTGCTTGCATGCTTGAAAATCTCAAGAGGAGAATGGAGGACAAGTTAAATAAGCAATGTAAAGATAAGAAAGTGTTTGAAATCTAATTAATAAGCTGATAAAAAATCATTTTAAATTCATGTGTTACCTATATCAAATTAAAAGTCTTTTTATATTATTCATGTGTTACCCCAGTCAAATTATAAATCTGTTTATATTATTCACTTAACATTCATAAATTATGTTTAGAAATAATAGTTCAGTTTGTCATATTCTGCCATCATCACAGGAGGTTATTCACTCTCAACTTATTTTTATTTACTACTTACTGGAAGGCCTGATTAACATAGAAGAAATTTAAATGACACGAAGATACTAAAGATCTTACACTGAAAATCTATTCAGTGGAATGACTTGGATTCAATGGAATAACAACAATTTCATATCCTTTTATATTAAAATCAGAACTGAGTGAAATGAGAAAGAAAAGTCTATCAGTTTCCATAACAGCAAAGTCCTGAAATCTTAACCAAGATCTTTTTCTTCCCATGTCATTCAGAAAATATTGTGAATGTCATCTCAAACACTCTTGAAAGCCTTTATCAATCCTTCTCTTTGAATGAAATGGACTGCTTGTGTTAATTGTCCAGAGAAACAAAACCAATAGCATATACATGGCTTTATAGAAAGAGATTTAGTATGAAGGTTTACTTCATGCTACTGTGAAGGCTGAGAAGTTCCCTATCTGCTGTCTGCCAGCTGGAGGCCCAGGAATGCCCATGATGTAGTTCCAGTTCAAACCCAAAGCCGCCTGAGAAGCAGGAGCCAGTAGTGTCTCAGCCCAAGTCTTAGAGAGAGTTAGGAGCACTGAGGTACTAGAGGACATAAACGTCCCAGCTCAGAAAGACAGCAAATTCACCCGCATTCTGCCTTTTTGTTCCATTTCAAGGTCTCAGTGGATTGGGTAATGCCCACCCACATTGGTGAGAGTGATCTCTTCTCAATCTATTGATTCAAATTCTAATGTCTTTTGGAACCCCCTCACCCCAGCATGCCTATAAAAAATATTTACTAGCTATTTGAGCATCTCCTAGCTAAGTCGAGAGATAAAATTAACCACCACTTCCCATGTTGCCTAAATTTGTTATTTAAATCCTAAACTGCCATTATATGTTATTTATAATAATCATTTAATGCAAATTAAAACTTCCAACGCAACTATTCCTTGACTAGGTGTTTGACTTACTATAGAGATGAGTCAAGAGCACACCTGTAAGAACACTTGTTTGGGGGTCATAGTCTACATGTCCAGTCCCTTAGTGACCATGATTCCAATTCCAAGTCTGTTTTTAGACCTTTGGGTTCTAACATTAAACTTTATGTGGTTATTCTAATAGTTTTGACTGTTTCTCTGACTACTTATCAATAGATTGCCACCTGCCACTTTCCTTTGAGTTTTATCTATCTATCTATCTATCTATCTATCTATCTATCTATCTATCTATCATCTATCTATCTATCTATTTAAATTTGCTGTAGAGTGAGTACACTTTCCAGAGAGAGAGAGAGAGAGAGTGAGAAAGCATGCCCAGGGTGGATGCCCACGCTACAATCCCTTCTCCTTCATTCTCCTTTCAGGATTTTGGGCATGCTTGCACATGCTTTTGGAGTGTTTTTCAAGATACCAGGTCCAGGACTCAAACTGTGTAGATGGCCATGTGAAATCTAGCTGTCTTATTCACCATGACATGGGCTGCCCCCCCTCTTTTTTTTTAAGTTTTATTTATAGCCATTTTCCCCCAGAAAATTTGCAAAGAAAATTTCTGTAGAGATGATTGCAAAATACCATTGATACATAGTGTTCAACTCCTAGGTGGTATGACAGATTTTTCTAACATTTTCTAGTTAGCTAAGTAAACAAAATGTTATAAATGCTGCTTTTTACTTTCTAGTCTGCCTTTGATTTGATTTTTCAAATATACTCTTTTGTAGGCTTCACACTATGTTGGGGGATTGTTTCCTACTGGATTTCAAATGAACAAAGACCTTTTAGCAAAATTTTAATTTTTACATAGGAATTTATGAATTGAGAATAAAAAATAGCTCAGTAACCTGGAAAAATATTTTATTTTATTTAAAGGGGATCAGTTTGAGAGTAGTCAAAAAGTGACCTTTTCAATTTAAAGTGAATACTTAGAAATTGTGATAGAATGATTCATAGAGTAGAACAGTTCAGTAAATTTTATATATACATATGTATATATATGCACATACATGTAGTTTAAAATATATATGAATATATGATATATGTATATATGTATCTTTGTGTGTATATGTACCTTTGTGTGTGTTTAGAAGTTAGTACATTTACATTCCAAGCTTTTTAATGTTGGTAAGTGGCAGACAAGTTTAGTTTGGTTTGTTTGAATACCATTGGTTGAAGTAACACTGGCTATAGTACATTTATATTCCAAGCTTTGTGGTGACAATAGGTGGTAGACAAGTTTAGGATGATTTGTGTGACTAGCATTGGTTATGACTGTTCTAAATTCAGTCTGATCAACATTTATTAAGTTCGTATGATATAGAAAACACTATCAACTCAGAGACAGATTTTGTCCTCCAGGAATTACTGAAGGGCATTGTGGAAGCAGATTTAATAGAAGGTGGGTGGAGAAACACGATTACCAAAAAACCTGTAATAGAATTTGGGAGTTTAAAGGAGGAAGCAAATTACACTCAGTTCAGAAGGTCAAGAATTCTTGAAGGAGTACATGGCCTTTTGAAATGAGCCTTTCAGAAGAACGGGAATGTTAACAGACACTGATGAGATAGGACAGAAAGATATTTGCTACTAAGTGTTCTCGCTTCACCCTCATCACCACCTTTCTCCCTGGTCTTCCTTCTCCAGGGCCTATTTTTCTTTATCAATTGGACAAAGGTGAATTTCAGAGCTCATTTTTCTTTTTAACACCAAAGAGTTTTCATGTGGGCTGAAGAATAACAGGATAGGGAAAAAAATGAAATCAAAATCTAAGACCTTTTGAATTTATACGTTTTCTTTGCATCTTCCTTGACATTGCTGTTCCTATGATTCACAGTTCCATGAGGCCAGACTTTGATTACCACTGACACTAAGAGCCTACGCAGAGCAGAAATTTGATCAATATTTTTGAAATGACAGAACAAAATGGAAGTATATAGGAGAGGGAGGAACAATGGAAATCAGGTGTTTTGCACTTTAAATTTCTCCATTTTAATTTACTAAACATATGTCTTAAATGTTGCCACACATCAATGTATCAACTAATTGTAGAATAATTAAAGTGTTGAAGAGGAGATAGCACTTAATTTCCTTAAAGATACAGAGTACTTAATATAATTATAATGCATGAAAAAATAAAATAAAACATGAAAACAATGACCTGCTACTATGAAAACACAAAGACATATCATAGTGGAGTCTATAAATTAATCTCATAAAATGAATTAAATATTTTGTGTTGATTCTAAAGGTAGATAAAAATAAGGGAGTATCTCCTTTTAGGTGATATACCATGCCATCAGTTAGAATATATTTTCCTTCCAGGGAAATAGAATGCTGGCAATACATTATCATCAATCCTTACATAATAGTAATAGGCTTGATAGTTTAGAACCACGCATCTCTTCTAATTATTATAAAAAGGTTGGTACTGAATGCCTGTCACATGTAGTTCTGTCCTGTAGGTTCAGGAGTTACTTTCTGTGTTTACTTGCTATTCTGCATTTTCTCTGTTGCACCACTGGTATGTAATGAAAAGAATTTCATTGGGCTGGATTTGTAGCTAGTGGATAGGGAAGCCAGATTCTACATGGCTAACTACAGTTTGAATCCTGGCCCCAGGGCTTAGGAAAATACATATGTACATGCCCCAAATCCCAACAGGATGGAGAAATGGAGGAGAAGGGATTGTGACATAGTCGTGACCCAGGGGGAATGCTTTTTCCCTCTGCTGCTCACTCACTCTCGCGCACGCTCTCGCTCGCTCTCTTTCTCTGGTGAGTACATGTGCCTGGCAATTTAAACAGACAGACAGAAAATTTACTGAATATGTTTGAAGTATTACAAAAGAAAGCTTGCTTTTTATTCTATGCATCTTGGGATTTTTGAGGAAATGTTAGTCTTTGATGTAAAAAGGAACTGTTATTAAGAGTTGGACACTCTGTACCAGTGGGGTGTGTGTGTGTGTTTGTGTGTGTGTGTGTGTGTGTGTGTGTGTATTTAGCAAAAAAGTGGTAGGACTGAGAATGCAAAAAAATAAAATAGAAAAGAAAAAAGGGCAGGGGAGAATAAGGAGAGAAACATTGAATATAAAATTTTGTTAAGGCTCATGAATATTTAAAATTAAGCAATAATATTTGAATTCAGGTCAGGTCAAATTCTATTAAAGATATGAAGAGTCTGTGCAACACACGTGAGGATGAGAAATTTGGTTCATACTGTGCTGGGTATACCAAAGTCTATAGGCAGACACCCACAGAACCGTCTGTCCCTGCTTAATGCTTTCCTGTGAAAAATGGCTTTTGGTTTTTCATATGCCATCTTCATAGAGCTTGTTTATTCCTCATTACAATGTTTTTCTGTGGAAATTTATATAAGAATATATTATGCTTACATCACTAGAACCCAATTCTGTGCAGCTTTCACCCTATTTTCTGGAATGGCTTTTTCTATTTAACCATGCTTTGAAATTATATAGTTGAATCTACTAAACAAAATGTATTTAAGGAAGGCTTGCTTCTGTTTCTGTTTCCTCTGTTCTAGCCTCTCTCTCTTCCTATAGGGTACTAATTAACACACACATATATAACATGTAATATCCTCTTCCCTTTCTTAGTCAAATGAGAGATTATAGCAATCTTTTTCTACCTTATTTTTTTTAAAAAAAAACTTAACAATAGATCCTATGGATAACTCTATGATATTGTAATAAATATAAATGTTTAACAAAATGATTAGGGAAAAAGTGTGAAGTTACTTTCTAAATCAAATTGGAATAGCTTGCAGACTTTTTGGGAAATATATCGACGGTCAACAAATATTACTGCTACAAAAGAGTTGTTTTCTGAACAGCCATATTAATTGGTAATAAAAATAATGTTTTAAACATTTATACCCTCGTATTATCCTTTGTTGCATGCATGTGTGTGTATGCGGGGACTTAAAAAATTTTGTGAAAAAATGGAATTACAGTACGAGTTTATTTTGGTACCAAATTTTTCGAAATCCATGTATAGTTTTTTTTTAATACACATTTTCCAAAACCTTTTTTGAAGACCCTCTCCGTATATGTATGAGTGTGTGTGTATGTGTATATGCACATGCTTCAGTGGACTTTGGTACATTGCATAAAATTGGTAGGAGTTCTAGGTTGACAAATAATGCATTACTTATACTTTATCCTCATTGAAATAATGTGATATAGTTTCTGGGTTAGTGTCATCATACAGAATGTCTGATTTCCAGAAAGAGATTACTGATCATAAGAGGAAGATAGGTGTATTTATTTCTTCATCCTAATTGGCTAGTATGGATGATGCAATTTTACCACCAGGCAGTAGATGGCACTCTAAGTATGTACTCATTAGAGGCCAAATCATTTTTGTAATTCCAATATGTAATTTGTATTTAATATCGAAGTTGTTATACCTAATGTTGTTCAAAATGAGATGGACCATTGACTCAGGTATGGAAATATATTTTTGATCTATTTAGAATTTCTGTTCAGAATTTATTTGAAATTATCATTACAATTATTAATTTTTTTGTTTGCAGATACGTGTGATGTTACTAGTATCTCAAAAATAAAGTACATGTCTTTACATTTTAATTCAGTACTATGAATACTTTTAATGAGTTAATTGTTTCAGTTTTACATTATCTAAAATGCAGACTGAATATATTCCTTAAGCACTAACAAATGGACTATCCCTCTTTTTTTAGGTTTGAAAATTTTAGAAAAGAAATCAACATAGACTTAATGTCTAAGTAAAATCATTCTGGTTTTTCTAATATTTCTTTTTAAATTAAATTTAAGCTTTTAAATATTGCCATAGGGCATGTGTGTTCACCGGGAAGAGACAGAGAGAGAGAGGGAAAGCGAGAAAGCACCCCACAGAGGGATGGCCATGTGGCAATTCTGTCTCTTCCATATTCCCACATGGTTTTGGACACACATACACATGTGCCAGTGTGCTTTTTCAGGCCACTGGACTGGGACTTCAACTGCACAGTTGGTCGCATGTGATCCTGCTGCATTAACTACCATGCCACCAACTAGCCCAATTTAAATTTTTTTTTTTTTTTTTTTTTTTGCAGAGGTTTTCACTATAGGGCCCGTGCACTCGCCAGAAAGACAGAGAGACATAGAGATAGAAAGCGAGAAATCACCCCCCAGGGGGGATGGCCACGCCGCAATCCCTTCTCCTCCATTCTCCTCTCGGGGATCTTGGGCACGCACGCACATGCGCCCGGCATGAGTTTAAGCTGCCAGGTCCAGGACTTGAACTGTGGTCGACTACATGGGAGTCCAGTGACATAGCCATTATGCTGACTGCTGGTCCCCCAATTTAAAATTTTTAATGGTGCTTTTTTAAAGTTACCAAATTGTTTCCATATTAAATACAATTTTAATTTATCAGTCCTCATTTTGTTTGACATATCAGCAATATTTCAGCAGCAGATTACTCTTTTCTCCTGCAGATGTCTTCTTGGCTTTCAGGACACCACACTTACTTAGTTTTCCTCCTATGTCACTGACTCCTCTGCTTTTTCTACTTCTCTCTAATCTTCTGTTGGATTGCCCCAGAGATCAGTCCTTAGTTAACTCCTTTTTTTTCTTTCTTCTTTTTTTTTTTTAATCTATACTTACTTTCTTATAGTTATCATCCAGGTTTTAAATACAAATAAAAATTTCATATTTTAAGTGGTGTTCAAAAGACTCAATTGTCTGAAAGGAACTGATCCATTATTTTAAGGTTTACCTGTTACAGGAGAGTGCTGATTGCTAATGTAATTATACTTAAGTTCCATAAAATCATAGGATGTGTTGTTGTAGGTTCTGTGACCACATCTGTGCTCACTATTCTCAAATGTCTATCTGTAGCCTAGACATCCTTTCTATTTGACATATATTGAACTATTTGGCACTTTTACTGGATAGCTAATAAAAATCTCAAATTAAATGTGCCCAAATCTTCTTTCCATTCTCAAGCCTCCTCTACCCATCTTCATCATCTCCGGTGGTGTCAGTTCTGTATCCTTCGCATTGCTTATGCCCAAAACATTGAAAGTATTCTGACTTCCTTATTTTTAACCTGCCAGGAAGTTTAGTTGGATGTACATTTGATGTGTCCCTAAACTCTGACCACTCTGACAACCTTCGTTGTTCCCACCCTCCAATCAATGATCATGTTTCACTTGGATTATTGCAATAGCTTTCCAACTGCTCTTCAACCCCATCCTGACTCCCTTATGATTTGTTTTCAACGAGCAGCCAGAGAAGTCTGTTTGGACAAAATCTAAGTCCATCTATATCACGTTCCTGCTCAAGCCCCTGCCATGACTCCACAGTTCACTTAGAATAAAAGTCAGAGTCTTGAGCCATCCCATAGTATGGTGGTTAAGGCCCTGGATCTCACATGGCTGGCCATGCAGTTCGAGTCATCGACTTGGTGACCTGAAAAATATGCCAGGTGCATGTGTGTGTGTGTTGAAGAAGGGACTGTGGTATGACCATCCCACATGGGGGCCTCCTTATCACTTTCTTTCTCTTTTTCTCTGGCAAGCATGTGTACCCTTTGGAAAAAAAAAATTAAAAAGTGCAATTTCTTTCAAGAAATACACTCAAGGGTCAAACACAATCTGGCCCTCATTGCTTCTTTGAGCACATCTATCTCTTTTTCTTTTTTCTTTTTTTTTTTTTTTTTATTTACCAGAAGGCACATGCACTCGCCAGAGAGGGGCAGAGAGAATAAGAGAGAAAGGGGAAGAAACTGTTACAATAGGTTGTGGTCACACTATATTCTCCTCTCCTCCATTTCTCCGCCCCATTGAGATTGTGGGCATTCATGCATACACATGCCTAATGTGTCTTTCCAGGTCACCAGATCTAGGATTTGAACTGTGCTCTTGGCCATGTGGGATTCAGCTGCCTTAACCAGCACACCACTGGCTGGCCATTGAGTGCATCTCTTACTGCTCTTCTTTCTCACTCAATTTCAGCCATACTGGCCTCCTTTACTATTCCTCAAATGTGGCAGGTGCACTCCTACCTCAGAGTTTCGCCTGAATGCTCTCTTAGGTGTTACATGCTTGATCTCTCTCTTCCTCAAATTGTTTTTTTTTATTTTTTATTTTTATTTATTTATTTATTTTTATTTACATTTTTAATACATTCAGTTACATTATTTAGCTTGCAACGTGATCATTTCAATATTTGAACATTTCTCCCCAGTCTAGTTGATCAAAATACAGCAACATTACTTCCCTGTCTCAACAATGCTGTCTTCGTATCTCTCCTCCAAATGTTCTTCCCTAGGCCCCTCTCCCCCACACACCCCACATCTGGCATTTACATCCATCACGTGTGTTTGTACATCCTTTAGCCTATCAGTTTCAGTTATAGAGTGCGGACATTCAGTATATATTAAGTGGGGACATACAGTGTCTCTCCTTCATAGCCTGACTTGCTTCACTCAGCAGTAAATCTTCCATATTCTTCCACTTTCTGTCAAAAGCCAGGGTTTTGTTGTTCTTAATGACTGAATAGTATTCCATAGAGTATATGTGCCACAGTTTTTCAATCCATTCATCCGTATGGGGGCATTTGGGTTGATTCCATGTTTCAGCAATTGTGAAAAGTGCCGCAATAAACATCGATGTGCAAGCACTTTTCCAATGAGAAATTCTTCTGTCCTTTGGGTAGATGCCAAGAAATGGGATTGCTGGATCATATGGCAGTTCTATTTGTAGATTTTTGAGGAATCTCCAAATTGTTCTCCACAGTGGTTGGACTAATTTACATTCCCACCAGCAGTGTAAGAGAGTTCCCCTTTCACCACACCCCCGCCAACACTTATCATTTTTTGTTTTTTTAATCTTAGCCATTCTGACTGGGGTTAGGTGGTACCTCATTGTTGTTTTTATCTGCATTTCCCTCACGATGAGGGATGTTGAGCATTTTTTCATATGCCTTCTGGCTATTCGTATGTCATCTTTAGTGAGTGTTCTTTTCAATTCCTTCTCCCATCTTTTAATAGGGTTCATCGTCTTTCTTCCACACAGCTTCTTTAGTTCCTTATGTATTCTGGTTATCAATCCCTTATCTGATGCATAGTTTACAAAAATATTTTCCCATTCTGAGGGCTTTCGATTCACACTAATTACTGTGTCTTTTGCCATGCAGAAACTTCTTAGTCTGATGTAATCCCACTTGTCTATTTTGGGGATTATTGACTGTGCTTTGGGGGGTCTTATGTAAGAAGTCTTTCCCTACCCCAATGTCTCCCAGAGTTTCCCCAGTGTTTTCTAGAAGCAGTTTAATAGTTTGGGGTCTTAGATTTAGATCCTTGATCCACCTTGACTTGATTTTTGTCAAAGGTGAGAGGTAGGGGTTAAGATTCAACTTTCTACAGGTGGAAACCTAGTTTTTCCAGCACCATTTGCTGAAGAGGTTTTCCTTTTCCCACTGGATTGACTGGCACCCCTTGTCAAAAATCAGTTGACTGAATGATTGGGGATTTATTCCTGTGGACTCAATTTCTGTTCCATTGGTCCACATGTCTGTTCCTATGCCAATACCATGCTGTTTTGATTACCACAGCTTTGTAGTATATTTTTGGGTCAGGGAGTGAGATGCCACCCACTCCACTCTTCTTTTGTAGAATTACTTTGGCAATGCGGGGTCTTTTATTATTCCAGATGAATTTTATGATTGTCTTTTCTAACTCTGTGAAGAATCTCTTCCTCAAATTGAAGAATGTATTGAGGTTCTCATTTACAGTTTCAAGCTTTATCCCTGGCCTCAGCATTCCATCTCTCTTGCCCTAGTCTGTACTTTTTTCCCCAAAGGATATGTAATCTTTGATATTTCCTTTCTCTATATTTATATATGTATATACTTAAAAAGTTCATAAAAATGATTTAAAGTACAAGTTATTTTGGCACAAAAAATGTGAAATCTGTGCACAGTTTTTTAATAATATGCATTTTTATGAACTTTCTAAAGACCTCATGTATTATATATAAATAATATGTGTATTAAAAATATATTTGTAATATTGATGTAAGATAAGTATTATATATAAGTAGTATATGTAAGTGATGTAATTTTTGTCATATTTATTGTTTCCTGCACTAAAATAGAAGCTTCATATGGGCAGACACTATGTCTTTTTAGATCACTTTGTTTTTTTTTTTTTTTGCTAGCCAGCATGTGTGCTCACCAGAGACATAGAATGGAGGAGAGGAGAAAGCACCCGCCATAGAGAAAGCTCACTCCACAATTCCCTCTCCTTTATTTCCCCCTCCTTTTAGGATTTTGGGCACATACTCACACACACCCAGTGTTTTCCTCAAACTTCTGAGTCTAGGACTTGAACCATACGGTCGGCCATGTGGGATCTGACTGCCTTACCCACCCAGCCACAGAACTTGCCTTGAATCACTTTCTAACAGTGTTTAGAACAGTGCCTGGCATATTGTAAGTAATCAGTCAATATTTGTGAAATAATGACCAAATGAATGAATGGTGGGGAGAGAGTACACTATAACCTTTTTCAGTATTGAGGGTCTCTAAAGATGATCTATTGTTCATTTAAACACTAATAATCATATTTTAAAATATGTTATAATAGTTTTTTTTTCTTTTCCCTTTTAAAGCTGATTGAACCAATGGTGGATTCATTAGTTAAAATTTCAAAATATCATATAGCAGGCTGGGTTAAAGAATAAACTCGCATAATTTAAGGTATAATAAGAGGATGGCCAATATTTGAGGAAGATTTCATAGCTAACCTTACCTAAAAAAGGAGGAAAATTGACATTAATTGGGTTACTGACATGTGACACTATAGGCCTTTCTTTCACATAGACATTATCATTACTCTTCGCAAGTTTGTGATGCAGCTATTGCCCTAATTTTGCAGACTTGGAGGTTTCTGCTTAGGAACATAAAGCTACTTGATTGATATCACATAATATTTGGTTGTACAGATGGAATTCCAACCCAGTTTTGATTCCTAAGCTCATAGTCTTTTCATGACACTCATTACCTTGCATCTCTTATTTATTTATACCTTTATTCATGTCCCATGCTTGGGAATAGAACTGGTAAATGATAAGTTGCCAGACCCAAGACATAATGCAGAAGGAGCCCCTTTCTCTCTGCTATCTACATAATAGGGAGTGGGACTGAAGCCCATCTGCAGAAAGAAAAGAGAGTTCTACCTTCCTTATTTTCTAAGAGAAAATATATTTAAATACTTAACAAAATTCCTTTGTTTTACCAAGACTGTGTACATAAAAAAATAGATAGTTCAGTAACTGTTGACCATTTATCGTCCGGAGGTACCTCTGCTTTAGGATTCACTTCTGATTCCAACATGGTCCAGGATGAATTTTATTTTATTTTATTTCAATTTAAATAAAAAAATGATTAAGAAGAAATGCTGGTGTTTGGTCCCTACACACTCTAGATCTGGGTAAGTGAAGGCAGAATGTCTCAAATCCTATTATACTCTGAAGCATTTCTTCTCTTCAATTTAAACAATTAAATCTAGACTATAAAATCATCCTGACCAGGACGTAGTCAATCTGGTTATTTCGACCGTCCTAACAACCAATCTAGATGTTGTTTTGCTTCCCATAAAAAATTAACCTATCTATTATCATAAGTTTGGGTGGAGGAAGAAAACAATGAGACAAAGTATTTCAGTCTGAAATGGACTCTTCTTCCAATCTCAGACCCCGGGCTGATAGTGACTCACAGGACAAAGGACAGATGAACTGCCTGCAGAGGCCATGCGTTGTTTTAGATGAAATGGAAACGCCTGACTTAGACATCTGCTTCCCACACCTGGGTCTGTAGAGATGGTTAATGATCAAACAGAGCCCAGCTTCTCTTGACATTTGTTTCGTAGCAACTCTGTCAGGGAAAAATGTTTTTTCCTTCACACTTAAGCTATAGCTCAGAGTCACAGAAAGTTCCTCTCTCTCTCATGCCCCTTTGTTAGTCGAATGACTTTTTAGGCCTAGTGACATCCACATCACTTTTATTTTGGGATCAGATGTCTTGAGACAGCTGGTGAGTGTTAATGACCAGACCACAGTGCTCAGGTCTGCACGTCCACTCTCCACATTTGAGAACAAGGGAAACATCCTGGGATGAAGTTCTCACAACACAAAGGAGACACTAAAGCTCTGGAATAATCCTCAGTGGGAGAGGAGCTATTTTTCAGTTTGGCTCAGGACCAAGTGCCAAAAAACACAGAACCATTGATTACATATTACTCTTTTTGGCCCAGAAGTAGAAATTATACAAACACACAGAACAATTTATCATTTTTTTCCCACATTCTTTCTTTTCCCCAGATATATTGTTTAGATTTGAACAGCCCTACAAAAGATCCCATGGGAATGACTTCCCACATGAACAGCTTTCCTTGCTTACAAGAGATACAAGTCAATTCTCCGGCGGCTGAGGGGCCAATTTAAGGTTATGTAATATAACCCCAGAAGTCCTTATATGTCATCCTGTGGGGAAAGGGAAGGAAGAGAGTCACAAACGCTCAATCCCATGGAACTGACAAAAGACTATTTCTCCGTGACATCAGGTTTAGCATTAGCTTCAGGCCATGTTTCTCATGCAAACCACGAAGGCCTGGTGATAAGAGGAAAGACAAGGAGGATGAGGTGTGATGGAGTGCAGCTCACATTAACCATTATATGTTATGATCTATATTCTAGAAACTAAGCTAGTTGTCGAAGATTTGAAGGCAAGTTACATTCAGACTTTGCCATGAGCTTTATAATTTAGCAGAAAGAAGAGGCTAGAAATTTCAACCAAGAATGGGCTAGAATCAAAATCCAAAAGCAAGCTTCACACCGAGAGCAAGCAAATATTACCAATCACCTTATATTCCAGTTCGACACAATGACACTGTGCTTTGTCGGCCTCTAACCACCACAGGGATGAAATGAATTCTCATCTTCAGCTGTAGATCGATGAAACATCCAAGGCAATGGAAATTGAATAGCAGTTACCTAACACTAGGAGATAATTTGTAATGTAACTCTATCATGTGCCCAGGGAAGTCAAATTATGTTCTCTTCTAAACAGAAAAGCTTGAAGTGTTGAGAGTATTGATAAAGTTGGAGGATTTCAGGAAGATTTTATTGTTTCTTTGCTAAATGCTGTTTTAATAGTTATATTCTCAAAGTCTTATATGTCCTTCGGCCCTCGTATTTCTAAGACTGAGGAAGATATAATTGTTTTTATTCTATGTGGGCTTGTGTCACGGTGTATAAAATCTTGATAGCTATCTTTGAGCTAAAGATGTCAACCTACAGCAAAGCGTATTGAGCAACTTATTGAACAATACTATGCCAGGTTGTATAGTAGGTGCTTTTCTATATATCATTCCCTTTACTTTTTTTTTAAGTTTATCTTTCTTCTGTGAATGAGAGAGACATGCACAGAGAGAGATAGCAGCCCCAACAAGGTCTTGATGCCATGATCCATCCCCTGCTTCAGGCAGCCCTGGATCATCAGCATACACCTGTCCAGGCTATTCAGGAAGGTTTCTGGATGCAAACCTGCAGGTCTGTCCAGCCTCCTTTCACTCTTTGTAACAACTTTCTACAAAAGTTAAAACTGTCCCCATTCACCAGAGGAAGAAATTATTAGACGTTAACCAACTTACCCAAGGTTACCTATCAAATACTTAGTGAAGCTGGAATTCAAAACCAAGATATTAACAATGGCCAGATATGCTAAAATAAATTAATTGTGCTCACATTTTAAAATTCTTTTAAAAATGCTTGCTAACAGTAAGAATTTTTAATTTTTAAAAATGGGTTAATTTATTTTTAGGTTTTTTTTCTATACAGTGCATGTGTTTGCTAGAGAGAGAAAGAGAGAGTGAGAACTCACAACCCCTGCCAAGGGCATGACCATGTCACAATCTCTTCTCCATTCTCCTCTTAGGGTTTTGGGCATGCACATATACACATACCTGGTGATATTTCAAGTTGCCGAGTCTGGGACTTGAATCATGGTCAACCCTGTGGGAATCCAGTGTCTTAACCATCACATCAGCTGCTGGCCTCTCATTTGTTATGTGTTAAGTATTTTTATTTAAATGTAATTGCTAATTGAGAATATCTTTGAATTTTTCAGAGTAGCCTTACATTTTGCAAAGCTTGATTTTCATTTTAAAATTGCCTCAAATTTTGCAAAGCTTTCGTATCACTTGAAAAGCTAAAGTATTGTCAATATGAAATCAAATATTTTTCTTAAGTAAACCAATAATTTGAGGAAGAAGGCTGGAAAGTTAAGAAGAATCTGTGTGTATATATTTCGTACCCTTCCTTTTTTGGAAATCAACCAATGTTTTCTTGTTGACATAATTTCTGCCAAGACTTTTAAAAGTATCATGTACATAAGGACCAGCAGGTGGTGTAATGGTTACGTCACTGGACTCTCATGTAGTTGATCATGGTTCAAGTCCTGGACCCAGTGGCTTAAACTCATACGTGTGTGTGTGTGTGCCCACAGTCCCAAGAGGAGAATGGGGAGAAGGGATCCTGGCGTGGCCATCCCCCTGAAGGGCGATTTCTCTCTTTCAGTCCCTCAGTTTCTCTCTGTCTCTCCAGCGAGCACACAGATACTATAGTAAAAATCTCTTTCTAAAAAAAAAAAAGTAACATGTTTGTAGATTAGGTATGCTCAATGGTAAAGGCAAGGGAAGGGTAGCTACTCTTCATAGTTTTGTTTGGATGGAAAATAGGAGGGCTGGCCCTATAGCCTCAGGCCAGCCCATAACCTAGTGGTTAAGAGAGCCTAATAACACACGGCAAACTATGGTTCAAATACCGGCTCTGACATCTTAAAAAACATGCTGGGCTTATGTGTGCATGTGCCCCGAATTCCAACAGGATCAAGAAATGGAGGATAAGGGATTGCAGTATGTCCATGCCCTGGTTGAGAATGGTTTCTTCCTCTCTCTGTCTCTCTGTCTCTCTTTGGTTAGTATACATGCCCCCTGGCAATTAAAAAAAAAAAAAAAGAAGAAAGAGAAAAGGAAAGGAAAGGAGACAGGAAAGAAAAGAAAAAGAGAGGGACCAACAGTTAGCATAATGGCTATGTCACTGAACTCCCACATAGTTGACCGCGGTTCGAGTCCCGGACACGGTGGCTTAAACTCACGCTGGGTGCGTGTGCATGCATGCCCAAGATCCCGAGAGGAGAATGGAGGAGACAGGATTGCAGCGTGGCCATCCCCTCTGGGGGGTGATTTCTCACTTTCTATCTCTCTGTCTCTCTCTGTCTGTCTGAAGAGCGCATGCGCCCTATAGCAAAAACCTCTCCAAAAAAAAAAAAAAAAAAAAAAAAGAGAGAAAAGAAAAGAAAAGAAAAAGAGAAAAAATAAAGTTAGCTTATATGATTTAGTTAGCCTCAAAGCCTAAAGCCTACTTTTTCTCTTGTTATGTCTCAATAATCTTTCTTTATTCTTTTTCTAGTGCATAAATTGCTTTTCCATTGTGAAGACAGTTTTTTGTTTGTTTTGCTTGTTTGTTTGTTTAGTACAAATGCTAGGGTTAGATGAATGGTAGAGAACTATAGGACATGTCTACGTGAAATACATGCCAGTGATTGTAGGCAGAGCCATTCTCACATAGGTCACATAGAATACAGAATGAACTCTTCGCCTACAGTGGTTTTTCTGATTAATTATTTGGTGGAAATCCACAATGATCAATATTTATAGTTTATTGTTTGGTACTTTTGTATTTTTGCAATAAAGGAGTTAGGTAATGGTGAGCTCTAAAATATACATCCATTGAAATATTAAATAATTGGAAATTATTATCAAGAGTGTTCATGAATAGTATGTAATTGAATAGAAAAGATTTGTTAATATTTATTATCACACACTACGTGAAAACCCAAAGACATAATCTGGTGAAAGCAAATCAGCATCTATTTCAAAATTGAGTATTTTAAGAATAATGTGCCTGGAGGTAACTACTTTATAAATTTAGTTAAAATGTATGCATTTTATATCATTTACTCAGGTCATATAACTTCTTAATTGCTTTATTATGTTTTTGGTTTATAAGTTTTATTTTACATGTTTGAAAGGAGAAAGGATAGTAGGTACTACAAATCAGAATTTTTTTACTGAATGATTTATTCGTTGACAGTAGGAGCATAACAGAACATTCATGTGAAAGCAATTTAGGTATCATTGGAGAATCTAAACCATAAGTAAGTACCTGCTAGGTGTTTAATAAATAAGTAGATATTTTAAATGCAGTGTAAATTCCTTGATTTTCCTATCGATTCCATCCTCTAATTGACTTGAAAATGTTTTAAAAATGTCTTAAGGGGTCTTTAGAGGTTTTTTTTTTTGACAATTAAAGGTTATTTTTAGCATGCTAATAATTTCTTAACATGTTCATGGGTTGAGTCCTTTATATTTTAGATTTTGCCTGTCATTAAGCAATGAATTAGGGTAGAACTTATCTTAAAGGAGCAAAAGGTTGTATAAATGCTTACTTTCCTGGGGGGTGATTTCTCGCTTTCTATCTCTCTGTCTGTCTGGCGAGCGCACACGCCCTATAGCAAAAACCTCTTAAAAAAAAAAAAAGAGTATGTGGAGCAATTTTCTATGAATTCGGTCAGAGGAAATAGCTAAAGTTGATAATTCAGAGATAGTTTATTCATTGCCTCAGCTCAACTGATAATTGTTCCTATTTTTATTTTCCTTTGTTTATTTAATTTAGATTTGACCTAAGCATGCCAAAAATATGCTGCTGAAGAGGAGAACACTAAATATTCTAGCATCCAAACTTACTATTACTCTTCTCCTATGTAAGAAGCAATCGTGACTAAGACAAAGAATTTCAGCCACCTCAGTTTGTCATCTTACTCAAGAAGAAGATAATCTATCCAGGCAGATTGTCAGTGGTTCATGGTTCTTTCTGTATCTCCTGCTTTAACCTCCTCTCAAAGCTCCGTTGAAGTTTCTTGTACATGAAGAATTGAGCAGAAACATTTGCTAGTTAGGATAGCATAGTGATGTAGTGACCTAAAATCTCACTCCCTCCTTAACTAATAACAGTAGGTAAAAATAATAATAAATAAATCTATGAATTCAGTGATCAGAATAAACTGATCAAGGAGAAGAAAAGAACATTAGGCATAATTTCAAATATTTTTTATTTGCCTTAGAGTATTAGGACTCACCAGAGAGAGGAAAAGAGAGGAGGGAGAAAATACTCTCCCCAATGGGGTATGGTCAAGCCACAGTCCTTCCTCCTCTATTTGTCCATTCTGCTGGGACTTCGGGCATGCATGCACTTGTCCTTGATATGTTTCTCAAGCTGCTGGGTCTAGGATTTGAACCACATAGCCTGCTATGTAGAATCTGAGTCCCTTCACTACTAGGCAACATGGCCAACCCATAAATTTCAAAATTTTAGCTTTTAAATAGTAGAAACCACATATTCTGGTGTGGCCACATTCTTCCCCAGCACTTCATCCAAGAACTCGATTGAGGACAAAAAGGGAACTAATAATATCTTAAGCGTCACAAATACATTTTAGTTTGGAGAAAAGCTAAGGGGATGAGTAGATCATGATAGGGAGAGTCTGTGAATACATCAAACAAAACTAAGAGTTGAAACCACTGCATCTCGTCTGAAGACCTCAGTAGAAGCTCCATGGCATGAGCATAGGACAATGAGTTACAATCCAAAGGGGTCAGACCCTGACTGGCTAGATGGGTCTCTGAAAGAGGAAAATTAAAGGCCTCTTGGATGGCAAAATAGAATCTAGGTTCTTAGCAAGCATTTCATTCAGTCCATCTGGGCTCTCCCCCCTTCCTTTCCTCAAAATATAAGACTATTTGGTACTCTCTTTCAGTTGCAGATATGAGGGGGACTTGGGTGAGTGAAAGTGGGATGGCTGGGAAGAATGTACTTATTATACTATCCCACCCCAGAGAAATTTCAAAAAACAGTCATTTAGGAAAATATCTTACAATTGTAGAAACCTTTGGAATTGGCTTACAGTTCTGTTTCACATGGACAAGTAACCAGAGGAAGAATTTTGACATTACTCCTCCAAGTGTGTCAGTACAACACAGCTATATTTTTTCTAACCCCAAAGAGTAGTAACACTCTTTCCCACAGTCATTTTGACTTTTCTGACATTTCATTCTAATCAAATTGTCATTAACATCTGTTTTAAGCAACAAGACATTCCCACGGTAGCAAAAACTATGATGTTCTTTTCATATGGAAAATGTAATGGAAACACATGAATTGAGGAAAACAATTAATAAATTGAAAATCCTAGAGATTAGGAAAAAAATTTTATCCATTAATGTAAACTTCATTTTGGGGGAACATTGTGAGAGGAAGGGTACTTCTCACAACTGCTGCTGCTGAAAGCTGCTAAGATGCATCCAGTGACAGCATGTCAGTTGTTCTGGGAAAAGCCTCAACTGGTATGTCCTGTTCCCCTTTCTGGGGACTCTCCCAACATGGAAGGAGCATTTTGGATCTAGTCTTTATTATCATTAGTTGGTCTTTATTGTCACAAGCAATATGTCACAGCAACTTTTCCTCGATGGCCCTAGTAAAGGATAAACCTACGTGCCAGAAACTATTAGACGATAACTAGGGAACTGCTCCTGTCCTTCCTCTTTGGTATTATAGGGATTCAATGCTAAAAACATGGGTACTTCTCATCCCCACCAATGTGAATTTTTACCCATTCGCATCTTCAAAGAACTGAAAGAGGGCAATTACCACCGAACTGTCAATGTGCTCTTTAGAATGGGTTCTTGATGACTTCCTGCAAATGAGAACTCTCCTCAGGCCCATCTGAATATGTGTCTGTGACTTGTGGCTCCTTTAAAAATCATACTGTAGGGACCAACAGATGACATAATGTTTATGTCGCTGGACTCCCATATAGCCAACCATGGTTCAAGTTTCAGTCCCGGAAGCTTGAAATTCACCCTGGGTACATGTGTATACATGCCCCAAATCCCAAGAATGAAGGAGGAGAGATTGCGGTGTGCCATCCCCCTTTGGGGAGGGGGTTATTTCTCACTTTCTGTCTCTCTGGTGAGCACACACACCCTATAGCAAAGCTTTCTCTGAAAACAAACAAACTGTAATATCGTACGCAGAATAAGTGTGTACTGCAAAAGGCCAAGGAAGAACTGGCTTAATACAAATATTCTCTATAAATACTCTGAAGGTCTGAGATATTAACACTCCAGAAAATTCCTTATGGAATCAAAATTTTAAAATTAAAAATTTTGCAAGTGGGAAATAAACCTCAAAGATAACTAGCTTCTCTCTCTCTGGTCCATTCCTTATTTGACAATAATTTCTCTTAATTGCATTCCTTCATTTATCTATTCTGAAGATATTTATTAGGAGTCTCTGTTAAGTACTGGGTATAGAACATTGAGCGAAACATGGTCTCCATTCTCATGGACCTTCAAGTCTACTGAGAGGCAAAAACCAAGTAAATGCCGTGTATATAACTATATAGTCCACATTTGATAAGTTTCAATGACCCCAGTTATACAGAATTTATTGCTTTTACAAGTAGCCATGCATTTTTATAGTACTATAAAAACTAATTCTTCTAAATTTATTTCTACATCATACACTGTGGGCCATCACTTTTCATATGCTTCTAGGCATGATCCTAGCATCGTGTTTACACCAGCTCCTTAGGTTTTTGCCAGATTTTTAAACTATGTATCTGGGGAGAGTGTACCTTCTTGTTCAAATGTCCCATGCCTCTTGACCCAGCACTCTCAGAATTCAACTCCATGTGAATTCTTCCAGCTTCTGCCAGTAAATGCTGGCTAGATCCTACAGCACATCTGGGGTAGGGTCCCATTTTTTCTGTTAGGAATTCTAGAATGATCCAGTTGGGCCATTATTGTCCTTATGGCCAGGAAGAAAAGTGGGGCAAATGCTCATCATAGCTCATACTATGCTGCAGAGACAACCTCTGCAATATCTTTTTTTGGGCAGAGGTTTTTTTTGCTATAGGGTGCGTGCATTTGCCAGAAAGATAGAGAGAGACAGAGACAGAAAGAGAGAAATCACCCCCCGGAGGGGATGGCCACCCTGCAATCCCTTCTCCTCCATTCTCCTCTTGTGATCTTGGGCATGCACGCACACATGCCTGGTGTCAGTTTAAGCCACCGGATCCGGGACTTGAACCGCAGTCGACTACATGAGAGTCCAGTGACGTAGTCATTGTGCCGTCTGCTGGTCCCAACCTCTGCAATATCTTTAAGTAGTTGGAAGTTTAGACCTTGGGAGGAGTGGGACATGTCCTATTTTGGTTGATAAAATAAGATTGGGATTGTCTTAGTTGGGTGCTATCACATACCATAGGCTGGGCGGCTTAAACAACAAACATTTATTCTCCCAGCTCTGGAGGCTGGGAAGTCTAAGATCATCTAGTGAGAGCCCTCTTCCTGGTAGACAGCCATGATTTTGCTGAATCCTACATGACAGAGGGAGAGAGATAGTTCTCTAATCTCTTCTTATAAGGGCATTAATCCCATCATGAGTACCCCATCTTTAAGACCTCATCTAAGCCTACCTAGCTCTCAAAGTCATCTCCAAATATCACATTGTGGGGTGGGGCTTCAATATATGATTATAGGGGAGGGCACAAGAATTCAGGCCATAGCAGAAAGTGATATTGTATCAGTTTGGGAGATGACACGGTAAAAAAACCCACAGTGATTCTTCAGTCTCTTCCTCCACCATAGTGACAGAGGCAACACGACTCGAAGATGGAGGGTAGCGTGATCCCTGAGAGCCTTCTCCCCGCCAAATGCCTCAATAAATATGCAGCATGAGTTAGAAATGAAGTGTATTTGTTTAATAACAGATTTAGGAATAGTCTTCTTGCTTCTTCTTCCTTTCTTTCTTTTTTTTAATTTTCTCTTTTCACTGTAGCATAGTCTCTCCCACCCTAACCATGGGAAAATGAAGAATTACTAACCTCCCAAGTGGCAAGATATTGGAGGGTATAACAAAGCATGAAGTTGGAATGAGTAGAATTTAGGGAACATACAGAGAGAACAAACTCACAAATAATACCAACCTCGGGACCAGCAGTTGGCGTAATGGCTATGTCGTTGAACTCCCCTGTAGTTAACCCTGGTTTGAGTCCTGGACCCGGTGGCTTAAATTCACACCAGGCACGTGTGTGTGTGTGCCCAAGATCCTGAGAGGAGAGTGAAGGATAAGGGATTGCGGTGTGGCTATCCACCCCAGGGAGTGATTTCTCGCTTTCTTTCTCTCTGACTCTCTCTGTCTTTCTGGCAAGCGCATGCACCCTATAGCAAAAACCACTCAAAAAAAAAAAAAAAAAAAAAAAGAAAGAAAAAGAAAGAAAAAGAAAAAAGAAAAAATTAATACCAATCTCAAGATTACATAAGGTCAGTGTGATCATCAACAATGCCATGACTAAGCCAGAGACCCTCTTTTGATTATAGAACAATATGTTAGTTCTCTGAAATTTTAAATTTACTTTAAGGGAAGGGAGAAAGAGAACAATAGGAAAAATATTGAGTGAATTTATGTATTTAGATTGAACTTAAGTACTGATGTACTTAACTGTAAAGTCAGAAATGGTGGTATTACCATAAATTGGCAGATTTGTTTTGTTCTATCACCCACAAAAAATGGGAAGCTCACAAAAAAAGAGAGAGGACCCATAACAAACTCAAAAACAGTAGCAAAAACCAACAACAATCGGAGTTGGCTTAATAGAAAATTGAACAAATGGAGAAAAGGGGGAAAAAAACTTATTAATATATAAAACAGGGACCAGCAGATGATGTAATGTTATGGCACAAGACTCGCACGTAGTCAACCGTGTTTCGAGTCCCAGACCTGGTGGCTTAAAACTCAGAGGGACACAAGTGCGTGTGTGCCCAAAATCCCAAGAGGAGAATGGAGGAGAAGGGATTGTGGAGTGGTCATCCCCTTGGGGGGTAATTCCTCACTTTCTGTCTGTCTCTGTCAAATGCACACACCCTACAGCAAAAATCTTTTAAAAGATAAGTAAAAAAATAAAATAAAATAAAATAAATGAAGCATAATAATTAGAAAATGGAGACATTATTTTTATTTGTAGATGATAAAATACCCAACTCTAAAAAAAAATTCAAGCACTCAATAGCAAAACTGGAAAACAAAACCAACTGAACAAAATAAAACAAGAAAAACTTCAGTAAGTTTTAAAATTTCAATACAATAAACAAAAAGAGTAATTTCTCACATTTGAAAATCAGAAATTATAAAACACAATCTTAAAATGTTCTGTTCTGACCAGTATATCAGTTATGAATTGCATTTTGTTGCTAGTTAATAGAATTTGGTAAGATGAATTGTTTTAAAATAAATAGCATATTTTTCTATATAAACGATAACAAATTATAAAATAGAATTTTAGAACATTCCATTTAAAATGGTGTTTTACTTATGAAATGTTTTGCTACTTATAAAGACCAAAAATTAAAAACAATAATAAGAAAGAAGTTTCTCTCGCCCTCTTTCCCTCTCTTTTAGTTTAACATAGGGTGTGATAGAGAAATGGAGTGTGAAGGAGAGGGAGAAACACTCCCCATGAGGCATGGTCATTCCATAGTCCCTTGCCATCTCTTCCTCCTTTCAGAATTTGCACACACATGCACCCATCATGGTAATATGTTTCAAGCTGCCGGGTCTGGGATTTGAACTGTATAGTCAGCTATATGGGATCCAGCTTCCTATCCAAAACACCATGGGGTCAACCCAGTGAAGTCTCTTTATCTTTCACTAAAAAGATGCCTGGAGATAGGCAGTCTAGGGTTGAGTTGGTTCCACAATTATCAGGCTTTTTTTCTCTTTCTCTGCTTTGTCGTCCATAAAGAATGGTCTTCTATTTTCAAGTTTGCCCATGATTACAATGACTACTAGAACTCTAACCATCACATTCATGGTCCAAACAATGAAAGGCAGAAAGTCAAATAGTGCATGTCCGCTAGCTGTGGGAGGTAACTAGACTGGCGGCCCGAGGGTGGTCCCCACTTTCAAAAAGCCTTTCTGTGAGTGTCATCTAACAGCCTTCACTTACGTTCTGTTGAACAGAAGTAGCAACAGGCCACATCTAGCTGCAAAGGAGACTGGGAAATGTAGACTTTTAACTGAGCAGTTTGCTGCCTTGAATAAAACCAGGACTAATTTTTAAAGGAAAACGGGAGAAAGGATATTAGTGTGGACAACCAGAAATCTCTCCATAAGTAGTGTTCAAAACTACTTGATATTTAGAACTATTAAGGTCTGTTCTCAGGCATATAAAATAAGATTTGTATAAATGCAATTATTGTAAAGTTGAAAGTTATCTTCCAATGTAGTTTGAAGTATGATGGTGGCTTTGGGTGAGAGATCTGAAGACAGAATGGTTTATTGTCAAAGCTTTGGTTTTTATTTTTAATGATAAATTTGCAAGTGCTTTTTCACTATTAGAAATTTCTAAGTAAATAGAAACAGCTTATACATAAATAAACAATAATAGTGTGTTATGAGTCAAGGTTTGTTACTTTTTTTTGCTTGTTTGTCACAAGGCTTTATTTTTTTGATATCTTATTCCTTTTTGTTTATATATTTTTATTATTATTCATACATTAAATTGCTGTACATCATTTAGATTGTGAAGAGACTTTACCCAGCATAATACACACCTCAGTCCAGCCCAGTTGAGACCACCATACACATCCTCATCAACATATAGTAAACCTTATCTGTGCCCCACAAGTGTCTTACCTCTCCATTTTCCCCCCAAATTTCCTAGACTCTTCCCCTCCCACACTTTCTTTCCACTTTACCTCTAGTGTCCATTACAGTTTTTAATACTTTTATGTTCACCAGTCTTTCAGACTCTACCGTAGAGTGCAGACAGTCCGTATATGTTAAGTGGAGACATGCAATGTCTCTCTTTCATAGCCTGACTTGCTTCACTCAGCAACGGATTTTCCATATTTGTCCACTTTCTATCAAATTCCAGAGCCTTGTTGTTCTTTATGGCTCAATAGTATTCCATGGAGTATATGTGCCACAATTTTTCAATCCATTCATCTGTTTGTGGACATTTGGGTTGGTTCCATGTCTTAGCAATTGTAAATAAGGCTGCAAAGAATATAGATGTGCAAGGGCTTTTCTGACTGAGTGCTCTCCTATCCTTTGGGTAGATACCCAGGAGTGGAATTGCTGGATCATATGGTAGTTCTATTTAAAGGTTTTTGAGGAACCTCCATATAGTTCTCCACAGTGGCTGGACCAATTTACATTCCCACCAACAGTGTAGGAGTGTTCCCCTTTCACCACATCCCCTCCAGCACTTATCATTATTTGTTTTTTTAATATCCTGAATGGGGTTAGGTGGTATCTCATTGTGGCTTTGATCTGCATCTCCTTTACAATGAGGGCTATTGAGCATTTTTTCATATGCTTTTTGGCTGTTCATATGTCTTCCTTAGAGAGTTGTTTATTCAGCTCATTTTCCCATCTTCTAATTGGATTAATCATTTTCTTCTGGGTAAGCTGCTTAAATTTTCTGTGTATTCTGGTTATCAGTCCCTTATCTGAGGCACAATTAACAAAAATTCTCTCCTGGGACCAGCAGTTAGCGTAATGGCTGTGTCGCTGGATTCCCACGTAGTCGACCGCTGTTCGCGTCCCGGACCGGGTGGCTTAAAACTCACGCTGGGCGCGTGTGCGTGCCCAAGATCCTGAGAGGAGAATGGAGGAGAAGGGATTGTGGCGTGGCCATACCCCCTGGGGGGTGATTTCTCGCTTTCTGTCTCTCTGTCTCTCTCTGTCTGGCGAGCACACGCGCCTTATGGAAAAAAACTCATAAAAAAAGAATTCTCTCCCATTCTGAGGGTTGTCGATTCACACTAATTACAGTGTCCTTTGTTGTACAGAAACTCCTTAATCTGACGTAATCCTGCCTATCTATTTGGGGGATGATAGCCTGTGCTTTGGGTATTTTGCTTAAGAAGCCTTTGCCTACCCCAATGTCTCCCAGAGTTTCCCCAGTGTTTTCCACCAGTAGTTTTATAGTTTGTGGTCTGAGGTTTAGATCTTCAGTCCACTTTGAGTTGATTTTTGTTAGTGGTGACAGATAGGGGTTAAGATTCATCTTTTTTGCAGGTGGATACCTAGTTTTTCCAGGACTATTTGCTAAAGAGGTTTCCCTTTCCCCACTGGATTGACTGGTACCTTTTGTTTGTTATTAATCCATTTCAAAATAATAAAGTGTGATTCTAAAATCATAATTTTTTAAATTCTAAAATGAGTCTAAAACTCACATGTAAGAATAAGTGGATGGAAAGGTCAAGAAAAAAAGTGGAAAAAGCAGAACAAAGGGAAAACTGCACACTGTCAGATTTTTTTTTTTTAGAGAAATTTTTGCTATATGTCATGTGTGCTCGCCAGAGAAACAGAATAAGACAGAGAGGCAGAAAATGATAAATAATCCTCAGGGGATGGCTATGCTACAATTCTTGCCTCTCCATTCTTCCAGAAGGATTTTAGGCACACCCATACATGTACCTGGCATGAGTTTTAAGCCACCAGGCCAGGCCTCAAACCTGGGTCAACTACATGGGAGTATAGCAACATAACCATTATACCATCTGCTGGTCCCACACATTATCAGATTTTAATACTCTTAACACAACATTTGAATAAAACACATTGCTTTTTGGAAGGAGGAACCAGATCTTAGTCATAAACCCATGTTGTCATATATTCATGGGAGACATTCTTTGCATATTTTATCGAGGATAACAGAAGGGAATTAATTGATCACACTTCTATTCTGAGGAAAGGTGATTATTATTGTGCTCATTTTGCTACATTTCCCTGGGACTTATCTAGAGATTTCAAGGTGTCTTTTCATGCTTTGTCATCATTACTTTCTGCTCTTGAGACTGTTGTTGGTTGTCTGACCCAGTATCTATTCTTTCTCTTTCTACCTTGAGCTTGTTTAGCACTGCCAATGAAGTGGCAGTGGAAGTGTGTAACTTCTGGGAAATTTTTATGAAAGACAGCTGGTGTGTGCCCTTTGGCCTTCTGCCACTTCCTCTTCCTGTTGCTTAACATGCAGATGTACTGCATTTGTAAACAGAGTGAATGGGAGAGCCCTTAGGTCTCTGTGGGTCTCTATGACACCAGTATCTCTGTTAGATGCAGCTGAACCCAGTTTTGACAGTCCTTCCTTTTCTTGGTTCTATGCTGAACAATTTAAAGAGTCAGAAGTCACAGGAAAATAGCAGCAGAATTTTAGGCAGAATCTACACTCGGAAGCAGGATCCCAAAGATAATGATCAGAAGATTTTCCTTTTATTTTTTTTTGGTTTTTTTTTGAGAGAGAGGTTTTTGCTATAGGGCATGTGTGCTCACCAGACAGAGAGAGACAGAGAGACAGAAAGTGAGAAATCACCCTCCAGGGGGGATGGCCACGCCGCAATCCCTTCTCCTCCATTCTCCTCTCGGGATCCTGGACACGCACACACACGCACCCGGCGTGAGTTTTAAGCCACCAGGTCTGGGACGCGAACCGCGGTTGACTATGTGGGAGTCCAGCGACATAGCATTACGTTATTTTCCTGTGCATTGGAAATGAAAGACAATCCAAGATACATATTTGTTATATTTTACTATTATATTCTCACAAAATGAAAGTTACCTCTTTCGAATCAGTAGCTTTCATGAGAAATTAGAGCTCCTTATCATAGTAGTATGTGGAGAAAATTTTGTGTTTAAAAATGTAAAATGGGCATAAGTAAACAAAAATTCTGTGGGATAAATTAATATGACAACTAAACTTATAACTCAGAAGCATGTTTGATAAAGTGTAAATTGTCTAAATAACAGCAAGGCACAGAGAAGTATGCCATTCCTAAAAGTTTGCACTTCAGCCATAATTTTGAAATTATGTGTTCTTTAACACAACAAATACTATTTCTTCTGTAAAGACTACTAGCCTGAAAGATAGGAACCCTCATTACACTCTAGTCTTATATTTTTGTATGTTCTTGTAACTAAACTGATAATAAAATTTCGTAACTCTAAACCAATTGCCCATGCAAGTTAAATGCTGCTGGCAATTCTGGGGCTTGCCCTCAATGTACACACTGAAAAGAAAGCTAAGAATCAGCTATTTGCTGCTGTAATTTATAAAGACATCACGAGTCTCTTTAAACCTTAAACATGCAGGTAACAACCAGAATAGGAATTGCCAGAGGTATTTTGTCTTCCTCAGGGATGTAAGAGGCTGGTATTATTTTTACTTTTATCTTCTCCAGCCCCAATACAAACATGTATGTGATGGATCAAAACATTTTAACCTATATGCGTCCTTAACTTTTATTTTTATTAACTTAAGGGATCCTAACTCTAACTGCCAACATTCATCTTCTTCACTTTTTGAGGATGGTTCTACCTTTGCCAAGGAGGTTTTTCTGAGCCTTGCTGCATTAAGAAGAAAATGGTGGGAGCAGGACAAATACAATGGAAGACTGAAGAGTGGAAGAGGGGACCAGCAGTTAGCGTAATGGCTATGTTGCTGGACTCCCATGTAGTCGACTGCGGTTCGCGTCCTGGACTCGGTGGCTTAAAACACGCCAGGAGCATGTGCGTGCATGCCCAAGATCCCAAAAGGAGAATGGAAGAGAAGAGATTGTCGCGTGGCCATCCCCCCTGGGGGGTGATTTCTCACTTTCTGTCTCTCTGTCTCTCTCTCTCTCTGTCTGGCGAGCACACGTGCCCTTATAGCGAAAACCTCTCAAAAAAAAAAAAAAGAGTGGAAGAAAGAATGATAGAAAAGATATACAGACTGCACAGTGTTTGCAAAATGAAAGTATAGACTGAGTTATTTTGAAATTTGTTTTTAGTAGCTGAATTATATAATTTTGAGTAATCATTCTTTTTTAAAAAGATTGGTAGAGGGCACATGTACTCACTGGACAGAGACAGAGAGAGAGAAAGTGAGAAAGCACCCTATGTGGAGAATGGCCCACTCCAACCCCTTCTGCTGCATTTCTCTTTTTGATATTTAGACACACACACACACACACACACACACACACACACACACACAGTCTGTTTCTGAAGCCACCAGATCCAGCATTGTCAGCCATATGGGATCCTGCCGCTATAACCACCACACCACTGGCTGGTCTTAGCTCTCATTCTTAGAATTAAACCTTCATAACTGTTGAGAGAGTCCCCTCTGAATTAGACTCATATTTTCCAGCTATTGAAAACCTATGGTTTAGCATTTTATGACCATTCTATTTCCTTAGATTCTGACAAGGCCCTCTAGGGCCTATTTGAAAGTCATTGGGGCATTCACATTTCCCCACCAATCAGGCAATTTTGTCAACTTATATTATGGTTAAATTATTATAGAGTCAATTGAATGATTTTTAACAAAGTATATTTGTATCTTATAATATATTGGATAGTATTATGCAAAAAGTTATGTCCCTTCTTGTCACTGTTACTTGAAATGGAGAATCCTACAGTGAGAGTTGTAGAGAGGATCCTAGCCAAGACTCTGCAATTCAAGACATAAAGTATAGCCAACTTGAAGGTAGAGTTAATTGCATTTGGGAGAAGTGAGGAAGAAGGGGCAAAAAGTAAAGACAAGACTGGAAGCAAATGGCTGACCATTGAGGAGAGTTCAGGGTAGTCTCACTGGGTAAAGAAAGCTTTGCGAGCAGCTGTCACCAACACTAAAGGGTCTCAGGAGTTATAAAAGGTCAGAAGCTCTAGCCTGTGGTATACAGACTTTCTCATCTGTCTGTGGGCACAACATTTAAATGTGAGAGCTGCTTCTTCCCAAGGGTATTTGAATCATGTACTTAATTCTTTAAAAGAAGGTAAAATTTTTTTAAAGAACTATCCCATTTTTTCTACAGTGGCTGTACTAATTTAATTCCCATCAATAGTGTGAAAGGATCCCCTTTTTACCACAGCGTCACCAGCACATGTTTCTAATATTTTTGATTATATGTATTCTGACTGGAGTTAAGTGGTGTCTCATTGTGGTTTTGATTTGCATTTCCCTAATAATATGAGATGTTGAACATTTTTTCTTATGTGTTTTGGCCATTCAAATGTCTTTCTTAGAGAGTTGTCTGTTTAGCTTGTTTGCTCCTTTTTAACTGGGATATTTGCTTTTTTGTGCGTGAACTACTTGAGTTCTTTATATATTCTAGTTACTCTTATTGAAGCTGTTCCATTGGTCTGTATGTCTGTTTTTGTGCCTGTACCATGCTGTTTGGATGATCACAGCTTTGTAAATGAGTACTGACATGACACAGGGCCAGCAGGTGGTGTGGTGGTTAAAATACTGGACTCCCACATGATAAACCACTGTTCAAGTTCCAGACCTGGTGACTTGCTTTCTCTCTCTCTGATAAGCACACATGACCTATAGCAGATTAAAATAATAATAATAATAATAATAAGTAAAATTAAATAAATAATTATTAAAAAAATATGAGTACAGCCACTCTGGAAAGCAAAATGGAGATTCCCGAAAAATCTAAAAATAGAACTACCATTTGACTAAGAAATTCCACTCCTTGATATTTACCCAAAGGACAGGAAAATACTCAGCCCCTGAAAGACATTTGCACATTCATGTTTAGTGCAGCATTATTCTCAATTTCCCAGACATGGAATCAGCCTAAGTGTCCAAGAACTGATGGATAGATTAAAATTGTGTGGCAATTATACTGTGGAGTACTGCTCAGTCATAGAAAACAATGAGACCCTGCCATTTGACCTAAAATAGATGAATATAGAAGATTTAATGCTAAGCAAAGTAAATCAAAGTATGAAAGGTAAAAGTTGTGTATCCCCACTCAAAAGACACTGAATGTAAGCACTTTATCGTAAAAGTGGAAAGATCTGAAGATATAGTAGTAGGGAAGATAAAGTAGATACCAGAAGCTGCATGGAAGAGGAGTGGATAGTAGAGGATAGGTGGGAGAGGGTCAGGAAAAAAACTCATCAGATATAAAAGTGTAAAATTCTCTGTCGAAAATTATGTTTATGATAATATCCTTGATTGAATTGTTGCATACGGCATGCATGTCTTGAAAAGTAAATTGTGTTTTCTAGAGAAGCACAATGATTGAATGTAAATAACAAATCATAAAATAAACAAAGAATTATTCTATCTTTATAGCTAAATAGTGCTACTTTTTGATAAGATGTTTCTTATCAAAAAGGCATGGTCTTAATTCTCCCTCTATTCTATCTACCCTTTTAGCAGTTTGGTTCAAAAAATTTCTATCAGGAGTCTATGTTGTATTTGTAGCTGGAGATATGGTAACATATAGGATCTTTAACTGATGCACAGAAATACTTTTAATGTCTAAATATTACAATTCTTGCCACATTTACCTTTTCTGTGTTAACTTTACAGAAAATTTTGCATCATCTCATGAATTATCTAGTCTCTTAACTCAGCACTAGAGGGAGCAACACCGCAGAAGAAAATCTACAAAATGTGAGCTTCACAATTGTTACAAAAGGTTGAAAATTAAGAAAAAAATGAGAAAAGATGGCTGAAAGGTGGTAGAATGTGCAACAGTCTGTGAAGGTGAGTAACTTCTTTAACTGGTCAGTACCTTCTACATGAGGGTAGATAGTGAAAGTTAGGGGTGCTATTTTGAAGAGCTGATGTCTTTTGGAGGGAAGTTTTTCCAAGACTGAGACTGAAGTCTAGACATTAAACTGTCCAGAAAATCAGGATACACCACTTGCAAGGACTTTGCTGTCAAGTTTTATTGACAACAGAAATAAGACAAAAGTACACAGAATAATTTTATGCCACAAACAACACAATTTTGACCTGATCGCTATAATTAGACCCTGAAAACAAAGTGCTTCTGGAATAGATGATAATTATGTAATGCAGAGAACTTATCATATTGTCTCTTAGTAAGACCTTTTTTTTTTTTAAAGTTCAAGAAATGTTGAATGAAAGACAAAGGATCATGGGGGAAAGATTGCAATACTGAGGACAGAAAAATAACTAACATATACCAAGTGCCTGTTCTGTGCTTTACATTTGTTGTCACACTTCACCATGACCCTAGTGCAGTAGGAAGTTCCAATCATATTTCTCATATCAGCAGACATGCTCAGTATGAGTCAAGTGTTATATTACTAAGTATCTAATCACCACATTATATTTATATACTAAATAGGATCAGAATTGATATAAAACATGGTTAACTTTATTTTTTGGCTTAGTACACACACCCAAAAGTATATAGTATCTGAGAAAAACCTGTAATTTTTGGCTTTTGACACTTATTAGAAACGTCTACCCTTCACAAGTAAACAATGTATCTTATTGCCCAAAGATAAAGCTTAGGCCATATTGCTCTTGACTTTTAAAAATAATGGCTTCAGTGTTAACTTATTTGAGCTAATTAAATAGAAGTATCTATTATCAGAAGTCACTGATACTCTATGAAGTCCTGTAATTCCTTGTACCAGTTTGGGTAATTCCGATGTCATTTCCTTTGAATGGTTTTGTGACACGAATACGTTGATGTGATATACCCATTCAAGTCCTTCTTAACTCCTCGGGTACTACTGCCTGGTGGGTAGAGCTTGCTGAATTCACTGATGAGACCAAAAGGCACTATGAATCTGCTTTGTAAGTGCAAAACGTGCCTTCTGTTCCCTGCTATGATAGTATGGGACATCCTATTACTGAGTTTATAAAGTGGTGGGTTTGCACAGCACCCTGAAGGAAAGAGAAAACCTTTTGGAGTACACAGTTCCTGAAGCATTTAACTATCCCCCAGTCCCAGACTGAAGGAGGCACTAGACTTAAGTATTCTCTGATCTGGTGTGGCAGCGGGGTGAGTGTGGGGGTTTTAAAAATTGAAAAATGCCATTGACGTTTCATCTGGAGATTTCTGAAAACAGAAACCCCACTGGTGAGGAGATCCACTAAATCAGGAGGCCAGCGAGCATGAGAGTATTATAGTGTCCAAAAAATGAGAGAAGAGGGCCACTGTATCCTAGTTCTCAGAGGGCATGGAAGCCGGCTCTCAAGATTCTGCGTTTGAACTGAGGGATAAAAGAGCCAGGTACTTAGACTGCTATTCAGTAGAATGTACACACAGAGGGGCTGTGCCTTACAGGTGGAGATTCAGGGAGAGATCAATATTGGCTAAGACAGTTACATTTTGCTTCCTTTATGTAGACCCCACATCAGCAGAGACTACTGACATCTAACTGAATCTAATTGAAAATAGATTGAAAAAAGAATTCCCAATTCCTCCCAATTCTTTGAAGGCACTTGACTGTGACTTTGTCTTTTGTGATTTTCATGCTAACTTATTTGATGTTGGAACTCCAATTCCAGGGGCAGACAAGAGAATGATGCCAGTGGCAGAAGCCTGTGGGGGAGGAACAGGACTGGAGGTGGTCAGAGAAAATCGTTGAGCTGGAGAAGGATATCATGGGAAGATGGCTGTAAGCTGGATATTACACGCCTTCCTAAGAAGGTTCAGTGACAAAACTCAGTGTGCAGGACTGAATTTAGCAGGAAGGACTGAGGCAGCAGGAAGGAGCGATTAGACGCTTAGGCCATGGAGCTAAACCACCACATTTTAAATCCTGGCTGCTGCATTTACTAAGCTATGTGACCTTGAGTTATTAGCTGTCCCTACACCAAAACTTCTGAGAGAATTAAGTGAATTAGAACAGCATCTGAATGCGAGAAACACTTATCTCAGGTTAGATTTAACAATGATAGTTCTTGTGGGAGAGACCAGATGCAAACTGGAGTGAGATTCCTGTCCTCAAAGTCTTGGTTTGGACCCCTGTAGTCTTGAGTGAACCCTAACCCATCCTTATTGTTGACATCTGTGATGGAGGAAAGCATAGAGAATGCTATGAGATCAAAGTGTTCCAGGAACTAAACTGGAGAAAAGTTGATATCCTTGAGAAGGATAAACAGGAAGAACTCATTACCACTGTAACCGAAATATGAGGTGCACATATTTGTATGTTCTGTGGCCTTCAGATGTGTCTTTTTGCAGTAGCATGAGAATTGGTGGGAAAGGTCATTCTTTTATATTTTTTGCTCTATAAAGTAATATGTGGGTTCTAGGAAAATTTTAGAGACAGCTGAAATTCAATTTTCTTCAGTTTTTGTTTTATCTGAAAGAAACTGAAATATCCCCACATGCTGAATGAATAACCAGCAATGAGACTAAATATTTCTATTTTGATTTTTTCCTACTGTAGAAGTACTGATGTACTACTACCCTTCCTAAAGGTTATAAATTAACTATGATTAGGATAGATAAATGCTTTAGGAATTAACTATCTTAGAACCCAGATATTATAACCCAAATTAACATTGTCCTACATGGTATGTAATGCTGAGAGCGTACAGGCTTCCAAAAAGTAAACACTTTATAAAGTTTCTTTCCTTCTTTCTACCATGAAAGAGAGAGACTTTAAACAGGGTCTTCATGCTGCTTGAGCCAGCCCCAGATCCTAGGCATAACCTCACCCAATGTGTTCAGGGAGGTCTCTGGTCATGAACCCAGAGCCTTCCTATGTGGGTCAGGCTTGCAGAGCATGGCATTACCATTGCTCTACTATTTTGCCCCCAAGTAAAATTTTATTTATTTATTTATTTGAGAGGTTTTTGGCTATAGAGTGTGTGTGCTTGCCAGGAAGACAGAGAGACAGAAAGCAAGAAATCACTCCCCAGGGGGATGGCCACACCACAATCCCTTCTCCTCCATTCTCCTCTCAGGATCTTGGGCACACATGCACACATACCTGGCATAAGTCTAAGCCACCGGGTCCGGGACTCAAACTGTGGCCAACTACATGGGAGTCCAGCGACATAGCCATTACGCCAACTGCTGGTCCTGTGCCACCCCCACCCCCAAGTAAAATTTTAAACAAATGGTTCAAATGTTAGCTATGGGACTGAGACTGAACTCTGCAAGCTATAGTTCTAAAATATTAAACATTATTCTTATTTTCTTAAATGCCAAGTAGCTGGATTGCAAACATTCTAGGTTGTTATTAATATAACATGTACCCAAATCAAATAATGAGAAGCCTCAAGATCATTTCTTGGGATGTTGAATATTGCTTCTGTCCAGTTTGGGCAACAGATTTGTAGCAATAATGACCATGTGGGGCCCACCATTCTGTCAGGAAGAATTATTTAAATTTTCATAAAGAGAGGAAAATGATTTATTGGGAATAACCTTACTCAGCTGAAGATGATATTTGTATTCAGTTTCTTACAGAGATAGTTAAACATGATTATGCTATAAAGATCATCATCTATTTGGTTCCTTTCTGATATTAATTTTCCGTTCTCTAGGAATTAAAGAAAAGTCTCAAACAAAGATAGCAAATATCTCAGGTTGCATCTACGTGAGCCATGACCATCTAGGACATAAGAATATCTGCATAAATCTGGAATGCTGGACTGGCGGTAGGGGATGGGGAGGGTGTATAGCACAAGGGTCTGTTTTCCTACAAAGAATGAAACTCATTTTAAGGAAGGAAAGTGTGAAGTTGTAGAAGTTTGGTCAATTCTGATAAGTTATTGTCAAAGAGAAGCATACTGGCATTTGACAATCAGCCCAGCCCATTTAGGAGCAAGGGATCCACAACAAAAAAGTCATCAAAATCTCAAAAAGCTGTTATTGTACAACTCCATATGATGTGAATCCTCCTGGAAGTGGTATTTTTGTTGTCACAGGGGCAGAATGGTAGCAATATTGACAATAGCTGCATTGTTGAGGGTAATGATGAAGCACTGGTTTCAGTGCCTTCTCTTCTCTGAATATAAGACATCAGAACCCATGACTAGAAATCAGAGTCCTTGGTCTTAGGATCCTTGGCACCATCAGCACACTCTTCTATAGGGCAGTGTCTGGGCAGTGACACTGCCACTAGTTAATGGTGGCGTCACTGTTTCTCCTAACTTAAATTCAGTTAGATACATTATTTAGACCAGGTGAAAAAAAAAAAATAGGTAGGTTCCCCATGGTAGTCAACAGAATGTTATCAGAACATATGTGAAACACACACTAGATATTCTTAAACTTTTTTAGGAAGAACTTCTGGGGGCCATTTCTTGAGGAGTAACTAGGATTATAGATGTTTTCCCCCTCTAAAATAGGTGTTTTTGAAACTTTGTTCTTAAATCCAAACTAATTTGACTCAGGATATCTAGAAGATATACCTGAGGTCACAGGAATGATCTCTATCCTCTTTTCTCCTCTTAAAGACTCTGAGATGTGTACCTGAGATCTCTCTTCAAAATTTCTTTGCTACCCAGATGTGGGGAGTGCAGTAGTTAATAGTCTCATGCAATCGGCTCCATTAGGATCTGTCTTAACCTTTTAGGCTAAGTTCTCCAATATGTCCCACAGCCAATGACTGAGCAAAACAGTGCTACAAGGTGCTTCAAGGCCGAGCCTTGCACAGTCCTTACTCTAGAACTCTGTACTGGTTAGCAGAGACTGTGTGAAGTCTAGATCATGGCTTGACAGCTCCTCCTGCTTAATCCTACTTCTGCTTCTTTCCTTTAGAGGTATTACCTCCCAGTAAACCATTTTCACTCAATTCATCTTAGTACTTGCTTCTTAGAGAGTGTAAGAGGAAGGATAACCCTCACTGTTCTCATTCCAAACTATTCTGTTTTGAAATTATGTGAAACACAATATCCTTCTGCCCTGGAAACCTTTATTATTATTATTATTATTATTATTATATTATTATTATTATTATTGTTATTGTTATTTCTTATGCAGTCAAGCTGTTACTGTGAAAAGATACCGATTTTAAATCAGAGTTATACTAGTAATAAGAACTCAAACAAGTTGTTAATTTCTATGAGCCTTAATTTTCTTACCTTTCTAAGTTTGAGCTTGAGCTAGAAACAGATGCCCATTGACAGAAAGATGGATGCACTCCCTTGCTGTACACCACCATCAAACATCTCCCCTAACAGTTCCAGTGACAGTAGTACCATATCACGGTCACCGTGGACTGCATGGATTTATAGTTATATTTACTTTAAGTTTTCATTTTCCTTATAAGAGGAAGAATTTACCACCAACAGTTCTAAAATAAATGAAAGCACTATTTTTTATTTTTCACAGTAAAAATAATTTTTTTACACAAGTTTGCTTACAAATGTTCCCCTTTCCCCTAGTGCCTGTCTTAACACACTGTGCTAGCTCCAAGAGATCCCTCATGTTCTGCTAAGCTAGGTCGACTGTGTCTCCCTCCAGTTGTTATCATGACCTCATCAGCCATAAAGAGAATATTAGCCAACAACAAGATCTAAGCTACCATGGAGGGGCTGGGCCTGGGATTGGAAGGGAAGATGGTTAGTAGGACATAGTAGATAACATGGATCACTCACTCAATGGTGGCAAGTCCTCCATTGAAAACCTGCAGGCAAAGGGTCCAAAAGCAAAGTGATTTCTGAACTTGATGTTGTAATGAACCATCACTTGCAAGAATCCAAATTCACAAAGAAGCCTCCATGTACCCAATACTACAGAACATCAAAGACAAACTTGAAGAAAAGACCAGAAAGTGTAAAATCCTTTTATGACAGGGATTGTAGAACAAATCAAACACACCTAGGTAATTTCAAGAACTACTACCTCTCGATCAGTAAAAACATGAACCCAGGTGACACGGTTGCTCTGCTGGACTACAGTAAAGATGGTGTGACCCCATGGATGATTTTCTTTAAGATTGCTTTAGAAATGGAAAACTATTAATGAATTAGGCAATGCGTGTGGGTCTATCACCTCTCATAAGGCTGCTGTTTATTCTTCACATAATACCAGGATTTGGGGGAGTGGGACAGATGTCATTTTGAGCTCTTCATTTATTTTGACCTTGATTTTTTAGAATGGAGTCTTTTTTTTTAGCATGTTATATATGTAAATTGTCTAAAAATAAGATTCATTTATATTAATTTGAGAGAATGCCTTTTAGTTGAATACATATTTAAACTAAATCTGACTTGTAGTATTCTTGAAGAGTCTAGATCCTGATTGTAGACCACTACTAGAAAGCATAAGACTGCCTTCAGACAGCTTCCACACTAAAACCTACTTCTGGAACTGGAATATGAAGCAAAAGTCTTAGTTTTGAGTTGAAGTAAAAAGAAAGACCATGCTCACAGCTGTATAAACATTTGAAGTAGATCCTTAATTATGTCATCACCTATAAACTGAAATAGTTAACTTTAGGAGAGAGTACAAAAGAATTAAAGGAGTCTAATAATAGGGGGAAATTTGTATATTTTCCTATCCTTTGATTTATTCTCTTATTGCTGTCTGTTTCTCTTTAGTTTTCTTGGTATAGTACTCCTCTCAGAATTTCTTGAAGAGCTGGTCTGGAATTGGTAAATTCTATCAGGTTCTGTTTATCCGAGAACATTTTTATTTTCTTTTCCCATATGAAGGGTAATCTTGCCAGGTAAAGTTTTGTTGGTTGAAATTGTTTTTCACTTAACACTTTGAATATATTTCCCCATTCTTTCCTTGCTTGCATTGTATCCAATGAGAGATACAGTGTTAGCCTGATGGAATAGCCTTTGGAGGTTATTTGACATTTCTCTCTTGCCGATCTTAGTATCGGTCACTCTGGTCATTCTAGCTATAATATGCTATGGAGAATATCTTATTGGATCGATTCTACTTGGGGTTCTTTGTATTTCTTGGGTCTGGATGTTTGAGTGCCTCACTAGACTTGTAAAGATTTCTTCCAGGATTTTGTGGAATGTATTATCGATGCTCTTATTAGTTTCTTCACCTTCTGTGATACCAATTATTTGGATATTTAGGCATTTTGTGGTATCTAGTATTTCTCATATATTATCCTCAGTTTTCTTGGCTGTTTTCTCAGTATTTTTGATAAGTTTTGTCTTCTACTTCTGAAATTCAGTCTTCTACATGGTCTAACATGTTTTTAATACTTTTGAGGGAGTTTTTAATTTCCTGTATTATAGCCATCATATTTAACGGTTCCATTTGATTCTTTTTTTATGGTGTCCAAATCTTCTTTCATATAGGCGAAGGACTTCCTCACCTCTTAGAGCTCAATGTCTCTTTTCTCTTGCATCTCGTAGAATGTAGTTTTGTTGCTTTTGTTTTTGTTTGCCAATGAAGATAGGTATTACATCTTGGCCTTTAAATCTAATCAGTAAATTTTCAGACATGGCTGATGTTCACTATGCCATTTACTGTTTTTCAAAAACAGGAGATTTCATTTCATTTGACTTCCTCTTTTCTTTTAAAATAATCACATAAAATATTTTTTTTCTGGTGTTTTTCCATAGAAAATTATGGGAGGGATGTAAAGAGAATTGTGGAAAATGTATTAGGTGAATTTAGCTTTTCTATGCTTTTCATTTTCTTTGCCAAGTTTAAACCCCTGAAATCCTGAATAGAGACTAAATTCAGGAAAGCTTGAGTAAAACTTGGTTTAAATATGGTTACATGTTCTTATGTTTTGTAAAAGAATCTATTCAATGTAGTAAGTACATTTAATTAATAAACACAAAATAACAGTAATGTCTTATAATTGTCTGGTGTTTTATGGTTTGTCAAGGACTGTATCTTATTTGAGTCTTATGTAGAAACACCCACAGGGTGAACTGTTTCAGGGTTTTCAGAGCCTTCTTTTTACAACACAAAGGAAGAAGAGTGAAAACATGTAATGGAATGTTAAAACAAAAGTCTTGCTTGAGACTTTAGGGCAAATAGATCCCAGAGATAACAGATAGTCTCTCTCTGGGTGGGTGGGAGATTTGAGAGTAGTCATAAGCACAGTTGAAGAAACAGGGATAAGAGTAAAGTTACTGTACTCTCCAAACTCCACCTCTTGACCTAGCTTTTTTACCCTTTAGAATTACCAGGCATGATGCAATATTTTTCCACTCTGTCCCTCAAACTGCAGGAAACATGTATTAAAATAGCCAGCCCTTAATTAAGGTTGCCAGGTCCCCTCTTTAAATCCCCTTTTTCATCATGTGGATTTAGGAGAAACTTCTCCAACTCTTCCCCTTTGGAAAAACTCTATTTAAAGACCCTTTTTGGAAGTCCTATTTAGAATTCCTAACTCTTTTCTGCCCTTGTGGACAAGGAGACTTTAAGAATTATCTGGCTAGTTTTGGTCACCTAGTTTTTTCAGGTTCTACAGGGTGTCCTGAATCAACTTGATATCTGGTATCTGTTGGTCTCAGAAAAAACTTCTGTTCTGATAGCCTGTTCCAAATAAAGTTTTGAGAAGCAGTGTCTCACACATGCATTGCCTGCACAGAGAAGTGTGTGTCATGAGCGTTGGTCCTATAACAAAATAGATGGCCTCCATCTTCACAATTTACCCCAGACATTAAACAAATGACTTTATATTTCAAATCATCCCTCAAAAATTTTAAATGCTGGCTTACATTATTAACTAATATAAGTTTTGGCTTATGTTTTTCCAGATGCCACACCCAGACAAAACAAAAACATTTTAAATCATTTCAAATATTTGGAAAAAATTGAAAAGTCACGCTTAATAGTAATGAAGAAAGTGGCGGGAGGGACTAAAGCAACAGCAACATGTAAGATCTTTTTTATACTTTATGTGACAAAAACTGTTAACTATTCCTTTGTCTTCTTGGGGACACAGCTTGAGTAAATTTTTCAGCCCCATTTACAATATCCCTGACTATGTGCCTGGTTCTAACCAATGGAATATATACCACTTTGAGACAAGGTATTTAGAGAGCAAAAGTGCCCTCACTTTCCCCATAATTATTTGGATTCTTTGCTCCCACCCTCAGACATTCTGATTTAACTTTTATAGGGTACAACCTTAGCACAGAAAATTTTTTAAGTGTCTAAGTGATCCTAATGTGTAGCAAAGCTCAGGAATCACCATCCCAGGGAATAGCAGAGCTCCTGGATGAAGGAAACCTGAGGCTTTGAGTCACCACATGGAGAAAAGCTATCTATCTGTTTATCAGGAACAAAGTATAAATAAAGAATGTGTTTTTGGAGTTTCTTTGAAAGAGAATTGTCCTAATTAGCAAAATATACTAAAGAAAAGCCATAATGAAGAAGGTTACAGGGAAAATAATTTACTCATGTGTAGTCATTTGCATTACTTTTTGCTTAGGAAAGACAAATATATGTAGTATGAAAATGAAAATATTTAAGTAAGTATTTTTAGTACTACATCAAAAATAAGTAATTCAGCACAAGAAAGTAAATGAATATAAAAGATCTGTGGATAAGCTTATAGAAAATAGAGAAAAAACAAAACAAAACCAGAAAAAGAGATTGCTAGCTTCCTATTGATCTTAGAATAAAATTCAAGGGGCCACTGTGGTAACACGCCTGGACCCACATAAGAAAGGTGCAGTGCTGGTGTCTGCTGGCAAGCTTAAGAGTAACATCTCTCTGGATGGTAATACTGTCAGCGTTCATCTCAGGACTTGGTCCTGTAAGGAAGAAAGTTAGAGAAAGGAGGAGACACAGGAGCAGAAATGCAGTGAACACAGACATCTGTGGTGCTCAGTCATGCTGAGCTTCTTTATTTATACTTTTTTTTTTTTTTTTTAGGCAGAGTGAACTGGTTTGCAAGCTTTCAAGGATGTGGTTGAAGTTCTACAGTTAGAGATAAGCACTTTAGTGTATACATTTTTCGACCTTGTTACTATCATGTGTGATCTTGTTATGAATCATAGGTAAAGCCAGGTTACTTATCTGTAAATGTGCTGTTCCTCTGCAACTCCAAGGAAGGCTGTCTGAGTATGCATCAAAGAGGATAATGTGTACACCATAAACATATAGAGCAGGCCTCCCCTGGCCTTGCTAGGGTCAGGATGTTTTCCAAGCACCATGGATATTTCCACAGAGCCACTAGTTTCTAAGGCATGTGTCAGTCAGCTCGAGTGAGTAATTAATGAGGCATGCAGATAACTGCTTTATGCTGCCGGGCTGCATACCCGCATATATCCCCTTTTCTTGTTTTAAGATCTAGCATGACTCTCTCCTGTTTAGGAGGAGGTCGACACCATGAGATGCATAAGGGTAACATATGAATACAGAAACAAGTGGTTAAGGGAACAATCAGCAGAAATATAGCTCCAAAGAATAATTGTTTTAGCCAAGTAAAATTTAACCATCCAGTCATTCAGTTTAAAAGATCCCAGTTATTATCTTGTGTAATGTGTGCCTCAATTTCAGGAAGGTGAATTATTTGATTTTTCACCTTGGCACTGTTATCAGAAAGGTTGAAGCAGCACATATGCTGAACCTTTTTGCATCCCTGATTATGAAAGAGTAGAAGATAATCAATGGAGCTCAGTTATCCAAAATGGCCTGGCATTGTTTCTTTTGTTCTGCATTAAGAAGAGCAATGGCAGTGGAACTGGCATTTAAACCTTCGGCTACTACACAGGCCAGATGGTGTATATTTATTTCATTCATCATAGGCACAAACATGTAACCTGCAACTAAGGCAATGATTAAGACCTTCTCCATAGGTGAAAGGAGGTGAACAGAGTCTTTACAGTCCTTAGGTAATTGGGAGGCTCGTTTTACCTGGAAAAGATTATTTCTTGATTTCTTTGTAGGTCTGAGCAACATCTCTCAGGATGGTAAAGCAGTCACTATATGGCTAAGGCAACATAAAGTGTTATGTGATAGATTAGCAGGAATGTAGTTAAATGTGTAGGATCCACATGCAAAAAACATCCTAAAGGTAATCTTACAAATCCATGGGCATAACTGACTGATTCCTTATTCTTACATACATGAGACATGGCAAGTAACTTAAGACAATTAGAAACACAGTTTTGAACTTGTACATGTGTCATTTTCAGACACTAACAACTTAGGAGTATACAACATTACATTACCTTTAGGAGGGGAAATAGATACAGGTCCCCAACTGTATGTATCATTATAGGAAAGACTTTTATTAATATGTTTAAAGATTGTGATTTGTCGAATATCTTCAACGGGCTTACAGATCAGTTGCAAACAGGATCCTAATATGTACTGAGCATGTTCACTTTGTTGCAGACAAAAAAAAAAAGTCAGATTAAGGTCCTGAGCTAATTTTATCCACATATTATAGCCAATTTGTTGATGAAGTTCTCCTTGAATGGGTTCTCAATTAAGCAGGGTGTTAGAAAGTGGAACAGACATGCACAGATAAATCAATGAACAATAGCGTATCATAGAGTTCTGTAAGTTTTGCACACATAGCAAGAAACAGATTTTCAGGGGTTGACTCCTTGTTTCATCTCGGTCAGCATCTGTGGTGTGTTGTTGGACAAGGCCTTGATGTCTCCCCAAGTGCTGATGTTGGCCTCAGATGATCTCTTCAATTTCTTGTTCTTTTTGTTGTATTGTTGATTCTGAATCTTCAGCTATAAGTTTGGGATCAGGTTCTTTAGTGTCTGGTGCCAATTCATGATGTGCAGGTCGCACACACCAGGAAAGAATCCAAACTAGGCCTGTGGGAATAAGCACAGAAGCAAACACTCTTTCCCAGATGATTAAGGGAACTGGTCCATGCCATGTAGGATGGGGCAGTGTTTTATAAAAATCCTCAGTGGAGGGGAGCTTCTGTGAAGATGTCATACATTGCAATTCCATGCTCCATTGGTAATTTTGAATCGAAAGTTAAACTTAAGTGATTTAATTTATACATTGTTAGTGGTAATGACTTTGCAGCATGACTAGTGGGGGGCCCTAATTCCCCCTCTTTTTGTTTTAAAAAGGAAGAGAGAGTTCTTTTTACTCTTTGATCCATATGTTCAACAATGGCCTGTTCTGTAGCATTATAAGGGATAACAGTAATGTGTTTTATATTCCCCTGGAGACAAAAATCTTGATATTTTTTAGAAGTATGGGCAGGCCCATATCAGTTTTGATAGATTTGGGTCTACCCATGATGGAGATGGCAGATAGGACATGTCAAATAGCAGCTGAGGAATTTTCATTTGTATCAGTGGTAACCTAGACAAATCAGGGAAAAGTATCAACAACAACATGCAAATATTGATGGGAAGCCAATGAAGGAAAATGCGTAACATTCATTTGCCAAAGATCGTTGGCTAGGGATCCCCTGGGATTTACAGATTCCAAAAAGGGGATGTGCTGATGGCAATGAATACATGAATTTACGATATCTTTGGCTTGAGCCATAGTCAATTGAAATTGACAGGATAATGTTTTGGCATTTCAATGGTAAAACTGATGAGAAGTTATGAGATAATAAAAAAGAGAGCACACATCATTGCTTAAAATTGAATCTGCTTGAACATTCCCTTCAGAGAGAATGCCAGGGATCTTTGTATGGCTATGGATATGAGCAATGAAAAGGGGATGGCATCTTAGAGAAATTAAGATTTGTAAAGTCGGAAAAGACTTAACAAATTTTTATCTATATGTGAGGAAAGAATGGCATTTCTAATTTGAGTGGCTGTCAAAGCTGCATATTGACAGTCAATAATATTAATAGGTTGATTGGGAAATAATCTGAATGCTAGACAAATGGCAGCCTCTCGTTTCTTTGACCTGATTGATGAGGAGTAGTGAGTAGATGTTGCCACTCATGATTATTCTTAAAGGCAATGACTCCTCGATTTTTATTACCATCAGTAAACAAAGTTATCACATCTATTGGAAATTTAGAAAGGGTGGAGATTAGATGAAGTTCAATTACCAAAAGCACATCTTTTAAGAATTGAAAACAGAAATCCTTAGGAATGCCATAGCTAAATGTTTCCAAGAGGCTAGGCCTGCTCGATATGTTTCTGGAAGTTCAAAAAGCTTCTGGTGATTGTCTAATGGGCAGAGTAACCAACTATTAAGAATGTCCTGTCCTGATAGTGCTATAATGCATGGTTTATGCCCTTAAATATTATATTGGATAGATTATTGTCAATTGTAGAGATTTTTTTTTCCTGAAAAATGAGGTGAGTGGAGCCATTCAAGAGTATGAACAGATGTGCCATGAATGACTATGGTGGCTTCAAAATAATAGTTGTGAGCATGAAGAATAACCAATTGTAAGGAGTTATTTAACTGTGGGACTCAGCCAATGAACTATTGTTTTAAAAGTAAATTGATTTCTTTTAATCCTGTCATCACATCAGGAGTAATTGAAACAGATTGATTAGGGTCAGTAAAAGTTTTCATAAAAAAGAAAAATGGAGCAAGTAGATCAGTATGTAAAGGAAAATAGGGTGGCAGTGAATTAAGATGTCCTAAAAATTGCTGCAGTTGTACCATAGTCATAGAGGAAGGTAAAATTATAAGAGGAACTTGAGGCACGGAGTAGGCCTGGGTGAACTTGTGACCAAGGTATTATATTTGATAGTTAACTTGAATTTTTTCAGGAGCTACTTGTAGTCCACTGCCTTGAAGGATGGACTGTAATTCTCTCAAGTTAGGGTATCTAAATCAGAGTAAGCCAGAAGAATGTTTTCTATATAATGATACACTAAATGAGAAGGGTGTAAGTCACGGTAATGTTTTAAAGCCTGAGCTACAAAATATTGACATAGGGTAGGACTGTTTATCATTCCTTGGGGCAAGACGACCCAATGAAATCTGCAGGCAGGAGCGAAATTATTTACTGTTGGAAGTGAAAAGTCAAATTTCATCCTGTCCGCTGGTGAAAGAGGGATAGTAAAAAAAAAAAAAAAACAATCCTTAAGGTCTATAATAAAGACCTTATAGTTAAGTGGAATTAGGTTTGGATTAAGTAGGTCACATTGTAAGGAGAACCATGAGAACCATGAATTGATTAACAACTCTGAAGTCTTGGAAAAGTTTCCATTTACCAGCCTTTTTCTTGTGACAAGTATGGGGGTATTATAAGGAGTTGTAGTTTCTTTTAAATGATCTGCCCTGAGTTGTTCATCTACCAAGGCTTCAGCAATGAGAAGTTTTTGTTTTTGTTTTTGTTTTTGTTTTTTTTTTTTTTGTAATGGCCATTGTCTATCCAAATGGTGTCTTGAGTTTTCCATGTAATTGGCAGGGCAGTTGCTACCGAGGCCATTACAATAAAGGGGATTGTATGGTCATTTTTAGCTCTGGCAAGATGTCTCTTTCCCAGATAACAAAAGATATTTATACTAGGTAAGATTTTATTTTAGCTGTAATTTCATGAGAGGCGTCTGGCTTAGACCAGTTTAATACCATTTGACTCTGATAGGAGGTCAATGATCCCCTTATGCCCCCATACATACTGGGTAGGATCCTTAGGCCAAGCTTCAGGTCATCCAGACACCAGAAAAACTGTAGCATTGACACCCATGTCTAACAGACCTGTTACCTTCTGATTATTAACTAAAAGTGTATAGTGGATCCAAAACCCTTGTCATTCCTTTTACATTGCCCAGGGGTAACCATTATATAAGGTAGGAGGATTAATTGAGCAACTGAGTCCCCCTTTTTTATTTCTTGAGGAAGAAAGGACCATACTTGAATTTTTATAATTCCTGTAAAGTCAGAGTCTATATCCCTAAGAACAACAAAGTGTACCTTTTTAAATATATGGGACCATGGATTACCATGGTCCCCTATGCCCATCCTTCAAAAGTCCAGTTAATTGGTTATTTATTAAAGAGACTTCTCCAGGTAACTTCAGGTATACATCGTTCTGGGCAATCAAATCAATTCCCGCACTACCTGAGGTGGCATGATGGGCCTCATACACAGTTGGATTGACAATGTCCAAATTAGGAGCTAAGAGTTGTTCTGGTTGGACTGATTGGACTGAGGGCATTGCCTCATTTGACCCTGGACTGGAGGAGGGACTGGTAAGGGGTTTCCCAAAGTGTCTGTTTTGGAATGACATCAGTTGGTCCAATGAAATCCCTTCTGGCAGTTTCTGCATTTTTGGGAAGGTCTTTTTTATTTTTCCCTACATGCCCTTTGAAGATGTCCCTCTTTTCCACAGTTGAAACATTTTACGTTATTGGGCCGCAAGACGGCAGCCAGTATACCCCTTCCTTATGGCTCTCAGTACCAACTATTTGGCAAGCTTGGATCATTTCAGCCAGAGTGGTGGAGGACTTGTTACAAATTCCCTATAATACTGTCTGACAGTCTGCATTAGCGTTTTCATAGGCCAGTTGCTTTAATAGAATATCAGAAATTTCTTAGTTTTCAATTTGTCTTTGTAATGCCTTTTGAAGTTGATCCATAAAGGTATCATAATTTTCTTGAGCACCCTGTCTAATTTTTGTGAATGATAAATTTCTTGCAGAAGAGTCAGAGATCTTTTCCATGCTTACAATGTGAGACCTGCTAATTGAGAGAAGCTTTCAAGGGGAAACTGGAGCTATCTCTCATGGGTATTATAATTATCAGTCCCTACAAGCATGTCAAAGGTAACTTCAAGGATATTCATTCTATTCTCTGCTGCTTTACGACAACAACTGTTGTCATATTCCTATTTCCATACAGTATACTGGGCAGAAGATGTTACCATTTTCACTAGCCTTTCCAATCATTTGGGATCATATTATATGAAGTGGCTACATTTTTCACTATACCTAACACATGTTGACTGCTGGTTCCATATTCACTGGTGGCTCTTTTTAATTCTTTATAAATAGAGTATGGCAAGGATTCATATTTTTATTCTCCCTTGTCCAGATATTACTACTGGGAAAATGTCTAATATTGATGCATCTCTGTCTTGGAGAGCACTTTCTATGCGATCCTGCAATCCTTTCTATGCAATCCATACATCCCTTAGATCTAATATTGTCAATGGCTGGAAACAATGTAGTAGGAGGAGGTGCCTCAAAAGAGTCAGCAGAGGGCTCAAGAGGTACAGGCAAAAGAGGAGGAGGAAATGGAGGACAAGGAGGAGTGAAGGGACCAGGAGTTGGTTCTTCTTTTTCTTGGGACAATTTTTTTTGAACCAGGTGTGGGAGGAGTTCCAAACATATAGCATCACAACACAGATGCCAAGCAGGACTTCCACAGAGCGCAAGGCTCCGCATAAAGACAGGTACCGATTTTGTCCTACTCTTCAATTTAAGAGAGCTATTTTCAGGACACCAAGGGCAAGATAAATACATTTTTTGTAACATTTGAGATATGGTTTTTGAGGAAATATAATATTCTGCTCACGCTCACAAAAAAAAAAAAGAGCTCGTTTGTATGAGGGAGAAAGCAGATTCCCCATACTGAGATCCCGGGATCTCCGTAGAGACGTATGGTATGTCTGTAGCCCTATCTTGAGAGTGAGTCTCCATATGCGGCATTCTTCATACTAGCCATTTACTTTCCTCCAGTTCAGAAAAGCAATTACTTCCTTCTTTACTTTTGGGATCAAACACCAACAAAGCTACCTTAAAGTTATTTCAAACAATGCCCAAACTCCCTTTTTGGGAACAGGTTGGAAACTACATATGACTTTCTTAAAAGCTCTGCCTTCTATTCCATGTATAAATCAAGATAATTGAGGAGAGAGCTGGCAGCTAAAGGGCAATTGATGTAAAATGAGTACAAAATGCCTCACAAGTTCTATGGCAACATCTTCTCAGTGATAACCTGTCTGGTGAACTTCTCTAGCAGTAAAATGGAGTTCATGTAAAAAACAATAGCTGAGAACTTCCATGGCCTTGCGGGGGTGAAGAGTATGCTAACCTCAAATCACTTCCTTGTTGCTCCAAGCAGAGGGAGCATGTCTCCTTTCTTTTAAGAATTTTCTTGAGAATTTCAAGTGCAGTTGGAGTGAAAGCAAAAGTAGTGATAGTGCACAGAAATTTGGAGCCAAGCCTCCGAGGACAGAGAGGCCGTCCAGTCATTTACTTATCGCTTGATGTGCTGCTGAATTTGTTGTATTAGCTTCACTGTGCTAAGGACTCAGGCAGAGACAGACAAAGGGAGATCTCTCCAAGGAGAGGAGCAATTGGGCATCTGCCTGGCTGCATCCCTGGAGGGACTTTGAGGAGTCTCTTGGCTCTGACAATAGGCTATCCGCTGCTGGATCAGACATGCAGGGAGTGTACAGGACCCCCAACATCTGATTTTACCATATGACTGTATAAGATCTCCACAGAACCACAGGTTAGGACTCAATCAGACTCCATAGCAACAAAGCCATTGAGCCACAAACACTCTCACTCACTCACCCAAACAACAAGCATAACAAAGTTATGAGAAGCCCACGAATTGTGAGGTCCAGGCATCCCGGGTATGAACCCCAGGTTTTGGCACCAATCTGTCAGCATCTGCCAGAAAGCTTAAGAGTAACATCTCTCTGGATGGTAATACTGTCAGCATTCACCCCGGGACTTGGTCCTATAAGGAAGAAAGTTAGAGAAAGGAAGAGAAATAGAAGCAGAAGTGCAGTGAACACAGATGAACTGACTGGGTTTACTTCTAAGAGGATAAGGAGTAAGCCATAAACATTATATAGAGCAGGCCTCACATGACCTAGCTAGGATTAGGATGTTTCCCAAGCACTACAGATATTTCTACAGATCCACTAGTTTCTAAAGTATGTGTCAGCCAGCTCAAATGAGTAATTGAGGCATGCAGATAACTGCTACATGCTGCCAGACTGGATACCCTCATACAGGGATCAAACTCAGGAACCTTGCTGAGCATGCTGGGCACATGCCTGTGCACTGGGCTGGTTGAGACTAGGGGTAGGATTAGGATAAAAACTCTGTTGGGCATGTCTCTCCTTCTCTCTCTCCCTTTCTTTCTCTTTGAGGAATTGAATAAATAAACAAAAAATTTAGGACCTTTATGACAACCAAGGCTCTGCCTGTCTCATCACACCTCTTCCTTCTTTGTATGAACTATGTTTTAGCCACCAGCTTTCTATTGGTGCCTCAAAGATGCATAGCTTCTTTTATTGCAGGGCTTTGCCCATTTCCTCTTGGCTTGGAAAGTGATTATCTTCCCTAAATCCTCTTATCCTTCACTTGGCTTACTCTCTGTCTGCCAAGTAGCAGCTTAAATGTTATTTCTATAAGAAAACTTCTCCAACTTGGTCTGATCTCTCAATAGTCCCTCTCATCTCAATCTGTACTTTCCTTGACTGTGTGTGTGTGTGTGTGTGTGTGTGTGTGTGTATACATATATATATATATATGTTTTTTTTTTTTTAATTTGTCAGAGGGTGTGTTTACTGGCCAGAGAGAAAGACAGAAAGAGAGGGAGATGGAAAGCAAGAAAACATCCCTATATGGGAAATGTTTATGCCATAGTCCCTTCTCCTCTTTCTCTCCCTCTTTTCAAGATTTTGGGCATACGCACACACACGCCTGGCATGTTTTCAAACCTCCAGGTCTGGAACTCTGTGTGATCAGCCATGTGGAATCTACCATCTGTGCCATGGACTGACCTCATAATTTTAATTTTGAAAGTGTTTATTAGTATTTATTTAATCATCTTCTTTCTCATTAAATGTAGAGTTCTAGAAAGAAAAAAGGATGTCTTTTTGATTTGATTATATTTTCTTCTATCACATGGGAGGGATATAGTAGGCACTCAGTAGATATTTGTATAATAAATAATGTAAGTCCAGTTTTAATACTTTTGTTTCAAGGGACAGACAAATGATTTGAGAGATTTGTGGCTGAGGAAGCCAAAAGCACTAACCTGTTGATTTTCACTACTTTATTTTCATCAAGATTTAATAAACTCTGTTTTTTCTGGCATAAAACTGATATCTGTTTTCCCAAATGAATCATTAAAAAAAGGAAATGCACTCTTTAAATGGTTTACATTTGCAATAGAGTAAAAAATTGTTATTACGTGACTGAGCCAATGTAATTTTTAGTGCTTATCTAAGCTTATTAAATACCCTTAGGATCTGTTTCCCAGATTAGCCCCTGTGATCTGCTGTTCCAGGAACAACATCATGTTTTCTTTTTTTTAAATTTGACTCTAACTTTATGTCCATTTATAACTCTTCCTAAGGAAGTTCATCTGCATTCACATCCTCAATAGAGGCTTTTGAATGTTCAATATTAAATATATGTATATGAGTCTGTATTTTTATATTTATATGATATGTAATAGAGCTATAGATCTTACTTAAGTTTTTCCTTTTGTATAAATAGTAGAGCAACTTTCATTCTCTCAAATGGTCTTCTCTGGGAAAATTTCTCTCTGATTTCCAAGACTCAGCTCACATAACTAGCATGATTCAAACCAAAGTTCAGTGCTCTGAAAACAATCTACCTGGCTCAGAATCCTATTGGCCACTTGGGATCAACACAAGAATCCTCACTGATACACTTCTAGACACAGCTCATGCATTTAACTAATATGGTTCACCACACTTGAATCTTGCTCACCTCTGGAAAAGGCTTAACGGCAGAATATCAAGCTCTCCATTAAGCTTGCTGTGGGTCAGTGGGAGCCAAGTCATAGTTTAAGAGATGATCAAAGATTACTTGTCTGACGAGAGCCCACTGGCTATTCCCCCTTTGTCCTCTGGGTAATCTATGCTTTCTACATAGAAGAACAGAAGGAGAAGCAGCTCTAAACTACTGCCTTCCAAGCTTCCTTGGTTTGCTGAGCAGTCTGTTGGCTGGAACAGGGGCCTATGCTATGAGAGAGAAAAACTGCAAAAGCCGTTGAAGGTGGTAGATACTACAGGCACAGTTACAGAAGGGCTGTAGTGGACATTAATATCTGGTATGTATGTAGATACCGATAGATTCATAGTTGGGTAGAACAGAAAGTGAAGTGTTTGGGAAAGGCACTGAAACAGAAGAGAATTCAGAAAGCAAAAAGTAGAAAAGAGATTATTTAGACAGTTGGATAAGGGAAAGTAAGGCTACTGAGAGTGGTTAGAGCAGGTGAGAGCTGGGGCTGTGATAAGTTGATTGAAAAATGAGGGATCAGCAAAAATGAGACCTCCTTAGTGAGAACTTTCAATGACCATATGACAACATCAGTAAGTCATGATGAAGTAGGAGATAAAAATCTAAAAAAACAGGTAGTCAGGACATAAGGGCCAAAGATTGGGACACAAGTAGTCAAGCTTTCACTAAGAACTGCTTGCTCACACAAAATGGCTTAAAATGGTGACTCAGCAATTAATCTATACAACATAGCCTAAAACAATCACAGCAATTATGGCTTTTTCCATGTCCCCACTATCATCCAGACAATGGTCTTTAGGGCCCAAAGCTCTCAGGCAAAGACTCTAGCGATCATTGATAATTAGGTAGTGGTCTCTAAAACCTAAAGTTCTCAGACAAAGATTTGAACAATAATTTATTACTAGTTTTCTAAAAATACAACCTGACTAGTACATAACCCCCAGGAGAAAAACACATACACAAGTTCCTCTCGGCTAAGATGTAAACCCAACTCAGCCACTTTTGATATCCCTCCCATTGCAAAAGCTTTCCTTTCTCAATAAACTTTGCTTTACTGCGCACTACCCTCTCCCCGTTTTTGTTCATGCTTCTACTTTTTCATGGTCTTGAGACACAAACTCAACAACTCCAAAATCCTACAGTAAAGAGAGGTTTGTGATTGTAGTAGAGCTATAAATAGAAATGCATTTGAGAAAGTTTACTATGATATGGATGTGTAAATTGGTTTATGCAGTGAGAGGTCCAAGAGCACGACACAGCCTCATTGCTTATTTTAAAAAGTATTTATGAAAGTTTTCCTGGTAAACAATTAATTATGTTTCTATATTGGGATACGTACATAGGACACACCACAAGAGGATAATCATGAAGTATATCCCTGATACATTGATTTTACTTGAAGATATAGGAAAATATTTTTTTCCATTGAAATTAACTTGAATATATTGTCATTCAACAAATATTCTTTGCATTCAGGCAGAATACCACATGCTGAGAAACTCTGATTTAGAAAACATCACAAGTGTTGTTCAATTCTTAGTTGACAAAATGCTAGTGGGATTGGGTAAGATGGTTCTTCTGGTACCTGGCATATAGTAACTGCCTGAATTACCTGTTGTTACTTTCCATGAATAGAGTAGTGAATTCTTGTGTCTTTCAGGCAGGCTAATAAAAAGAATACGGTTTTCTTTTCTTACTGTTTGCTTCTTCTCCAACCAAGTTACTTGTGTAATTGTATCATTTCCCAACACTATAAATTTTTCTTCCTCCTCTTCTTCTTCTTCTCCTCCTCCTCCTCCTCCTCCTCCTCCTCCTCCTCCTTCTTCTTCTTCTTCTTCTTCTTTTTTGAATTGTCAGGAGGTGTGTGTGCTCACCAGAGAAAGAGAGAGAACAAGAAAGCACCTCACAATGGAGCATAATCATGCTGCAATTCTTTCTCCATTTCTCTAACTCTCTAGGATTTGGAGCATGCTCATACATGTGCCCAACATGTTTTAGGATATGACTCTTTTTTTTTTGAGAGATTTTTGCTATAGGGAGTGTGCGCTTGCCAGACAGAGAGAGACAGAGAGACAGAAAGTGAGAAATCACCCCCCCCAGGGCGGATGGCCACACCGCAATCCCTTCTCCTCCATTCTCCTCTCGGGATCTTGGGCACGCATGCACACGCGCCCAGTGTGAGTTTTAAGCCACCGGGTCTGGGATGCGAACCTCAATCAACTACATGGGAGTTCAGTGACATAGCCATTACGCCAACTGCTGGTCCCAGGATATGACTCTTTAGTGGTGATACTGAGAGTATAGGTTAAAGTGCAAAATTTGTATGAATTTTTAAGTACATTTATTTTCAAACATTGTGGGTAACCGTGGAACAACTTGGGAGAAATGTACAAATAGTAGTTGTAGAAGCATGAGAGAAGCAGCTCTGATGTTTTATTGAGCAGATGCAGCAATTGCAGCATCTTAAGTTCCCTGCTCTGTCTGTGAGCTACCGTAGCCCTGAGAGGTTGGCCATCTTTAGTAAACAAATACTGTCTTCATGGAAATTAGTGGTCAGTTCCTGGCCCAAAGAATCCTCTTTGCTTGGGGCCTTTGAACAGTGGAAGTGCAAGAATGTTGTTCTCTTTGTTATGAATTCATATAGAAAGTTTGAAGGAGATGAAGAAATATATGTTAATCCTTCTACAACTCCCACACCCTTAAACTCATGCCTTATATATACGGAGGATCAGTGATTGCTTTAAGGCATGCTGTGTTTAATTTTGTGAACTCCATATAAAATATATGATATAGACAACACATATACATAAGATACACATCTGGAGTCTATACAAATCAGAGAAATGTTAAAGTTAGACATAGTTGAGTATTCTCTCTAAAATTTGGGCAAATATGATATACCATAAAATATTAATTGAAATTGATCTAGAATTTTACCTACTAAATTCTTAAAAATGTAAATACTAAAGAGAAAGACTGTTTCAGTGAAAACAGTTAATTTTAGACTTCACAGAGGAAAAGTAATTACATAACCTTTAACTATGCTAATTAACTGAAATTAAGATCTCTGGATATCAGTTTAAAGGATTATATGAGAAAGATTTACAACTAGAATATTAAGCTCTAATAAGTTCCATTCTAAATACTTAAAATGTTAATAAATTATATGCAGAGATATATAAAAAGGAGATAGTGGCATGACTATGGGAATTTATTCCTGGAATATAGGATTGATTTAATACTCAGAAATAATTTTTTTTGACATATGAACAGAATACAGGAGAAAAAGCATATGATTGGCACGATAAAGGCAAATAAATATTTTACAAAATTAAGCAACCGTTTATAACAAACTCTTTCAGTGAACCACAATTACTAGGCAATGTCCCTGATCTGATAAAAGAATCCATAGAAAATCTTCATGTAACATATTTAATAGGGAAGAATGAATCCTTTCACCACTCAGATTAAGAATAAGCCAATGATGTCAACCTTATTATTCCTATTCAACACCACACTAAAGTGTATTAAGGCAAGAAGAAAGGAGCAGAATACAAATAGAAAAAAAAAAGGAATGCTGTTTATATTTTTAAATGACATGATCACAAATGTAGAAAATGTTAAAGAATCAACAAAAACACTAGACATTTTAAGAGAATTTATCAGTGTTGAAGATTTAAAAAAGACATTTTACATACTAGTAGTGACCAACTGGGAAATGATATTTTAAGATACCATTTACAGTAGCATCAAAGAACACTATGTTTCAGGATTTACTACCAAGTTACATGTTTGGGGGAGCTCGAAATCACAGAGAGCTTGCCCATAAAATTGACTGATTCTACAGAAAACACCTGGAGGTCCAGCACAGGAAAATACGCATTTACTTACATAGGAAAGAATGCTCTGCTAATGACTGGGCGGAGAACGGTCCAGTTGTCATGAGCATAGGCTCAGGTTTTATACAATAAGAACAAAGGATCCAAAATCTATTGAAGAATTGATGCAGATTGCCTGTCACTAATGCAGGGGTCTGGTTTTATATATCTGTTTGCAGGTTACAGTAAAAGGTTGGCTTATTGATTGACAGAAACAGCACAGTATGTTTGGGGTTTAGTGCCCCCTATCTTGTGATGTCAATGGAGGAGGGGTGCACATACCTCTAGAATGGCCCCAGCCTTAGGCCAAAAACATGAGGTGAAAGTAATGGTCACAATGTTCGTGAGGTCCAACTGAACCGGCAGCTAGGTCTTAGAGGGATAGGACAAAGAGGAAGGAGGGGAGAGGAGCTCAATGTATGGCACCCTCACTACAGTAAAAAGCGACTGGTAAGGCCAAAGGGATACACATTTGGATCAATGGACTAGAACAGAAAATCCAAGAGGAAATCTATATATACAGTCATCTTTTACAAATCTAAGATAATTCAATGGGGAACAGATTGTTTGTCCATGAAAAAAAAAAAAAAACACCTTTATTTCTACCTTATACAATACACAAAAGTAAACCCAAAGTAAACTGTAAAACCACAAGCAAAAACTATGATCATATAATTTTTGGAAATGAAGGAGAAAATATTTAGGACCTTAGAACAGACAAAGATTTCTTAGTGAAGTCAATGCAGTATTAAATAAATAAAAATTAACAATCGTAATTAATGGAAATTACAATAGTTCTTAAAAACATCATTAGAAGCTTAAAAAGGAAGCCACCAATAGGCCAAAAAAATATCTCAATACAAATAACTGACAAATAACTTGTCCAGAATATATAAGAAAAAAATTACAACTCAATAATAAAAGAAAAGCAACTGATTTAAAACAAAATGGCCAAAAGTTCAAACAGATACTTTGTGAAAGAAATTTTCTATTGTTATATAATATATTGCAACAAACATAAGTGGCTTAGAACAATACTTACTGATTATCTCTCACTTCTGTAGATTCATGTGGGTTTGACACGATACTTTGCTTAGGATCTCTCAAGAAAAATTTCATAGTGTAGGCCAGGCTTTGCTCTTATTAGGAAGGTCTACTTTTTGCTTGGGGAATTCACTTCTAAGCTTATTAAGGTAGATGGCAGAATTTAGTTCTTCATGTAACTGGAAACTAAAATTGAACTAAATAGGCCTGAAGTCACCATTTTCTTGCTGGTTGTTGGCGAGACTGAGCTCAGGTTCTTGAGACCACTCTCATTTCTTTGCCCTGCTTCATCTGGGTAATAGCGAGTCTCCTTCACATCAAATTCTTCTCATTCTTCAGATCTATCTGAGCTTTTCTTGTACCACCAGAAAGAAAACTTTCTGCTTTTTAAGGACTCATGTTGTTGAATTAGGATCACCTGGATCATCTACCTATTTTATTTTATTTTGTTTACTATGCCACTATTATATATTTTTTTGATTACTCAATATTTGCAATATATTTTGAAATCAAGAAGTGTGACCCTTCCTACTTTTTCCCTCTTTGTCAAGATTGCTTTTGTTGGGAACCAGCAGTTAGCGTAATGGCTATGTCGCTGGACTCCCACGTAGTCGACCGCGGTTCGCGTCTCGGACCCGGTGGCTTACAACTCACACCAGGCGCGTGTGCGTGCGTGCCCAAGATCCCGAGAGGAGAATGGAGGAGAAGGGATTGCGGCGTGACCATCCCCCCTGGGGGGTGATTTCTTGCTTTCTGTCTCTATGTCTCTCTCTGTCTGTCTGGCGAGCGCACGCGCCCTATAGCAAAAAACCTCTCCAAAAAAAAAAAAAAAAAGATTGCTTTTGCTATTCAAAGTCTATTGTGGCTCCATATGAATTTTAGAATTATTTTTTCTATTTCTGTAAAAAATGCCACTGGGATTTGATAAGTGTTACATTAATGTGTAGATTGCATTGGACAGCATGAATATTTTAACAATTCTGACTCTTTCAATCCATGAACATAGAATTCTTCTAATCCATGAACATAGGATGACTTGCTATTTATGTAAGCCTTCAGTTTATTCCATCAATATCTTACAGATTTTAGTGTATAGATCTTTTATACCCTTGGTTGAATTTATTCCTAAGTATTTCATTATTATTAATGCTACTAAAATGGAACAGCTTTCAAAGTTTCTCTTTCAGATAGTTTGTTATTAGTGTATCAAATACAGCTAATTTTTGTATGCTGCTTTAGTATTTTGCAAATTCAACAAATTCACTTATTAATTTAATCATTTTGTTAGAATCTTCTTAGAGTTTTCTACATATAAGGTCAAGTCATCTGCAAACAGAATCAAATAACATCTGCTTTTTCAGTTTGGATCTTTGTTATTTCTTTTTATTGGCTAATTGCTTTGGCTGAGATTCCCATTACTATGTTAAACAGAGTAGTGAGAATGAGCATCCTTGTCTTCCTGACCTTAATGGAAGTGCTTTCAATGTTTCATATTGAGTATGATGTTAACTGAGGGCTGACCACATTATTTATTATGTTCAGAGACATTGTTTATTTTTTTAAAAAAGAATTATTTAAGGTTATTATTATTATTACTTTAAATTTGCTATAAGACACTTGCGCTCACCAGAGAGAGAGGACTGAGAAAGCAAGCCGCTGGGTCAAGGACTCAAATTGCTGTCAGCCTTTGGGAGTTCAGTGCCTTAACCACCATGCCACCTGCTGGCCCCTGGGGGATACTTCTATATTTAATTCGCTGAGGTTTGTTTTTTTAATCATAATAAGATGTTAAATTTTTAAATGCTTTTTATTAATCTATTGAGAATTTTCTTTATTCTGTGAATATAATATTTTACACTTACCTATTTGTGTATGTTGAAACATCTTTGCATTTCTGGAATAAATCACACTTGATTACAGTGTATGATCTTTTTTTTTTTCTTTTCTTTTTTTTTTTTTTTTTTTTGAGAGGTTTTTGCTATAGGGCGCGTGAGCTTGCCAGACAGACAGAGAGAGACATAGAGATAGAAAACGAGAAATCACCCCCCAGGGGGGATGGTCACGCCGCAATCCCTTCTCCTCCATTCTCCTCTCGGGATCTTGGGCATGCACTCACACGCGCCCAGCGTGATTTTTTTTAAGCCACCGGGTCCGGGACGTGAACTGCGGTCGACTACATGGGAGTCCAGCGACATAGCCATTACGCTAACTGCTGGTTCCCAAGTATATGATCTTTTTAATGAGCTATTGAATTTAATTTACTAGTATGTTGTTGATATTTTTATATCTATATTTATCAGGGATATTGGTCTGTAATGTTTGTTTCTTTGTTTCCTTGTCTGGCTTTGTTATCAGAGTAATTCCAGCTTCCTAAAATGAGTTTTAATGTCCCCTTCTTTCCATTTGGATGGGTCTGAGAAAAATTGATACTAATTTTTCTTTAGATGTTTGTAGAATTCCCCCATGAAGCCATCTGGTCCTGAGCTTTACTTTGTTGAGAGATTGTTAATTACTGATTCAATCTCTTTACTAGTTGTACATCTATTCATATTTTCTATTGCTTCACAATGCAGAGTTGATAACCTTTGTGTTTCCAGTAATTTATTAATTTCTTCTAGGTATCCACTTTCTTGGCATATGTATGCTCATAGTAACCTCTTACAATCTTTATATGTCTGTGGAATCAGTTGTAATGTCTTCTCTTTTATTTCTTATTTCATTTATTTAGATGTTCTTTTTCTTAGTCTAGCTAGGGTTTGTCAATTTAGTTTATCCTTTAAAAAAAGCAACTCTTAGTTTTGTTAATTTTTGCTATTGTTTTTTAAATCTCTATTTATTTTCTAGTCTTTGTTATTTCCTTATGTCTTTTTCTCCTTGCTTGAGGTATAACATTAAATTGTTTATTTGAGGTCCTTCTTTTTTCTTAATACAGGTGTTTGCTATAAACTCCCCTCTTAGTACTGCTTTTACTGCATCCCATAAGTTTTGGTATGTTACATTTCCATTTTTATTTGTCTCAAGATATATTCTTTTTAAATTTCCGTTTTTATTTCTTCTTTGACGTATCATTGATTGTTTAGGAGTTACGTTGTTTAATTTCCACATATACCTGAGTTTTTCAAGATTTCTCCTGTTATTCATTTCAAGTCTCATACCATTGTTTGGAAAAGATACTTTACTTAATTTCAATTTCTTAAGAAAATGTATTAAGACTTAATTTGTGATCCAACATATGATCGATCCATTGTGGAGAAAATTCTGTGTGCACTTGAGAAGACTGTATTCTGTTATTGTTGGATCGAGTGCTCTATATATGTCTGTTAGGTCCATTTGTTCTAACACCTGGTTCAAGTGTAATGTCTTGTCATTGATTTTCCATCTAGATTATCCATTTATTGTTGAAAGTGGGATTTTGAAATCCATTATTAATAAAAATTTATAGAATTAATAATTTTTGAAAGTCAGAATCACTACTATTTTTTTGAAAAAAAAAAAATTTTCATATATAAAGTAGGATTAATATCCTTCTCTCATTAAAAGTTTATACAGATGGCCAGAAATTTTACTAGTTAGACAAGTGTGAACAAATGGCAACAGAGAGAATACATAGATTAATGAATACTAGAAGAATATTAAATGTTAATAGCAAAAGCTACATCTTATTTATCAAATTACAAGCTTAAAAAAAGATTATCCAGTGACAGTTTGGGTTACAGTATGGGGAAATTAATGCAAACTTCTTGGAGAAGTGATTTTTCATTCTTTATCCACCACCTTAAAAAATATTTACTACTTTCGGGGGACCAGCAGTTAGCATAGTGGCTATGTCGCTGGACTCCCATGTAGTTGACTGCGAGTCCAGACCCAGTGGCTTAAACTCACGCCGGGCGCGTATGCGTGCGTGCCCAAGATCCTGAGAGGAGAATGGAGGAGAAGGGATTGTGGTGTGGCCATCCTCCCTGGGGGGTGACTTCTCGCTTTCAATCTCTCTTTCTCTGTCCTTCTGGGGAGCACATGAGCCCTATAGCAAAAACCTCTAAAAAAAATATTTACTACTTTTGGCTTTGTCATTACATTTCAAAAAAAAAAAAAAAAAAAAATACATCTTCAAGATATTACCTGTTAGAAAAAGGGGAGGAAATGCAACAAAGTTTATCATAGGAGTACAGATGGTGTTAAAAATTTGACAAGTACATGTCCAACATAAGGAAAATAGATTTTAAATTAGGTATGGCCACAGAATAGAATATTATGCAGCCTGTTTAAATTATTTCTATAAATATTTTTAACTACCACAGGAAAAAAACTATTTTAAAAGATATTGAAAAGAGACAAATTATATTGTGATGCCAACAATAAAAATATGTATAGAAAAAATAGGATAATGATAACATACTCATTAGTGTTTATTGAAAGGCTGTTTCACAGGGATAATCTCATTTACCCTCACATGGAGCCTAGGGGGCAGTATGCCTTGATTTGTCACATTGTACAGAAAAGGGAACTGATACACAGTGATTAAATGACTTGTCAAAAGTCATGAAACTGAGGAGCAAGGCTGGTATCAATCAGGCTCACTCCCTCCTCCAAGCTCTTAATCAATGCACCATATCTCTGTGTCTGTTAAAATATAACAAAATGGGAACCAGCAGTTAGCGTAATGGCTATGTCGCTGGACTCCCACGTAGTCGACCGCGGTTCGAGTCCCGGACCCAGCGGCTTAAACTCACGCCAGGCGCGTGTGCGTGCGTGCCCAAGATCCCGAGAGGAGAATGGAGGAGAAGGGATTGCAGCGTGGCCATCCCCCCTGGGGAGTGACTTCTTGCTTTCTGTTTCTCTGTCTCTCTCTGTGTTTCTGGCGAGCTCACGCGCCCTATAGCAAAAACCTCTCCAAAAGAAAGAAAAAACAAAAATATAACAAAATGTCAGGAATTTCATGGACTTGGTGGTGGTATCATTGGTCTTCCTTATACTTTCACACATCTTCTACAGTTTCTACGATCAGCCTGATTTTTAAAAAAGTTGTTATAAACTACCTTAATAATAATAATTTTTTAAGTGCTTAAGTCAGCTTCATTGCATGTACATCGGGGGATTATCTGCACCCCTATTCCTTGTTGTCTCTTCCCGCCTTCCAGCATGTGCACAGATTCCACTCACAGTACCCCATTTTGAAGCATGCTCTTTTCTTACAGCGCCTGCTTTGCAGCGCGGCAGAAGAATCCAGGATGCAGCCCAGCAGACAGGCGTTCAAAGGCCCGGGAGGCTCCCCACGTGACCCCACGGGCCCCTAGCGGCCGCGCATTTAAGTCTCAGTCACTGGCCCTGGCCAAGGACTCTCCCCAGAACGCGACGAACTTCTGGGGGAGAGCGGGGGATGGGGGGGGTGGGCTCTTGGGAAATCCCCTGGGGCTTTCGGGGCTGGACTTGACCCTTGCCCACAAAGTCAGAGAGGCCAGGAGGTTCCGGGCGTTTGGGGTTCAGGATTGGGGACCATCCGGCAGCCTGCAGTCCTGGAGCGGTGCCCTTCCGGGGTCGTGCTGAGCCCTGGAGGCACCAGTCCCTTCATCAGATTAGGACAGTTGCTAAAACAGTGATCCTGTCAGGCTGACTCACAACCGGCCCTTGAGAAAAACGTGTTAATTAAAGAGGGTTGTCGGAGACAAAATAAACGACTTGCGTCCTGCGCGGGCAGTGATTGTGAAGTGACCATACTTTCAACATGTCCTCTCGAGAGTTAATTATATCTTAGCTAGGAGCAAGAGAAGAGTTACCGTTTGTCCAGTTCGTGGATACCAAGTGTCACTTTCAGGGGACTTGGGCGAGGGTCGTTCTTCGCTCGTTACTGTCTGGGCTGATGGAGAGAGTAACCGAGCTGCCCGAGACAACCGCGCGCACTGGCAGCGGGTTCCTCTGTGTAGACTAAGCCCTTCATTTCCTGGGTCCGCTCAGGTGAAAAGCAATGAAAATTCCACACTTGCTTTCTAGTGTGGCTAATGAAACGGTGCTGCGTTAGCGCAGCGGAAAAACAGTAACGCCGAGTATCTTGCGCGTTTGGACGTTTGCAATCCGGACTCCGGGGAAAATCACTGCAAGTTTCGGCATCTAATAAAGTTTGGGGAACGCTTGTTACTAGGGTTTGTAAAAAATCTTTGCGTCGCTCTCCCCGAGTCTGCGGTCCGGCGCCGACAGCTGGGCCCAGCAGCCGTGGGGAGGGTCCCCAGTCCCAGGCGCCGCGCGCGGGGCTTCTGCCCAGTTTCCTGCTGCGGAGTCGCGGTGTCCGCCCCAGCCCAGAGCAGTTTGTGCAACTTAGAAACTCGATAGGAGGCAGCAGCTGATCTCCCACTACCCTAAAAATAATCGGCTCCGGCTCACTGCGTGCTTCGGCTAGCGAAGGAAAACTGTCTTCAGAGTAAGTGAGTCCATGTCTTCTACAGGTATATCATTACTTTTTTTTTTAAGAGTGACTGTTAGCTGTCTCTTTTCGGCTAACATTTCGGCCACCAAAAGGCGCCGGCGCACTCCAGATCGCTATTTCTATTAGGATGAACCGACAGGGCCCAGCCAGAGCAGAGAGGGGGTGGGGATTGGGTTTCCAGTCTGACCAAACTCTGCGAGCTCCCACTTCGACCAACTGGAAACAGTGAAAGGATTTATTACTAATGTGTTTGTCTTAGGTCTTTCCTGTACTGTTTATGAAATAACTTTCTATCTGCTAAGTTTTTATTACTCTTTGCTTTTTTAGGAGCTCTGCCTCCCAGTTTGGTTTTAACATCTTAAGACAGTGTAGGAAGTCGGTGTTTTGAAGTTAGCACAAGTGCACCCAAAAGAATTTGAAGCAGCGTCTACCTATTGCCCAAGGTATTTATTTATTTATTTATTTATTTATTTATTTATTGCTCTATTCGTTCAGTTTAGGATGAAAAGAAATCCGATTGCACTCACTGCCTGAGGGTTGTCTGCTTAGTAGTGCTAACATTTCCTTTGGTGTGGCTAGAACTATACAGCCACTGGAGAGTAAACGGGTGGCTTTGAGACGAGGCGCTCAATCGGAAGCCAGTGATCATTTTTACTGGTGATGTTCCTGCTTGGGTCTGTCACAGCTAGCCAGGTGGACATCTTCTAGCTCTTACTTTAGGAAACATCAACTAAATAACTTAAAATAAGCGATGAGAGCATTTTCACAAGGAATTTCCATTCTGAAAATGCACTATATAATGATAAAGCCACAAATTCGTTAAAATGTCATGTTTCTTTCTTGTAATTTGGTTCATCTCTTGGTAACTAAATGATGAATTATTCTGTAGGTGAGCATGAAAGCTTTTCTATTGCCTTTAGCATATTTTTTTTAGGTGTTTCGGACATTTTATGTTCTTTAGAATTGCTATTCGATCAGAATGGACCCTTTCTGCTGAGCGAACAGGAAGGAATGCTGGTTTCACTTTAATTTATAGTCTATTTCCAAAGGAGAGGCTGGCAAAAATAAACGATGTTCCCGATGTATCTGAACACTTTCATGTATTTTTAGAACGAAATCAGATAATAATTATTTCTCTCTTACAAAGTGGCAGAGCTGATAGGTCCGTGATATTCATCAAGTAAATCTAAATTTTACATGTCCTATGGATGTGGCACTTCATATGGTGGTGCATTTCAGGAAATTAGAATACTGAGGGTACTGTTCTTGCCATGAAATCATAAGTTACATCATCAAGGAGTATCTGCATCTTATATTTTCAGTTCTATGGACTATCTCTATATTTAGTTTCAGTTTTGATCTTTGTATTTCAAGTTTTTGATCAAGTTCTCCAACCCTCTGAACTCTTGGAAATATCTGAATATCTCTCAGTAGGTTTATCCTTGTGAGGAGAGAGTTATGTCTTCCCATCTGCTGCCTCTTCCCTCTCTTCATGCTGGGGCCTCTGTTAGTGCTTAGCTGAACCAAGACAGCTATAGAAAGGATGGGGCTGACAGGCATCAGGTGACAGAGTTCAGCAGGCCAGAAGAAAAGCATTCCTAACTTAACCTGGTTTCTGAGAGGGAAATGAATTACAATTGGACATTTAGGAATTAGTTAGAATCTTGATTGAATTAAACACTTTTGAGAAGCTCAGTATTTATCCCCCTATCTGTAGGAAGTTCACTTCTCTCATTTTGTCTATGTTAAGTTGTAACATGAGCTGGTCATGTGGACTCTAAATATTGGGGAAGGAGGCTAAAGGTCCTGGAGAAAGGTGAGAGGAGGGGGCAAAAAAAAAAAAAAAGTAAAAGGAGGCATCTGATAAGACATATTGGACAGGTTGGAAGCAAAGGGGGGAATGTCGTATTAGAGATGATGGTGGAAGGAAGAAATCATGCTACAACTTTTACTGTACCATTGTGAGGTATATACCTTTGCAAGATTGTGACATGGGACATTTTCTTATCTCTTAGATCATATACCTTGCTTTACACCAAGAATGACTTGGACTAGTACAGCCTGATTTGTATAGGCTGAAACCTCAGGCACTGTTTCTGCCTCATGCACTATTGGATTCCTAGTAATTAGCACATGGTCAGCATCAATAAGTACTTTTCCAGTTGACCAGAATCCCACATATCTAATATATGGCTGGAAATGTTCTTCAGCTATTTCAGGTTGCTGTAATTCTCTGATATTTTCTGTCTGTAGTTACATATAACTTGGTAGATTTGATTGGTAGATTTCAGGATCAATGAATAAGGCAGGCAATGCTTATAGTTAATAAAGGATATGAATTGCATATTCAGGTTATAGTATTTTAGCATCTCGATCAATTATAATGGTTTATAAATGTGGCTAACTGGAATGTTACAATTTTAGATAAAATTATAAAAGTAACTAAAGTAAGAGTCTCTTTAATGCTAGGGAAGAATTTATACATGTCTTCCAGTTAAGAGTAGCCTTTAAGGTTTTTTTTGATATTTCTACTAAATAAAGAAAATAGTCTTAAAAATTTCATTATTTGCCTTTATGTTTCAGTGTTTGCTTTTTCCATCTTTACCAGAAATATATTTAACATATACATATGAATTCATTACTTCCATCATGTGGGGATTTTTTTTAAACCTCATTCCTTTTACATTCTTTTATCCAACTTAGAACCTTAATAGTTTGTAAAGATTTACCAAGCACATAACTTCATCTTGAGTTTTTAAAAATATAACATTTTTAAAGAGGTTTTTGCTTTAAGTCACATGTGCTCACCGGAGAGAGAGAAAAAACAAAAACAAAAACAAACAAACAAACAAAAACAGAGACAGTGAGAGGGAAAGTGAAAAATCAAAATCAACCCCAGGGAGATGGCCACACCACAATCCCTTCTCCTCCAGTCTTCTCCCACAATCTTGGGCACATGCACCTGTGCCCAGCATGAGTTTCAAGCCACCAGATCTGGGACTCATAAGACTGTTGTCCATGTGAGAACCCCTAAGCCATCTGCTGGCCTCTAAATACAACATTTTTTTTAAAGATGAGAAAGTTCTCAACTAGAGAGCATGTCAATTATTTATTTTAAAAAAGGCTTTCTCATAAATATATGTGAGAGGCATTCTATGAAAATATTTAAGACCATAAATACATAGGACCTCTAGTTGTATTTATGTAATATTTTGTAACAAACTTATGTTTGAGATTTGACTTCCTCAGTAACTTAGCTACTGTCATCAATCTTTTCTAATATTTTGAGGTGTTTTTATAGGAAAAATATTGTTCAGGAGCATTGCTAAATCAATTATCAATGAAAGGAAAGAGAGAAAAGTTACTATGTTGGTTTGTCAAATTTTTGCCAGCCTTTAGTAATCTAATTTAGAACTTAATGTGCTATTAATATGGAAAAGAAGCAAAGTTTAGTGATGTTAAAATCTTAAATTGCTACTAGTTTAAATTAGAATAGACAAGGCCCAGATGTGATAGTATGCCCTGGTTGAAGCTGCTACTCAGCAAACTGTGGCCACTTGGAGGCCTAGGTTCTATTCCCAGCACACCATAGAAACCAAGAGTAATAGACTGTGTCAGTTTATTGAGTCCAAGCCAGTCAAAAAGCTAAGGCAGAAGGACCATGACATAGTGAGAAGTATATTAAAAAGGAAGGGAGGAGCAGGCCCTGTGGCCTCATGGTTGGTAGAGCTGGGTCTCACATGACTGACTGTGCAGTTCAAATCCCAGCATCGGTGACTTGAAAAATACTCTGGGTACACGTGTGTACCCGCCCAGAATCCTGATAGGAAGAAGAAATGGAGAAGGAATTGCAATGTGATCGTGCCCCATTGGGAGGTGCTTTCTCTCTCTTTCTCTCTCTGTCTCTGGTGAGCGCACATCCTCTCTGGCAATTTAAAAGAGTATGATGTAGTTGAAAGAACACAGTTCATCAGTCAGACATGTAGTGTGGATTCTGGCTCCTTTACTGATTGACAGGTTACTGAATCTGTCTGGACCTTTGCATCCTCCTCTGTAAAAAATAAATAATACCCCTCATTTGACATGGTTGTCCTAAAGACTTAAGACAATGTATGCAAAGTAACCAGAATTGAGTAGGTGCTAAGTTTATGGTAGACATTATAAAAGAAGTTTTCAGAGGGTTAAATGCTTTTGCTGGAATTTCACAGTAGTATTTTGATGAAGCAGATCCTTGCTCCCCTACCATTCCTCACAGCAAGAAGAGGGATCCATTTACAATGTCACTCCTGTGCTCAAAACCCTCACTGGCCCACTTCACTCAAAGTAGAAGCTGATGTCCTGGCCATGACTCAACTCACAAAACCCTGTTGATCTTATCCTCTGTCTCCTCTCTAACTCATCTACTTCTATTTTGATGGAGTCAGAGTTCCAGTTAAAGACATCCTCTCATCCAAACTGGAATGTATTTCATGTGAGAACATCCTCTGACTATGAGACATGGGTAGTTTTCAGTAACTTGTCACTTGAGTTACACTTAATTTGCCTTGAACACTTGATTTTTTAATACCCTTCAGAGAAAGACTGATTGCTGTCAGAAGCCATAGTGGTCTCTATGTATTATTATTTCTGCAATTAATGAAATTTTTAAGTAAATTGGATCAGCTGCAGTTGTGTATTTATACACTTTCAATGAATAAAAGTGGGAAAGAATTTGAAATTACACTATTTGGGTTATTTAGTCATTAGCTTCATTTTTTCTTTAAAAATTTTTTATTTGAGAATATAAATTTAAAGTCTTTATATTATTAATCTAATCAATGAGAAATGCACAAACATTGCTATTTTGTAGCAACATACATGAAACAAAGTGTGCGAAAATAGCCTAGATTTACCACATCTTTTGCACTTTAGTACATTGAGATCCTGTCTGTAGGCAGTGACAGGTAACTATGAATACTTGATTCCTTTATCAATCACAAATATACATGTAAAGATGATTTTGAAATAACGTGACAGAATACAACAATATTATAATTATGAAATGCAATACTGTGAAAGCAAAAAACATCCTAATAATAAAGACTCATTAGATATATAATCTCTAAACCAAATAAGACATAAACCCTTCTCAAAGAAGTTAACATATATACCTTTGAAGATAATTTCTTTTAAAAAAATAGTTATTTTATTTAACTTTATTTATTTATTTAAATTGGACCAGAGAGGGACAGAGCGAGAGAGAGAACGAGAGAAAGAAAGTGAGAAAGCAAGTCTCCAGGTCCAGGACTCAAACTGCATTTGGCCATGTGAAAGTCCAGTGCCCTTAACCACCACGACACCTGTTGACCCCAATAACATTTTTTAATTATTATTTTTTATACATTTAATCACTATACATCATTTAGCTTGTAGAGAGAATTTACCCAACATGAAATACACCTCAGACCAGTCCAATTGAGAATATTATACATGTTATCATCAACAGGTAATAAACCATATCTGTGTCCCACAAAAGTCTTACTTCTCTATTTTTCTCCCTAATTTCCTTCCCTATACTCTTCCCCTCTCCCACCCTCTTTCCACACTGTCTCCAGTGTCCATAACTATTTTTCAATGCTTTTATGTTCTCCAATCTTTCAGTCTCTACCACAGAGTGCAAAAGTCAGTATATGTTAAGTGGAGACATATAATATCTCTCTTTCATAGCCTGACTTGCTTCATTCAGCAATAAATCTTCCATATTCATACACTTTCTATCAAATGACAGGGTCTTACTGATTTTTATGACTAAGTAGTATTCCATGGAGTACATGTGCCAGACTTTCTCAATTCATTCTCTGTTCATGGACATTTGGGTTGGTTCAAGGTCTTAGCAATCTTGGAAAATGCCACAATAAACATAGATGTGCAAGCACTTTTCTGACGGCGTATTCTCCTGTCCTTTGAGTAGATTCCCAGGAGTGGGATTGCTGGATCATGTGGTAGTTCTATTTGTAGGTCTTTGAGGAACTGCCTTATTGTTCCTTACAGTGGCTGGACTAATTTACATTCCCACCAACAGTATAAGAGAGTTCCCCTTTCACCACAACTCCACCAATACTTATCAATTTTGTATTTTTAATCTCCACCGTTCTGACGAGGGTTAGTGGTATCTCATTGTGGTTTTAATCTGCATCTCTCTTATTATGAGGGCTGTTGAGCATTTTTCCATGTGCTTTTTGGCTGTTTGTATTGTCTTCCTTAGATAGTTTTTTGTTCAGCTTATTTTCCCATCTTTTAATTGGGTTAATCATTTTTTTTTCTTTTTTGGTAAACTACTTGAGTTCCCTGTGTATTCTGGTTATCACTTCCTTACCTGAGGCATAGTTTACAAAAATATTCTCCCATTTCAAGGGTTGTTGATTCACACTAATTACTGTGTCTTTGGCTGTACAGAAACTTTTTAATATGATGTAATCCCACTTGTCTATTTTTGAGTAGTTTCGTTTTTAAAAAATTCCTTTTTCTTGTTATATAACCATTTTTCTTTTTAAAAATTATTTAGTCAGAGAAACACTATTGAGATTTACTACAGGAAAATATTAATAATTATACAATTTCCAAATTAAAATAGAAAAGAAAAAAAAAGGCTATGAAAAAGAAGACATTACAGGGAACCAGCAGTTAGCGTAATGGCTATGTCGCTGGACTCCCACGTAGTCGACCGTGGTTCGCGTCTCAGACCCGGTGGCTTACAACTCACGCCGGGCGCGTGTGCGTGCGTGCCCAAGATCCCAAGAGGAGAATGGAGGAGAAGGGATTGCGGCGTGACCATCCGCCCTGGGGGGTGATTTCTCGCTTTCTGTCTCTATGTCTCTCTCTGTCTGTCTAGCGAGCGCACGCGCCCTATAGTGAAAAACCTCTCAAAAAAAAAAAAAAAAAAAAAAAAAGAAGACATTACAGAATATATGAAGCCTTTAATAAAAATCTTCAGGTCTTAACCTTAAAGCTTTCTGTATTCTCAACTGTAAAAATAAAGGGAATTCACTTTATGATATAGACACTATTTAAGGTTATAATTTTATTAAAAAAGAGTTTAATAACATGAGGGCCTTTTCTTCTCTTTTCTCTCCCATTTAGAGTAAGTCATAGAAGAAGAAATGAGCCTTTCATTCTGTGGTAACAATATTTCTTCATATAACATCCATAATGGTGTATTACAAAACCCTTGCTTTGTGGACGCCCTCAACCTGGTCCCGCATGTCTTCCTGCTGTTTATCACTTTTCCAATATTGTTCATTGGTACGTAAGTTAATGTGCTCTGTTACTTAATACTTAAAAGTCTTATTTATGGCTGAGATTTGCGAAGATGTTGACTTAATTCTCTGACATGAAAGGTGATGTGTAGCCTTCCATGTTAGAGAAATTACATTTCATTAATTAGGTTAAATTTCATTAATTTTTATGAGTGAGATAAGAACAAGCAAATATTTGTATTTCCTAATGATACTGTTTTGACATATGGTACTCTGTAGTCACACACCTGCTTAGGGATGGGCTTCAGGTAGTAGCATTTTTTTTAAAAAGAAGAAAAGTGATAAATGTGTGAGATAGACCTAAAATATTTGTTGAACACTTGCTTTATACTTGGTGAAGGGACTACAAAATGGGTAAAACAGCAAGCTTAGAGGAATGGTCTGATGGAATGGATGTGTCAAAACCCAGAGCTGTGGCCCAGCCTCTAGGGCACAGGCAGGAGAGCCTGTGAGATGTTGAGAGCCATATGGGAAGACTCTGGGTTCCTTCCTCAGGTCTACCTGACCCAAGCCCTGCACCTATGGTCCTGGCTAGTTTCAGGGCTTGGTGGGAGGACTGTGGTATGAAGACCTTCTCAAGAGAACTTGAAATAAAAAAAATATATCAGGGAAATGACTATACCATGATGTAAAACCATTTACAGATACAGAAATAAATTATCCTGGGCATGAATCTGCTAGAACAACTAACTCTTCTTAGCGCTGGTTGGGAAGACTACACAGAATGATATGTCTGGGAACCAGAAAGGGGTAGAGTGTACAAATTCAAACAGGAATGATTTGGGTGTTTCAGGTAGAAAGAATACATGTGCAGACTACCTAGGGAAGAGTTACTAATAGTTTCCCCCTATTATTTTACAGCTACACCTCACAAAATCCAATTATGTAGGGTCATATATAATTTGTGTAACTTCTTCAAAATAAGCAGAATAGGCCCTTTTACTTTTGTTAAATTATAAAGTAGTTAAATAGTTTTAAATCAAATGATAAAGATTGATATAATAAACTGCCACTAAAACTACTTCCTGCCATCTTAGGATATAATAAAAAGAACTAAAGGGGCTCACTCTTTTTACCATTTTCTGATCCCATTAATCTTCCCACATCCTAACTTTTTCATCATCTTGTCACAAAACATAGCCCCTCTTTTGATGTTTAATCTTTACATGCATGATTTTGCCCCTGAAATGAATGAAAAAGTTATCAGACTGGTTTTGTTCAGAAAACTAACATAATTTAATGATCTGCTTTAAAGGAAAGTTTGAAAATCATTTGTATGCTTTTATTTTTTCATTGAACAAATACTAATAGAGATCAAAGAATTTTTGTCACTTGCTGTATACAGAGACCAACATAATTCTTGGTCCATAGTTATTTATGGCAAGCAAATGTACAGATAATGAATGTATTTGGACCAGAGTGGCCATACTAGGAACACTAATCATTGTTTATACAGTATTATTTGTAGGCCAGTAAAAATGTCCTTTGCAAAAATGGGAAAATTAATATTTTTACTGCAATTCTACAATAAATGATTTATAACTTTTACTGTAGTTCTGCAATTAATTAATTTTCTTGACACCCAGCTAACTTCTTGAATGCAAGGCATCCATTTTTGTGCCCTTTGTATCCAGTGCAGAGGCTGGTAACAAGGATATCTGGATAGAGTAGAATTGAAGTGGACATTGGCAAAGGGAAATGGAAAATAGAAGCAAACTGTTCTTTTATAACATTGGCTCCTTGAATTAATGGAAGACCATAAATAAATCTCAAAGAGCTATCAGGTACTAGGAAAATTACAATATTCCCAAACCGACACAGACTTTGCCTGCCAGAGTTTATAGCATAAATGCTAGTAAAATATGTTAAATGTGATTAACCTTCCAATGATGTATATTTAGAAACAACTAATTCACAAACCAATTTTCTTGTCAGGGAATGCTTCTGGGGTTCTTGTTGTCTAGACAGAAATTTCTTCCTGTAATATTTCAAACATAAAGCCCCTTTCATTCCTGAAGCATAAGGGCTTTTCTCAGTCAAAACATGAAGAAAAAGAGACCAATGTGAGGTCCTTTTCTAGCATACAGTATAAACTGGCAGCACTTTACCTTTAGTTTTGGGAGAAAATCACTAAAATTTTACTCAAAGGTAATCTTGAATTATTGTCTACAATGACGAGCTGAGGATAAACCTATAATGTTCTGAACCTGTAATGAGCCTACGTAGAGCTCATGATAATGAAGGGAATTTTAGTTTTCACTTGTTGAATAGCACTGGCTCATTCATAGGTAACAGTTTTTCTCATGTGGTAGCTTTCGATTAAGAGTTAACTAATGAGCCCTAGATTTTATAACCAAATATGTCTTTTTGAAAAAATCATTACACCACAGACTCCCATGTTTTGAAAGGATTTTAGACACCAGATTTCTTTTATTGTTGTCAATTTATTTCCTTGTAAATGAATGAGGCAGGTGTCCGCAAGAGCTTCTAATTAGCATGAGATAGAACCATGTTGTTACCCAGAGTTGGTGTTATTCTTGAGCAGTGCAACAAATGTTTATATGCTAATTTAGGCAATCTCATAAAAGTCATTAAAATTATTGGGACCAGCAGATGGCATACTGGTTACATCACTGGACTGCCACATGGCCAGCCGTGGTTTGAGTCTTGAACCCGGCAACTTGAAACCCACACTGGCATGTGTGTGTGCGTGCCTAAAATCTCTAGATGAGAAAGCAGGAGAAGGGATTGCAGGCGTGGTCATCCCCCCTGAAGGGTGATTTCTAGCTTTCTGTCTCTCTGTCTCTGTCTCTTTGATGAGTATGTCCACCCGATAGCAAAAATCTCTATCTCTAAAAATGAAAAAAAAATTGAAATTATTATTTTTAACACTAGAAAAATAGACAAGGATTTTCATCATTACCCTAGAAAGTATTAAGGTTTCAGAAACTCCCTGAAAAAAAAACAAAAAACAAAAAACAAACAAAAAAAATAAATAAAACAAAACAAAAAAACTTATTCTAATGTAAATTGCTTCTATGATTATAATTGAGCCTTTATTTTCTCTTTTTCCTACTTTCTCTCTCTTTCTCCCTTTTTTTTTGCCCCCAGGATGGGGGAGCCAAAGCTCAAAAGTACAAATTCATCACAACACGTGGCTTCATTTTCCTGGACATAACCTGAGATGGATTCTCACGTTTGCGCTCCTGTTTGTGCATGTTTGTGAAATAGCAGAAGGCATCGTTTCAGATTCGTAAGTGACTAGGCTTAGAAATACCATTACGGTGTACCAGTGGGTACCCTGCCATAGTTAGTAACCAAGAACATATTAAGTCATATCTAACTTTGGGGGCGTCACTCAGTAGGAATGAAAGCTATCACCCATTGCATATAGTAAGATTGTCTTTTGTCCATGGTTTTGTGTTGCTGTATCATTTCTTTGATAACACAAGTTCAGAGCGCTAAGACTTGTGCCTATTCATGCACTGGATATTTCTTTGCTCCTTTATCCATGTGTCTGTTGCAGGAAGTTCTTCTGTCCTTTTCAACATTTTGACATTTATTTTTAAATTTTTAAAAAATTTTTAGTTTTTTTTTTTAAAGAGAGATTTTTGTCATAGGGCACTTCTGCTTGCCAGAGAGACAAAGGGAGACAGAAAGCTAGAAAGTAAGAAATCACCCCCAGGGGAGATGGCCACATTGCAGTCTCTTCTCCTCCATTATCCTCTAAGAGTTTTGGGTGTGCACACACACATGCCCGATGTGAGTTTTAAGCCACCGGGTCCAGAACCTGAACTGCAGTCAACTACGTGGGAATCCAGTTAAATAACCGTTATACCATCTGCTGGTGTCACATTTACTTTATTTTAAAAAATAGGTCTAAATAGAAAGGTTGTCTATATACAGCTACAGTAGCTGTATATTTACATATTAATATATTAATCAGTACTCAAGTGGTTTAGTTTATTTTTTAAAGAAAAGAAAAGATAGGTGAGGCGGGCATTAAAGAAATTTGAGAACAAGTGAGGATAAAACCACAAATTGAGGTAAAGCATGAAATTATTTTAAAATAAAGATTTATCTTAAAACCATATTTTATAAGGAATTTTTGCCTTTTTTCCTCCCCTCAAGAGCACATGTGCTTACCCCAGGGAGAGAGAGACAAATAGAGAGAGAAAAAATAAAAAACATACCCAGTGGGGCATGGTCACTTCTCCATTTCTCCATCCTGTTTGGTGTGCACACACATGCACTGTACATATTTTTTAGGTCACTGGAGCAGAGATTTGAACCATGTAGTTGACTGTGTGTGATCTGGATCCCTTAACCACCAGGACTCAGGCCAGCCCAGAACTTTGTCATTCTTGAAGGAATTGTTTTGTTGTTGTTGTTTTTGTTTTTGTTTTCAAGATTTGTTTTTATCATAGAGCACAGGTGAGAGGGAGAGATGTACCCTCAACTTGATCTCACAACATCCCCTTTCCTCAGTTCTCTAGCTCTTCTTAGGCATCTGAGCATACTTTCTGGTCAACCCAAGGATCTGAATCCTTAGTAGTCCCTGTGGCTTCCAGCACTGTAGTTCGGCTTGTCACCTACTGTGACCACAGGCTGGTCCAAATTTTGTCATTCGTAGAAGTTTGTATTAGGCAGTTAAAATAAAATGTATTATATTGGGGACCAGCAGATAGTATAATGGCTACATCACTGGACTCCCATGTAGTTGGCCACAGTTCAAGTCCCGGACCCGGTAGCTTAAACTCATGCCAGGTGTGTGTGCATACATGCCCAAGATCCCAAGACATCAGGAACATTTCTCAATTTTTATGTTGGGTGAATTACTTCTCTCTTATTTTTTCTCTTTGCCTGTTTGAACTATCACAGAAAATGTGGGTGGTTTTTAAGCACTATGATAGTATTTTCACAGTTTTTGCTACCTTGTCTGTATTAATGATTCTAAAATAGATCACTGATCATAGTTCAGATATCTATGTACAGTTACCCATTAGACAATCTCCTTCGTGTATTTATTAAGTACTTTCACAATCCACACATTCCTACTGAAACGTATTTTCATCCTCTCTGATCTGCACTTCCTCAGTATTATCTATATATTCATCATCCACGTGACTATCATAGCGATTTGTTCGAAAGCCAAATTTGACTGTACCAACTACCTGTTAATGTGTTTCAATTTTCTGCAAGATGACATTCTAGCTATTTAACTATGACATGCAAACCCTTTCAGATAATTCCTATCTTAAGCACTAAATTTCAAGAACATTAAGCTACTTGTAATTTTGAACATATGACACTGCTTCATGCTTCTATGTATTAGCACATTCTGTTCCTTGTTTGTTTTGTTTGTTTTTTTGTTTTGTTTTGTTTTTGTTTTTTTTTTGCCATAGGGTGCATGCACTTGCCAGAGAAAGACAGAGAGAGACAGAGAGGTAAAGTGAGAAATCACCCCCAGGGGGATGGCCAAACCACAATCCCTTCTCCTCCATTCTTCTTTTGGGATTTTGGGCATACACACACATGTGCCTGGCACAATTTTCAAGGCACCAAGTCCAGGGCTTGAACTGCATTTGGCCATGTGGGAGTCCAGCACCTTAACCGCTATGTCACATACTGGCTTCCCATTCCCTCTTTTTAAAAGTGTCTGTCCACTGGGGGCTGGCAGGTGGTGTGGTGGTTAAGGGCACTGGACTGCCACATGGACGACCGTGGTTAAGGTCCTGGACCTAGTGGCTTGTTTTCTCACTTTATCTCTTTCTCTCTGTCCCTCACTGGTCAAATTAAAACAAATAATAAATGAATAAATAAAATAAAAATAAAATAATTCTTTTTTTAAAAAAGTGCCTGTCCACCAGTTTCCTGACTATTGAATTCTTTTACATATTTCAGCTTCCATTATTAACCATGCTTTTTAAATGACTTTCTCAAATGTTCCCTCTTCCCCCACTCTTGAACTAGTCTCTGTCTTCTCTACACTTATTATATGCCAATATCTTTAAGTAATTTGTAAAAAGATAAGTACTTCGCTATGTGACATTATTCATGACAATGTAATTGAAGGCAGTCTGTCATGCACATCTGGCCCTGTCATACTCCTGATTCATGGGGAGCTCTCTCTCTCATGGCTTCAGAATGAAGCCTAGTCTCCTTGAAATTGTCCTGAATTGCATTCAATACCCCTGAACATATCTGCACACTCGGCCTGAAACAGTCTTCCCCCTCCTTCCTCTGAATAGCAATTTTTCGTTCTTAAGATCTCAGTTTAGAACTCACTTCCTACACAAAGCTTTCTCTGTCCCATCTGAGCCTGTGTGCTCTCACTGTTCCTTTACCTGTGTCATAATTTCCTATTTGCTTTTGGTATCCCTGATGGACTCTAGACTTTGTGACTACAGACACTATATTTCATCTTGCTCATTGTTGCCTCTGAGAAGCTAATACTATGTCTGGACCAGAAAATATATATCCATTGAATGAGTCAATGAAAAGGAAGAAGTCACTGAAGACCATTGAGTTTGGAAAAGCTGTTGAAGGGATAAACATACTTTTTAGTTCTTATTTAGTTGCTTGCTTTTACTTGCTTTGGTGGTTAAATCATTTCAGCAGTTCTGCCATTCATTATAGGGCAGTTGTATCATTGTTTGTGTTGTAATTTTTTTTAAGGAAAATTAAAGAATTTATTGGAAACTATGATTTAGCTCTTGAAAGAGAAGGGAAAGCTAGAAAATGAGGCTTTGGAAAATCCAGAACCAAGAAGGCTCCAAGTTTCTGGGTAGCAGAAACTAACATGTGGACAGGTTCACCTGGAAGTCCCAATGGGACCTGTATCCCCTGTACATCCCTAAGGGTGCTACTGTCAGGAGGAGTCAGCTTCAATTGCTTTCTCTCTGTGTCACGTTGTTGTAAGCATTTTAAGGTGTAGTTTAACCATCAGGATGAATCCTTTCAACAGAATTATGTCTTCTAATATATTCTTCCCTAACAAGTTCTCTTAACAAAGTACTACCGCATTCTGCATGTCAAACATCTTATTTATTTTAATGAAAAAATGGGAAACAAAATGAGAAACAATCTGGAATCATCCATCTTAGACACTGATACTGTGCTGCTCTCCGTAGCCGAAGGGGATCAAGACATCTTCACCTCTTCATGCCAGCTGTGATGGGATTTGTTGCCACAACAACATCAATAGTGTATTATCATAACATTGAGACATCAAATTTTCCTAAATTACTTTTAGGTAAGTACGATCTATTTTTCTTTTCTCAAAAGAGATATTTGTTTTATTTCCTATAGTAAAGACTATCAGAGTAGGTTGGGAGTGAGAGGTGTAAGAAAACCACAGTAACCAGGACCAGCAGTTGGCGTAATGGCTATGTCGCTGGACTCCCATGTAGTTGACCACAGTTTGCGTCCTGGACTCGGTGGCTTAAACTCACACTGTGAGTGTATGCCCAAGATCCGGAGAGAAGAATGGAGGAGATGGGATTGTGGCGTGGCCACTGGGGGGTGATTTCTTGCTTTCTGTCTCTCTGTCTCTCTTTGTCTTTCTGGCGAGCACATGCGCCCTATAACAAAAAAAACCTCTCCAAAAAAAGAAAGAAAAGAAAACCACAGTAATGAAATCTGTAGTTGCTAAGCCAACGTGGGATGAAAGATAAACTCAGTTGCTCTGAGTTTTAGGGACCTGGAAACCTCCTACAACTGTAGGTAAAATTATGTATGAAAATGTTGTTTCTTCAGGACATGCGTCCTCCAAAAATGCCCCTTAAGGCATGTCAGGGTGTAGTGGGAAGAAAGGGAGGGAAAGTGCTGGCCTTCTCGCTTGTAGAAGTTGTATTCTAAGAAATCAGAGCTCTCGCAAGAAGCTGCTGCCCCATGAATGAGTCATCTCATTTAGTCCCACGTGCTTCTGCGTCTGTCTTGGATTCCTGAGGCATTTCTGAAGCATCTTAGTGACACTGTGGGGAAATGTAATTGCTGCTGGAACATCCAGGTGCTCTGTGCAGCAGAGCATAAGAGCATCTGCCTAAAGCATAGCCCTCTATCTCTGCCACATCTGCATTACCACTAGGTGGTCTTGTTAGCGTCTCTTGCCTTCTTGTCGAATGGAAATCAGAGGCTGTCTAAAATGTTCCTAATTTTATTTTCACCTTCGGCTGCAATAATATGCAGTACCTCATCCCGATTCATTATACTCAGTACTCTGACTCATCCTTGCATTCCTTGGTGTCCACTTGCATGAAGAGAGCTGAAATGAGTTATAGAAATGGATCATGAACAGGATTCAGGGAACCTCTGCTGAGGAAATTGTGTGTTTGTGTGAAAGGGTGCTTCCAATTTTTTGAAATCTGAAGTCGGATTTCATTTAATTGCTATATGATGAAAATGCCCTTGCCTACTGACTTAAAGAAAGAAATCGTTAAAGTACACAAATAGTATTTTTTGTTATTTGTCCAGAGGACGTTAATATTTAAAATGAGTGTGTGGAGGTCAGCCTTGTAGTCTAGTTGTTAAAGGAGCTGGATCCAACATGGCTGATTATGGTTGGAGTTCCAATCCTGGTAGCCTGAAGGACAAAGTGGGTGCATATGTATATGTGCTCCAAATCTCAATAGGATGGAGAGATGGAGGAGATAGGATTGCAGCATGATCCCACTCCATTAGGGGGTACTTCCTCCCTCCCTCTGCCTCTTTGTCTCTATCTGTTGAACTCATGCTTCCTCTGTCAATGAAAAGAAATAGTGGTGGGAAATACTATTTAACTCCATTTATTATATTATATAATTGGGCAAATGTAATCTAATTAAAAAAGTAAATGGAATGAAATAGTAATCAAAAAGGCTTGTTAAAGTCTGAATTTTCTTAATAGAAAGCTCTTCAACACGAAATGGCAGGCAGACATTATCCCAGAAATCTGAAGATGCTAAAAAATGAGCAAATGTCCAATGAACAAATAACAAATGAACAAACAAAACCCCATAGTGTTTGCAATTTGATAAGTAGATACACGTTTCTGAGAAACTGATGGTGATAAAAAGCTGTACGATGTAATTAGAAAGGAAATGCACATTTGAATGATATGTTAGGAATACTAGGAAGGAAGCACAATCAGAATCTGTAATTCTTATGTAGATTCAAGGCAGAAGGCACAATCTGATCATATGGGAGTTACAGTTATAAAAGGCTGAATAACTGTGATTATTTCAGGAGAGAAAAAATAGGTCCTCGAAATATTCACTATCTTAAGATCACAAAGCTAGCGATTAGTGTCATCATTCTACTATGAAAATTACCAAATAGAAAGTTGGAAAAAATGTAAATATTCATTTAACCCACTACCTAAATTATTCAATTTGCATTTTATTCTGTTTTTACCAAATATGCACCTCTTTCCATCCCTTTCCTCATCCATCCATCTTGGTTTTGATGCATTTTGAAATTAGTTGCAGACATGGAGCTAGCAGATGGCTTAATGGTTACATTGCTGAACTCTCACATAGTTGACCACAGTTTGAGTCCCAGACCCGATGGCTTAAAACTCACCCCAGGCCTGTGTGTGTGCCTGCCCCAAATCCCAAGAGGAGAATGGAGGAGAAGGGATTGCAGCCATCCCGCCTTTGGGGGTGATTTCTCACTTTCTTTCTCTCTCTCTCTCTGTCTCTCCAGTGAATGCATGCACCCTATTAGCAAAAATCTCTCTAAAAAAAAAAAAAAGAAAGAAAACATTAGTTGCAGACATGCGTTTGCTTCATTCTGAACACTTCAGCATGCATATTAACTAGAGTTAGATATAGTTTATAGTTTTCATATGTTGGGTTGTTATGGCTTCCTAAAATGAATTAGAAAGTGTTTTCTCTATTTTCTGAAAGACTTTGAATAAGCTTAATTTTGTTTCTTCCTTAAATGATGAATAGAACTTACCATTGAAGTTAAAACCTGGAGTTTTAACTAAGGAAGAATTTTTAATTATGAATTAATTTTTAAATTCAATATAGACTCTTCAAAATATCTCTTCCTGTGTCAGTTTTGGTATTACTGTGTTACAGTTTTCAGGGAACTTTCTCATTTCATATAAGTTTTTGGATCTTTTGTTATAATGTTGTTCATGATATTCCCTGATTGATGATTCTTTTAAAATATGTAGGATAATGTAGGGCTAACTCTCTTTTTATCCTTAATATTAGCAATTTTTTTTTTTTTTTTTTGGAGAGGTTTTTCGCTATAGGGCGCGTGCGCTCACCAGACAGACAGAGAGAGACATAGAGACAGAAAGCGAGAAATCACCCCCCAGGGGGGATGGTCACGCCGCAATCCCTTCTCCTCCATTCTCCTCTCGGGATCTTGGGCACGCACGCACACGCGCCCGGCGTGAGTTGTAAGCCACCGGGTTCGAGACGCGAACCGCGGTCGACCACGTGGGAGTCCAGCGACATAGCCATTACGCTAACTGCTTTTACATTTTTCTTTTCTTGATCGGTCCAACTAGGGATCTAACAATTTTCTTGATCTTTTTAAGGAGTCAACACATTTGTTCATTTTATTGATTTTTCAAATTTTACTTTTTGTTCTCTCTCTCTTATCATCTCTCTCTCTTATCTCTTATCATCCTTTCAACTATTTTGTTCTTTGTATTTTCTGAGCTTTGGAGGTAGAAATGTATGTCATTGGTTTTGGAAATTTCTAAAAACATAAATATCTGAGGCTATAAAATATGAAATGCTAGGAGGCTAACCCACATGGTAAGGTTCCAAGTTCATGTCCAGAGTCTCCCTGTGTACATTGGGCATGAGTGTCCTATGCCCATGATCCAGGGCTGGCTGAAGCTAGAGGTGGGTGGCAAGGTCAAGACCATTTGGAATGTGAGCTCTCTCTCTCTCACTTGCTCATGGAAGAAATAGGTCAATGAACTTGAAAAAAATTCATTTTATTTCTGATAATACTTTTTATATTGAAGTCTATTTCAGTAATACTAATAGATCCCCTTCAGGTTTCTTATGTTTACTGTTTCATTGTTTATCTTCTTCCATCCACTTATTTCAATCAACTCTTTCTACTATATAAGGTTAATCTCTTTAGATAGTGTACAATTTAGTCTTTTTTCCTCCTAAATCCATCCCTACCATCTCTGTGTTCCATTCTTACTGTCTCTGTGTTATAAGCTAAAACAAGATATATGTTGAATTTATCTGCCAGTTCTGAGCTGTTTTTCTTTAAGGATGTTGTGATCATTCTTAACCTTTCTGACTGTCATAAATATTGTCTAGATTGTCTTATATGTGTTTAGATTTCTTCTGTCTTATCCTATATTCACTGAATAAGACAGAAGAAATATGTCTTTTATTCAAAGTTCAAAGTAGACTGAATTTTTGCAAAGAGACTTCTAAGACATCTCATATATTTTGCAAAATGTTGACTGTGGTTATGAGATGTATACATCCCTGCCCTGACTCCTTGAGGTCTGGGTTTGCTCTGTCGGATCATCATTCTCTATGTTCAATGGATGAGCACAGTGTTTTAAACCATTTAGGTGAGAAGAGCCACTTACTAATTGAATGTTGATCTGTCAAGCAGAAATCATATTACATAGTTACATGAATCCCATGGCAATTCTAGGATAACGCCATGAGACATTTCCCTGGGAGCTGCAATACACTTACCTATTGAGTAGATTACAAAGATACTAGCTTGTGGATTCTTCATGTAGTTAGGGTTCTTTAAAAACAATACCAAAAGATAAAGCCACTTTAAAAACCTGTAGACTTACACATAGTCCTGAAGAGTGCAGATTATCCCTATTTACGTTTCCTCACATCTTCCCATCTATCAGTCAGAGTGAGAACATTCAGTTCAAAATTCCAGAAGTGCACTACACACTCCCCCCCTCCACACACACACATATATTTCCTTTTTTAAAGCAAGAAATCACCCCTCGGAGCTATGGCCACAACTCAATCCCTTCTTCTCCATTCTCCTCTTGGGAGTTTGGGCACATGCATGCACCCATCATGAATTTTAGGCTGCTGGCTCAGGGACTTGAAATGTGGGAGTCTAACAATGTAACCATTACACCATCTGCTGATCCCTATCTATCATCTATCTATCATCTATCTATCTATCTATCTATCTATCTATATCTATATTTTAACAAATAAAACTGTGGAAATGAGTATTTAAAATTGCCATTGTGGTCCAGGCACAGTAGCGGATGCTGATAGACATCAGTACTCCACAGGCTGAGGCAGGAGGGTGCTGAGCTCATGGTGGACATGGGTAACATACGGAGACCCTGACTGTAAGAGCTAGGCATGGTGCCCACCTATAATCTCATCTATTCGGGGAACTGAAGCAGCAGAATCAGGATGTAGCAAGACTCATCCTGAAAAACAAAACAAAACAAACAACATAAAACTGCCTTTATTATCAAAAAGCATTTTGCTGATACCGAAATGCCAGTGAAGTTTAAAAAATTGGAGAAAGTACATCTTTTTCTTTCTTCCTTTTTATTGTTTCAGCCCTATTCTTGTATTGGGTAATGGCCTTATTACAAAGACAATAAAATTGGTTAAGTACTGGCAGTCCGGCTGGGGGGTGTCAGACCTGCGTTTCTGCATCACCGGCATCATGGTCATTTTGAATGGACTCCTAATGGCTGTAGAGATCAACGTCATTCGGGTCAGGGTAAGAATCTGATTATTTTTGTTCAATACCTTGTATTCAAGACCCCAATATTAATGATTCCATTCAGTCATAAATCTTTCATATTTAGTGGGATAAAAAAAATCTATCTGATCTATTAGGTATAAATGGAAAGCTGAAGAAACCACTAAGCTTCAGGCCATTAACTATTTTTTTGGTTTGTTTGTTTTTTCAAAAATTACTTTTTATCCAACTTTATTTATTTATTTTAGTTTGACCAGAGAGGGGCAGAGAGAGAGAAAGAGAGAGAGAGAGAAAGAGAAAGTGAGAAATCAAGCCACCGTGTCTGGGACTCAAACCGCGGTCGGCCATGAGGGAGTCCAGCACCCATAACCACCACCCCACCTGCTGGCCACCAGGTCGTTAATGTTTTAATATGGCCCTACAGTCTATTTATACATTTACAGATATAGATGGCTCAAGTGCTAGCTATGTGTCAAACATTGTGCTCAGTCCAGATTTTTCTTCTCCAGGGAAGAAATTTTTTGTAGGAAGTTTGATCATCCATAATTGGTTCAAAGCACACCTAGGTTGAGAAAAATACAGCATTTCCAGAAATTTAGAACTGAAAAGGACATAATCTAATCGAGTTTGCTTATTTCAATGATAAGGAAAATTCCATAGAGATAACTTTAATACATATTTAATATGGTTAAGACCTATTTATATCAAGTAACTTCAAATCTATTGTACTTTCCACCACAGAACATTGTTACTTATGCTGTATGAGATACTAGCGATTGACGTTTTTCCTATTTATTTTCCATCAGAAAACTTTAAACTTTTTCTGAGTAGAAAGATATATGTCGCAATGAATGTGCTAACAGTAAGTTAGCATCAGCCAAACCACACACCAGCAGAGGGACTACAATGGCGTTAACACATTCGGACATCTAAGTAATATAAAAAATTTCATTTAGCTTACCTTTTCACAGGATATCATGAACTATTGATTCCTGGTAATAATTACCTTTTAAAAGGTTAATTGATATTTTTAGACTTGGTCCACATGGATTAAATGTGAAATTCTGGCATTTCATTAATATAGTCACAACAAAAGAGAAGTATTTCAGAAGGGGATGGAAGGAGGCATTAAAATATAAATTTTGGCCAACTGAAATTAAGATGTAAGCAGGTCAAGTTTTTTTTTTTTTTTTTTTTTTTTTAATATGTGGATAAAGGATTGAGTTCATCATTATGCCATGGAATTTTTCTTGCCACAGAGATACGTATTCTTCATGAACCCCCAGAAAGTAAAGCCGCCTGAAGACCTCCAGGATCTGGGTGTGAGATTTCTTCAACCATTTGTGAATTTACTGTCCAAAGCAACGTACTGGTGGATGAACACACTTATCATATCTGCTCATAAAAAGCCTATTGATCTGAAGGCAATTGGAAGATTGCCAATAGCAATGAGGGCGGTAACAAATTATATCTGCCTGAAAGATGCATATGAAGAACAAAAGGTAATTTTGTCTCTGTCTTTCATGCCCATGACTGTAAAGAATTTGCCTATCACATATAAAAGAACAAAACTTAAACGATATCTGTGGTTATGGAAGAGAGGATTTCCTCCATCCTCCTTCCTCAGTAGCTTTGAGTCATGTTAATTGGATCACTGAGGAAAGACTGAAAGGACCAGGAAGTTCTTAGTTGCCCAGTCAAGATATAAAGAAGGATAATGAGAACACTGCCTTTTCCTCTGGGACATGGGACCATGCTGGAAGCCCTGCTCCAGCCGGGGTGGGTACACAGGAAGGCGACACAGGTGAACAAAATCAGGCTGAAACCTCAATGCCCCTTAGCACGTTCTCAGCCAGCTACAGCAAGAGTAAGCTCCAGACTGCAGCCCTGATGGCCAGGAGACATGCATATTTATTATAGAAGGAGTTTTACAGGAGTAGGATGGGTGAGGGGAAGTAAGTGAAAGATTTTATTCTAAAAGGTAAAGCATTTAAAGTATAAGAACAATAATCATAAAACATGACATCTGTTTTGTTTAGGTATAAACAGTCATAATTCTTAGAACGAGAAAGTCCATTTTTCGGGTGCATTCTCTCCTTAGATCTTAATTACCAGGGGAGAGTCTTTTAGATGAGAGGGCTCCCAGGAATCTTAATAACTTCAGTCCCAGACTAGCTTAATAACTTCAGTCCCAGATTGGCTTGAGAACTTGAGCCCCAGATCAGCTTGAGAACTTCAGCCTCAGGCTAGAGTGGCAGCAAATTGCTGGTTACAAGGGTCTAGAAATAAATCCTGTCTGGTTTAGTAAAGACAAGGTTAATATATACTAAAGTAGAATACCTATGTTATCTCTGGGGTAATCCACAGCTAAGAGTGTGAGTCTAATGTCTACATGGGGAAAAAAATGTAGTCTTGTGAGCAGCTTAATGACTGACCTAAAGGTTACTGTGTACTTGAGACCCTCCACGTTCTACTCTATACAATGGCTGTGGTTTGGGGAACAGCAATCTTCCTTTGTCCTGAGATTAAAGATGGCTCATGGTCTTTGGAGTAACAACACCTTGTGGATGAGTCCCTGAGCCCCTCCCAGCTACTAAGATTGTTTCGCCAATTTAATAGCTTTAACCTAAACCTTCCTAATGCTTATCTATATAATCCCTGGTAGGAGAAGTGAATGTAGCATTCTTTATTGACATTTTCCAGGAGGGTGGGGTAAATCTAATAAGAATAATTCCCGTTTGCAGTCGCCGCCTTAGTGGATTCGTATTCCTTCAGGATTATTGTAAAAGTTATAATAAGGCAGGGAGTGCCTTTATGGGGTACCGGGGTACAGCAATAAGGCCCATGGCAAAAAAATTGAGTGCAGGCAAGTACAGCAACGCAATAAAAAATCAAAACTCGTAAAACTGTTGACCTTGCTAACAGTTTTCCTCAGCCGAGTCCTTGCTTTAGGCATGAGGGGCAGTTCTTTCATACTCAGCTTGTGTTAACTGCATGGTCCCAGCAGGACCAAGTGGAACATAAAAATTCAGTTCAATGATTATGTATACTAATCCACATTACCATGTAAAATTTAAAATTCATGGAATTTTTTGTCTTTACTCAAGTATCTTGTAAATAATTTTGTTATATATAGGTCAAATGATCATATTCACTGAGACCCATATTTCAGAAATTAAATCTTAAATTAATTATTGGCTAAAATTTGTATTCTATAGTTCAAACTTGGGGGGGGGGCTAAATTTAAATAAAAGGTTGCCATCTACCTACCCCATGTAGATATTCCACATATCTTCTAAAATGGATTTCCTTGGACACTCCTGAATATTTATTAACAATTGCTTCACAGTTTTAAAAATGAGAGTCTTTGTGTATTTTAAGTTTATCAGTTTGGATAGCCATGCATGCAATCCATGCATGATGGTAGATGTGTTTTCACATCTATTACATATTGCAATCATCTACAAATATCAGGGTCATTTAAAATATTAGTGTTCACAATAACACCGCAAGAGAGAGGGCTATGGTGAATCAATTAAAGAGATTTTGGCTCTTCTAAATCAAGATTAACAAAGCATTTATGGTAAATGATGAAAATGACCTCTCATTTGTGTAAGAAATTGTGTCATGAAGTTAATATTGCAGGAAATGGTTACTACGAATGAACCTGAGTCATTTCTCTGGTTTCACCTCTGGGAAAAGTGTTGCATAATATTTTTAAACTTCTCTGCTAAAGTAAACCTTTACACTATAGCCTTAGCAGAGCTTGAGTTTTTTTTTTTTTTTTTTTTTTTTTTTTTTTTTTGAGAGGTTTTTCGCTATAGGGCGCGTGCGCTTGCCAGACAGACAGAGAGAGACATAGAGACAGAAAGCGAGAAATCACCCCCCAGGGGGGATGGTCACGCCGCAATCCCTTCTCCTCCATTCTCCTCTCGGGATCTTGGGCACGCACGCACACGCGCCCGGCGTGAGTTGTAAGCCACCGGGTCCGAGACGCGAACCGTGGTCGACTACGTGGGAGTCCAGCGACATAGCCATTACGCTAACTGCTGGTTCCCAGAGCTTGAGTTTTTTAAGGGCTCTTTACAATAGAAATCAGCTTGAACTTGGTGTGTTACCATCCTTTAACAGTAAACATTAGAAAATAATCAAATTATTCTTTCTAACAGGAAGTTAAATATGAAACAGAATTAAAATCTATTCCATTGGGTTGGCTTCTTCTCCATAATAAAAACTGTATCTTCCTTCTCCCATGTCAGAATTATGATAACTCTACAACAAACAGCTGTAGATGAGTGAAGCTCTGAATTGATTTACCATCTGTGCCCTTCTACATTTTGAATTAAGTTGAGGAATATCACAGAAACAGAAACCTACCTTGCTTTTAAAAAGCTTTGACTACTACTGGGACCAGCAGTTAGCATAATGGCTATGTCGCTGGACTCCCATGTAGTCGACCGCGGTTCAAGTCTTGGACCCGGTGGCTTAAACTCATGCCAGTCACGTGTGCATGTGTGCCCAAGATCCTGAGAGGAGAATGAAGGAGAAGGGATTGCTGCATGTCCATCCCCGCTGGGGGGGTGATTTCTTGCTTTCTGTCTCTCTCTCCCTCTCTGTCTAAAAAGAAAAAAAGCCTTGACTACTGCTATAGAGATAAGAAATAACTGTTTAGCTTATAGAATTTTTTGGGGGGGAGAGAGGTTTTTGCTATAGGGTGCATGCGCTTGCCAGAAAGAGACAGACAGAGAGATTAAAAGCGAGTAATCACTACCCAGGGGGGATGGCCACGCCTCAATCCCTTATCCTCTATTCTCCTCTCGGGATCTTGGGCACGCAAGCACACGCACCCGACATGAGTTTAAACCACTGGGTCCGGGACTCAAACCACGGTCGACTACATGGGAGTTCAGAGACATAGCCATTATGCTAACTGCTGGTCCCTAGCTTATAGAAATTTGATAAGTAAATCTCTTATGATCTACTAATTCCAAAAATATTGACCAGTCTTTTAATAACCTTGATTTTTGTACTTTACTATATGTTCTTTTCATTACAACTTTATTTGGTAATATTCTTAACATGATATACATTTTCCCATTTGAAGACAATTAAAAATGAATTTGGTCTTAATATTTTTGTGTCATCTTTCAACAACTAAAAAGCAGTTTTAGAAAAATTGCCTGTTTTCTTTTCATTCTTTCATTAAAATGCGTTCGGTAGCCACTGTTTACATGCAAGGATACATGTGAGACTCATGAACATAATAAGCTTTTAAAATATCTTCAGAACTTTCAGAATGGATTTCCTTAATCAATCAGATTAATTGCTGCTTTAGACAGTTTCATTTTGGATCATCTGGTTTTCCTTTCAGAAAAAAGCAGCGGATCATCCAAACCGGACTCCATCTATATGGCTTGCGATGTACCGAGCTTTTGGGCGACCCATTCTACTCAGTAGCACATTCCGTTATTTGGCTGATTTACTGGGCTTTGCTGGACCTCTGTGTATTTCTGGAATAGTTCAGCGTGTGAATGAAACCCAGAATGGGACAAATAACACAACAGGAGTAAGTTCATGGTGCTTTTGAAAGGAAACAATATTAGCATATTCCATTTGTAATGATCACTTTTCATTAATTCAGTTTTATAAGAAATTTAAACAAGATTATTTATAAAGAATGGAGAAAAAGAAAATAATTTTTATTGCAGGGAAGATCATATGTTTACATATATATTCAACGAATCTGACTCACAAAATTATTTCTCAGATTCAGAAACCTATAAATATTTAACCAGCATTTATTGTTTGCTAGAAGCTATGTGGAGGAATTTCGCACTGTTTATTTGATTGTTATGTGTGAGTACATGAGGTGTGGCTGAATCACTTTTTTAGACACTTGTGACCAATAATATTAGCAAAGTGAGTTGTAATAATGTGCTTATCTCTTTTCATATGTAATAATAGCCATCACTGTGTTTCACAGTGATCAAGGCAAGTCACGTTATGATGTTGTATTAGATAGTATGCTATTATTTTGTGGTTATGTGGTATAAAATATTATATATGTATTGTTGTAAATACATAATCTTTTAATCTTCCGTTCTTAATAAAATACGCACTGTGAATTATTTTTTTCTAAGATAAGAATTAGAATTACTAAGCTTTTGGGCGACCAATTCTACTCAGTAGCACATTAGAGTAATCTAAGATTACTCTAGTTTCCAGCTAGAAACTAGTTTAGATGAATCAGGTTTCCTTTTCTCTTCTATCAGTTTGATTTCCTGTCTCCTTTTTCTGTACCCATTAAAATTTTATGCAGTCTGAAAGTCTATATTAAATACTGCCTTTTCACTGAAATTTCTGATCATTGCAGTTGGAATGTGACTTTTCTTGGTGTTCCCTGAACACATTCTTTATCTCACACTGGCACTGTACATGCTGTCTACAATGAAACTCATTATTTATGGGTTGGCTTACCTTTATAGACTGTAAACGCATTAAGCAAAATGCCTGTGAATTGTTCCTATTGAAGCCCACCATGCTTAGCCCAGATCTTTGCAAACATTAGTGACTAATTATTACTAAAGTGAACCAAGAATTTTCACTATTGATTTTATTGTAAGATTTTTTATAGTATTAAAATTTACATTTAATCACTGTACATCTTTACAGCGCACAAAATCATCTTTCCCGGCATGAATATAGTGTGTAGTAGCCAATTCAAAGATATTACCATATACGTTATCATCAGCAGATAACTTTTCATTTTTATGTCTGTTAAATGTTTTTTCCCAATCACCTCCTTCCCACGCCCCCCTTTGATTACATTTTTGTGATGTTTTTGTCCGTACTAACCTAATTACAAATATCTAAATAATAGAGTGCTTCTGTGACTCTTCTTTCTTATACATATCAACCATACATGGAATATATAAGGAATAGGACTTGCACATTTGTATGTATCCCTGAAAGAAGAAGAAAGTGCCTAAGTAGAATTTTACTAGGTCTAAGTTTTAAAAATTTATAATGTACTTAAGTGTTATTTCCCTCTCCAATTAAATAAGTTAATGTATACTATTGTTGTAAATAAAAAAGTCAATCATTTTGTATATCCTTAAGGTGGATTCAGTCATTTTCCTACTAAAACAATGTTTTCTAAGTCATGTTTTGTCACAAGTGTAAAATCTGTAGCTAAAGCACCCAATTTATTTTTATTTATTTATTTATTTATTTTTATTTTTTTGAGAGGTTTTTGCTATAGGGTGTGTGCGCTTGCCAGACAGACAGAGAGAGACAGAGAGACAGAAAGCAAGAAATCACCCCCCAGGGAGGATGGCCACACCGCAATCCCTTCTCCTCCATTCTCCTCTCGGGATCTTGGACACGCACGCACACGCGCCCGGCATGAGTTTTAAGCCACCAGGTCCGGGACTCGAACTGCGGTGGACTACGTGGGAGTCCAGCGACATAGCCATTACGCCAACTGCTGGTCCCTTTATTTCTTTATAATAAATTAAGATATAGGTAAATCAGAAAAAGTCAACTATATAGAATTATTGTAAACTAATAAGGCAAAGAAATTCTATTTTTATCCTATTGGTCTTGCTGACTATCAGTTTTGTGGTCTATTTCTAAATTAGAATATGATTATAAGCTATCTATCTTTTCTTCCTATATTCCTTTCTTTCTTTTTGCTACTTCCCACTTAATTAAGGTAGAATGTATCCTTTTAGGAAACACACATTCTTAAAATATAAAAATCACTTTTATTCTACAGGTAGGCATTTCCAGGAATCCTTTTTTTATAAATTATTTTATTTAACTCTATTTATTTAGTTAGTTAATTTTACATTTGACCAGAAAGGGACACAGATAGAGAGAGAAAGTGAGAAAGCAAGGCACCAAATCTGGGACTCGAACGATGGTCAGCTATGTGAGAGTCCAGTGCCCTTAACCATCCTGCCACCTACCAGTCCCTCCAGCAATCTTAATAAACAGCTGGAGGATTTATTTTTTCATTAAACTGATTTGTATCTGTACCTGTGGAAATTCTGGGGGAAAAGACAAAATTGCCTTGCTGTGTCTCATTCCATAGGAGAATTGCGAAGACCTTGAGTTTTGTATTTAAAAATTGTGTCTCCTTTAATAAAGGCAAACTGTGCATCTGGTATATAAAAAGACAAATTGTAATGTATCTCTTTATATTTTTTTCTTTTGGGACAAGATTTCAGAAACCCTCTCATCAAAGGAATTTCTTGAGAACGTCTATGTTCTAGCAGTTCTTCTCTTCTTGGCTCTTATTCTACAAAGGACATTTTTGCAGGCTTCCTACTACGTAACCATAGAGACTGGTATTAACCTCCGGGGAGCTCTGCTGGTACGTGCAGCCTCAGAATACTTTTTCTTGAAAATACCATATACTATCCAGAGATAAGAGTAATATTAGCTTAATTTTGTTTTTTTTTCATTGTTTTTACTTTGATATTTCATTATTTCCAGGATCTACTTAATGAAAGAAACACAGAGCCAATTAATAAATCTATTGAATTTAAAAAAATACATTTAAAAAAAATTATTTAATGTTTATTCATTAGTATTATTAATTTAAAAATTTACTATAGGCATGTGTGCTCATCAGAGAGAGAGAGAGAGTGAGAAGCAAACCATCTGGTCTGGGCCTCAAACCATGGTTGGACATGTGGGAGTCCAGCACCTTAACCACCACATCACCTGCTGGCCCCTAAAAATAATTTTCTTTTTAATGGAGAATTTTACTATAAGATGTGTGCACTCACTGGAGAGACAGAGAGATAGAAAGCAAGATATCATCCCCCCCGAGGGGTGGCCATGCCACAATCCTTTCCTGTCCATTCTCCTCTCAGGATTTTGGGCATGCACATACACACACCTAGAATGAGTTTTAAGTCACCGGGTCAGGGACTTAAACTAGCTGACTGCATGGGAGTCTGGCAATGTAACCATTATACCATCTGCTGGTACCCCCTAAAAATAACTTTCAAAATAATATATTAAGAAAAATATTTTGAAGTCTTCTATTTTCTTATTCCTATTTCTATTTGTACTAGAGCTTACATTTAAAATTTAAAGTGTTTTTATAATATTTATAGGAAAAAATGTTTGTAATTAATTAAGGACTGAAAATAACTGTGGCTATGCTAAAACGAAAATAGTGATTGATTTAAAAAGATGGTCTTATAGGCTTTTCTTTCTCTTTTTTTAAAAAAATTAAATGTCTTTTTTCAATGAGAATAAACTTTAAATCTCTTTCAGAGCTTTTATTTTATTTGCTTGTTTGTTTTCTAGGCCATGATATACAATAAAATTCTTAGACTATCTACATCTAACTTATCCATGGGTGAGATGACCTTGGGACAGATCAACAACTTGGTTGCCATCGAAACCAATCAACTCATGTGGTTCTTGTTCTTATGTCCTAATCTATGGGCTATGCCTGTTCAGGTAGGTAAATAATAAGTAAGATTCTCACTGACAGAGGAAATAAACAAATGGAGCAGTAAAGGCTATACTTTTTTTTTTTTTTTTTTTTTTTTTTTTTTTTTTTTTTTTTACCATGAATCAAATTTCCCCGAAAGGGGAATTTTATTTATTACTTTATTCCCTTATAAATAGACCAACTGTAATCAAATGAAGTGAACATTCAAGATTTTGTCTTCTTCATAATAGAAAAGATGAGGCTTAGAACTGGATCACTTGGCCCTTTCTCTTCTTATCTCCTCCCAGTTCAAAATGCTCACATCTCTTAATAGCCAGCATTCTCTTAGATCTGCAGTTGGGCTCAATACATTCAAGCCTCAGCACAATCTTCTTTGTAGTTTTTGCCTTTTTCTGGAAAATAGGCTTAGTCTGTCCACCATAGCCATTCTACTTCCTGTCATAGCGCTGCTTTCCCTGAGTGTACAGAGAATCCTTGCCCTTTTTGTACTGTGTCACTTTATGAGGTTGGTGCTTGCCATACTTCTTACTTTTCAAATGTACTAATGTTGTAGACAATGTCAATAGACAAGGAATCAGAGACTCAGAACTGTTATGGCATAGGTTAGAAAAGTCAGACTTGGGCCTCTATTGGGGTGATGGTTAAGATGGCTGGATCCCACTTGGATGACTGAGGTTTGAGTGCCAGGCACAGCATCCTGAGAAACATGTTGGGTGTGTAAATGTGCATTCTCAATATCCTAAGAGTAGAACAGAAGAGAAGGGATTGTGGCATGGACATGCCTCCTGGGCTGGGTGTATGGGGGGTGCTTTCTCACTTTCTCTCTCTCTCTGGAAAGTGCATGTGTCCTATATCAAACAAATAAACAAATAAATAAATAAAAAGTAGGGTTTGGAATATTATTGCTTGGTTCATATATCCATTCTACTTTTCATTTGCACAAGTGCTTAACCCCTCAAAGCTTTAGTTTCCTTAACTGTAGAATGAGAATTATAATAGTGTCTGCCTCATAGAATTGTGGAAATGGTCAAGATTAAATAAGTTAATATATGAATAGCATTTAGCATGGTGCTTAGAATTTCATGGGCATTCAGTAGTTATTCATTGTTAGTATTACTGCCCAAAATCATTTAAATACAGAATCAAGATTTGACCCCTTTTCTTTTCTTTCTTTTTTTTTTTTTTTTTTGGAGAGGTTTTCGCTATAGGGCGTGTGCGCTCGCCAGACAGACAGAGAGAGACATAGAGACAGAAAGCAAGAAATCACCCCCCAGGGGGGATGGTCACTCCGCAATCCCTTCTCCTTCATTCTCCTCTTGGGATCTTGGGCACACATGCACACGCGCCCGGCATGAGTTTTAAGCCACCGGGTCCGGGATGCGAACCGCAGTCGACTACGTGGGAGTCCAGCGACATAGCCATTACGCTAACTGCTGGTTCCCGTACCCCTTTTTTTTTGAAAAGTTCTCGTAACATTTCTAAACTAGAGCAAGTGCATCCTGTATATGGAGTTTGATTGTCAATCTCATTTGATGATGTAGTCTACTACTTATGCCTCTGTGAGTCACATTTATTAAAGTACATAAAATAATAAAGAAGATAATATTTTTTGTTTGTTTGTTTTTTAAAGAGAGATTTTTGCTATAGGGTACCTGTACTCGCTAGAGAAACAGAGAGAGAGAAAGTTAGAAATCACCCCCATGGAGGGATAGCTATGCTGCAATCCCTTTTCGTCCATTCTCCTCTCAGGATTTTGGGCACACATGTACATGCTGCCAACATGAATTTCAAGCCACCAGGTGTAGGACAGTCAGCCATGTGGGAGTCCAATGACATAACCATTATACCATCGGCTGGTCTCGAAATGCTTGTTTTTTTGATTTATTGTTTGTCTTTTCAATTTTGAATGGGAAGCCAAGTCAAATAAAAATCTATATCATGCACAGTGCTTGGCACAAAGTAAGACTGAAAGTATACTTTGTCTCATTTTTTTTTTAATTAAAATGCACTTGCATATATGTCAATTAGATAGTTGTCTATGTGGTACAATTTAAAGTGTATCAAAAGATCTCAGGTTGCCTCTGAGTGATTGATCATGGATAATTCAAAGAAAAACCTTTTTTATTGGAATTCCCAAAATATCCAATTAGATAAACAGTAAGTGTGTGTTACTGCCACCAGACAGCTGTTACCATTGGCATGTAGGTGTCGTTTATATGCTTAAACTACATGGATATAATCCCTTAATTCACATTTTGAGGTATGATCAATTGAGCTCCTGGAAAAACTGAAAGTGTTCAGCAAGTAAAGATAGCAAAGTTAAATACTAGTTTTTAAAGGGGGAAGACAAAAGTAGCAAGCCCAACAGAGTTTTTCCTGGGTTTTGGGAAATAAGTTTTAAAGGGGAGTGAGATAAGATGGGCCAATTTTAGCTTCACTATTTATGGAGGCTTAGCCTTTTTGTCATTAAGCTACCTCTAGAGTCGTTAAGGAGGTGAAGAGCCAAATCATTCCTTTCATCCACAAAAACCATCCTGTACTTACATTGAGATGCTACCCTCAACTTTCCCTTATCCCCGCCTTCATGAGCTAGCACAATTCCAGAAGAATATAGGATGTCAGATTTATGGTGAGTGACAGAATTTTCAAAGAAAAGCCTGTTATACCCTTTTAAAACTTTGAAGACATTTTAGAAAGTCTGAAGCATCATGGGACCATTCTGCAACTTCGTCCAATAAATTGGTTTGACACCAGTTGTACAGATCATCATCCTAAAATTACAGTCCTGGTATTTAGCCTTTCCCAAGTAAAACCTACTGTCACAGTTGAGCTGAATTCCAAATAAACTTAATACAATAATTGAGAAATACGACGTTTCCACTAGAAAATGTTTCCTTTCACGTGGTTAGCTCGCCCGCCTCCATTCATTTTCCCTCTCCCATATGCTTTTCTTCCTAGATCATAATGGGAGTGATTCTGCTCTATAATTTACTGGGATCAAGCGCATTGGTTGGTGCAGCAGTCATTGTGCTTCTTGCGCCAATGCAATACTTCATTGCTACAAAGTTGGCAGAGGCTCAGAAGAGCACTCTCGTAAGTAACATCTTCTGGAGACTTTAGTGGGAAAACCTAGTAACGCTTCTTTATTTTTTTTCTTTTATTTTTTTAAATTTCATTTTCTTTTATACATTCAATCACATTATTATTTGGCTTCCAAAATGGATATTTCAACAGGTGAACATTTCTCCCTAGTACAGTTGATAAAACTACAAAATACCTTCAACAGATAATACACATTTCTTTGTGCCAGTAATGCTTTCCCTCCCTATTTTTCTTCTAAATGTCCTTCCTTAGACCTTCCTCTTTCACACACACTGGTGTGTGGTATTTACAACTATGTACTGTGTTTCTATCTCCTTTAGTCAATTAGTTTCAGTCACAGAGTACGGACACTCGGTATATATTAAGTGGGGACATACAATGCCTCTCCTTCATAGCCTGGCTTGCTTCACTCAACAGTAAATCTTCCATATTCATACATACCACCCAGGATAGCTTGGAAATCGTTATATTTCATTTCAATTCTTAGGCAGCCAATGTGTCTTTTCTGTGTTGCAAAAACGATTTTTAAAAGCAGATTGCAATGTAAGATTTGACAGCCGTAGACTCGAAATACCAGAATCATAGTTCCTGAGGTTTTTAAGGACCATGAAGTGATGACTCTTAGGCCCTTCTTGGATCATTTGTCTAATGAACACCCCCAAGTGTGTTTGAGACCATCGAATGTCAGTTTCTTTCAGGGAGAAAAGCAGATGAAGGGACAAGTGAAGTGTCATGTTTGGTGCTTCTAAAATTAAATTTCCTGTAGACTTGGCTGTGTGATAGTCTGTGGACTTCCACCGAAACACTTCAGTGGCAGCTGCTCTGGCTGAGAATGTTCCTGGTCAACTTGGCCAGCAAGAAAAAGCCCAATTAGTGACCCTTTCTGGCTTCAATTTGCCATGAAATAATTTTATTTGAGCAAGAATTGGCTTCTTTAAAAGAAATATTTGCAAATAATAAAATCGTTGACAGCATGTTTAGAAATAAAGCTTGATTAAATATGAGCAAAGCTGTCTGTAAATGAAGCATGAAATGTGGAGATGCCGCCCCTGGTGGTATTGTTTCTCAAGCTAGTGTTTCCATTGTGACAAGTGAGTTGCATGTCATGCAAGTGGCTTTTATCACTTGCTTTTCTGCTGCTTCTGGTGAGTTCACTCATTATTTCCATCTTAGCCATCTACTCTTTTCACTCCGGTATACAAACAGAGAAAGGTGTACACAAAAGGCATAAAGGAACACGCAACTATTCTCAAACATCTGTCTTTTATTTAGCCTTTCACACCGTCTTTATTTACTGGTTGAACAATCACTTCATAGGCATTCTAGACCCCGTAGAGACAATAGAACAGAAAGCAGAGCATTTGCTCCTTTTGCTTCCTCCTATCTGCCATTTGGCCAATCCCCTACCCCTTGTTATCACAAGTTAACAGTCATATTGTATCTGCTAATAGTATTTGGTGGTGGAAGAAGCTAAAACAGCTGGCTTAATAAGGCTGTTATATCTGCTGCAAATCCCTCTACAATTAAATCAAGTTATTAGTAATCAATAAATCTAATTTAGGCCTTCAATAAGAGCTCACGAAGGGGTACGGAGAAATCTCTTGAAGTTAAGGATAGTAGTCTTGATTTCAAGAACCAGATTATGAGTATGCAATGTGAATGCATACAATACTGTGCCCTCAGTTTCGCAAATAAGAAACAAACTTTTTTTTTCTCAAATTGTTTATTTTTCTTCTGAGTGAGTATTGAGGAGAGAATAAACTGATTTAGCTCTTAGGAGCCACTGAAAATCTCTTTATCATATTCTTAACTTTAGCTCTGTATTATCTGCAGATAATTTTCAAGGCAATTATGTGAAACTGAAACCAAACCAACATGTAAACCAAAACAAGAGACATACAAGTGTTTAGGTAGCAAGACATTTTGAGGCCAACTTGTTCAACTCTTCCTTTGAAAGTTGACAAGACAGAAGCATAAAAGTTAACCACTTATTCTGGGATTTTTTTCTGCCCAATAGATGACAGAGCCACTTGAAGCCAAGATCTCTATCCCTATCCATTTCATGGCCCTGATTTCCTTGGGTTCACTTGGATGCAGCTTGTGTTATTTTTTATTTGTTTGTCTTACAGGATTATTCCACTGAAAGACTGAAGAAAACAAATGAAATATTGAAAGGCATTAAACTTCTGAAGTTGTATGCCTGGGAGCACATTTTCTGCAAAAGTGTGGAAGAAACAAGAATGAAAGAGCTATCTAGTCTCAAAACCTTTGCACTTTATACATCCCTCTCCAGTAAGTGGCTGTTGCTCTAAGAACAGGTGATGTTAAGAGCAACCAAACAACACATGGTCTATTTAATTTAGATTGTGCCCAGTGAAATATCCTAGTCATTAAAGAAAGCCCACTTATTTTCTAGTCACGTGTTGTCCAATAGCCATGGACCACATGAGTCTATTTACATTTAAATTAAAGAGCAGGGTAAGCACAGGACTGCAGTCAAGTAGACCTGAATTTGATTCTTGGAAAGTTGAGTGTCATTGACCATGTTACTTTACAAACTGACATCTTTGTTATTTCCATTTGCAAAATGAGGGTTGTGATACTAATAGTACCTTGTAATTGAAAACTTCTATTAGTCACAGTTGGGATAAGTACTCAATTTACAGTAAAAAATTGTTTATTTAAATTGACTTAACTGCATTATTATTGCACTTCTCTTCTAGTAGCCTTTATAGATATCTGCACTTTCTTTTTTAGCTGTTTCTTTAGAAGCTTAGGATATTGTATTTTTGTAAAGATTGCACTTGAAATGCCATTTTTGAAAATCGAGTGGAAACATACCATTTCTATGTAAAAGAAGTCAACATGCATTTATGTAAAGTCTTCTCTTCAACACGTTTTTAAGAATTTTTAAAGATGGAGCACTTTTTTCCTCAAGTCTAATTTTTAAAGGGCCATGTTTTTCAAAATGATTTTTTTCTCAAATTATGATACTGAGCACTCTCAAGAATGATGAGTTCACGTTAGTTCAGTGTACATGGAGCTAGCCAAGCTACTCCCTCTAACATTAGATTTGATTTCTGTGTCAATTTTACTCATCTTGATTGTTTTCAAGACCTTTAACAAAATTTTGAAGATTTTTTTAATGTTGTTTCTCCTTATAAGTTACATTAGATCTTAGAGATTATAAACACTTCTTTTGTAAAATAGATTTAGAGAAGATATTTGACTTATATAGCCCATTAACTATAGCCATAATGATTATATTAAAAGTGAAATGGTTTAATTAGAAGTGAAACTGGAAGTTTTATCTTGCATCTGTGGGCTACTGCTAATATGGTGTCAAAACAACAGCAGATAGAATGAATGAGATTCAAATCCATTTGCTTACACAATAGTAACCTAAGCTGGTGACTCCCTACAATACATCCACCCCCCAATGGGCAGAAATTCTCAGGGGCAGGATGGGTACATCTTCAAATAATGAAAATAATAATAATCAGCAAGAAAAATATGTTCCGAGTATACTCAGCCAGTTACTGTCATAAGTGCTACAAGTATATCATTTCATTTAATCCTCATGACAGGCTGATGATTTAGATTCTATTATTTACTCTACTTTAGAAATTAAAAAAAATTCAGGTATAAAGAGCTTATATAATTTACACTTCCTCATCCAGTTACTAAATGACAGAGGTACTTTATTAACCCAGTTTTTCCATCTCCAGAGTGAGATTTGGGTTGGTTTTTGAAGGCTATAGGGAAGAGATGAGAAGACAGAGGAGGCAACAATACGAAAAAGAAAGAAGAAAACAACAAGAAATCATGAATATAAAAATGCTTGCTCATGTTCATGAGAAGCAGCAGGAATTCCTGAGGCAATGGAGTAAAATCAGTTTGTCCACTTTTGAATTCTGTGATTCAGGTTTCTATACCATGTTCTTAGGGTTAGGAGCTTGAAGTATGTGAGTTGAACCAAGCTGGCTGTGATCCACGATCTGCTGATTTATAGTGGCATGACCTTGAGCATGTTCCTTATATCCCCCAAGCCTATTTCACAATCTGTAACATAAATGAATAGCATCTATCATGTAGGATAATAGTAAAGATTAAAATAATGAATGATGCGCCAGCAAGTGTGGAGGTGAAGGCATCCGGATCCCATGTGGCCATTCGCACAGTTCAAGTCCTGGACTCAGCGGCTAGAAAATCATGCCAAGTGCATGTGTGTGGATGCCCAAAATCCCAGGAGGAGAAAGGAGGAGAAGGGATTGAAGCATGGCCATCCCCCATGGGGAGGCAGTGGAGTGATTTCTCACTTTCTTTCTCCCTTCTCTCTCTTTCCCCTAAGTCCACAGGCCCTATGGCAAAACTTAAAAAAGAAAAAAAAGAATGATAAAAACGTTTGTGTGCATACACTATTCCCAGCACTCCGTGAGATATCAAGTGCTTCATACTCATTATCTCACCTAAAGCACCTGGTAAATGATCTAGTGCCCAATAACTCTGACCCTGTTTTCTCATCTGAAAATTGGTATAATAATATCTTTTCACGGAATTGTGAATCAAATGAGGCAGATAATGTGACACTGCTTAACAAATACTAAAATATCTATGATAGTATTTATATAGCATAATGAAAAGACAATAAGAAAAAAAAGGAAAGAAAGAAGAAAGAAAAAAATGAACAGTATACTTAGTGGTTACTCTTGGATCTTAGAGAGTGAGCTGATCTGAAATCAAATCCTAACTTGGTAACTTGTTAGCTGCATAACCTTGGCCAGGTGCTTGATGAATGCTCTGTTTCCTCGTAAGTAAGCTGGAGTATATTAATAATGCCTTGGAGAATTAACTAAATTAGTGTGTGTGAATTGTTCAGAAAAGCACCTGATGCATAAAAGTACTCAGTTAATGGTATAAAGTATTAAAAATCATGGGCCTGCAGGTGGCATGGTGGTTAAGAACGCTGGACGGGCACATAGCTGACCTTGGTTCCAGTCCCAGCTTTCTCTCTCTCTCTCTCTCTCTCTCTCTCTCTCTCTCTCTCTCCCCCCCCCCCCCCATCCCTCTCTGATCAAATTAAAATAAATAATTAAATAAAGTTAAATAAAATAATTCTTAAAAAAAGTTAAACAGAAAATATACAAATAAATCTGCAGATTCATATCTATTTTTACGAATTAGTGTTCTTGCCACTTGAGATAATATTTGATCGGAAAAGAAATTCTGTCAAATAATTTCATGGTCTCCATTGCCACTTGGTCAGGTGCTGTTTATGGGTTTAAATCCTTGGTAAAGGCATTTGCCTGGTTCTGCTACCAAGAATTCACTTAATTTTTTTGGCCCTCAGGTCCTAAAATTCTATGGGTTATGAACAGTGTAGCTACAAATCATCAGTTTGACTTTGACCCCTAAGCACTAGTGTTCGAGCCTTGTCTCAGGTATACAGATCATATTCATCGTGTAGTAGTGAAATACATTCCTGGAGACAGATTCAAGTAAGCAAAGGGTCCAGGATATGGAATGATTTTATTAACTAAAATATCCTTGAGTGAAAATTAATATCCCTACTGAAAAGAGAACTTGAAGTGGTGTCAAATTCATGTTTTTAATCTGTGTAATAACCCAAGTTTTATATGTTTAAATTACTTTACTATACCAAACAAGAGACTAGAAATCCTCCCAAGAATGCACATTTGTTAAATTCTAATAATTTGCATCATTAAAGGATTGTTTTATCTAATTCTGTTGTTGGGACCATTTCAGAAAAAAAAGCTAATTTTTCAATAAAAAAGAACAGTTTTAGTCAAGACTAACATGTGGGAGTGCATACAACTGCAGACAAGGGGATTTCAACTGGGAAATGTTTATGGACTCCAGACAAAATGTTATTTAATGCACTTTGTCCTTTTTATTTTCATGGAGAATGAAAGTCATAATAGATGATTAATTAAAATGACTGAAAATGTTTTCACAGTTCAATGAAACAAATGTATTTGGTTTCTTTCCACAGTTTTCATGAATGCAGCAATTCCCATAGCAGCTGTTCTCGCTGTAAGACCCTTTTTCTTGCTTCTAGAAATGGAACCGACTCTTTATACATGGTGTATGAATTAGAATGTGTGGATCAATACTATATATTACTTCAACTGCCACTTTTGTCTTTGCAGTCAACATTGCAATAGATGTGACCCAGAGCTTCTCAGTCACAGCACTGTGGACATTTTGATGCAGATAATTCTTTGTTGCATTGTGATGTGTATGTAGTATTTTCTCTGGCTTCTGTTGGATGCCAGTAGCACCACCCCTGGTAATGCTAATCAACAGTATCCCCAAACACTGCCAAAGATTCCCCAGGGAACAAAAGGAACAGAGGTTGAGAACTAAGTGTTCTACAGGTTAAGCATCCCTAATCCAAAATTTCAAACTCTATAATGCTTCAAAATATAACACTTATTGAATGCTGACACAGTGGAAAATTGCACACCTGACCTCCGTGATGGGTCATAGTCGAAATGCTGCAATACAAAAACATTACATAAAATTACCTTTAGTCTATGTGTATATGAGACACAAATAAATGTTCTATTTGCACTTCTGTCTCAGTCTGAAGATATCTCATTATGCAAATATTCCAAGGTCTGAAATCCTAAACAATTCTCATCCCTAGCATGTAGAATAAGGGATACTCAACTTACCATCTCAATGACTTTGTTCCCAGATATTCTTACAAAAGGATGGTACTAAATCAATAACCAGAAAACATTAAATAATTACATTATATTTCACACTAAAATGACAAACCCAGCCACTAGTCTTATTTTTAGAAATGTAAAAAGCGATCATCAAACAGCAATTTTAGTAAAGATCCACAATAGGAACACTAAAAAAGGTTTTTTTTTTTTTCCTTTTTTTCTTAGAGTACATAGTATTGGTTAGAAATAGCCGGACTGTTAAAAACTCTGGTTTGGACCAGCTAGTGGCATGGTGGTTAAGATTCCTGGAACCCGCATGGCCAACCTCCCGGTTCTTGATAAACATGCCCAGCATGTGTTCATGCAAGCCCCAAATCCCAACAGGAGAACAGTTTGCGGCATGATCACCCCCCACGGGGTGTGCTTCCCTACTTTCTCTCTCTGTCTCTCTGCAGTGAGCACATACCCTTTATATAAACAAAACAAAACAAAATACCTCTGGTTCTCCACTCAGCTATTCCTTCTACTCAGTAGTTTGGAAGAAGTCAGGGAGTCAGCAAATGGTGTAGTAGTTATGTCACTGGACTCCCACATGGCTGACCAGGATTCGAGTTCAGGACCTGGTGACTTTAACATCGCATTGGGTGCGTGTGCATGTGTGACTAGGATCCTGGGAGGAGAATGGAAGAGAAGAGATTGTGGCGTGGCCCTCCCTCCAGGGGGGTGATTTCTCATTTTCCCTCTCACAGTCTCTGTCTCACTATCTCTCTGGCAAGCACACACACCCTAAAGCAAAAAACCCCTAAGGAAAAAAAGAAAAAAAAGGAAATAAATCAGTTTTCTAATATATAAATAAAATCTGTCCTGGCTTCCTCACAAGTTTACTGATAGGATGACATGGAAACCATTTAGTGATCTTCAATAGCAAGTACTGATTTATTTAGATTGTTTTGCATAAAATAATTGCTTTTGAAGTTGCAATGGACATAATGCTATTGTGAATTAGTTGGGTTGGTAAAATTGAATGTAAGCATGTATCAAACTTTAAGAAATTCTGTCTTTTCACAGACATTTGTGACCCATGCATATGCCAGCGGGAACAATCTAAAACCTGCAGAGGCCTTTGCTTCGCTGTCTCTCTTTCATATCTTGGTCACACCACTGTTCCTGCTCTCCACAGTGGTCAGATTTGCCGTCAAAGCCATCATAAGGTATGCCCGAAATATCTGGAATTCTTTGCTTGTTGATTATTAAAGTAATATATACTCATAGTAGTAATCTTAAAAAAGTATAAAAAAGAATATGAAAATTACTGTGTAGTGGTAAACATTATTAAAATTTTGGTATGCTACCTTTCAGTCTTTTATTTATTTCATATGCAAGTAACTATCTTAAAATAAATTTTAGGCAGGCCCCATAGCCTAGTGGTTAAGAGAGCCAGATCCCACATGGCCAACCATGGTTTAGATCCTGGCCCTGGTGACTTGGAAAACATCATGGGGGTGTGTGCATGTGTGTGTGTGCCCAAACTCCTGACAAAATGAAGGAATGGAGATGAAATGGAGGTCATGATGGCACAACCCCACCCCATTGTGGGGTGCTTTCTCTCTCTCTCTCTCTCTCTGTTTCTCAGTCTCTTTCTGATGAGCACACATGCCCTCTGGCAATAAAAACTAGAAAAAAGTTTGAATTTATATATCTTTTTGTTCGTTTGCTTTTTAGATTTTTTTGCTATAGGGTACATGCACTCATCAGAGAGAGACGAAGAGAGACAGGGAGAAGGAAAGTGATAAATCACCCCCAGGGGGATGACCATGCTACAAACCCTTCTCCATTCTCCTCCTGGGATTTTGGGCATGCACACACATGTGCCTGGTGTGCTTTTCAAGCTGCAGGTCCAAGACCCAAACCATGACTGGCCATGTGGGGATCCAGCATCTCAACCACCATGCCACCTGCTGACCCCCAAAATCTTTTTCTTTTAAGCTTACTAGTTTCTTCTTTCACCAGAGAGAGGAAAATGGGTATCCTTGTCAGGGTCTCACCACACTCTGATCTGCATTCCCCACCCTCCCCACCAGCCAGGATCACAAGAGTGCCCACTGGATTGCCTTACTTTTTCCGGTTGACCTGGGGTCTGAACCCAAGGCCTTTTATCTGACTCCAGTATCACAAGCAGAGCCCTACTGCCTGTACCACCAATACTAGGCCTGAAATCTTATAATGCACCATGTTTACTGGCCTCATAATAAACCATTATTTGGAACTATTATAATATTTTAATGGCCTTTTTATTAGACATTTTAAATACTCTTGTTTTCTAACATAAATAACCCGGAGGTAAACATCTTTTATCTTGGAATGTTTTGCTAATGACTTTTTGGGTCAGATTTCTAGAAGTGGGCGTAGAAGCTCTGATAGTGTGACGACATTAGGGTCCTTGGCGGCTATGGCTCTGTTGCTTTGCACTGAGATGGTGGTAGGTCAGAAACGGTGCACGTCTAAGATTTTTTATGAATATGGCTGTAATGTTTTCCACGAAAACTGTGCCAGTTCATGTTTGCACCAATGGTGACAAAGAATGTTCACATCAATACATGTTTACTGTTTTAATTTTAGGTTGATCAAACAAACAAACAAAAAGACAACTCCAGGCTCGTAGCATGTAAAAATGAAATACTTGCAAAACTATTTAGCATTTTGTTTATTTAAATATGCTTTGATAGTGTTTCCAACAAGGTAGTCTCACTTATAATTTCCCATAATGAGAAGCTATAAAAATAGATGGAATTTTGGGGCCAGCAAGTGGTATGGTGGTGAAGGTTCTGGACTCCCACGTGATTGACTGCAGTTCGAGTCCCGGAGCTGGTGGCTTGGGACTCATGTAGGGTATGTGTGTGAGTGCCCAAAATCTCAAGAGGAGAATAGAGGAGAAGAGACTGCAGTGTGGCCATCCCTCTGAAAGGTGATTTCTCACTTTCCTCTCTGTCTCTCTCCAGCGAGCACAAATGCCCTGTGCCAAAAACTTTAAAGAAAAATGGAATTTGATAGTGATCATTTCCTCACCAATTGTACATGTATTCTGTAAGGATGCTACCAAACTGCCTTGAACATACCGTAGTCTGCTGTGTCCTGTCTAAGCAAGACAGAATTTAAATAGCATTTTGCCTTTTATTATATGATTACTATAAATGTTATAAAACCTCATTATGTTTCATAAACTGCCATTAGCATACTTCTATCTGACCTTCAAAAGAAATGTCAAGATACTGCAACACTAGAGGAAAAGTAGAAAATTGAGGCTTATGTACACAAAGTATGATGCTGTCTTTGACAGCAATGTAGAATATATCTTGCAAAGTCTTTTTAAAATGAAATAATGTTCCTGATATCTGTGTATAACTAAAGAATAATAATACTTAACATTCAAAATCCCAAAATGACAGGCTTTAGGCAGTAGTTTACATTGACTTATCCATGCCTTAATACCAAACAATATTAAAAGTCATATAAATGGTATTCTTATAAATCCAGTTATGATAGACATAATAGCATCTTTACAGTTTCAAATACATCATTATTAACCAGTTTCTGGAGCTATTAGAATTGAAAGCTCAGCCCCTTTGGCTTCAACTGCCCTTATTTCTTCTCTTATTGTGCCTTCTGAAACACTTGTTCAGGTCACTGACTGCTTTTCGTAGTACCACTTCCAAATTAGGCAGTGCTCTGGAAGGGAAGCTACTTCAAACAATAAAATTGATAAATGGCCAGAGTCAGCTATTTTGGTCCTTATTTTCATTTTCTCCACTTAACAACTGTCCCTTTTATGATTGCACTTTACGTTGGAATTTGACTTTATGCTACAAGTGGAGATAGAAAGCATTTGATTACTTAAAACACATAACTTCTCTGAGTTAGCAAGAATTATCAGAAAAGAGATGTAAGGATTAATGTAAAAAAAAATGAAAACAATCTAGGAGTGTTTCTCAAATCCATAGCATATACTTCGGCTGAAACCCTAGTGCAGTTTAGGGTGGATAATATCCTTTGTATATGTCTGCCTAACACTTTCCCTTCTGAACATCTCAGAGAAAAGGCATTTGCCAGTTTGATAAAGACCAGTCTGTTTTCAGGGCTCAGCTCCAGATTTCTCAAGCTATAGGCCAAATAGAATCTGCTTATAAAAACTCTCCTCTCTAAAATGAGTTTCATGGTTGATTTGCGAGTCTTACAGAGATGTCTGGTCAGAGAGAGGGCCAGTTCTTTTCCCTGCTGTGTGATGCTTCTGGGAACCCATATGAGCATTTTCCCAGTGTTGACTGGACTCAGCATTCTCCTCTGAGCCTGGGAACCCGTGACCAGTCTTTGATGCCAGTTGGCCCTCACTGAGTTGAGCAGCCTGTTTATAATCGGAGACTTCGGTCAGCCAATTTTGAAATCTCCTCTTCAGGACTGTGGAAGTCATGTTCTTTGCTACATTTTTTATTTAATTGAGAGTTTTTTGCTATAGGACACATGCACTTTCCAGGGAGGCATCACCCCCAGGGGGGTTGGCCACACTGCAAACCCTTCTCCTCCATTTTCCTCGTGGGATCTTGGGTATGCACACACACACACCTGGCTTGTGTTTCAAGCCACCAGTCCAGGACTCAAACCACTGTTTGCCATGTAGGAGTCCAGCAGTGTAACCATTACACCATCTGCTGGTCCCCTTTGCTATATTTTTAAATGCATTCAGAAATTCGATGGGTTAGGAATGAGGTGAAGCCGGGACCCAGCAGATGGCGTAATGGTTATGTTGCTGGACTCCCACATAATTGACTGTGGTTTGAGTCCCTGGACCTACGGTTTAAAACTCATGCTGGGCATGTGTGTATGTATGCCCACCATCCCTAGAAGAGAATGGAAGAGAACGTATTAGGCATAACCATCCTGGGAAGTGCTTTATCACTTTCTGTCTCTCTCTGTCTCTCTGGCAAGTGCATGCCTCCTATAACAAAAATCTCTCTAAAAAAGAAAAAGAAAAAAGAAACGGGTGACGCATACTCCCAAACTTGTGTTATGAATGGGTGTAAGAGATGTACAAACTTTTCTACTAGAAAATTCCATGCCATGTACAATTCTCTGCACCAAGAACATTCTATGTTTTTTATTTCTTGATATAGGATGAATACATTTGCTAGAGAGAGACAGAGAAACAGAAAGAGAGTGAATGGAGAAAGCACTCCCCCATATGGGCATGGTTATGTTGTAATCCCTCCTCCTCCATCTCTTCTTCCTTTTGGGATTTGGACATGCACATGTGCCTGGCATGTTTCTCCAGCCACCAGATCTGGGGCCACACGTTGGCCATGTGAGATCTAGCCACCTTAACTACCAGGCCACAGGCTGGCCCTACACATTTTTTTTTCTTTTAAGTTTAGTTTATTAGCCAAAGTTGCCCTTATAGTATTCAATGGGTGAGGTTGTGTGCATACATAATAAACCAGAGGAAAGAAGCGTTATTATTCATGTTGCCTCCTCACAACCGCCAGCACTCCATGCTATTTGAGTTTTCTGGACATTTCATGATGACGTGTTCCACTGTACATCTGCAAAGCAGAGCAAAGAAAAGTCACTATTATCTGCAATATTAAAATACTTGGGTAAGAGTAAAGTTTTTTTCAGGATGCTTGCCTTGCTTCTCTGCTTCTTTTACTTGTAAGGAATAATTCATGTGTTTTGCCTTTCTGGAGAAGAATATGTTATATCTTTTATAAATAATTTGGGTCAGGTTTCTGGTATTTGATGTATAATGCAGCATCCCCATCCAAAGATGTTACTTGCCAAGGGAAAAAAGTGTAAGACCAATCCTTCACTTTGTTGGGAAATAATTTGTGTCCTTTCTCCCATGTACTTCCCAGAGGAATGTATGCTTGACTGGTCTACTACATTACCTTCAGTCAGATAATTGTTTCTGATATTTATTATAGGACATATGTACACTTTGGTCTAGGTTCTGTATTTCGGTTTACAGAATTTCATAATGTCTGCAAACAAATAGACAAACATGTAATTTCCAGCAATAAAATTAGTAATTTCCAATTAACGTCATTCTCCTGCAAGGTTCTTAAGCTGTCTAAACATCCAAAGTGAAATCTGAAAAGAAGAATATATATATATATATATGTGTGTGTGTGTGTGTGTGTGTGTGTGTGTGTGTGTAACAAAGATCTTAATTACTTTTGTGAATAATCTAAACAAAATATGGGTGGTAGAGATAGGACAGCGAATTAGTTGTATGAATTATACTGCTGTCAAATCCTGGCACTGCCACGTGATACTCGTTGTTCCACTCAAGAGCGTTGCTGGGTGTCTCTGAAGCTTAGCTGCCCCACTTGTCAATGAGCACAATAATATTACCTGCTTAAAGTGATTGAGAAAATTAAATGAGCTAAGTACCTGAAAGGTATCCGGCACATCACCTAAATATCTTAGGTATTTTACAAGTCTCATTTTACTGGTTTAACCACTATTTTATGCATCTCTATGACATTGCTCAGAGCATCATCGATAGGTCTACATTTATTTTTTAATACTTCAGGTACATCACTAGGCCTTTGAGGTTGCAAAGGTGAAAGGTTGAGTAAATCCTCAAGGAATCTGCAGTCTAGTTGGAGAGACTGGAGACTGCTGACTACAATTCAGTGTTTTATGCTGTTATAGACCTATACACAGAATGACATAGGCTCTTATATAAGAATTATTGAAGCCTATTGGGAGAGAAAGGAAACTGGTCAGTAAGGTTTTGTTTATTTCTTTAGGTTTCTGCATAGGTCATATGTGCTTGCCAGAGAGAGAGAGAGAGAGAGAGAGAGAGAGAGAGAGAGAGAGTAGAGAAAGTAAGAAATCACCTCCAGGGGGATGGCCATGCTGCAGGCCCTCCTCCTCCATTCTCCTCTCAGAATGGTAGACATGCATGTACACATGCTCTGTGTGATTTTCAAGCCACCAAGTCTGGAACTCAAACCACATTCAGTCGTGTGGGAATCCAGTGCCTTAACCACACTCTATTGGCTGGCCCCGTGATCAGTGACTTTTTTTGTTGTTGTTTTGTTTTTAATTTTTTTAAACAATTATTTTTCATTTAATTTTATTCATTCATTCATTTATTTTAATTTGACCAGAGACACACACAAAGAGAGAGAGAGAAAGAGAGAGAGAGAGAGAGAGAGAGAGAAAGTGAGAAAGCAAGCTGCCAGGTTCGGGACTCAAACTGCAGTCAGCCATGTGGGAGTGTCCCGCGCCTTAGCCACCACGCCACCTGCTGATCCCCAATCAGTGACGTTTTAAAGGAACATCTTTCACAGAATCTTAAAGAATAAGACTCAGCCACTTAGGGAAACAGAGGAAATATGTTTGATCAGTTGGAGCGACACCACTGCATGCACGGGGAAGTGGATGAGAAATCCTGGCACACTGTGGGAACCTAAAGAAGTTCCATAGAGTTAGAGTGAAGGTTCTGATGAGAAAAGTACCAGGGGGGTGAAGCTGGACAGTAAAATGATCAGAATCAGCTTGTAGGTAATGCTAAAGATGCTGAACTGCAAAGGGGTCTCATTTGTCACTCTAAGGAAAGGATTGTTACATAAATAGGTTCGCATTTTAAAAATATAACCCTGGCAGCGTGGTGGACGTTATTTCAGCCTTGGTCAGAATTTGCACTTTTTCCATCATGGTTTTGCCTCGGATGTTTTGAAAGGACCTCGTATGAACAGGAAATTCTTTTTGTATTACCCATTTATTTATTAACCAAACATTTCTTGAGGAATTACTAGGTTATGTCTTAGGCTTTGGACTAGATTCTGAAGGTGAAAAATCTTTGCTTTTAAGGAGATCAGGGTCCAGTAGGAGAAACAGACATGAATCACCTAGGTTTACTTACATGTCTAATCTTAGCTTATTTCTTCTTTGATTTACCCCACAAACATTCCTTGAGTAGTGTGTACCTGGCACTGCTAGTCTCGGACTTACAAGGCAGAGGAGCCTGGACTTATTCCCCTTGTGTAGAGACACGGGGAGAGATTGTTTGAAGGTATTTTGATTAACAAAGATGTGTGCATTAAAGTCAAATCACTTCAAAACAGAATGACAACTAGATTCTATAAAATTAGAAAGTGAATAACTTGCATTTAAGATAAATAAAATGCCATTTCATAAGGCATCTCTTTCTACCTCTGTCTTTTAAGTCTATATGGTCAGACTTTCCTAAAAGCCTCAAAGAGCATACAAACCAAAGCTCTTATTCAGAAATGATCTCTTTCTGCTTCTTAAGGGAAATCTGGAATCTAGTAGACTGCCCCAGTGAATTTTATCAATTTTTTTTATTTATTTATTTATTTATTCATTTATTTTTGGAAAAAAAGAGTGAGATTTAGGCTATAGGGAACATGCACTCACCAGACAGAAAGCGAGAAACCACCTCCCAGGGGATAGCTATGCTGCAATCCCTTCTCCTATATTCACCTCGTGGGATTTTGAGCATGCACACACAAATGCTCGGCATGTTTCAAGCTACTGGGCCCAGGACTCAAACTACCATCAGCCATATGGGAGTCCAGCGCCTTAACCACTATGCCACCTGTTGGCCTGTACTTTTATGTTTCTGTGCTATGCAAGGCCTAATGCCTTAAAGGTCCTGGGCAACAGAGTGAATTGAATGTTCTTCATTTTATTAGTCTGAAATAAACTTGGCAGGCCAGTCTGGAAGCACTGAATTTGACTACAAGTCCAAATAAAATTTTAAAAAGAAAAAAAATTGAGACCTTTGATTTAAAAAATATATATCTTCTAGTTTCTCTTCAAAGGCAATACTTCCCCCATAGTGGATGCTGCCAAACTTGCCAAGCAAGTTTGATGGCTTTCATCTTCCAAGTATGCTAAAAGAACCCTTTTCCTTCACAGCTTCACAGAACTTCCTTTAGTATATTATTTTATCCATAGGAAGATCTTTTCAGCTCATGTTATTATTGATTTTTTTTTTTTGAGAGATTTTCGCTATAGGGCACGTGCGCTTGCCAGACAGACAGAGACATAGAGACAGAAAGCGAGAAATCACCCCCCAGGGGGGATGGTCACGCCGCAAATCCCTTCTCCTCCATTCTCCTCTCCGGATCTTGGGCACTCACACACATGCGCCCGGCATGAGTTTTAAGCCACCGGGTCCGGGACGTGAACCACAGTCGACTACGTGGAAGTCCAGCAACTTAGCCATTACGCTAACTGCTGGTTCCCATTATTGATTTTTCTTCTGATCCTATATTAGTCCGAGAAAATTCGATTGGAAAAGGCAGGTGAGCCAAGGAGTCACGTATTCAGCCTAAGGAGAACACAGGAAGCAATGTTTGCAAACACTCTTCGAGAACAGGCCCTCTCAAACTGTAATATGCTGCGAAGCACCTCTAAATGTTGTTAAAATCCATATTTTAACTTATATTTTGGGGTGGAGCCCGAGATTCTCTGTGTTTAGTAAGCTGTCAGGTGACATTGATGCTGCTAGTCCTTTAGCAGGTTGATAACAGTATTCCAAAAGGGCCCTCCTTGCCAGGTTTAGAAGATGTGTGTAATACATAGTGCTTAAGCAGGATGATAGCAGCTCTGTCCTCCCGGCCCACCTTCTGAATCTGTATATGATATGCTAAATAGTTTTTGGGAGGCTAACATTTCTGTACCTCCGTTTCTCTCATTGTAAAATTAAAATTATGAGTGGCTTCCTTATTTGGCCTTTTTAAAAAATTGTTGCTATAGGGCATGTGGACTTGCTGGAGAGACAGACACAGAGACACAGAGAGAGAAAGTGAGAGTTAGAAATCACCTCCTAGAGGGGATGGCCACGCCATAATCTCTTCTCCTCCATTCTCCTTTCAGGATTCTGGGCATGCACACAAATATGCCCAGCGTACTTTTCAAGTTCCACATTCAGGACACAAACTGCAGTCAGTCACGTGGGATCCAGGCACCTTAACGCCTATGCACTGGCTGGCCCAGTCATTATTATTTTCAACCTCTGTCTTTCAAGTTTCTATCTAATTCTATTCTCTTCAATAAGAAATTTAGCTGTAAATAAATAAAGCAAAGGGAATTCTGCTGAATTTAAAGAGACATATGGTTCTGGACTGCTGAGATTTTTGTAGTTCAAGCACTTGAAGTTCCATGTCTGGGAACCCCTCGGTCCTGGGCAATGCTGAATGAGTGGTCAACCTAACTGAATTCCTAGCCGGTCTTGAGAAATGACTCTTAGAGGCACCCCACTGGCCACAGTCATAAATGAGGGAAAGTTCATTTTATTTTGGTAATTATTTGTTGGTGGTGGTTTTATTGTTAACCTTTATTTAGTATTTATTTTCTTTTCACAGTGTTCAAAAGCTGAATGAGTTTCTCCTGAGTGATGAGATTGGTGATGACAGTTGGCGAACTGGAGAAGGTTCTCTTCCTTTCGAGTCCTGTAAAAAACACACTGATATTGTAAGTATTTTTTCTTGTTATGGATACCATGAATAGGGGACAATTGGAACAGAACATATGGTTAATAGAAATACAATTAGAAGAAACCACAAACTTATTTTATGACTTATATGAAGGAAAGTTGTCACCTGTTTCTAACAACAAACCCCACACGTCAAAAATTAATCAACTAATGTGTAAGATTTATATTTTTAGATCAGAAAAAATTTTTCCTAAGAGAGATACACATGTTCAATTCAAAAGGACATTGAGAGGTTGTTTATCCCAAGCTTTACATAAAAATAAAACAAAATAAAAGCTTGCAGCTTCTACACTATATGCTTGTAATATTCTTTTATCTATATTACATTTTTTGTTTAAAACGTGCTTTCTTATATGTTATGTCTTTTGTCCTATTCAATCTATTACAAATATCATCTATTTTTATTTTCCAGCTTAGAACACTGAGTTTGCATATTGTATGGCTTGAATCAAATCATAAGATTAGTAAGGGGGGGACCAGCAGTTAGTGTAATGGCTATGTCTCTGGACTCCCACGTAGTCGACCGCGGTTCAAGTCCTGGACCCGGCAGCTTAAACTCACGCCGGGCGCGTGTGCGTGCATGCCCAAGATCCCAAGAGGAGAATGGAGAAGGGATTGCGGCGTGGCCATCCCCCCTGGGGGGTGATTTCTCGCTTTCTATCTCTCTGTCTCTCTCTGTCTGTCTGGCGAGCGCACGCGCCCTCTAGTGAAAACCTCTCAAAAAAAAAAAAAAAAAAAAAAGAAATTAAAAGAAGATTAGTAAGGGGTAGAGTCAGAATTAAAACCTGAATCCTATAACTTGTAGACTAGTTCATTCATCCATGACACAACTAAATACTTGGTATCTACATAAACCATGGAAAAACAGTACTATTTTGCTAGGTATTACATGTAATAAAAGTTCACCGTGTATTATGCATTTCCTTGTGTTTTCAGACTTATCAGCTGTTCTGTACTTTTTGCCATGACCTATGGATGTAGTTATGAGCAAACCACACAGGATCCTTCCTGTCACACAGTTTATTTTACTGGGGCAAGAGTCAGGTGATAAACAAGTAAGAGAGAAAAAAAAAATTAAGAACATTTCACTGTGTGACTAAAATAAAAGAGGATATTAGACACAGAATGGGAAGTACTAGAAGCAGTGGTCATTTCCAAGACAACCTCTCTGAAGAGCCAAAGTTTGTGTTGAAACCTAAATGGGGAGTAGGTCGCTGTCCTGAGAACATCTAGAGAAAAGCCATTCTCACGGGAGAGCTGGCAGAGGTAAAGACCTTGAAGTAGGAATGAATTTGACAAAGTCAAGGAAGAGAGGGGCAGGCTGTGGTTGAGCCAGCCAAAGAATGGACAGGTGAGCTGATGTAATGATTGAGGGTCTTCTACACATGAAAGGAATTCGAATTTTACTGACATACGTAGGAAGCCTTTGAAAGTGTTTAGAGACTAATGTCATTTTGCTAATATTTTTAAACAATCACTTTGGCTACTGTGTAGAGAGAAATTAGTAGGGACAAGAGTAGAAGAGGGAGATCAGAAAAGAGGTCATTATGTAACATAGGCAAGGAGATGATAATGGCTAGTGTTAGATCTGTGGTAGTGGCAGTGGAAATTCTGAAGACTTGATCAAACTCAGTCTACATTTTTTAGGGTGAGCTGATAGACAACTGATAGATTGGCTGGAGAACATGAGGGAGAAAGAGAACTCAATGATAAATCCTAGGTTATTGGCTTGTTTGCTGGGTAGATATTTCTAGTCATTAACTATAATAGGGAGACTGAGAAATGAGTAGATTGATGTTGAGATGGAATCTAAAGGTACTTTGTATATGAGATACATATTGACATCTAAGAAGAAACGTCAGTGTTGAAGATAGAAATTTAAGAATCATTAGCTATTAGATGATATTTAAATCAATGGCACTGAATTATACCACTTTCATAAAGGATATATCTGAACATTTCTGAAGAAATTATTATTGTTATTTTATTATGATCCCATTTTTATTCTTACTTGTTGGATCCAAGGCATGCCATTGCAATTTTTCTTTCGGTGGGGGGGAGGGAGAAGTTTTTGCTATAGGGCACATGCGCTCGCCAGAAAGATAGAGACAGAGAGACAGAAAGTGAGAAATCACCCCCCTGGGGGGATGGCCACGCCACAATCCCTTCTCCATTTTCCTCTCAGGATCTTGGGCACGCACACACACTCACCTTGTGTGATTTAAGCCAGGGTCCAGGACTCGAACCGTGGTCAACTACATGGGAGTTCAGCGACATGGCCATTACACCAACTGTTGGTCCCCCCACTGTAATTTTTAACAATGTGATCATGTTTTATAAATTGTCAGAGGGTGGGGCCAGCAGTTGGTGTGGTGGTTAAGGGTGCTGGACTCCCACATGGCCAACCACAGTTCAAGTCCTGGACCTGGAGGCTTGCCTTCTCACTTTCTCTCTCTCTCTTTCTCTCTCTCTCTCTCTCTCTCACTCTGTCCCTCTCTGATCAAATTAAAATAAATAAATAAATGAATGAATAATGTTCAATAAAGTAATTCTTTAAAAATAAATAAATAAATTGCCAGAGAGTGGTGTGTGCTTGCAAGAGACAGAAAGACAGAGAGAGAGGGACCAGCAGTTAGTGTAATGGCTATGTCGCTGGACTCCCACGTAGTCGACCGCGGTTCGAGTCCCGGACCCGGCGGCTTAAACTCACGCCGGGCGCGTGTGCGTGCGTGCCCAAGATCCCGAGAGGAGAATGGAGGAGAAGGGATTGCGGCGTGGCCATCCTCCCTGGGGGGTGATTTCCTGCTTTCTATCTCTCTGTCTCTCTCTGTCTGTCTGGCGAGCGCACGCGCCCTATAGCAAAAACCTCTCCAAAAAAAAAAAAGAAAAAAAAAAAAAGACAGAGAGAGAGAGGGAGAGAGAGAGAGGGAGAAAGTACTCCCCAAATGGGAATGGTCACACCACAATCCCTTCTGCTCCATTTTTCCATCCTGTCAGGATTTGGGGGTCACATGTACATGTGCCTGGCCTATCCCTCAAGCTACTGGGATTGGGATTTGAACTGCAGTAAGCCACCTATAAACTGTTTCCCTGAACCAGTATGCCATGAGGCTAGCCCTGAAGAAATTTTTTTTTTTTTTTATTTACTAGAAAGTAGAAAGATGTTGTTCCCAAATTAATAATGATATAAGTTATTGGATCATTGGAAAAGTCAAGACATATTTTTCTATGTAAAAATGCAACACAACAGTATTAGTTATTTAAGTTACTATTACAGAAAAAAATGAATATATTTACCAATTATGTGATTCAAAAAATCCATACATGCAGTTTCTTTTCTTTTGAGAGATTTTCGCCACAGGGCACGTGCGCTTGCCAGACAGACAGAGAGAGACATAGAGACAGAAAGTGAGAAATCACCCCCCAGGGGGGATGGTCACGCCGCAATCCCTTCTCCTCCATTCTCCTCTCGGGATCTTGGGCACGCACGCACACACGCCAGGCGTGAGTTTTAAGCCACCGGGTCCAGGACGCTAGCCGCGGTCGACTACGTGGGAGTCCAGCGACATAGCCATTATGCTAACTGCTGGTTCCCTACATGCAGTTTCTTGACTAAAATTGATTGAGATTTGAAAAGCCTTTACCAGGAAGTTAATTTATATTAAATTTTTCTTTACATCATGATTAAAACTGCCAAGACTACTTGAAATGAGCACTTGACTATATTTAGATTTAACCGTCTTTTTATGCTTTTCTGGAGTTTTTTTAACTTTCTGTTAAGTTGTCTGACTGAGCAACAGTGATTTTCTCTGAGAGGGAGCTACTAGCTATGCTTATTTACAAGGATACTTCAAAATGTTTGCGGAAAATGAAATTAAAGTACAAGTTTATTCTGATAGAAAAAAACTAAATCCATGCATAAATTTTCATAATATGCATTTTCCATGAACTTTTTGAAGCTCTCATCTGCACTAAGTATAACAATGCCTCACGATGCTTGTTTGAGTGGACATGGGCATAAAGACACAAATGCACTAAAGGGGGATCTACACTTTCTGGCAGTGGGAAAGTCACATGGTTGATTAGAACCAGCTTTGTCACACTTTGGATGATCCTAGACTATCAAAAATATCATCCAATCATCTTTCATAGATGTGGGGATGAGCGCAGTGAGATTTCCTCAAGAAAGTGGAGGTAGGCGGTCAAGCTCACAGACTTAGGGACATCAGAAGAATTTTTTGTCTGAGTTGAGGGATGGAAGAAAAATTGAATTGAGAAAGGTTGTTGGAAGGAAAAAAGAATCCCCTTCAAATGCATCCAATGTTTTCGGGGTTATTGAAAACAGACAGGATTTCTGATGTCTTTCAGGGTCATTCATCACTGCTGATGGGCCAAACCACAAACGACAAACTTTTAAAAATGGAGTGAAAAAAGTTGTGTGTTAGAAAATAACACAAATGGGAACTCCTTTTTGGGAATGTTTAAGATGATATGTATTCTGTGAAAGCTTAGAGTTAAGTGGTTTGGGCTGTAGCATCTCCATGGAGAATTAGTGACATCCTAGAGCCAAAGTCTCTTCAAATTTCATCTGTGGAACTCCGACTCAAATCTCTGTCAACACATCTCCTCTTCCCACCCTCTCTTTAGTTTTTTGAAGAGCATGAAGTCATCCCTTTAGACCCCAGGGAGCAAAACTACTATAGAATTTAAGACTCTAGAAGACAGTGAATTTTATGTATAGGTAGATACCTGTTTTGTATGAAGTTCTGCTCACCCAGTGGGTAGTGGTTTTCTACATCTCATGCAGTGTCTTCGTGGGTTATCTGGGAGGGCTATAGGAAGACAAAACAAAACTAAAATAAAATTTCATAGATATTCTCTTTCTTCGTTTTAAATTAAAATGCATTAGCATATTGTACATGACAGTACTAGTACTTCACTTTCGAACTTCTCAGTGGCTTTTTAAATTTGTGTATTTATTTGTATGTAGCCTAGCAATGTACTATTTGATTGTTTAATGTTCTGTTGATACACCAATTGATGGAAATTGGAAGAACAGTATCTTGTTTGGATTAAGTTACTGTATCTGAGGGCATTTCTAATTCCCATAGTAGAACTCAATGGATTTTTCAAAAAGTTAAATTTGCCATCCCAGGCCAAATATAAATAAATAAATGAAAGTTTTGCAATCATAGAATTTTTCTGCTTTTATCGATAATTTAATAATGTTAAAGTATATTGCTATTTAGTCTTCATAATCTATGTAAGATATGTATATAAGACAGATAATTATTTTTTGTTGAAATATTTGCTTGCAAGTTTCCTGAAATAAATTTTGAGCTAATAACATTTTCCAAATCAGAGGTTTGCAAAGCTAGTTTTCTCCCTTCTTTTTAACCACTTAGCTCTATGTGAAACTAAACTAAAAATTAGAGAATGACAAATTCTTAGATTTGACCTACTTTAATTCACTTTAAGTATGTGAAGATTGTTATACTTCAACTGGCTTCCTCTTTATAATGGCTACTTTAGTTTATTGACTAAGAATAGCCCTATAACATTTGAGATAGACTAGTTTATTCTATAATACTTATGGATTTCCTTGTCATACACTATACAAAAAATCCTAGGTCTTTATGCTTTTGTCAATCCACACAGATACTTGAGTTTCTTGAGTAATGTGTAGCTCAATCTGATTTATGTGAGTATATCAGATAGAAAATTCTCATGACTCAGAGGATGATCAATAATGAATTTCCTGACTGTCTTCAGGCCCGATGGATTAGCATGTGAATTCTAGTTTGACCTGGGTTAATAACTTGACCATCCTTCAACATGACACAGGGTTTTTATTGTCTAGATATATTCATCCGTATTGCTGAAAGAGTAGATAAAACCTCATTTGGGACTCACGACTTTAACATTATGTGCACCTGTCAGATCTTCATGTTTTTATTTTTCTTAAAAGGCTTGTGAATTATGTTTAAAATTATAGCTTAACATTCTTTCCCTGTTTGCTTTTTACTGGAGAAGCCACTGGAATAATTAAAATACAATACCCGCTTTTTTTGTTTCTTGTTCTTGGAATTTCGGTAGAAAAATAGCAATTTGAGTTAGTAGGCAGCAAAATCTGAGTTTATTCATGAAACTTCAACTTCTGTCCTCTTTCGTTTGGAATGCAACAGCCGAAAACTATAAACAGGAAGCAGCCTGGAAGATACCACCTGGACAGCTATGAGCAATCCATGAGGCGCCTGCGTCCCGCAGAGACCGAGGACATTGCAATCAAGGTTATTTGATTTCCTAGATTCATACATGATCCATTGATGCTTTTACTTTATTGAGACGTTCCGTAAAAGTGTCCTAGGGAGTGTCTGGAAAGTTTCTTTACAGTGGCTATTAATACTAATGACATTTTAAAAAGTATCCTGATGAGTTTATAATTCTCAGCCTTTCCCCTGCTCCCAACCACAGTCTTTGCTTCTGCAGTACATGTTGATCACTGGAGTGGGAGACCCTCTTGGGAATCTCTACACTAAAACCTAGTATCCAACATACTTCCTCTAGTATGCTGACATTGATTTCCCAAGTAAACTGATTTGTAGAGAATATCAATATTAAAATCCCATTTTTAAGAAAATAAACAAGATAGCAATTGTTTTCAACCAGGAAAGGCTTAGGCTGGTGTTGCCTGCGTTTCCCCAGCTTCCTAATGTTGCCTTGATCTCATTTTTTGTATCTCCCTGCCCACGCATGCCACTTAAAGTAGAAAAGGCAACCACAGGAACACGGGTCAGGGACTGATGGTTGGGATTAGCCCCAGGGAGGGGTCAGTGCTGTGCAGGAATTGGGATAGATGCTGCAGAGGTCTAGAACCTCTGGATTTTGGAGCCACTAGTCTTGGAAACTACCCCTTTTAAGGGCACTAGCTGCCTTGACTTCTGCATGCTATCCAACTCCCCTGCACTACCCAGGCCAATCAGAGGCAGTCCCATGTGGGTGTATGGAAGAGCCCAAAGCTACATTTAACTCCCTCACTCCTTGATACCTGACACAATACCTGTCCCAAAATAGGCATTTCCAGTTGGAGAAACCATGTTATTGGATGAAATAAGTTAGAACTAGCCCCACTTCTGCCATGAATTTGAGATGTGATTTTTGAGAAAGTTATTTTGCTTCTCTGAGCCATGGTTGTCCACCATGAGATTGGCATGCCATTTTAACATTGTCGTTTTGAGGATAAAATGCCACTTGTGAATGTGTAACTCTTGTGATTCTTGATTATGGCTATATATTAGAATCACTAAGAAAGCTTTTAAAATATGTGTGTGGGGACCTTCAAAAAGTTCATGCAAGGGACCAGCAGTTAGCGAAATGGCTATGTTGCTGGACTCCCATGTAGTCGACTGTGGTTTGCGTCCCAGACCCAGTGGCTTGAAACTCACGCCGGGCGCGTGTGCGTGCGTGCCCAAGATCCCGAGAGGATAATGGAGGAGAAGGGATTGCGGCGTGACCATCCCCCCTGGGGGGTGATTTCTCGCTTTCTGTCTCTGTCTGTCTGGCGAGCGCACGCACCCTATAGCGAAAACCTCTCAGAAAAAAAAGAAATGTTCATGCAAAATGTGTATTGTGAAAAAAACTGTGCTTAGATTTCAAATTTTTTCCTCCAAAATAAACTTGTACTTTAATTCCATTTTTTGAACTTTAAAGAGGAAGTTCCCTTATGTGTATGTATATGTGTGTGTGCATATGTGTGTGTGCATGTGTCTGTGCATGTTTGTGCCATCTTCATCAGTAATCAGAAAAATACCAACAAAACAAGATAGTGGGTCATCAGAAAAATCATGACCTATTTCTCTGTTTTTTTATACAAAAGTATGCCATGACTTTCCAACAATCCAATACATTTGTACCCAAAACACAGTACAAACTTTGGCAAAAAGTTAGAAACACTAGTGGAACTCGCATTAGTACTGGTGGAAGTGTAAATTGGCACGATTACATTCAAAAAGTTTGCCACTAACTAGGAAAGTTGAAGTGCACATACCTTATGCCTCGGCAATTATTTACAATATCCCCAAACTAAAAAAGTACTCCAAACCTATCAAAAGCAGAACAGATAAGTAGATTCTAGTGTATCCATATGTGGAACACTACACAACAATGAGAATGAATGTATTACAGCTGCACCTAGCAACACGGATGAATCATATACACATGTATTGAACAAAAGAAGGAAAACACATCCACACACACTTAAACTGAAAACAAAACCCTAAAGCTATGCTTTTAGGAAAACATGTATAGAAAGAATGCATGCTGTAAGGAAAAGATGACCTTAAATTTAGAATTCCCGTTATATCTTAGGAAAGAGGTAGCAGAAAGCAGCAAAGCATAGGTTATAGGGGCATTTTCTGAGGGAGCTGGAAATACAAATATGTACTTTTCTGTAGTATGTTGTATTTCATGATAAAAAAAAATATTTCAAAAAGGGCCAGCTGCTGTTGCACGGTGGTGTCTCCAGTGCCCTGGAGTGGTGGAAGCCATTTGGTGACTGTGGTTCAGGTATCAGGTTAGTCTAAAGAACACACTGAGCATGCAAATGCTGGTGTTAGGATTTTGAGGAGCCGAAGGGCTTGGGAATGAGGATCTTAGCATGAGGAGACCTTATCAAGGGTGCTTTCCCTCCATTCTCTCCCCTGCCCTCATTTTGTGCATGCACATGCACTTTCCATTACTATTTGTTTAAAAAAAAATAAATGTGTTATTACCAATTTGGGAGTTTTTTTCAATAAATAAAAAATAGTGTGGGCTTGAAGGTGAAGTTGAAACTGACATGGCCATTCAGAGGTACAGAAAACTCTAGGCCATTGAATAAACAACTTTATGGGAAGCAGGGGGTGCATGAAGGGTCAACCTTGGGAAAAAAAAAAACAATAAAGGTTTCTCCTTTTTACCTTTAATATAAAAACAATAAAGGTTTCTCCTTTTTAACCTTTAAAATAAAAATAAGTTGAATAGGATACACAGGAAAGACATAAGTTTACGTTCCTATTATATTGAAAAAAAAACTGTCAATTAGAAAAATATTTAAAAACCGGCCTTGCTTCTCAGTCACTAGTATATTAGCTGTTACCAGGGCATATCTGGGAAGCAGTGGCTTTGAGAACTCTTTCTAGCCTCTTGTTTCTTACCTTTTTCATAACCTAGTAGTTCACACACTGCTTGTACTTTATAATTGCCTAGGAAACTATTAGAACTACTTTAAAAAATGATGTCCAAGTCTCATATATAAAATATTCAAGAAGTTCATGGAAAACATCTATTTATAAAATATTATGCATGGATTTCAGAAATGTTTGTGCCAATGAAATTTAAAATGTATCTTAAATCTGTTTTGGGGAGAACATTTTGATGTCTCCTCCTATTTTGTAAAAGGCAGGGAGAATGAAAGTGTAAAGTGTAGCAGAAGAAATTAGCTTTCCTCCTCTCTCTCTCTCTCTCTCTCGTGGAAGTGACTCCTTCTTTAATTTCTGCCTAGCACCATGTCAGCAGGTGACACCACCTTCTTCTAACTCTTCCCTGCTGTTGTCAGACCGTATCTTTCCCTCTCACCCTCTTGTAAAGCTATGACCTTCTCTATCTCTTCTCACTTCTGCCAGAGGACTTCATAATCACCCCTCCACCTTCAGCGAATATGTATGGACCTGTCCTAGCCCGTCTTCCTACTTTGTATGTGCCACACATGGGGGGGGGATTTAAACTCCAAGTGCACGGCCTGTCTGGGATCTGATCCAGGCATTCCTTAGCCTACTATCGTTTCACTTGTATGACCTCATTTATGTCCAGATGCAGTCACTACCTGGAACTGCTCTCCTCTGAAATCTGACTGTTACACCTGCCACTGACAACAAAACCCTGTTCCCCCACCCTTCTCAGGTATTCGCCTTCATTCTGTTTTTTAGCCTCAGTGAAACTCTTAATATCTTTTTATTTTTTGTTTGTTTGTTTATATATTTTTAATTGCCATAGGGCAAGTGTGCTCACCAGAGACAGAGAGAGGGAGAGAGAGAAAGCACCCTTCATTGGGGTGTGGTCATGCCTCCATCCCTTCACTATCTCTCCATCCTGGTGGGACCCCAAGCATGCATGCACATGCTTCCCCATAAGCACACGAGCTGGGATTCAAACTGTAGTTGGCCATATGGGATCCAGATTCTTCAACTGGGGGGCCATGGGGCTGACCTGAAACTCGCAGTATCTTACATTCTTCCCCCTCCCCCAGTCCCTCAGTACATTTCTTTAGCAATCCAGCCTCATGCCTTCCACACATCTAAAGCCAGGCTGCTGAGTGCTATGGAGAAAACACAATGTAGCACAACCATGGTTTTCATCACCAACCTCAGCTGACCCAGGGTGGTTCTTAGCAGTCCTTTTACATACCTCTCATCACATTATCTTCCAGGCGTACAGTAGCTTTTCAGCTGTCACCATTCTCGTCCCACTTCCACCTCTCCTTTAGCCTCTTCATTCTGAAAATAACTTTCACTCCCAATTCACTGAAAATAGAGAGAATGCCAGTGTAAGGTCTCTCTCAATTCTGTGCTATCCTTTTTTTTTTGTTCGTTTTCCCCCAACTCTAACCTGATTGTTTACTCTAAGAGGAAGGGGGTCCCTCAGCCTCTGAGGCTGTATAATTTCTTTGAGTGCCATTTGTCACTTAGCCACGTTATCTTAGCACTCTGCCCTAGCCAGCTCTATGTATTATTTCTCATAATGTATTTCACAATTTTCTAATTCTCACCGTAGTTCTTTCTACAGAAATGTCTTCGTTGACATTCAATCTATTTTTCAAAACTAGCCAAAAGGTTTCCTCTTCCAGCAAGTTTTGACTCATCCTAGACTTAAATGGTTTTCTTTCTGAACTTCTATTGCACTTATATATCTGTACCCTCTAATTGGTACTTTACCTATACTCTCTTGCATTTTTCTTGTTCTGTCCATGGATTTTTAACTCATCTGATTGCAAATTCCAAGGGAGCCGGAAAGATACATTTACACCCTCTCTGCATCCTACTTGAGTCCTAGCACTGCCTCACCTTACTGGGTGTGCAGCAAATATCTGTGAAGTACTCACTAGTCAGCTTTCCACACCAACCTCCTTCCATGACTAATTCCATGCATACCTCTGTAATGGATATTAGTAAATGCTGGGTCATACATTTTACAAGCTACAGAAAACCTACATGGAAAGACATAATCTTGTGTTTCTAAACAATTTTTCACTCTTTAATTCCTTCATTTTACAGAGGTTTTAGTTACCACTTAGATGTCACCAATTCATTCTGCAAAATTCATAAACAATCATGTGATTAGAAATGTCAGCATTCATGGTATTGATATAAGATACTGATTTATGAGCAAAGTCATTTTTAGTTTTCCCCGATTTTTCAATCACCTTCCTTCCTTTCACCTATATCTACTCCATCCTCTTAATTCTTGGATGCTGTTATACTTTTTTTTCCCATTTTGGGAGCCATTGAAGCTATCGAGTTTACTTGCAGCCTGTAAAAACAAATAGATTGCTTGGGATAAATATAAGGTCTTATAATCTTTGCTTATTATAGACATTCATACTACTAAGCAATGTTTCCTCATTTTTGTGTTTTATTATTCTCTCCTTTTTTTTTATTTTTGGAGAGATTTTCGCTATAGGGCGTGTGCGCTCACCAGACAGACAGAGAGAGACATAGAGACAGAAAGCGAGAAATCACCCCCCAGGGGGGATGGTCACGCCGCAGTCCCTTCTCCTCCATTCTCCTCTCGGGATCTTGGGCACGCACGCACTCGAGCCTGGCGTGAGTTTTAAGTCACCAGGTCCGGGACGCAAACCGCAGTCGACTACGTGGGAGTCCAGCGACATAGCCATTATGCCAACTGCTGGTTCCCGTATTATTCTCTCCTTTTATCTTCCTTTTAACTTCAATGAGTGGAAGGAATCTGAACAATTTAGGAAATTCATTCATTACAGAACCTCCCTCCTCAACTAAATCATTTTCTTGGATTATGTCATGGTTATTTCTTACCTTTACTTATACCACCAGAAAAATAACTATCAGGATTATCTTATAAAAATAAAAAGATGATCAATTTAGAGTTTTCACCAGAAAATATTTGTAATGAGAACTTTTTAAGAATGTTAACATGCTGTGAAAAGCATTAAAATTATAATTTTGTATACAAAACATAAATAATTCACTAGATTTACCCCTTTTTACTCAAAATAAAATGTCAAAGTTAAAAAAAAGTGCTAACATGCAAAATCCTCTCTTTTAGCTATTCTGAGACAGTATGTTATTGTTTACTATAGTTAGCCTATAGCGCTATAGAACACTAAAACCTATTTTTTTTCAATCCAGCTATAATTTTATATTTGTTAAACAATATCTATCTCTCCCCTGTCCATCTCCCTTTCACGTAAATGATCCAGCAATCCTAAATTTTCAGAGAAAATTCTGTAATATTTAGCATTATTCTGGACTCCCACGTAGTCGACTGCAGTTCAAATCCTGGACCCAGTGGCTTAAACTCAAGCCAGGTGCATGTGCATGTGTGCCCAAGATCCTGACAAGAGAATGGAGGAGAAGGGATTGCAGCATGGGCTTCCTCCCTGGAGAGTGATTTCTTACTTTCTGTCTCTCTGTCTCTCTCTGTATTTCTGGCGAACGCACTCATCCTATAGCAAAAACCTCTCTAAAAATATTAGCATTATTTATAATATCATTATAGTAATTGAACAATCCTCCTTTCACATTTATTCTTTTTTTGGTCCAACTTTTATATCACTGAATAGTTATTACTCTAAATTATAGTTTCACCATTGTGTGTCCTACTTTACATTGAAAGGCTTCCAACATTATAAAAATAAAATTTATTTAATTGGAATACATACTATGTATATACTTTAATTTCTATCTTATTATTCTCCAGGTTACAAATGGATATTTTTCATGGGGCAGTGGTTTAGCTACATTATCCAACATAGATATTCGAATTCCAACAGGTAAGAGTAATTCATTATGAGAATTAATGGCAGTGAATGGATGTGGGAGAGGCCAGTATGAGATGTACCACATGGTTTTGACACATAAATAGGCATGTGGACCAATGGAGAAATACAGAGACCCTACATATAGTCAGCTGATTTTTTTAAAAGGGCTCCAATCAATCCAGTGGGAAAAAGAAAATCTCTTTAGCAAATGGAGCTAGAAAATCTGTGTATTTACCTGTAGGAAGATAAAATTGGACTTCTATCACTTACTAATAACAAAAATCAACTCAAAATGTATCAGAGATCTAAATCTAAGACTTCAAACTATAAAACTACTGGTAGATCACACAATGGAAGCTCTTGGAGACGTTGAAGTAGGCAAAGACTTCTTAAATAAGACCCCCAAAGTACAGGTAATAATCCCCAAAATAGACAAGTGGGATTATATCAGGTTAAAAATATTCTACACAACAAAAGAAACAATAATTAGAGTGAATTGTTAACCCTCAGAATGAGAGTATATTTGCAAAATATGCCTCAGATGAGGGACTGATAACCAGAATATAGAGGTAACTCAAGCAGCTTCCCCCACCCCCAAGAAAATGACCAACCGAAATGAAAGAGGGAAAATGAGCTAAACAGACAACTCTTTAAGGAAGACATATGAATAACCAAAAAGCATATGAAAGATGTTCAACATCCCTATCATAAAGGAGATGAAAATCAAAGCCACAATGAGATACTACCTAACCTCAGTCAGAATGGCTAAAATTAATGAAAGAAAGAATGAGTACTGGTGAGGCTATGATGAAAAGGAAAGAAACTCTTCTATGCTGTTGGTGGGAATGTAAATTAGTACAGCCACTGTGGAGAACAATATGGAGGTTCCACAAAAACCTACAGATAGAACTACCATATGATCTAGCAATTTCATTTTTAGGTATCTACCCAAAGGATATGAATACATTCAGTTGGAAAAACACTTGCATGCCCATGTTTGTTATGGAATTATTTACAATTGCTAAAACATGGAACCAACCCAAATGTCCACGAACAGATGAATTACTTGAAAAATTGAGGCACATATACACTTTGGAATACTACTCAGGCAGAAGAAAAGACTGTTATTTGATAGTATGTGGATTAATATGGAAGATTTACTGCTAGGCAAAGTAAGCCAGACTATGAAAGAAAAGCATAGTATGTACCCACAGAATATATACCAAATATCTGCACTTATGGCAGAAACGGAAAGATTGGAAGGTATAAAAACATGGAGAACAACTGTGGATACTGAAGACAGTGTGGGAGGAGGGTGGGAAATAGAAGAGATTGAGAGGAAGGAAATCAAGGGGAAAATGAAAGAAGCAAAACATATAAGGGACACAGCAATGTAGAATTATCTGTTGATGATAGTGTGTATGATAATAACTTTGACTGGACTAATATACAGTGTATTCATGCTGGGAAAATTTATCTTGCATGCTGTAATGCTATACAGTGATCAAATGTGTAAAAAATAATCTTTTTTTTAGAGGTTTTTGCTACAGGGCATGTGCAATCGCCAGAAAAAAAGAGAGAGACAGAGAGACAGAAAGCGAGAAATCACCCCCCAGGGAGGATGGCCACACTGCAATCCCTTCTCCTTCATTCTCCTCTCGGGACCTTGGGAACTCACGCACACGCACCTGGTGTGGGTTTAAACCACTGGGTCTGGGACTCAAACCATAGTCAACTACATGGCAGTCAAGTGACATAGCCATTATGCCAAATGCTGGTCCCTAAAATTTTTTAAATATGGAGAGAAAAAGTAATTTAGTATCCATTTTTGTTATTGTTAATTATTATAACCATAGTTTCCTAAGACAAATGAGTTTAACACAAAGAGGAAGATTTTTTAAAGACAAACATTATTTATAGTTTCTTATTTGCAACAGTGAGCCACTATTTCACTGTAGGAGTGATTGGAAATTATAAGACCTGCCCTTCATTACAATCTGTATTTTTCCTCAAGTTATCTACTATTCTTTTGTTGATTTGTGTAACTTAAATGATGGGATAATAGATTTCTCACTTTGTTGGAGAAAGATTTTAAGTAAAACTATATGAGAAAATTATCATCTGTGCCTAAGGAATACTGATGAAGTTTTCAAGATATTTAAAAGCTCAACTACTCTAGATTTTATTTATTTAGTTAGTTGTTTATAATTTTTAAAAGTTTTATTGTGTTATAACTGATCTATGCAAAGTTGCACTTGTTTAATGTTTCCATTTTGAAGAGTTTGGGCATAGCCATGTACCTGTGATACCATCACCACCATCAAGATACTAAACATAAAATCACCTCCAAAAATATCTTTATGTGCCGGGGACCAGCCTCGGCGTGGGTGGGTGACTCCTCCATTTATGTTCTTTGATTTTTAAAAAATTTATTTAATTATTTTCTTTGAGAGAGAGTGATTGAGAGAGACGTCTTATATAGAATCCTCATGCTTTGGTCCTCCCCTATCCCTGAAGCCAACCAGAATCATGGGTGTTCACAGTGTGTTCAGGTAGACCCGGGCACAAACCAGACGCCTTCATATATGGCCTCTATAGCATGCACAACAGCATCACTGTTTAAGCCACCGGGACTGGGACTCAAACCACAGTCAACTACATGGGAGTCAAGTGACATAGCTATTACGCCAAATGCTGGTCCCTAAAATTTTTTAAATATGGAGAGAAAAAAGTCATTTAGTATCCATTTTTGAAATCAAGAGGTGTGATGTCTTCAACTTTGTTCTTTTTTCTCAAAATTTCTTTGGCTTTATTGGGTCTTATAAATTTTTGGATGATTAACTCTTAAATGTTCATTAAAAATGCCACTGGAATTTTAATAGGTTACATTGAACCTGTAGGATGCTTTGTGTAGTACAGACATCTTAACAATATTAATCTATTCCATGAACTCAGGATGTCTTTTCATTCATTTGTGCTGATGAATTTCTTTCCTCAAAGTCTTAGTTTTCAGTGTGCAAGTCTTTCATCTCCTTGGTTAGGTTTATCCCTAAATGTTCATACATTAACAACAAACTATCTGAAAAGGAAATTAAGGGCACAATACCATTTACAATAGCTTCAAAAAGAATGAAATATTTAGGAATAAACATAAGAATTTGTATTTAAAATGTCTGCATAATTGAATAGAAATATTTTTCTAACTTGGCTTAATATCCAGTAGCTTGGGATTATTGTATTACCCATGCAAGTCAAAGTGAAAAATTGAAAAGACTTTCTTAATAACTTAGCCTAAATCACTTTCATTCCATTTTTCTGTTTTTCTCATAACTGCCCTTTTCTTCTTAAAGAATTGAATAATAAAGTTTAAACTAATCTAGATGATCTACACAAGTATTTCATTGCTCTTTCTACTAAGGCCAGCTATTCTCATAATTTTAAAATAATAAATCAAGACCATATATTTTGATTTTTCTTTCTTCTTTCAAAAAGACATATGAGCCAGAGAAAGGAGTTGTTTAGAATACCTTATTGCTGGAGACAAAACTTGGCCATTGATTATGAAACATTAATCTTTTATAGATGTGTTTTGATTTTATTTTACTAAGAAAATTCCAGCACATCCCATTATTATTCTGTTTCATTTCTCTAGGTCAGTTAACTATGATTGTGGGCCAAGTGGGATGTGGGAAGTCCTCTCTTCTCCTTGCCATCCTTGGTGAGATGCAGACACTGGAAGGAAAAGTTCACTGGAGCAAGTATGTGTTTTCCATTGTTTTCTGTTGTGCTGTCACACATCTGATACCTTCCAAGGGAAAACCTTATAGCAGTAGATTACTGCTATGAGTCTGAGAGCCCCTTAGAAATAAATACAGCTTTTTTATATAATTAGTGAAAACTTTAAATGCCATATGTATAAAATGACAAGACAATTTATTATAGAGTTTTATAACAGAATAAACTATATCTTTATAATACCAACTTCACTTATATAGTAAGTAAGGTCGAGATTATCTTTTTTTTTTTTAAATTTTCTAGAGAATGCAGGCACTCCCACAAGAGAACAAAGAGAGAGAGATAGAGAGAAAAACAATCCCCATGGGGAATGGGCATGTTGCAATCCTTTCTCCTCCACTTCCTCCTCCTTTCAGGATTTAGGTCATGCACACACCCTGTCTGGCATATTTTTCAAGCTGCTGAGTCTGGGACTCAAACTGCATAGTCAGCCATGTAGGATCCAGACTTTTTAACCACTGTGCCACTAGCTGACCCAAAGTTGGGATTATTGATAATTTTTTTAATATTAAGTGGATAAAATTCAAATAAATTACTTAAAATTTTATTTCATAAGATAAATTATGGAGTTCAGCATTATTTATAAAGCTTAAATGCAAACAGAGCTTTCTGGTTCAATGTTCAGATAATATGAAATAATCTTCTCTAAAATTCACAAAAGACTGGAAAAATCAGCTATTCCTTTTCATACCTAATGTAAACTAGACACTAGAAGTATCTAGTTAGAGATAGATGTGTCAGACCACTGTGTTGTGTAGTCCTAAAGACATGGAAAAGGCAGTATCTAGCATGGTGTTTCTAGATATTGAAGTGGTTGGATTGGGGCCTTTAAAGCACATTGTGGTAATAAAGTGATTCAGTTACATAATAATATACAACTGGGCAACAAAGAGTAAGTCATATTCATTTAGTTTAAATTACCTAGTATTAGATCATTTATAATTTATAGCTTATAAAAATATTGACTGTAGTTTATCTAAAAAATTTAGATAGAAATTGAGTATAGTTTATCTAAAAACTATAGTTTTAGAATTTATTATATTTAGACTTTACTTAGGACAAGGACATTCTTAGCCATGGATCCTACATGGCTGACCATAGTTCAAATTCCATCCCTGGAAGATTGAGAAACATTCCAGGCACTTGTGTGCATACCAAAACTCCCAATAGGACAGAGAAATGGAAGAGAAGGGGTTGCAATGTGACCATATTCCACTGGGGGATGGAAGAGGTACTTTCTCTAACTCTATCTTTCTGTGTCTCTCTGTGGCAAGAACATATGATCTCTGGCAAAATTAAATATATATATATATATATATATATATATATATATATAATAAAGATTGAAAAATAAAGAAATCAGAAAGGAAAATAAGATCTAAATAATCTGAGAAGTTGATAGACTTCTAGATAGAAAAGAATGTTCTACAGAATTATAAAATATGGGTCACAAATTCCCCTCTGAATTTCATGTAAGTTAAGCAAAGAGAGAAACATGAAATAAAATCATTTATTTACTCAGAAGAGATTAAGGTTTTTTTCTTAGAAAGAAATATGAAAGAAGTTTCTGTATCTTAATAAAAAATCAATAAGAAGCTATATAATTCTCAATTTCCTCAATATCCCTGAAATTTATTCAAAATTAAATTTTGTATGTCAGTTATTAGAGATAAAATTGATAAGATAATAATAGATAATTTCATAGGCATTAAAGGTGTAGTGGGCACGTGTGAGTGGATGAAGGATGTGGTATGGATAGTATAAAAACAAAACAAAACAAAACATGGTTACCTATGTAGATCTTCAACATCTTGTTTAAGTCAGGAATAAAATTATAAAATTAACATCACTTGGAGGAATGGGTGGATTACATATCATTCTATGTTCAGTATATCAGCCTGGAATATGAGAGGGTCTTCCAAAAGTTAATAGAAAGTGTGTTTTATGAAGAAATTACAAACAGATTTCAAATATTTTTTGCAACAAAATAAACTCATACTTAAATTTGACTTTTCATGAACTTTTTGAAGTACCCTCATATGGATATGTTTTTCTGGATCCTTTTCTTTTTTTTTAATTTCTTTTTTTTAAAGAGATTTTTGCTACAGGGCATGTAAACTCACCAGAGACAAAAAAGAGAAATCACCCCCAGGGGATTGGCCACATCACAATCCTGTCTTCTCCATTCTCCTCTTGGGATTTTAGGCATGCACACACATGCACCCAGTGTGAGTTTCAAGCCACCAGGTCTGGAACTCAAACCACGGTTGGCCATGTGGGAGTCCAGTGATGTAACTATCACACCATCTGCTGAACCAGCCTTTTCTTGTTTCATTCAACAAATGTTTCCTGAGTACTTCCTTTGCAGCAATACTGATCTAAGTTTAAAAGATACAGAAATGGACAAGAAACACCAAGACCTTGATCTCATGGACATACAGGCTAAAATGTTGCTTATATATGTAATACATGTAATCAACAAAAAACAGATGATGTTAGACTGTGATATATATATATATATATACTATGAAGACAACTTTTTTTTTTTTTTTTTGGAGAGGTTTTCTGCTATAGGGCGTGTGTGCTCGCCAGACAGACAGAGAGAGACAGAGAGATAGAAAGCGAGAAATCACCCCCCAGGGGGGATGGCCACGCTGCAATCCCTTCTCTTCCATTCTCCTCTCGGGATCTTGGGCACGCACGCACACGCGCCTGGCGTGAGTTTTAAGCCACCGGGTCCGGGACGCGAACCGCGGTCGACTACGTGGGAGTCCAGTGACATAGCCATTACGCTAACTGCTGGTTCCCAAGACAACTTTAAAAAGGCCATGGAGTAGGAAGTCGGGGATGAATGTGTCTACTTCTCATCATTCATTCACAATTACCTAATTCAAGGTACTGACTTACCTCCACGACTCTGACACCTTCAGTGTCAGTGGGCTCTGTATCACCCTTATTTTTAAGGTCATCATGTTCCTTTCTTCATTTACTATTTGCACCCACGTATCAGCCATGCTGCATTTACATCAGTTTCTTATAAGACCAAGATACTTCATGGTCATGTGTTTTCTCTTGTTTAAAATACTCTTGGCTTTGTCTAGCCTACTCTTTTTTTCTTCTTTTTTTTATTTTTTTAAGAGATTTTTGCTATAGGGTGCATGTGCTCACCAAAGAGACAGAGACAGAAAGTGAAAAAATCACTCCCTAGAAGGGATGGCCATGCCACAATCCCTTCTTATCCATTCCATTTGCTAAAGGAGGCTCAGGTTGGGTGTGGTTTATCCGTCCTTTAATACCACCTTTTACCCCTTCTATCTTAGTCTTTATTTCCTTGTCATACTCCCGCAAAAGTGAAAGCAGTATGAAAGAAGAAACAAATCTTCCTGTCCATAGTATCTCTAGCATTTTTAGTACTAGGAGATGATCAATAAATGGTTTTGAATTCATATTGAATTAATATAATGACAATTTAATCATTATTAAATAAATTGGTGTCCAAATCTCTAGCTCTGGTTGAACTTTTATTTATTCATTTATTTATTTTTTAGAGAGATTTTTGCTACAGGGCATGTGCACTCACTGGAGAGAGAGAGAAAGTAGACAATAAGTCACCCCCTTCCCCCAGGGGATGGCCACCCTGCAGTCCCTTCTCCTCCATTCTCCTTTTGGGATCTTGGCACACATGCATATGCATCCGGTGTGAGTTTGAAGCCTCTGGGTCCAGGTCACGAACCATAGTCGGCCATGTGGGAGTCCAGAGACATAACTATTATGCTATCAGCTGGTCCTGTGGCTGACATTTTTAATTGTATAATGAGCAGTCCACCTGGATAGTCAGTAGGCAAATTAATACATAATTTTCTGCCATGAATCTACCCTTCCACTTCTTTTCTGTCTCTTCCTCAATGTCTAAGTCTGTTTTTGCATTGCTAACAGAAATGCTTTAGGCTAAGTAATTTATAAAGCAAACAAACAAACACAAGGGTTTGCTTGCAAAATTCTTAATTCTGGTGGCTGAAAATCCAAAGGTGTCACAAAAATGATGAAGGCAGAACTTCTCCATAACATAAGTACAACTTAATTATTCAAGCCCCACTTTTTACTTCAGTCACTCATTACACTCAGATGTAGTCTGACTTATTGAGCATGTCTTTCTTAGAAGCTCCATAGGGTCAGATATGCTTTGTGCACCTTGCGCTTAGAGCCCCAGAAGTATTTCTTCTGCTTGTGAGTTACAGTAGCTAATTAGGAATCCAATTGAATTAAATTCAAAATTTTAAGTAAGAGATGACTTGGAAATATAGAATTTGTGTGAAAAGAAGAACTTGTATTCTACAGTCCCCAAGTTTACAATTAGAGTGAATTTGGGAATAGAATCCAAGTATTTATATGATCCACCATTGTGAATGAAAGAGAAGTGTTACCTATTTTTTGGAAGCTTACTCAGCGATCATTTTGTAGCTGATAAAGACATAAAAGAAGAATATTATTTATCTGGTTTGTCTTTGAAATTAATATCCAAAGTATTTGGGAAATGTAGCTGTTTAATATGTCCAATATTTATTTTCTCCCTGACCTGATATGTACACACGTGCATTCTATATTTATACTTCATAATTAATAAACATTGTTTGCCATACTTGCAGTGTAAATGAATCTGAGCCTTCTTTTGAAGCAACCAGAAGGTATTATTTCTATTTTAACCTGAGTTTAATAAGAATAACTTCCTTCCTCAGATTTTAATCTCTCATTCCTAGTCATTTGTTCATTCTGATGATGTACAGTTGTTTATTAAAATGTGCTAGCATATTTCCAACAGCAGTGGTTCTCAACCTTTGCAAGCTGCTATAAGAGCTACTTTGCCAAACAAAATGGCTCATTATGTCAACTGTTTTCTTCTCAGTGGGTCATGCATGTCCCTAAGTTGGCAGACACTCAGACTGCTCTTAGTAAACTGGACTTGGGGTTTTTTTAAATAAAAATTTAAGAATTAATATATATATTGATTGTAAGTTAAACAATGATGGGGTCTGCCTATAAGAGACAGAGTCAAATGCTTTTATCTACTTTACGACAACCACCACCTACACTTAAAAACCATGGGCAAGGGGAGGCAGAGATACCAGAGGTTGGGAACTGCTGTTTTACTGTGTATGTGATTATCTACGAGACTACTAGCATACTATACATGATCACATCTTCTAAACTGCTACGACGTAATGTCTCAGGATGGTCCTTGAGCATTTCTAACTACTCTGTTTCTTAACCTTACTTTCTCTTAACCTCAATTCCTAATTAGTACTTACAGACTATGAACTAACTGTGGAAGACTGACCCCCTTCCACACTCCATTACCATTATCCTCTTCAGTTCACATTTATTTTCCTAATGATTTAAAATTAGAGTCTGATGTATAGACATCTGGTAGAATTTGCAAGCCAAAAAAATAGAGGAGGAGAGAACATTATCATTTTATAATAAATAAACTATTTCAATATGTTTTGAAATATGTAGTTTTCCAATGTCTATTTCACTGTTGAAATGGGCAGCTCCAGATATTATTCAGTGTTTAGAATATTTATGCATTAACTATTGTCTTAAAATGCCACATGTGTATTTAATCGTGTGATGAAGCCACAAGCATAATCTATAATTACAGTGTCAATTCACATCTTTTTCTAAGGTCTGCATAGAAAATTCATGGTTGTATAAAGTATTTTTAAAATAAAGTAAAATGCCTGTGGCTGTTAGAGAAGGTGGATTGTTATTAATCTTTTAAGTCTGAAACAATTATAGTTATTTTAGAACATTTAATGAACAGTTGTAATCTAGAAAACCTCTTCAGCATCCCCAAATCAGATTTTACACATTGAATGAAATTTTGATTAAGTTTTAATTTTTAAAATTGAGGTAGCATTTTTAGCCATTTCTTAATATGGTTGGTGGTCTTTAAAAAGTTCCTTTTAGAAGCTATTTATTTCTGAGTTTAAAATATTTTATCAACTTTTATTTCCCTTAGTTATACTAAAATACACAGCACAGCATAATTCTGGTGTTTTGTTTCTTTGCCACTTTCCAGTAGAAACAGGTATTCCGTGGCTTACGCGGCTCAAAAGCCTTGGCTATTAAATGCTACAGTAGAAGAAAATATTACCTTTGGAAGTCCTTTCAACAAACAGAGGTAAGCTTGCGCATATATAAATGTAAACTTTAGAACTGAAACGTAACTTTCCATGTATTTGGTCTGTGGTTCCAGGGACTCCCTTCCTTACCTCTTGCTCTCTGTCCATCCACGTCAGTGGGGTCATTTGAATCAACTCTTAAAAGAAGCCTCATTGGAAGTTTCAGTCCAGCCTGTGCACTTATTGAGAACAATTTATAGACCAAGACTAAACAGCAGCAGTTGAAGTGTGTGTGTGTGTGTGTGTGTGTGTGTGTGTGTGTGTGGAGGGTGGTGTTGCTTAAATTATTGGTAAACATTTAAAGAAGTAAAAACCCAAGTAAGCTACAGAAGGAGGGTTAACTGTAAAAAGAAGAATATGGGGTCTGAGTATCTAGTGATTGGGAACCTCCAGAATGCTATCTGCTAACCATCTCGTAAATACTCGTGGGATATGTGGAGTGTAACTACCCTTCCTTGAGCCGCCCACACAAAGGTGGATCTTAAGACCCTAAGGTAGATCTTTAAAGTTAAGAGGAATTAGGTAAGACATGAGGAAGAAGGAAGAAGGAAGGTAGTGTGTGAAGAAGAACCTAAACTGTGGGGGTTGTTTGTAGACTGGAAACCAAAACAGGAATTCTGAAGACTAAGACCAGATAGTGGAAGGCTTACTAGCCAATTATACATGATTATATGCATTTTAGGGAGGTACAGCAAGTTTCAGAAAGAGGAATAAAAAGGTAAATGCAGTGTTGAATCTGAAAGTAAAATCTCTCTCTCTCTCTCTCTCTCTCTCTCTCTCTCTCTCTCACACACACACACACACAGAGAGAGATACACACACAATGAATTGGGATCAAAGAGACATTTAGGAGCTAGTTGGACTAATTATTTAAGTATGCAGTATAATTTGTCTGCATTTGGGATAACAGTAGACATATAGAAACAGGGATAGTTGAGAAAGAATGCTCTAAAATTAGAATAGACAAATACAAGCAGGAGGAAGGTGGAACACTCAAGAATGACTTGAATGTTTTAAGACTAGGAGGCTAAGAAAATAAAATGACTATACATTAAGTGGAGACATACAATGTCTCTCATTCATAGCCTGACTTGCTTCACGCAGCAGGAAATCTTCCATGTTTGTCAACTTTCTATCAAATGCCAGGGTCTTGTTCATACCTATGTATCTTTGTATCCCCAAACCTAGTATAGAGGCTAACACGTGATGTTATGTAGTAAATGTGTATTTCAGCTATCAAGATATTGAACCTGGGACTTAGTTTATGTGCAGTGTCTTAAAAATAGTCTGAAAATTCAAAACTATTTCTCCCAAAGGTACAAAGCTGTCACAGATGCCTGTTCTCTTCAGCCAGATATTGACTTATTGCCATTTGGAGACCAAACTGAAATTGGAGAGAGGGTGAGCTATGTATGGTTTAATTAAGCAATAAACAATGACCTATATTGTCTTTAATGGGGGCATAGTGAAGTCTGAAAGATCAAGAGTTGTACATCATCATAGTGACAAGGTCCAAAAATACAAAGATGGGTCCTTTGATACATCCTTGCCCTTCAAGTATTTATTGAGTACCGTATAGTTAACCTTGTGTTACTCAGTGGGGAGTTTTCAAATAAAACATAGTCCCTGACTGTGACAAAGTACGTTTTTGCTAACTTGGAGTTTCCTTTAATTGATATGCAAGCTGAAATTTCTTTTGACAATCTCTTGCACTCTCATCAATATCTATTTATTCTTGTTAAACTGTTTTTTCTTTGTATAAGCATGTTTTACATTGACATCATACTATTTCGACCAGCTGAAAAATATTCATACCTGTTATCTTTATAACACTAATGGCCATGATTTTTCAACCCGTAGAGGCGTCAAGTGGACAAAGGCTTCATATGCACCAGCCATTTTCACAACAAATCTGTGTGATGGATGCTGTTGGTACCTGCATTTTACAGCTGAGCTAGCCAAGACTAAGCAGGTTTAGTGGGGTTTGCAGGACTAGCCTGGCTCTGTAGCCTTTGTTCTTAATGGCTATTCTTCATTGCAGCACAGTATAGTATTTAAGAGAATGACCTGACTTCTCTGTCTCGGTTCCCACATGTGGAAAATGAAAACAATACCTACAGATTGGAATTGCTATGAGGAATTAAAGAAATAAAAACTGTAAAACCATTTACACAAGCCTGACACATAATAAGTGCTCAATTAATACTAGTTTTTAAAATATTTATAATTAGGTCCAGCCTCTATGGCACAGTGGTACAACCAGCCAACTGCAGGTTGAAAACATGCCAAGTATCCCTGTGGGTGTCCAGGATCCTGAGGAGCTGGAGAAAGGGTATCATGGTGTGATAAGACACGCTTGAGGGTGCTTCTCTTGCTCTCTTTCTGTTTATTTTTCTCTGTGTGTGCATGCACATGCTCTCTATAATAAAAGGTTCTTTTTTTTTCCTTTTCATAACTTTTCCATAGGGTGGAGGTGCTTGCTGAAGAGAGAGAAAGAGAGAGAGAGAGAGCGAGAGAGAGAGCCCTTCATAGGGCATGGCCACACTGCAATCCCTTCTCAATCTTTCCCTCTCCCTCTCCTCGGGATTTTGGGCATGTACACATGTGTACCTGGTTTGTTTTGTTTTGTTTTGTTTTGAGTCCCAGACCCACCAAGCCTTGAACTGTGTGGTTGGCCATGTGGGTGGGATCCAACCACACCAAGCACCATACCAATAGGCTGGCCTTGTAAACATTTTTTTATAATGTAATGCTTCATTCTGAAACCATGTTGCTATACAATATGAATATAATTTGCAATATAAAATGTAAGAGATATATGAGAAGTAAACTGCAGACACAATTCAGGATACCAGAAAAAAAGTCTTAAAATTGCTTGCATTCTGCGGTGCTCACCATGTGTTATGGTTATTAATCCTTTTGTACAGCAGAATTCTCCATCAGAGCAAAAGGAGAGTTAATGTTATCAGTCCCAAAACATTTTGATACAACTCTACTATTGGCCTGTAAACAGTTTTAATTTTTCTCTTATCAATGTTGCCAAAATTTAACTAATATGTTTTTTAAGGAGACATTCATATTTTAAAAGTGATTTTCATTTTACCAATAGATCACTTACTGATAAAAAAAAAATGGTTGTTTATGGGTGTTTCTTCTTTAGGGCATCAACCTGAGTGGGGGTCAGAGGCAGAGAATCTGTGTGGCGCGAGCTCTCTATCAAAACACCAACATTGTCTTCTTGGTAAGAATATGGCCTTGATTTTTATTTCTTTTCTATTTTTGCCTTGGGACAAATGAGTCTTTATACAGGTGAGTCAGTAAACTCACGGAAAGATGGTTTAACTTGTGAAATCAAGTAAGAAAAATAAGCCCTCATACTACAAATCAGAAGATCAACATATAAAGTTAAGAGTTAACAATGGGGCCGGCAGATGGTGTGGTGGTTAAGGGCGCTGGACTCCCATGTGACCGACCATGGCTCAAGTCCCGGATCTGGCGGCTTCCTTTCTCTCTCTCTCTCTGTCCCTCTTTGGTCAAATTAAAATAAATAAAGTTAATTAAAATAATTCTTTAAAAAAAATTGACAAATCTAGATTGTGTCCAGAAGATTGAGGTGCTCTAAGTGCTTGACTGTCTGGGTTTCTTAACCGGGAGACCATTAATGATATAATGTGGATGGTGTTGGATCAACTGGGCAGGGTTCATAGGTCTTCTTATTTACACGTGATGGCAAATAAAGAAGGGCCAGAAAATACTGTATGTTCTTGGTGGAAATAACAGTAAGTAAGCTAACACTCCATTCCAGTGGTGTGCAACTCAGGCTTAGATAAAATTTGCCTGTGATATTTCCTAAAATTATAGCAATCTCAGTCCTGCCCTAGACGAAAGGAATCATAATCTATTAGGACAGAGTCTAGAATCTGTCTTTAAAAAGTTCCATGGGTGATTTTCATGGTCATCTTGGGCTAATAATTTGGTTCTGCTGTGGATTCACAAACAAAACTTGATAATTGTGTTTATTTTGATTTTGCTTTCTTCTGGTTCCTTCAGCAAGAAGTGGCCAATATACTTGGCTCACAAGTAGACCGTGTAGGTTAGAAACCTGGCAGAGCGTGTACATATAACCTTAGCCCATCTGCTGCTGTGCGATTACTAGCCATTTACAAATATGGTCCCAGAACTCCTTTAGCGTCTTTACACCATCTAATCTCTAGAATCTCCTCAAACAGTGAGGTGGCTTTAGAGTTTCCCACTGAATTTGGATCCATTATTGGCAATGGTAGCAAAATTTGGACATACTGGAAATTCCTTTCAAATTGATCTTCTTAAGATTACCTGTCCTCCAAATTTTCAAAAAAAAAAAAAAATGTAATAAAAGCCATAGCAAGATCTAAGATCTAATTATAAGTCCTTTTTGTAATGGATGAGCCCACTTTTAGCAGTAACTTCATGAACCTTGGGATGGATTAATGACTGAACCTCCCAATGAACTGACTTGGTAATCACAGGAATCAAGATCCACTGCATTACGACTTTTACCCCATTAAATTGTAGTTCAGTCCGATGACTATGATTTAATGACCTAAATTACTAAAATTGTAGAATCATGGAATTCAGAGTCATACGGTTACCTTATTGTGAATTCCCACTCATTCATTACAATTACTTTGGGCATTGTTTCTAACAGCTTCTTAATGACTTTCTGAAGATTCGTTGCTTGCTTTTAAGGAAACCTCTTTTTCTGGTTGGACAATTGCATACATTTCCTATTCCTGCTATAACAAGTCATTGTAATTGGCGAGTTAGTACAAACTTACTGTCTTACAGTTTTGTAGGTTAGAAGTCCAACAAAGTGTTAACAGGACCATGGCCCCTTCTGGAGACTCTAGAGGGGAACGTTTCCTTGTCTTTCCAGTTTCTAGAGGCTGTCCATGTTCCCTGGTTTGAGACTGCTTTCCTCCACCTACAAAGCCAGAAATATGATGTCTCTCTGAACATTATTACATAGTTGCATCTCCCCCTCTGCACAGTTGGAAACTTCTCTGCTCTTAAGGATTCACATAATTAGTTTGAGCCCATCTGGATAATCTCTCCGTCTCAAAGTCTTTAATCTTAATCACATCTGCAAAGTTCCACCAGCCATGTAAGGTAACACAATCACAACTCCTGAGAATTAGGACCTAGGCATCTTTGGGGACCGTTATTCTCCATATCGCACATAGGTCTTATTGGAGAGTTATCATGTGATTAAAATCAGCTTCTGTATATTTTCCATTCATTGGTCTGCATTCTTCTTCTGCAGCAACAAATATATTGCTTTTATTCATCCATAGTTCAACATTTTAATATTACTATCCTAACTTGCTTTAATTTACTTCCTCTAGGCTAAACCAAGCTTACTATGTTCAAATCTTCCACAAATGATGCAATGCGCTTAACTTCCTAACCATGAATGCAACAATGTTTATTATAGTCCTTTCAAAAAAGGATGTGCTAGGGAACCAGCAGTTAGCGTAATGGCTATGTCGCTGGACTCACGTAGTCGACCGCGGTTCACGTCCGGACCCCTGGTGGCTTAAACTCACGCCGGGCGCGTGTGCGTGAGTGCCCAGGATCCCGAAAGGAGAATGGAGGAGAAGGGATTGCGGCGTGGCCATCCCCCCTGGGGGGGGGGGGGTGATTTCTCGCTTTCTGTCTCTCTGCCTCTCTCTGTCTGTCTGGCGAGCACACGCGCCCTATAGCGAAAACCTCTCCAAACAAAAAACAAAAAAAGGATGTGCTAGATACGCTAATGAGCTCAGATAACCTCAAAACTACTGGATCTTATTATCTAAACATTACTTCTTTGCAACTTGAAACTAGAAAAAATTTTACTTGTAATGGAATGCTACTAATATGTTTTAGTAATTTCTCAAAAATGATAATATCTAGGGGCCGGCAGGTGGCATGGTGGATAAAGGCGCTGGACTCCCACATGGCTGACCATAATTCAAGTCTCGGATCTGGTGGCTGCTGCTTCTCTCTCTCTCTCTTTCTCTCTCTCCTCTCTCTTGTCAAGTTTGAAAATAATAATAAATGAAGTTAAAAAATTAAAAATGATAATATCTTGCACTTCCACTGTTCAAAAGTTCATAAAGCAGTCTGAACCACAGCTACATCCCATTCGCTTCTCATGACAGTTCTAGGAGGACAGACAGCATCATTATATTAAGATTTTCTGATATTTTTTATGTCAAGTTAATACCCATATTGTGCTTTCATCTTCTTTCCTTTCATCTTTTCTTCTTCTTCCCTTCCTTTCTCCATCCTTTTCTTTGTATCCCCTCTTCCTCCCTGTCTCCCTTTTTCCATCATTCCCACCCATCTATACTTAGTGAACATCCCTCATGCCGTCTTCTATGCTGAATGGAGGAAATTGCAAGAAAAAGCGATTACTCCTATGTTTAAGGCTTTTTACACATAATCACTTGAGTGGTCTTATATTTTTCTCTATATAAACTTCATCATATTGGTCTTAATACATTATCAAACTGAATTAAAATAATTACGTATCAGGAATATTATTTTTGAAATTTTGTGGCATCTGCCAATGTTCCATGTGTATCAATGAATATATTAATACATTATTTCCAAAAAATATATCCATAAAAATATATGATTTGAACATATTCCTTGAGTACAAAGGAGGATATATTAATAAATACCATATATTTTTTTCAATAAATAATATATTCTTAAAAGTGAACAATTGCTCATTCATTGAAATGGCCATTGGGCAAACAGACTTATTTTCTTTAAAGAAAGTAGCTTCCCAAAATGTTAATATACAAATAGAATCTTGAGGGGTGATTCTCAATCCATCAAAGCTCAGTTTCTATTAAGTTGTATAAAAGGATACATTTGACTGTAACCCCAAAATGCCCCACAAAGTCACAACTTACATACCATGAAAGCAGTCATTTTTAATGGCTTTCCATGATCTACCATGATTCTAAGAACTGTATACACATGATCTCACTTAATTTTCGATATAACTCTCTTAGATTTGGCATTGTTGGCATTGCTATTTATACATGAGGCTTTAAGGAATACCTGTCCAAGATAGTAATAATAAAGTAAATAGTGATACCAAGCCAGAGGCCTGATTCCATCATGTGTAGTCTTAACCACCATGCTCTTCCTTATTAAAAGATGACTGGAAGATTCTGAATTCACAATGTGGTGCATTAAAAGAATAAGAATACTATTAATCCACCACAGCTTTATTTATAAGAAACTGACAATAAAACAACACTTTAAAACTATGTGCAGACTTTTATTACATTATTTTATTGGATCTTTGCAGCAATCGCTGTGATTTCTGATGGGTCTCTTTATTCTTCCTATTTACAAATGAAGTGACTGAGTTCAAAACATTGCCTAATGTCAGAGAGTGGTTTACAAGTACAGCTTGGGTGTCTTTAATTAGAGAAAATGGTTTTTTCATCATGTCTTACTATGTAAGAACATTTAAAGTTAGAATTTTATGGAAAACTAAATTATTATGAAAGCTTATTCCCAACTCATGTGTTCTATTTTCTATGTGAAAAATTTTCAGTGAGAATTATTTGAGATAATTCGGTTTGTATCACAAAGGCTCTAGGGTTTTTACTGGAACCAGAAACAGAAATTTGTCCTAAAAGTGATCAAGGTTTCCCATGATAATTACCTGATCTACTAAAACCAGTCATTTGTAATTACTGATTTATAATTACCAGATAAATTTTGGTAATTATATCTTTGCTGTAGTATTGAACATGGAAATGAGACACCTTTGTCAGTAATAATCTTAATATCAGTGATATGTTATGTATACCTATATTTTTATTTTAACTAATTCTGAAGTTCTACCATTAATTCTGTGTTGAAAGGACTTTAACATAGGGTTTTCTATCACTTTTCCAAAATTTAGCAATTAGAATACCCAAATTATTTTGTTCTTATTATTAAAACGAACTGAACAATAAATAAGGAGTTGTCTGTGATGATTCAAAAATGCAACTCATGGGACCAGCAGTTAGCGTAATGGCTATGTCGCTGGACTCCCACGTAGTCGACCGCGGTTCGAGTCCCGGACCCGGCGGCTTAAACTCACGCTGGGCGCGTGTGCGTGCGTGCCCAAGATCCCGAGAGGAGAATGGAAGAGAAGGGATTGCGGCGTGGCCATCCCCCCTGGGGGGTGATTTCCTGCTTTCTATCTCTCTGTCTCTCTCTGTCTGGCGAGCACACGCACCCTATAGCAAAAACCTCTCCATAAAAAGAAAAAAAAAAATGCAACTCACTGGGCAGTAAAAACCAATTCAGTCTCTTATATATACTACTTTTGAATCATTTTGTAAATAACTGATGCTCATTAAGGTGACCCAGAGGGCTTGAAATATTTTAAAATATTTCCTGCACCATCCAAAGAGCTTTAGACAATCAAAATAATAATTGTTCCATTGAGCCCATTTCATTTCATTATCATGTTCTTTGCACCAAAATAAATTCATACTTTAATTTTATTTTCCTACAATTTTTTTAAGAATTATTTATTTAATTTTATTTATTATTATTATTATATTTTAATTTGACCAGGGAGAGAGAAAGAAAGGTGGAAAGTGAGGAAGCAAGTTGCCAGGTCTGGGACTTGAACCACAGTCGACCATGTATGAGTCCAACACCTTAACCACCATGCTACCTGCTCCCCCCATGAACTTTTTGAAGCCTTCTCATATATGCATATGTATATAATGACAATTGTTTTGTCAAACCAGTATATTATTCAGACTACCCCATTATTTTAATGACTTCAATAAATAAATGAGATCATTAGACAGTCTCTGTTGTTAAGAACCATTTGAAGACATTGATTATAGCACCCAGTTATTCATTAGCATGATATTCAGTAGACTGATTTTAAAAAGGCTATTATAATTCCAAATTTCTCTAACTATGTGAATGTTTTGTTAATATTTACTCCCCATAAGCCTTCTCCTAATGCTTTAATAAAGCTGTATTGCTTAGCTTCTGACTATGCAGACACAAGCTGATAAAAAGTTGAAACTTTTAAAAATAATATTATCTATAATGAACACACATATGAATTTATTCTAACTTTCAAATGTCAGTGTCTATCTCAATAGAAATTGCTTTTATTTTTCATTATCCAGATAATTAACCAATTTATTTGTTTGTATAGAAACTTATAATTGTGTTGACCTATTCAGAAATTTCACAGAATAATAATTTCTAACTATCTCAATGTGTAGCCTATGTGTAGTAGAATGACAACCCAATTATTTCCTTCTTGGGCATATAAGACCAAATAGAAATTTGGTTTCATATTCTACATATGGAGGAACAGCCAATAATTAAGGGCAATGAAGAAGATATTCATGAACTCCTTTTTAACTGAGCCAATTACTCTTCCCAATTCTTTGCCAGAAACCTCTACCATTTTTTACTAGTTTGTCACTTGAGCTTTCCCTCAGTTTCTTTCATTGCCTGCCATTCCTGGTGCTTCCACCAGGTAATTCTACGTCTGCTGCACCCTCTTGTGTACAGATAACTTTGCTTTCTTTCTCATTCTTCGTTTTGAGGAAACATTCCAATTTTCTTCAGTAGTTTCTAGCTTTCTTTGTTTTAAAGATCCTGAAATGAACTGTGCAATGTGACGCTTTAGAAAACATTATAGGAATAAAATATGTGTAAAATATTTTATAATAATGCCATCACTAAAAAATCAATATTATTTCCTAAATAATTTTCTAAATGTCATTTTTTAAGAGTTTTGCCATAGGGCATGTGCACTCACCATAGAGAGAAAGAGACAGAGAGAAGGAAAGTGAGAAATCAACCCCTGTGGGGATGGCCATGCTGCAATCCCTTCTCCTCCATTCTGCTCTCGAGATTTGGGGCATGTATACACATGTGCTCATTGTAATTTTCAAGCCTCTATGTCCAGGACTCAAACTGCAGTTGGCCATGTGAATCCAGTGCTGTAATCTCCATTGCCAAATGCTGGCCCTTTTCTACATGGCTTAATAACTTAGTGCAGAAAAACTTCCTTTCTTCCAAGATGGTTGGCATTACTTCAGTGTTAAGTATGTCATTCTTGTACTTAATGATAATAGCTAACATTTATTTAGTATTTATTATGTACCAGGCACCATACTAAGCACTTTATATATATTATCTCATTTAACCCTGAGAATATTCTCATCAAGTCCTGTTATGATCCAGTTAACATTTTCAGTTCCTATTTTTATTATCTAGAATTTAACTACTTCAATGATCTTTTAATTCTTTGTTTTGGTCTGTTGTTACAGGTTGTTGAATAACGTCAGTTTTGAACCTGAAGATTCTATAAGAATTCAAATCACTTTAAATATTATTTAACTTTTACATAACTTTGAGTTGGAAGAGAAAAGAATAGCTGCCTTTTTAAGTTAATAACACTTTTTTTGACAATTTAAAGTTCTGCAGAACCTGTTTCCATAAATTGGATTTGAGGAATAAGATGCTCTTAGTAATTTGTATTTCTACTTTCTAAAAGAATTCAGGTCCATAAAGAGTAGAGAAAACGGGACCAGCAGTTAACGTAATGGCTATGTCGCTGGACTCCCATGTTGTCGACCGTGGTTCGTGTCCTGGACCTGGTGGCTTAAAACTCACACCGGGCACGTGTGCATGCGTGCCCAAGATCCCGAGAGGAGAATGGTGGAGAAGAGATTGCGTCATGGCCATCACCCCTGGGGGGTGATTTCTCGCTTTCTGTCTCTCTGTCTGTCTCTGTCTGCTGGTGAGCGCACGCGACCTATACCAAAAATGAAAAGAGTAGAGAAAACATTGACCTTCTCTCCTATTTACTGGTTGCAGGATGATCCGTTCTCTGCCCTGGACATCCACTTGAGTGATCACTTAATGCAGGAAGGGATTTTGAAATTTCTCCAAGATGACAAAAGGACACTCGTTCTCGTGACTCACAAATTACAGTACCTGACACATGCTGACTGGGTAAAATCTTACAATTTGTTGACGTTTACGTTACAGTCATAAAAATAAATAGAGATAATAAGAAATACTTTCTGAAATAAAAGTAATCCATTTGGCCCATTGAGGCTTTTTGTCACATTTCTGCTAACATGTACTTTCCTTAGATCATAGCCATGAAAGATGGAAGTGTACTAAGAGAAGGGACTTTGAAGGACATTCAAACCAAAGATGTCGAGCTTTATGAACACTGGAAAACACTGATGAATCGGCAAGATCAAGAACTAGAGAAGGTAACTGCTCATAGTTCAGATTTCAGAATCTAAGTCAGATGAGTTAAAAATGTGCTACGTAATTACTAAGAATGCCTTCAAAGAAGTGTTGTTATTTAGTGCTCGATAATAATAACGGTGTTCTTCTGGAGTCCAAAGTAATCGTATCTTTTTATCTTACTAAAGAACAGGCTGCTTTGAATTTATACAATGTTAAAGTTGTCTTTTGGATGATGTGCTGTCAGGTTTTTAGAGGATGGTTATTTGAATGTGAAATATATTGCAATTATATTTATATTTAAACTTTAGACAAACTGCATGCTAAATTATGGTGATTCCTTATTTTGTCTTGTATTTCCTTATTTATAGCTTATCACCTGTAATGCGATAATATTTTTCACTCAGCACCTGCAGAGGTTTATAGATAAGACAAAGGCCAAGATGATTTGGAAAGGAAGGGCCGTGAGCACTGTGTGAAATTAGGAGGCATGTCTGGGCTAGGGTTGGGGGTGTGAAGGAAGATCAAAAGGGAAAAAAAAACCAGATTGTATATATATATATATATATATATATATATATATATATATATGTGTGTGTGTGTGTGTGTGTATATATATATATATACACATATATATATACACATATTATATATATGTATATAATATAGTTTTTAAAGTCCATGAAGCCTTTTTTATATGATCTAATTTAATTCTCACAAAACTCCTGAGAAGTAAGTAAATAAAATATTATCTTACTTTTACATATGACAAAATTGAGGCTCAGAAAAAGTTAAGTAACTTAACTTGCTTAAAGTTGTGCAGTTTATAAAATGAGTGGTACCTGGGAACCAGCAGTTAGCGTAATGGCTATGTCGCTGGACTCCCACGTAGTCGACCGCGGTTCGCATCCCGAACCCGGTGGCTTAAAACTCACGCCGGGCGCGTGTGCTTGCGTGCCCAAGATCCCGAGAGGAGAATGGAGGAGAAGGGATTGTGGCGTGACCATCCCCCCTGGGGGGTGATTTCTCGCTTTCTGTCTCTATGTCTCTCACTGTCTGTCTGGCGAGCGCACGTGCCCTATAGCAAAAACACCTCTAAAAAAAAAAAAATGAGTGGTACCAGTGGGATTTAAACCCAAGTTTATATCCGACATAATTACATCATAAAGCTAAGGATGATATAAGTATGACATTGTATGAGGTGATACTAGAGTGAGGTGATCCTGGAGTTGAATGAGGTGATACTGGAGTTAGAAAAATAATCTATTCTCAGTAATTTATATTTATACTTTCTAGAACAATTCAGGTCCAAGTGCAACAAAAGAGGAACAATTTGTGATCAAGAGATAAAATTATAAATTAAATTTGCAAAGTTTTGAAATGTTTTGCTTTTGAGTTGAGACTAGGAAGTATCCAGAATTTGGAATTCCTGGCCAGGAATGAGCATCAGAACCTGGGATATTTGTATCAACAAGTATCTAAAAATATCAGGAAATTAAAATATTTTAGAAAGAGAAACAGGGATTTATTTCCATAGGAAGAGAAAAATTTAAAAGTCAAACAAATCCTGGGATTTCCCTCTTGTCTGTGGATTTGCTGAAGACCTCAAAAACAAACCACACAAAGAAAAAAAGATATATGCAAAACTATGAGCAGAATAGGACAAATTGCAGCACCATTGAAATGAAAATATTCAGAACACACACAGGCAAACACACACACCATGACAAGGTACAGTCAACAAGTGCCCACTGAGAATTGTGCTGTGGGAAGGTTGATTATAAACATACTGAGGAGGGCTTTACATGACTTTTTGTTCAGTGATCTAAACACCAGGGACAAAAGAATATGATGTAAGCTTAAGCAGTGGGACAATTTATGGTTTACTTTGGAAAGAAGATCTGGAAAAAAAAAAAAAAATGAGAGCTGCTGGCTCGATATTATAGTCAGACTGCTAAGCAAGCCAGGAAGAAAGTTTGTTAGGTTGTACTTAGAAATGAAGCGATCACTGGAGATAGCATAGCTCTATAATTAAAGACACATTACAGGAAAATAAATCAACCGAGAGAGATACGGAACAAGTGAGGGCATGGACAGGGTAGAGCCAGTTGTGAAGTGGGGTGGCGGTCAGTAGAAGCCAGAATGAATCAAGCATCTACCCCGAATCCTCATCTGGAGATGGAAGACGCTCCTGTACGTATACAGTGTGACGTGTGTCGTGAGAGGCATGTGCCTGAATTCACCTGCAGCCAGAGAGAATCACTCTGTGGGGAATGAGACCACTAGAACATCTTGGGGAAGATGTCGAAACAGCTATCTCTTCAGTTTGGTTTATGGCAGGACCAGGTGCTTGCCTACCAACCAGGGCCGATTTTGCCTCCTATGGGACATTTGGCACATGTGAAGATATTTTCAGATGTCCCTACTGGGACGGAGGATGCGGCTAACATCTAGCGAGTAGAAGACAGGGATGCTGCCAAATATTCTGCAGTGCACAGAGCAGAAGCCCCTTCAGTGAGTTATTCAGCTCAAGTGCCAATAGTGCCGGTCAGGAGGAGCTGGGCTCGAGACAGAGCAGCTCAAGTGGAGGAGGTGGATGAAGACAAAGACCGAAAACCTGCCACAGGGTGATAGAATTGTCCGTTTAAGGGATCAGGGGTAAATTGCAAAGAATATGTTTAAAATATAGTAATGAAAACTACAAGGAAGGAAGAAGCAATAACATTTTCAGCTAATTTAAATTTTTGAAATATTTGATTATGTGAAAACTCTAACTGGCTGGGCACCAATCATTATCTTCATAATGTTATTAAGCAAAATAAATTAGTATCATTTGATGCTCTCTACTCCCCTTTCCCTGCCCTCACCTTAGCCTGTCCTAGTAAATATTTATTGGATGAACGAAACTCAATTTATATTTACTTAATCTAATATTAAAACAATTTAAAATATTTAACCTGTAATGAGTTTAAGAGAAGTATTTACTTTTAAAAAAAGAGAAGCTACTTTAAAGGTTTCGTTTTTTATTCTTTTAACCAAGATATTTTATCTTTTATTCTTTTAATCAAGAATCTGAAAGTCATATAACCTTCTAGAATAACCAGTCTCCTAAGTCACACTTGTATGAGGTCAAAACAACAACAATAACAACAACTGAAGGTCACCCCTTAAGAACTGATCACTACAGGTTTTTTGGTTTATCGATGTAACACTGTTTCGTTTTTGTTGTTTGTTTAATACTGGTATATACAGAAAGCTCCCAATTTACCATAGGTTTCAAATGTTTCTGGGCTAGTTTGGACTCAGAAAGCATTTCCTCAAAGACTTGTGTGTGTAGAACCTGATTAACCTTCAATATGCCGAACTGATACTATTGTTCTGGTTCTGACGGGAAAGAGAGGGACAAGGTGTTGGAACACAGAGCATGGAGGTAATGACATGCTTTCCCCTTTCTTGAGCCCAAGAGAAGTCTGCAACAACACTTAACATTGTGCAAAATTTGTTTTGGGCACTTTTCCCTTCTTTCTGCTTATTTCTACCTCATAGGATTTTTCCCTAAACTGCTAGGTACCTAAGAACCCTCATTGTCTATTTGATTCAAAATTGCCTACCTTGCTTCAGAGCCTGTTGAAGTTCATGTCTTTTGTACAGCTCCATTAACAAGAGTCTAAAGAAACTCATTTTGATTTAATACTTCATATTATATCAAATGTAAATGTCAGTTTAGGAACTGGACAAGGTAAATCCAGTTGTGACATAATAGGTCATTGGAAAAGTCATGACATATTTTTCTGTTTTTCTATACAAAAATGCATCGTGATTTTTCCAACCACCCAGAATGGCAGCCAGTAGAAGCCAGAATGAATCTAGAACCTACCCAGAATTCTCATCTGAGGATGGAAGGAGACTACTGAGAGCAGTTTAACTACATGCATTGTTTTTAAGAATTATTATTTATTTATTTTGATTTGCTATAGGGCATGTGCACTCACCAGAGAAACAGGGAGAGAAAGCAAGCTGCCAGGTCCAGAGCCTGAATCACGGTTGGCCATGTGAGAGTCTAGCACCTTAACCACCATGCCACCTGCCAGTCCTGACTACATGCATTTTTAAAGGAAAATAAATGAAGTCTCAGGGAAAGTCTAAAAGTGATACAAAAATAAATAAATAAATAAATAAATAAATAAATAAATAAATAAATACATAAAAGAAGTAGAGTGGGAGAACTCTGTTTTAGAGTAGGGGAGAACTCTGCTTTAGAGTAGGGGAGACATCTCCCTCCCCTGGGGCCAGCGCTTTTTCCGGCCTTCACTAACCTACCCCTCTAAGCACTGAAGCACCATCTACAAATATAAGGTGTTGCCTTCACAACTGCTCCTGTGCCAGGAGTCATGGATCTCCAGGATGAGAACCCCTGAGACTGGTCAAGAGAACTAACATTTGTGTGTGTGTGTGTGTGTGTGTGTGTGTGTGTGTGTGGCGGGGGGGGGGGGTGGTCATTCTTTGGCAAGCCAAAACTTTCTATGGCTGTGAGCTCCTTGAATGATAGTATACTTGCTACAGGATATGGAAGCTGATCAGACAACCCTGGAGAGGAAAACTCTCCGAAGAGCCATGTATTCAAGAGAGGCCAAAGCCCAAATGGAGGATGAAGATGAAGGTAGATCTTTTTCTTGTATCTGAAACATTGAAACGGAGTGATAGGATGTGAGGATTCTACCTTAGTAGTTTAAACATGGGCATTGCAGTGAGAACTAACAAGCTACTTTGCATGTGAAAAGCTAAATCAGGGAACCAGCAGTTAGCGTAATGGCTATGTCGCTGGACTCCCACGTAGTCGACCGCGGTTCGCGTCTCGGACCCGGTGGCTTACAACTCACGCCGGGCGCGTGTGCGTGTGTGCCCAAGATCCCGAGAGGAGAATGGAGGAGAAGGGATTGTGGCGTGACCATCCCCCCTGGGGGGTGATTTCTTGCTTTCTGTCTCTATGTCTCTCTCTGTCTGTCTGGCGAGCGCACGCGCCCTATAGCGAAAAACCTCTCCAAAAAAAAAAAAAAAAAAAAAAGCTAAATCAAATAACACTCAGAATAAAAAGAATGGGAGTTGAGCCAAAGCAAAGTGTATATATCATCCATCAACTGGCAACCCCACATGGGGTGTCTTATTTTTGCACTGTGTGTGAGAGAGAGTAGAAAGAAAAGGGCAGTGGTTTGTAAATGGACCTAGACCCTGATTTAGAAAAACTGAGAAGGTCTAATATCATGACCAAATCAAGCTAGTGTACACTGTATTCATGCAGGGAAAATTCATTTTGCAAGCTGTAATGATATACAGTGATTAAATGTATTGAAAAATTAAAATTAAGTTAAATTAAAAAATAAAATGTCAATTCCTTGAAAATAAATGAGAAAGATGGTATTTTGAAGAATGTATATTTGATTCATTCAGTAAGTTCTCATGAGTTTCATGAAAATATAGCAGTGAAAGATACAAAAATTAAAAAGTCATTTGTTACAGTTAAATTTTCTAGTTCTAATAATATTGGAAAAAATGTACTGGCATTTTAAAAATGAGATACAATAATTACACTGCCTTGATATTTGTTGGCAAGAATACTATAAAATTAACCACTTTGAAGTCCATAGAGGAAATATATTACACTTCATTTTCCTATATAGTTTTTACTTAAGACTGCATTTCTACAAATTGTGAAAATTATTTCAAACCAGAGAACGCCAAACTATGTTACCTTTTTACTTTAGATGTTAACTATTCGAGCATTTTAATAAATATTCTTTGAGTAAATGGAGAGATGAATGAATGAATAAATGAATGAAGAGTGAATTTTGCATTTCAGTTTCTAAGCTGAAAGATGTTCTTAAGGCATTTGGGGGGCTGTAGACAGACATCAACTTCTAGAATATGAAATCAATTTTTCCCAATACACTCTAAAGGTAGAGTTGCACCCACTGATTCTCTCCAGGGCCCCAGTGGAGAGTATACCACTGAGGTTGTTGAGTCTGCTCTGGTCTTGCCGTGTTAATCTGCCCTCTGAGGTATAAAGTTAGACAATATTTCTTACAGAGTGAAAGAAGGTAATTCATGTGAAAGAGCCCGCTGAAATGTGTATTACCTACAAGGGTGCTATCCCAGGTCCTATCAAGTATGTCTATCTAAGTCACGATAGGGGACACAGGAAACAGGGAGCACCTCCTTTCTCTAAAGAGACTTGAAGTTGCAGGCATTGTTTCTACAAGGGAATCTTCAGGAAATTCATAGAAAATGCATATTGTGGGGACCAGCAGTTAGCGTAATGGCTATGTTGCTGGACTCCCATGTAGTCGACCGCGGTTCGAGTCCCGGACCCGGTGGCTTAAACTCATGCCAGGCGCGTGTGCGTTCGTGCCCAAGATCCCGAGAGGAAAATGGAGGAGAAGGGATTGCAGCGTGGCCATCGCCCCTGGGGGGTGATTTCTCGTTTTCTGTCTCTCTGTCTGTCTCTGTCTGTCTGGTTAGTGCATGCACCCTATAGCAGAAAACCTCTCCAAAAAAAAAAAAAAAAAAAAAAAGAAAATGCATATTATGGAAAAACTATGCATAGATTTCAAAATTTTTCCACCTAATAAGTAAAATTGAACTTTAATTCCATTTTTCTGTGAACTGTCTTAAAGTCTCCTCAAGTGTCTATAAATTTGAGGATTATATACTTCTTTGTGGGACAATAAAAATTATGTCTACCTTATACCTATCTGAAGCTTAAACTAGTTTGTGTGTGTGTGTATATGTAGAGGAAGAAGAGGAGGAAGATGAGGATGATAACATGTCCACTGTAATGAGGCTCAGAACTAAAATGCCATGGAAAACCTGTTGGCGATACCTCACTTCTGGAGGGTTCTTCTTACTTTTCCTGATGATTTTCTCTAAGCTTTTGAAGCATTCAGTCATTGTTGCTATAGACTATTGGCTGGCCACATGGACATCGGAGTACAACATAAACAATACTGGAAAAGCTGATCAGGTAAAATGGGTTTGGTTCTGTTTTTAAATCCCCAAGGAAATGTTGAGATTAATAATATGGTGCTCTTACCTGAGTGGGTACTAGTGGTCTTAATGTTATAGGACTCTGATGATTCAATAAATTAGTCATTAGAACACAACCTAAAACAGAATAAATGGCCAAAATGTTAAAAATGGAACATATTATTATTACCTTGGTATTAATTTATTACAAGAGGGTATGTGTGCTCACCAGAGAGAGTGCGAATATATGCACACCCAGTGGGGCATGGTCACAGTGCAGTCCCTTTTTCTACATTTCTTCATCCTCTCAGGATTTTACACCCAATGTTTATAAAGCTGCCAGGGCCAGGATACAAACTGTAGCTAGCCACATGGGATCCAGCTTCCTATGCACAGTGTGTAACCACTGTGCTACAGTTTTAAACTTACTTTTAAAAATTTATCATAAGAAACCATTAAGAAGGTTTGGATTCAATGGAGTTATATATGTATGTTTTATTGGGTCATTGGAAAAATCACAATACATTTTTGCATACAAAATACATCATGACTTTTCCAACAACCCAATATGTGTGTGTGTGTGTGTGTGTGTGTATGTGTGTGTGTGTGTGTGTGTGTATGAGGGTGCTTAAAAATTTTGTGTAAATGGAGTTAAGGTATGAATTAATTTTGTTCTGAAAACATGTGTACACACATATAAGACTTTCTTTGTTCTGGTAGTATTTGAATTTACCTATCTTCATCAGTTTATTAGCTGGCTATTTTGAGATTACGGATAGGAAAGAATAAACTCTAAAATGTACAAGAGAAAGCCAAGACTATGTTCCAAACCCCAAAACAAACTTACTACCTTCGTGTGACTTTAGGCCAACTTTGAATGACAGTGAAGTAAGCAAACAAGGAGTTGGCCTGTGGAATTATGAAGACACTGCCCTGGGTTTCCCAGAACTGCAGTCCTTCAACTGTCTAAACGTACAATGTATCTGAGATAATGAAGTCAACAAACTTGTTTGACTTTGACTTTTCGTTTTCTAGTGAGGTAAAAAACGTTCAGTTGATAATTTCCTATGTCTTCCTGTTGGTTGCTTTTTAGACCTACTATGTGGCTGGATTTAGTATACTTTGTGGAGCAGGTATTTTCCTTTGCCTTGTTACATCTCTTACTGTAGAATGGATGGGTCTCACAGCTGCCAAAAATCTTCACCACAATCTCCTCAATAAGATAATTCTTGGACCAATAAGGTAAAAAAGTAATTATCACTCTCATGCATAAAACCATAAAAGCATTCATTTTAAAATTTGATACTTGAAAGTTTAAAGAATTCCTTCAGTCCTTGACAAATGAATAGGAAATTTATTTTCATGACTCTAAAATGTCCTGTGCTCAGGTTCCAGATAATTTAATATTGTCATACACAGTCTTAGTCCATTATCCTTGTACTAACAAAAATACCTGAGACTGGGTAATTTATAAAGAAATTGAGGTTTATTGAATCACACAACTGATGGGCAGAGTCCAAAGGCATCACAAAACTGCAGAAGGCAGAATTTGAAGCAGACAGAACATGGTCTGTATCCATGTGGGCTCCTAATTTTGTCTAGTTGTATACACACCAAAATTAAGTCATGGGACCCTATCCTAATGACTTCATTGCATCCAGGTCCACTCTGGGACATCATGGAAATTAAGTTTTAACTAACACTTTTATAATGCAACCAAGTCCCTGTGTATGAACTTTTGGGAGAATAATCTTACTGTATGAACCTTTGGAGATAAATAATTATCCAAACCATAACATACCTTTTAATCTGTTTATTATGTAGATTTTTTGATACTACTCCCCTGGGACTGATTCTCAATCGTTTTTCAGCTGATACTAATATCATAGATCAGGTGAGTATCTGAATGACTTCCGAGTTCCAAAATTAATTTCTCAGTATAAATTAAAGAGCATTTTAAGATAAAGCATGATGCTTACTAACAACAGAGGATTTCTAAAATGTAAATAAAGGTCTATTTGCATTTATATCAATATTATATGCACAAATTATTATAAGGGAAAATATTTATTCAGACTAATTAGTGCTTATAAAAGAAGGTACTTAGAGAATCAGCATGAATAAGGCAATAGCAAATAATGAACCAATGTTTAAAATTTTTATTAGAAAAAGGAATGATTTACCTTTAAAGTTTATTATTTATTCTCCCCATGAGTGAGAGTCTGAGATGAACAAGAAGACAGCACCTTCAGCAAGGTCTTGACCCCATGATACACTACAGTTTCAGCTAGCTCTGGATCATGGGTGTGTGTGCATTGGAGTGGGGTTAAAGTCCCTATTCTCTGTACACAGAAAGGTCTCCAGACATGAACCTAGAACCTTCTCATGTGGGTCAGTCTTGCAGAGTGCTATACCACCACCCAGCCCCTATAAAAAGAACTGATTTTGATCAATGTTTTATCTCCATTCATAGTATAAAATTTTTAAAAGTTTAATATCCATGCAGATGTCTCCTAGAAGTAGAAGAGATATAAAACTCTTTTCAATATCCTTTCCCTTTTGTAGATTCACTCTTAAAGCTTTAGGTAGTGTGAAATTTTAGGGAGTGTTCTAAGAATACCCATCTAGTCTAAAATCCATAAGTCTCTAGAAAATTTTTTTTTTTGAGAGGCTTTTACTTTAGGGCGCGTGCACTCGCCAGACAGACAGAGAGAGACAGAGAGATAGAAAGCAGGAAATCACCCCCCAGGGAGGATGGCCACGCCGCAATCCCTTCTCCTCCATTCTCCTCTCGGGATCTTGGGCACGCACGCACATGCACCCAGCGTGAGTTTTAAGCCACCGGGTCCGGGATGCGAACCGCGGTCGACTACGTGGGAGTCCAGCGACATAGCCATTACGCTAACTGCTGGTCCCTAGTCTCTAGAAATTTTACTTGAAATGAAATACATCACACTGAAGTTGAATCACTCTAAGAGCAGGACCTTTATGATGAAGAAATCCAACAGATTTAGCCTTTGCCTCCTCTGACTTTCCAGAGAGGAATTAAGAACACCTAAATTACCATCAGTTTAGAAAAACAATGCTGGATACATACAGCTGACTAAAAAGTATGCTGAGAAGTCTTGAAATTTTCATGGCCTTGGTGTTAGGTCACGCTACACCTAAAACATTTCATAAGGCAAACACGGAAAAGAAGATACAAAACAGTCATTATTTAGAAAATTATACCAGGTGTCTTGGCCCACTATTTTGTTGCTAACAAAAATATCTGAGACTGAGTATTGTATAAAGAACAAAGGTTTATCTGACACATGATTCTAGAGGCTGCAAAGTCTGAAGACTTGGATTGATGTCATAATATGGCCAACAGAAGCAAAAATGGTGGTGGATTCAAGAGAGAGAGACCTGGGGACAGCCATCTTCCTTTTGTAATAACCCACTCTCATGAGAACTAACCCCTTCTCAAGAGAGCTAGAACTCATGGGTTCTTGATACCATGTCCAATTACTGCTCACTAGGCCTCAGCTCTTACAGGTCTCATCACCTCCTGATTCCCTCTCTGGGCACACCTTCCTCTAGGAACTTCCATTTGTTCAGCTGTCTGGAAACTATCTAAACCTTGTCTTTTGAGTTTTTAATGAAGGTTTCATTAGATAGGCATATTGATTACATCATTCACCATTGGTGATCAGCTGAAATTTATTGGAAGTTAGAGTGGGGTTGAAAGTCCCAATTCTTTAGTCTTGCCTTGGTCTTTCCAGTGACCAGCCCCTATCCAGTCCCTTACCCAGGGACTGCAGTCCATCATTCAACTCATTAGCACACACATTACAAAGATTTTAGGAGTTGTATGCCAGGAAATAAGAATGAAAATTAAATATATATTTCACAATATCTCAGCAACTTGGCATTAACATAAAAAGAGTATTTTGTTGTATTTAATTAATGTGTCATGTGAGCTAAAATGTATTTCCTTTCAAATTACCTCCTTAATAGCATATCCCTCCTACTTTGGAATCTCTCACTCGCTCAACACTGCTCTGCCTGTCTGCCATTGGGATGATTTCTTACGCTACTCACATGTTCCTGGTTGCTCTGGTACCTCTAGGGGTTGCCTTTTATTTTATCCAGAAATACTTTCGAGTTGCCTCTAAGTAAGTAAAACAGTGTTCTACTCACTTTGAAAAGCTGATATATTTGATTTATTGTGATCTACATTTGCTTTAGTGCTTACAAGATAAGGTATGGAATTGAGAAATGCAACCTATTTTTAATATGACAGAACTACTCTTATTTAATGATTCTTTTGTAGATCTATTATTTCTGAACTCAATTGTCTGGGCCTTCTATCTCCCTGGATGCATATTAATATGTGGATTGCTCTACTGAGTTTGAGTCCACAGACAGACTGTATGAATTTTTCAATGCATGATCCTTTGGCTGAACTGACATTGACAGAAAGCTTACAAAATCAAACATAGTCTCAAAGAGTTCGTGATTTAATATTATATTCCACAAGTGGGATAAAAAGGTTAAAAATATTTAAATCTTTAAAATAAATTGTGTTAAATATTAGTAGAAGTAAAAATCATTGAACAGATAAATCAGAGTGATGACTATAAAGTAAATACTTCTAAAATCAATCGATGTGCAATTATTGTACGTATTTGTGGGGTATAATATACCTTTCAATACATAAATAAAATTTATAATGATCAAATCAGGATAATCAGTATATCCATTATCTTAAATATTTATTGTTACTTTTTGTAGGAAACATTCAAAATTTACTCTTCTAACAATCTTGAGCTTTATGTTATTAAGTAGTCATCCTACTGCGCTATAGAAACATAGAAATTGTTCCTCCTATGTAACTTTAATTTTTTATTCATTAATCAATATCTCTCAATCCTCTCCCTCTACTCTTTCCAGCCTCTGGTAATCACTATCCTATTCTCTTATTCTATGAGATCAATTATTTTTAGCTTCTGCACATGAGTGAGATCATGCAGTATTTATCTTTCTGTGCCTGCCTTATTTGCTTACCATAATGTTCTCCAGGCTCATCCATGTTGCTGTGAATGACAGGATTTTATTCGTTTCTATGGCTGAATATTTTGAATGTTCCCCAAAGTGACACTCCATATTCTTAATCCATTCATCCAGTGATGGACACTTAGGCTGATTCCCTATCTTGGCTCTTGTGAATGGTGCCACAGCAATGGTGCAGATATCTCTTCAACATACAGATTTTCTTTTCTTGCCATATATCCCCAAATGTAGGATCTCTGGATCTTATGATAGAGTTAAATGGAATATAATGTCAGTTGTTTTGAAGTGTTTCAGTTTAACTTTAAAGCTTTGCTACAAATAGTACAGTAAATTATACCAAGAATTGTTTTATTTCAGCAAACATTTATTACTTGTGTTGCAATAACTGTATTCAGCATTTCAAGAGCCTGTCCTCAAGAAACTTAGTGTCTGGGGATGATAACACAAAAACCATATAGTATGAATACAAGGGGACCTGAAAAAGTTTATGGGAAAGTGAAAATAAAATATGAGCAATTTTGGTGCAAAAACTTTGAAATACTTGTTTTCCATAAATTTCTTGAAGACCCCTCATATGTGGATTATTAGTATATAAAGCAGATACTGACTTTATGTAAGAAATTGAAAATATTTAATATGACTTGAATGTAGGGAAGATAAAAGAAAGTAGAGGAAGGTAAGAAAAGAGGATTATAGTTAGGAATCTCCTGAGCATGTTATACAACATTTCATAATTTTAAAAATATGGTTCTCTCTCAGGGACATAAATTAAGGTCCTTTGAATGTCTGTGGTCCATATGAAATCTAAAGTATTAATTCACCCATAGAGAATCATCTTTGCTTGTAACAAATTCAGACCAAGAGGGAGAAGCTAGTCCTTAAATTCAATTTCATTTCTTCTGGTAACTTTTGCTGTTGCTGCTTGCTGGAGGGACAAAGAAGTTCAGAGTTATTTCATTACTACAGGCTGTTTCCAAATTTATCCTTGGCTTCTTACCACTAATATCAAACAGGCATATCTTAATTCAATCACATGCTCATTTGGGGCTAGTTTTGCCCTTTACTGATACAAATTGAGGGCAAAGGTTAAGCAGATATTCTTAGTCCATTACAAATTTAAATTGTGAATTCTTTCATTATCAGTGAGAATTATCTGTTAGCATTGGTAGTGACTAAAATATGTAAAGGATTATCACTTTTAAAAATTCCATTATTCTTGTCTGAAATTCTCTGACAATTAGCAAATATGTCTGCCTGATATTAAATCTCACAGACAAGAGAATCCTTCTCAAGGGTGAGGTTCTTGAGGGTGTTCTATAGATTTATATAGGTAAAAGGATCAAACCAGACAACTAACATGCTGGAACTTTATTGTTTGTATTTTATACCTGAGTAGAAAGAGAAAATTTTAAAATAAAAATATAAATACCTTAAAAAAGAAGAACTTATCCATGTTGAAAAGCTCAGGCAACTTACACTGGTTTTGTGTACACCAAAGAGAATGTAAGTGGGGAACTAGCCACAGGAAATGCCATGAAATCTCAAATATATCTAAAATCAGCGATCTAATGTGTTTGCTCTGTGATTCCTTCTTAAAAGATCAAGCTGTGCCCCTCACCTTTTTTGTTTCACAAGACAGTTTTATAAACAAAGCGTTTTCCTTCCTAATGTTTTTCTTTTGCTACAAACCTCAATGTGGTAACTACCCATTGCTTGTGTCAGATTTACAAATAGCGACTTGGTTTTCTGTTTTAAAGTAACAGACTGCTCACATTCCTTCGTGTTGTCTCTTCTTCCCGCTGTCAACGCCATTCCCCATCCATAATTTCTGAAGTGAGCAAATCTGTTTTAGAAACTCTGCATTGAAGGGACTGTGCCTTTGTTTGTGGGACTACACAGGGAGCCAAGAATGGCCTCAGTTAATTGTTGAAGATTATAAAACCGAGTTTATCAGTTCAGTTGACTCTGGCAGGTGAATGTAGGGATAGTTTCTCTAATTCCCTCAATCCCAAAGACCTAAGGAAGGGCAGCCAAAAAAAAAGACAGAAGAGTAAAAAGAGGAATGCCCCAGAATGGGTGAAATAACTCTTAGCTTGCCTTCTAGAAATGCTAGCTTCTATGCTTTAAATAAAACCGTCATATGTAAGTATGAATCTTCATGAAAAGAGTCAGATTCAGGTGTTTGTTCACCAAATGTGTACTGAACACTTTATACATGCATGAGGTGTCTGTCCACGTGCACGTGCATATGTGTGCATGCTTCCTTGGAGAACTGTGAATGGAAGCTCCATGAAGGCAGAGATTCCAACATCTAGTGGCCAAAGCCAAACTCATTATCTTTTCTCTCCAAATATCTTCATTCCGTGTCCCCCACTACAGTAAATAACAGTTGTTTTTCAAGTTTGTTAAATTAGAAACAACTGAACCATATTTAACTCTTCTATTTACCCTGCTCCAGTTAATTGATCATTGCAGTTTAGAAGGCTACTTCCAATATCTCACAAACCCCCTCATATTTTATGCTCACCTGCATCACACTGATTCAGAATTTTAAACAAAACGTATATTGACTGTCCTGTTCTTTCTCATGCACTCGTTCTTTCATCCTTTGCCTTGTTTCCCAAGTTATATTGATGAAGCCCTGGTCATTTTACTTCTAGAATTCAGAGTTGTTTTACCAGCCCATTAAGATTCTCCCCCAATCTAGTCTCACTCTTAGAGGGCTGCATCCTCTATTTCTCACTACAACCACAAAGGATTCAACCACAAAGCCAGCTAGATTTCCAGGTTCTTCAGACTCTGCTTTCTCTTGCTGTTCCCTTAGCTGAACATGTGTTTTCTATTTTGTTGAAGCCCTCATCGTGCTAAAGGCTTGGGCTAAATTCCACCTGTTCAAATAAAATACTACCCATCTCCTACATATAAATTAACTACTAATTCCTCCGTGTCCCTACAGCACTTTACTTTAGCTGTTACTCAGAGTTAGTAGTTTTATACAATTTTTTTTTCAATTTATTTATTTGCATTCATTCACTGTACATCATTACAGCATACAAAATGAGATTTTCCATCCAGGGTACACTGTACATTGTCTCAATCAAGCACATCAACAAACATGTTATTGTCAGCAAATAATTTTCCATTTCTTGTTTTCTGTGTGTTTTGCTTTTTTCCCCCCCCATCCTTGATTCCCTATCTCTTACCCTCTGCCATCTCCCACTCTCCTCCCACACTGTCTCTGGTATCTATGTTTGCTTTCTATACTGTTTTCCCCCACATTTTATTGAACTACTAAAGACCTTAATTAATCTAAATATTTTCATAGCAAACACAGGTGATATATACATTTCCATGAACACAAGTCTAACTTTAAGTTTTATACAATATTTTACATTCAGTCTGGCCCCATATCCATAGTGTATTCATCTTTTAGATTATGTGGTTGAAGTTCTTGTTAATTGAGAGGTAGGGGAAAATAGTTGCAATGCCATACAAATACAATGCAAAATAATCTTTTTAAAAATTTTTTACTCTGTAAAGTTTACTGTAACTCCAAGTTATTATTTTATTTTTCATTTTTAATTTACTTTTAATCACATATATCTTTTCAGTGTACAAGATTGCTGTTTCCAGCACGAATACCATGCATATTAGTCAATAGAAAGACTTTACTATGTACATTATCATCAGCAAATAGCTTTTCATTTTTTGTCGATTAAGTGTATTTTTTTCTTTCCTTGTTCCCCTTCCTCCTTCCATTAGCCACCTCCATACTATTCCTATCCTTATTATCTCTAATATCTACAGTTGCCCTACCTGCTACCATATCTTCTAAATGTTCAATTTCTGCTATAGAGCACAGACATTAGGTATACATTAAGTGGGGACGTACAAAGTCTTTCATAGTCCGGCTTGCTTTCCTTAGCATTAAGTCTTCCATATTCGTCCACTTTTTTCTTTTCTTTTCTTTTTTTTTCTTTTTTTTTTTTTTTTTTTTTTTTTGCTATAGGGCGCGTGCGCTCGCCAGACAGACAGAGAGAGACAGAGAAACAGAAAGCAAGAAATCACTCTCCAGGGGGGATGGCCACGCCGCAATCCCTTCTCCTCCATTCTCCTCTCAGGATCTTGGACATGCACACATACGTGCCCGGCATGAGTTTCAAGCCACTGGGTCCGGGACGTGAACTGCGGTCGACTATATGGGAGTCCAGCGACATAGCCATTATGCTAACTGCTGGTCCCCCATATTCATCCACTTTGTATCAAGTGTCAGAGTCTCATTGGTTTTTATGACTGTGTAGTATTCCATAGAGTACAGATGCCCCGTGTTTGTTTGTTTTTTATTTTTTTTTTCAGTCCTATCACCTATTTTTAGACATTTGGGTTGATTCCATGTCGTAGAGATTGTAAATAATGCTGTAATAAATAAGGATAAGGATGTGCAAGTATTTTTCTGACTGAGGGTTTTTCTATCGTTTGGGTAAATAACTAAGAGTGGAATTACTGGGTCATATGGTAATTCTGTCTGTAGGTTTCTGAGGAATCTCCATATCATTCTCCAAAGTGGCTATGCTAATTTGCATTCCCATCAACATCATAGGAGAGTTTCACCAAAGCCTCACCAGCACTTATCATTATTTAATTTTTAAAATTTTAGCTATTCTTACTGGGTTTAAGTGGTATCTCATTGTGTTTTTGACTTGCATTTCCCTTATGATAAGAGATGCTGAGCATGTTTTCATATGCTTTGGGGCCGATTGTGTATCTTCTTCAGAGAACTGTCTGTTTAGCTCATTTTCCCATCTTTTAATTGGATTGATTTTGCTTGTGTGCGGGTGAGCTGCTTGAGTTCCCTGTATATAATGCAAAATAATCTTGAATTTAGAAATGTACATGGTGATCTTGGAGCCTGTATGCATGTGAAGTTCATTTTTGCCTTCCCTCTGTCCCAGGGACCTTCAGGAACTTGATGATAGTACCCAGCTCCCTCTACTTTGCCACTTCTCAGAAACTGCTGAAGGACTCACCACCATCCGGGCCTTTAGGTGAGTAAACATGTTTTCATACCGCTGATTAGACAATTGCATCATCAACAAATGCTTCCTACAGATAACTGAGGATTGCTACCATTTTTTTGGATGTCTGTGTACTTGACAGGGTACTAAACCAAGAACAAAAGAAAAATGTGGTCATAAATATTCAGAGTTAAAGTTTAATTGTCTGAAATTTTAACAAGAATAAAGAAAGAATGAAGCAACATATTGCAAAAGTACTAGCTATGCAACTTAAATAAGGCTTTTAATTCCCTGGTCTCAGTTTCCTCATCTGCAAAATGGTAAAGCCAATTCTGCTTATTGGGATTATTGGACTAACTGATAAAATGTATGTAAACCATGAACCACTCTGACCAGTAAAAAAATAATAAACAAGTTAAAATAAAGATGTAAATACTATTACTAATACTAATAACAATAAAAGGAGTACTATTACACCAGTTATTTTAAAATATAGTGAGTTTTCTTCAAGGCTTGTAAACAGGATGATAACATAAACTTCTAAACTTTTGATTAGAGGGTTTATTTAACCCTTCAAAACTTAATCATACCTATTTTCCTGTTCAAGTAAGATCAGAAAAGAAACTAGCATTTTTTAATATCTTATTTAATTTAGAAAATTGATATTTTAAAGTACTCTGAATATATTATGAATGTATCTTGTGCAAGATATAATTGCAAGTGCATATTAATTTCAATCAGAGATTTCTCTAACCTAGAAAATTTATTTTTAAAATATAATACAGGGACCAACAGTTAGTGTAATGGCTATGTCGCTGGACACCCATGTAGTCGACCACGGTTCGAGTCCCAGACCTGGCGGCTTAAACTCATGCCGGGCATGTGTGCGTGCATGCCCAAGATCCTGAGAGGAGAATGGAGGAGAAGGGATTGCAGTGTGGCCATCCCCACTGGGGGGGTGATTTCTTACTTTCTGTCTGTCTCTCTCCGTCTTTCTGGTGAGCGCATGTGTCCTATAGCAAAAAACCTCTCCAAAAAAAAGGAAAAAATATATGATATAATATAATATTATTCTTATTACATATCTCAGAATTTCTACATAAATTATGATTTTATTTTAAAATAAAGTTTAAAATTTATTTTAAAAACATAATATAACTCATATTATGTATCTCAGAATTTCAATATAAATCTACGTAAGCTTCATCAAGAAACATTGAAACTTTCTATACTCTTCCATTTTTCCATTATAGTGTATGATGTTTTTTATTGGGATATCAAAACTATTTATTGACATCGAATGTATAATATAAATGTATACATGTATAATAAAAAGATAAAGTTTATATGTTAAAAGTAGCCTGCAGTAGGACCAGCAGATGGCATAGCAGTCATATCGTTGGACTCCCACATGGCTGACTGCAGTTTGAGTCCCAGACCCAGTGGCTTGAAAATCACCTAGGCATGTGTATATGTATGCCCAAGACCCTGGGAGGAGAATGCAGGAGAAGGAATTGCAGTATGGCAGTCGCCCCAGGGGTGATTTCTTATTTTCCCTCTCACTGTCTCTGTCTCTCTCTCCCCCATTTTACTCATTTATCCTAAGGCAAAAACATCTAAAAAAATAGTTGTCAGCAGTGCCTGGTGTCATTAATAAATGCACAATATTGAAGATTTTCACCAAAGAAGTCCTTTCAAGTTAATCTGTTTAAGTTGTATTTATTTAAGTATAGGACTTATGTCAGATACTACTCTTGGTTTGGATAGTTGAGGGGGTCTTCAAAAGTTCATGCAAAATGCCCATTATGAAAAACTATGCTGGATTTCTTTTTGTGTGTGCCATAATAAACTCATACTTTAAGTTCATTTACTTGTGGACTTTCTTCAGTCTCCTTTTATAAAGACTGAAAGACATTCATTTATCCCCACATCCCAACTAAGGATGGCACCATTTGCCCCATCTCCACCTGCCATATTTATTTATGCTATTTATTTCCCTTAAATGATTTATCTGAGTATTTTAGATTATCTTATTTTTTATTGTTTACATTTTTTTTTACTTAACAAAGAGTTTATTTTTATTTATCTTTTTTTGGAGAGGTTTTTGCTATAGGGCATGTGCACTCACAGAAACACAGAGAGAGACAGAGAGACAGAAAGAGAGAAATCACCCCCCAGGGGGATGGCCATGTTGCAATCCCTTCTTTTCCATTATCTTCTCAAGATCTTGGGCACGCACGCACACGTGCCCGGCGTGAGTTTAAGCCACTGTGTCCGGGACTCGAACCACAGTTGACTACATGGGAGTCCAGTGACATAGCCATTATGCTAACTGCTGGTCCCAACAAAGAGTTTATTATGAAAATGTACATGACCTGATTTTTATGTCATAGTAAAACAGGCCCATTGACAGGAGGACTTGGGTTTTTCTGTTTAACAGCCATTACTTATACTCGTTCCAAGGCTTCTAACATGATGATACTATTTCCTCTTATTACCACCATTCCAATATTGTTCTGTTGCTCACTAGTTACCATTTCCACACATTCATCTATCGCAAGATTCATAAATGGATCAAATCCCACAATATCCCTCGGACATGTCTTTGACCATTTAATTTCAATGATAACGTCTTGTCCATAAATTTTTTGAATTTGGGAGAGTGAGCTTTACTCATGGTAACTACTTAGCAGGCTCAGAGACACTTTCGAATGAAATTCTTGGCCTTCTCACATTTTACAGGCTTAATTTTTTTAAGGTATTACTTATTTTTATTTATTTATTTATTTTTATTTATTTTATTTTTTTGGAGAGGTTTTTGCTATAGGGCGCGTGCGCTCGCCAGACAGACAGAGAGAGACATAGAGACAGAAAGTGAGAAATCACCCCCCAGGGGGGATGGTCACGCCGCAATCCCTCTTGGGATCTTGGGCACGCACGCACATGCGCCCGGCGTGAGTTGTAAGCCACCGGGTCCGAGACGCGAACCGCGGTCGACTACGTGGGAGTCCAGCGACATAGCCATTACGCTAACTGCTGGTTCCCCTGTTTTTGTTATTTAATGAGCCAGAGAGGCATAGAGGAATAGAGAAACAGAGAGATGGCAGTCCCAACCAGGTCTAGACATTACAATCTATCCCTGCCTCAGCCAGTCCCAGTTTAGTCAAAGACATTTCTGGATGCAAACCCAGAACCTTTCCATGTGGGTCAACCTTTCAGAGCATTGCATTTAACTGCTGCACTACTATCTGGCCCTTGATTACATGTTTATCTATCCCTTCCAACAGAAGGTAAGCCCTGTGACAACAGAGGTTTGTTTGGTTGGTTGGTTTTTTTTAATACTTGTATTATCGATACCTGGGAAAAAATGCTTGGCACTAAGCACTCAAGAAATATATATTTTGACTGACTAGCTGGCATGTGCTCTGTCCCAAGGAGTTCACAGCCTAATAAGAAAGAGGGGTTAAAAAATGGCAATGCATTGGGACACATGGCCCAATATATGTACCACAAGAAACAACCATATTAGAAAGTAGTATAGCATTCTGTCCTGAAGAACTGGGACTATAATTACTATGTTGCACAACAAATCTTTGACTGATGAATACTTGACCTGGAAGATAAAGGGGATAAAATATTCAAAACAGAGGTAATACATGCGCAAAGTATGAAGACTTTTGTTTTACATAGAAATAGGAAGAATCTAGTATTGTCAGGACACAGAGTGAGTATAAAGTTGATGGACACCAGTACATAAAGGGTTTTAAGTAAGTACCTTTAAGGAACTTGGACTTTATTCTTTCCATGTTTAGGTAGTCGCTGAAACACTTTTAATAGGAAAGTAACAGGATCAGAGTTGTGTTTATCAGGATGGTTGAGGCTAAAGGCAAGAAGATGCCAAGAGGTGTTTGCATTGATCCAGGTGAGAGGCAACAAAGGCTAGCTGACACAGGAACTAGGAACCTGGAGAGAGTGTGAAGATTATAAACAATATTTGGGAAGGGAAACCAGTGAGATTTAGGGACCAGTTGAATGGAAGGGAAGGAGAAGATAAAAATTATTTTTTCGGGGCCAGCAGGTGGCGTGGTGGTTAGGGGTGCTGATGGACTCCTCACCTCGCCAACTGTGGTTCATGTCCCAGACCTAGCAGCTTTCTCTCTCTCTCTCTCTCTCTGTCCCTCTCCGGTCAAATTAAAAATAAATAAAGTTAAATAAAATAATTCTTTAAAAAATGATTTATCCAAGAGCCAGCCCCATTGCCTAATTGAAGAAGCCTAATCCCTAATGACCAGCTGCAGTTCAAATCCTAGTCCTGGCAACTTGAAAAACACACTGGGCATATATGTGCATGTGTGCCCCAAATCCTGACAGGATGGAAAAGGAATTACAGTGTGACTGTGCCCTATTGTGGGTGCTTTTTCTCTCCCTCTCTCTCTGTCTTTCTCTGGTAAGTGCACGTGATTTCCATGAGTAGGCATGATCTTTCCAATTTAGGAAATTCAAGATGTAGACTATTGGGGAAGAAAATGGTGAGTTGGTTTATGAACAGATGGAGATGTTAATACAATATCAAGTTGGGGATTTATTTGTGACCACAAAGCAAGCAGACTCCCACATGGCCAATCGTGGTTGGAGTCCCAGACCTGGCGACTTGCTTTCTCATTTTCTTTTTCTCTCCCTTTCTCCCTCTCTTTTGTGAGTGCACATGCCCTATATAAACTTAAAAATAATAATAATGATCAATAAAATCTTTTAAAAGAAAAATTGAATAATTAATGTTAGTGAAAACAGAAAAGAAGTAGAATAAAAAAGAATCAAAGGTATCTGTTGGCTATGGAAACCGTGAATCTTTTGATAACTTTTGAAAGAACAAGATGGTGAAGTGGTCAGGACTAAAGTCGGAATTCAGAAGGTTGAAGAATGAACTGGAAAATCAGAACACAGAGGGGCCATTGAAAGCTACTCTTTCACAACGTGTCACTGAGGTACGAGAGAGAGTTGAAGGGGAGACAAAGGAAAGAGGTTTTTTTTTTTTTTATTCTCAATCCTTTTTATTTTTAAGAGGGTAGTGACCTAGACATTTGCAAAGACTGAAGGGAAGAAGTTGAAATAGAAGCAGGATGAGACAACGGATGGAGCAGATTTTCATGGCAGATGAGTGGAAATATGATGAAGTGTCCAAGTGGAGAGATCAACTCAGCTGAACAAACAGTATTTGGTACATAGATCCTCTACAAAAATAAGGAAAAGGTGTGTGTGGATTCAGGCAAGCAGGAAGTCAGCCAGTTCAACATATGACGATCTTTATTTTTTTCCTTGAAGGACAAGGTGAGGTCATCTTCTAAGAGTGATAAAGAATGAGGTAGACCATTTTGAAGGGAATAAGAAAGATGTATTAATAGAATGAAAGAAGAAATAAGTTAAAATTCAAAATTTTTCAATTATCTTCTCCACTAGACACATGAGCAGAATTTGGCTTATTACTATTCCTGATGTTACATTTGGAAAAATTCCAAATGCAAGGAAGAACAAAACACTACATGTTCACCTTCAGTACTTGAATTATAATTGGAAGAAACAAAAGATAATCCAACTTTTATATTTTCATCATACTATTCCAGATTTAGATTATCAAGGATTGCTTTTAAAGTAAATCTTAAATGCCACAAATATCAGCATTTCTTAAACCAAAGAATTCTTGAAAATGTGATGATGACCCTGCTGCCATGGATACAATTCAAGAATCTTGGTCAGCCATGGTAGCACAGTGGTAATGCAACACTCATTCATGCTGACGCCATGTGGCAAGCTCCTGGGTTTGGGTCCTGAGGTCTCTGTATCTGCGCCAGGTGCACTTGTGGGTGCCTGTGATCCTGGAAGGCTAAGTCTGTTGGCGGATCATGGCATGAAGACTGTCTTGGGAGTACCATTTCTTTCTTTCTCTTTCTTTCTTCTTTCTTCCTTTTTCTTTCTTTCCTTCTTTTGTTCTTTCTTTCCTTCTTTCTTTCTTTCTCTTTCTCTTTTTCTTTCTTTCTCTCTCTTTCATCAAATAAAATAATAATAAATAAGCTTTAAGAACAACCAGAATCTTTACATTTGGTATTCGTGGGAAGACTCAAACATGTTCTTTTCCATCTATCTGTTTCCTTCTTTTTCTTCCTTCTCCTTCTTCTCCTCCTCCTCCTTCTTCTTCTTTATATCCACAGTTCCCAGAGTTTTGGGCTCTTTTGGAAAGTTAGTATTTACTGATTAGGCTGACTTTCCTCCCCTCCACCCCTGAATTGAGGGATCATGGTGTACTCACATGAAACAATGAACTCCCTCAAGTAGTTTACCACAAATGTATCCCAGTTAAATTAGACTGAGATTTCAGTGACCTTTCCTACTTTTTTTTTTGTCTGACAGAATAAAGGTCTAAGAATGTTGAGAAGATGAGCTGGATGTGGATGAAAAGATACAGGCTGAGTGTGTCAAAGTTTCCATTAGGAAAACAGAAGGTTTCTTGCCAAATAGAAACACACAGAAAGAATGTTCACTGCATTTTCACCCCTCCCCTTTCACTGCTGCTTCAGGCTGTTGCCAACTCCATTTACAAACTCCTTAAGAGTGTATCTGAAACAATATTCCAAAATTAAAGGAAGAGGAAGAAGAGTCCCAGACAAAGTGCTTTGTCAGAATCAAGTGTTTGACATTTACCTCCAATGTAGCCCACTGGCTCTGGTCCTGCTGGTCTCATCTCCAAAAGCTTCATTACCACAGTCCTCCAGAGAGAGGAAATTGTTTGATACCCTTGAACACATTGGGCTTGCTTATCGATATACCTCTGCTCGTGTTGTTCCTGTGATTTAGAATGTCTTGTTTACCTGAAGAATTCATCTCATTCCTTAAAAGTTCCGTCAGACCATCTTTTTGGTCCTTAGTAAAATCCGGCTGAACCCTTCCTTTCTCCCTACCCTATGCCCTATTCCCTACCATCCTGTTCCTCTGGTCAGTGCAAACCATCCTGTCCTTTGTGTTCATATAATATTTTGTGCATACGATCATTATAACCAGTATGATGTTGCAACATCCTGTGTTTACCTCCTTCACTTCCCAGGGAGCTCCACAAGAGAGGAGGCTGTGTCTTGTTCATATGTATGTATATCCCCACTGTCTAACAAAATGTCTCACTTGAAGTTGACATTTGCTCAATGTTTTTGAATGAATGGAGGAAAGTCTACCTTCCATGTAGCTAGCAAGTACAGAAAAAATGAGTGTTACATGTATATACCTCCATAGTTCATGTCTACTATCTCAGTAAGTCCTTCAACACTTTGAGCCCCACTACCTTTCGGTTATATGCTGTGTCCATTTCTAAAAGGCTCAGCTGAATGGTAAGCAGGTTCCGTGGACTGCGTAATCCCACACCAGCATGTTGCCATTCGGCACATGTCCTTCTGTGCGTGGCATTTCGGTCAAGACTACATAACTCAAAGTGAGGTCATTATTTGGCTCCAGTTTCTGAATTCTTTGATTACTGTAGATCAAATGTCGCTGTCGGACTGAATTATCTGGTTTGGCATATTGGAATGATCAGATCGATTGGACAGATATCAAGTATCTGCTTTATACTGGCCTGTATGTATTGCTTCAGTGAGCCAAGTGAACACCCCACCCAGGGCTTCTTCATTCTTTGACACAAGTGATAGTTTATTATAATGTTTTGCGATTTTATTTGAAGATTATTGGGGGATTGGAATGGTCTTTTATCAAAGAAGCATCGTTGCCTAGCTGTCAGATGAAATTTGGCTATACCTTGTAAACATAACCCACAGGCAGGAGGTCTATGTCAAATAAGTCATAACTGTGGAGAGTGAATAAACCACATTTTGATTTGGTATTTCCTCAACCTTCAAACCTTCTGATTATAGTATTCAGCTTTTCGTGGTTTATGTTATTCAGGAAACCTGAAAAATGGGAAGAAAAAAAAAGGCTATTTTTGTGATTTAGAAAAGATTTCTCACCATATAGCATGAGTTTCTGTAGGGTAGTAGTTCACATTATCATATGGTCAAGGCAGACACAGTGGTATAGTGACAATGTGATGTTCAAAGGATGCTGCTTTCCTATGGAAGATCAGAGTAGGTCCCTGGTCAACGGCAGTGTTGGCCATGCACACCCATAATCTTGTCTGGCGGGGAAGGTTTTGGGGATGATCATAGAAGGAGACCCTGGTGAGGACACTCTCTCACTCGATCTCTCACTTTCATCAAAGAAAGAAATAAGCTTTTTGGGACCAGCAGTTGGTGTAATGGCTATGTTGTGGGACTCCCATATAGTCCCAAACGTGGTGGCTTAAACTCATACTGGGTGTGTGTGCATACATGCTGAAGATCCCGAGAGGAGAATGGAGGAGAAGGGATTGTGGTGTGGCCATCCCCCTGGGGGTGGGGGGGGATTCTTCATTTTCTATCTCTCTGTCTGTCTCTGTATTTCTGGTGAACACATGCATCCTATAGCAAAAACCTCTACAAAAAAAGAAAGAAAAGAAGAAAGAAAGAAAGAAAGAAAGGAAGGAAGGAAGGAAGGAAGGAAGGAAGGAAGGAAGGGAGGAAGGAAGAAAGAGAAAGAAAGAAGCTTTTTAATAAATATTGGTTTTAGAGAGAAAGATTTTTTATATAGGATGCATGTGCTTGCCAGAGACACAGAGAGGGACAGAGAGAAAGTGAAAAACAATCCTCCCCCTCCCCGAGAGGTGGCCAGGTCACAATCCCTTCTGCTTCATTCTCCTCTCAGGATTGTGGGCATGCACACATATGTGACCAGCATGAGTTCCAAGCTACTAGGTCCAGGCCTCGAACCATAGTTGACCATTCAGGAGTCCAGTGCCTTAACCACCATGCTACCTGCCAGTCCCTTAAAAATGATTTTAAAAATAAATAAGACTTGGACCAGCAGATGCCATAATGCCTACATCATTGGACTCCCATGTAGTTGACTGTGGTTCAAGTCCTGGACCTAGTGGCTTAAACTTATGCTGGGTGCATGTGTGTGTGTGTCCAAGATCCCGAGAGGAGAATGGAGGAGAAGGGATTGTGGCGTGGCCATCCCCCCTGGTGTGTGATTTCTCGCTTTCTGTCTCTGTCTCTCTCTGTCTTTCTGGTGAGCACACGTGCCCTATAGCAAAAAACTCTCAATAAATAAGGCTTTTATTAGCAGTTTCATTTATCAAATTGGTTACATAGGCTGAATCTGATTCTGTTAAGTACCAAGAATAAACATAATTTGTCAGGGATCAATATTCAAATTGTATGTGTCATAGAACCCTGAAAGTACCACAAGCAGAGTTCCTATTCTGTAAAGACCATCCCTACCCATAGTTTAGAGCCTTTGGGTGTATATATCTCATCTAACAAGAATATTTGCCAACTCCAAATCCCCCCAACTCCCACTTCTTACTATCTCAATTTCTTTATTCAGTTCCCAGGAATTCAAGGCAAAAAAAAAGAATTTTGAAAGTTCATATTCGCTTGCTGTGAATGCATAGTTTCCTATTTCATATCCACTCTAACTATGTCATTTGCTAAAGTAAAATAAATGCCATAAAAGTAGGTAGAAGATATTTCACTTATATACAACTTATTCTGGTTCCTATAAAGTCCTTACAACATAGATCATGACTTATGTACATGACAGCAATAATTATATGGAAATTTATGAAATGAGCTTTCATCAAAAAGTCATCAGAAAGACCCCTCTTCCTATTAAGGATGTGAGAAAGGAAACAAACACTTGACCACATCATCTCTACTGAAAATGAGGAGAGCAGTAGCAGCTGGTCTTTATTTTGTGGTGGGAGTCCATTTACCAGTCATTTCATCCCATCAGTTTGTCACTCAGTAGAGTAAATAGTGTTATAGTAAGTATGACTGTTTTTTATTCTGTTGTGTGGCTAACATCACAATATTTTTGTTTTCTGCAGGCATGAAGCCAGGTTTAAGCAACGTATGCTAGAACTGACGGACACAAACAACATTGCCTACTTATTTCTCTCAGCTGCCAACAGATGGCTAGAGGTCAGGACGGTACGTTCACTTCATGATTTCGAAATGGAAACCAAACCAAACAGAGAAGAGGCCTGATGCAAAGAGGCAGACAGTTGTAAAAATCAGTCTTCCACTCAGATTCAGTACCAGTTTCACATTCTCTGGACTTTAAAATAGCTCAGGTTTGTTTATGTAACAGATGAAATTTGTCATAATGTTTTAGCTAATGGCAAGACAAATAGCCCAAAAAGCAAAAATTCATTTTGTGTTCATTAGTCTCTAGATTACATAAGTTAATGGAATGGAAAATATTTGTATAACTTCATTTTTTTTAAAAAAGTGGAGTTGACAAGGGAATAGATGTACTCATTTTTTTTTCATTGAGCTGAGCAGGCCTAGAAGAGAAGGAAACTTTCTATGATTTAAGTGAGTGGAGTATCATGTTAGCAGAGAACATAAAAGCTATAATTCATCATTTGTTACCCTCTGTTCTGTATGATGTAGAAGAAAGCACAAAGTGTAGTATCAAATAGACTTGATCTAGCAAATTAATTTATCTGAGTTCCAGTTCCTCATTTATAAAATAGGAATAAGAGAATGTACATCGTGAGAGTAATAGAGTTAAAAGTATATATATGTGTGTGTGTGTGTGTGTATTCCCCAGTACTCTGATTGGCACATGCATTCAAGAAATGTCTTTTGAATAGATGGATGAATGGATAAATAAATGGAAAGACTACCTACCCTGGCAAGTAGCTCATAAGCCAGCCAGATCAAGTATGAAGCAGAAGACACGTGAGAATGAAGTTCTAGAAAGGAAAGAATATAGTTTTCAAAGTGGTCTGTGTAATCTTCAGCATAAATGAGCTACTTTGGTGGTAATAATGAGTTGAGTGTAATTTTCCTTATTTTATTATTGTTAGTAAGTATGTGCACTTGACAGAGAGAGTGAAAGCACCCCCAGTGGGGTGTGGTCATGCCACAATTCTCTTTTCTCCATTCAGTCAGGATTTGGGTACACATGCACATGATCTGACATTTTTCTCAAGCCAGTGGAGTGGGGCCAAGAATTGAACCACAGTCAGCCATGTGGTATCCAACTTTCTACGTACAGCACTTAATACACTGCACTAAGTTCAGGGAGCCCTATACTTAAAAAAAAAAGAAAAGAAAGAAAATAGGTACTGGAACCAGCAGGTGGTGTAGTGGTTAAGGACTCTACTCTCACGTGGCTGATCGTGGTTCACATCCTGTACCCAGGGTCTTGCAACTCAAGCCACACATGTGTGCGTGTGTGCCCAAAATCCCAGGAGGAGAATGAAGAAAGGATTACAGTGTGTCCATCCCTCCCTCTTGCCACATGGATGATTTCTCACTTTCTCTCTTCCTGTCTCTGTCTCTCCAGCAAGCACATGCACCCTATAGCAAAAGTCTCTCTTAAAAAAAAGAAAAGAAAAAAGTAGTTACCTATTAGGTTTTCTTTAAAAAGAATTATTTTATTTAATTTTATTCATCATTGTTATTTATTTTAATTTGAGCAGAGAGTGACACAGAAAGGGGGGCTGGGGGGCGTGAGAAAGCAAGCTGCCAGGTCTGGAACTCAAACCATAGTCAGCCATGTGGGAGTCCAACATCCCAACCACTAAACCATCTGCCGGTCTTCCTATCAGTTTTGAAAAGAAAAAGCAGGCTTACCTGTCCTACTGGAAGAACTTTATTTCCACTGATTATATTTCCCTACCCTGTGCAGCTTGCTTTCAAAACTCAACACACCACAGAGGGCAGATGGTAAATGCAGTTTCAGTGGGCTCCAAATGAAGGAGCCCATGTTAAAATCTGAGTAGTTGATTAATGGATACAAATGGTTGTGGAATTTTGGGGACCCTATGAGCTTTAGGTATCATGACTTCTCCCTATTTTACAGAAATTCTCTACCACTGTATTAATCATGTATAAAAATTATTCAGCAACCTAATGATTATATTTCAGGAATTTTTTTTTTTTTTTGGAGAGGTTTTTTCGCTATAGGGCGCGTGCGCTCGCCAGACAGACAGAGAGAGACATAGAGACAGAAAGCGAGAAATCACCCCCCAGGGGGGATGGTCACGCCGCAATCCCTTCTCCTCCGTTCTCCTCTCGGGATCTTGGGCACGCACGCACACGCGCCCGGCGTGAGTTGTAAGCCACCGGGTCCGAGACGCGAACCGCGGTCGACTACGTGGGAGTCCAGCGACATAGCCATTACGCTAACTGCTGGTTCCCTATATTTCAGGAATTTTTGATAGAAGCATTGGCTGTTGGTAGGAAATTTCTTTGAGGCCCAGCCACAATGGCACAGGTTAGGGTGCCACTGAGTGATGCTGGAACCACAGCAAAGGCCCTGGGTTTTGATCCCGGGATTCACTTGAACACCTCAAACGTGCCCATGATCTTTGCTGGTTGTAAGGCTCAGGGAGAAATTATGGTGTGGTGAGACATTTTCAAGGTTACCCCCCACCAAGAAATGAATAAATAAGCTTTAAAAAGTAAAAGAAATTTCTTCTAGGTATCTGTGAATCTTAGAAGGAGACAGGGTAGAATTCCTCAAGAATTACTTAAAGAGGGGGTAGCAGGTTGGGGAGAGGTTAAGGCACTGGATTCTCACATGGCTGACTGCGGTTCGAATCCCACACCTAGTGAATTGAAAATCATGGCAGGCATGTGTGTGTTCACGCATGTCCAAAATCTCAGGAGGAGAATAGAGGAGAAGGGATAGCGGTGTGACCATCCCCCTGGGGAGTGATTTCTTACTTTTTATCTCCCTGTCTCTCTCCAAGGAGCACATGGACCATATGGCAAAAACCTTAAAAATATATATATATAATTACTTACAGATAACATAAAGACAGGTAAAGTGGCTCCAGATTTATAACAAAACTGCTATTCCTATCTCCTATCCAACTATAAATCCTTACTTGAAGCTTCTTTTTATTGTATGTGTGTATATAATTTTTGTGTCTCTCTAAGGAAAAAAAAATCATTATCTGAATAATAAAATTAATGATGAATTAGCTTAACAAGAGGCTGTTTTAAAATCATAAGAGAGAAATTTTAGTAGGTACTTTTTATGTGATTTTTATGAGAAAAGATCAAGTGTGTCTTTTTGGACAAATGTGTTTTCTCTGGACTCGAAGTGAGTGTCTGCCCATGACTCCCGGTTCTGCTCTTCCACACCTCCTTCTGTCAGGTTAATGGATACGTTTGAACAAGAGTCTTCAAGCAAACCATATGTTCTGTTCTCAGAGCCAGGAGACAAGATATTAGAGACTTGAGTCTGCCAAGAAAGGGAAGGTCAGGAAAAATTAGAAAGAAACAACAGCCAAACTCCAAATGGCTTAGTTTAGTTTGACTCACACCCAGATACTTTAACCCCTCTGTGAAAATGCTGTTGAATCAGAATATTAAAGAATTCTAGTTCCACCTGCAAAACCGCGAAAAAAAAATGCTGACAGTTAAAATAGGAAGGGTAAAATCTGCCATTCATTCTGTTGTTTTATCATTCAATAGTTACTGTATCTTCTCTTTGCTTTTTGTGTTATAATCCTGTCGAGATTTGCTATCAAGTCTCATTACTAGAACTTTCCCTCGGAAAGTAACACAAAACATTAAGGAGATTTTTGCTTCTATTTCTGATAGGTGAAGGTAAATTTTGGTTAGAAACTTTTGTTGATTCATTGCAAAGTTCTGGGCTTATCTGCTGACAGAAATCAAGGTTCCAGATGCTTTGTGTATGGTTTGTCTCCATTTGTGGTGCTCATGTGTTAGTTAGTAAGTTTATGTAGATATACACTCATGAGCACATACACACACAGTCCTTGACACAACCCCAGAAATCCAATGGAAGACCAGCTAGATTTCCTCTCATTCTGTTCTTCTGAATACATTGAGAATTTTCATTAGAACCAGGAATATTTAAATATAAATGCTATAATCTGCGAACATCTGCCATAGGAGTGTTGGATAAATTGAATAGCTGAATCACGTTGCAAAATAACGTTTTTCTCCAGTCGCATACATATAAATGACCTCATGACTAATGTGCTTCTGAGGACACAGCCACATCAATGGAGACACAATTTCAGTTTGAAAACAGCTGGATCTTGTGCCAGAAATATGCATGTGGAGATGTGGACCTTGGAGACTAGGGTGTGAACTGGTCCCTAAACACCACAGCTGGACACAGTCTGCCTTATAAGTCATTATTTAAAAGATAATGATAATAGTTAATGAAAACTTCTAGTTGGCCCAGTACCTATGCATTGATCTTACATGTCTATTACAACCCTCTCCTTTCTCTATCCTTTGCCATATGACTCAGGAAATTAATGTAAATATCCGCTTATAGCAAATGTTCTTAGAGTGCCCAAAACAGAAACACAACTGAAATGGTATAAGAAGAGTCATTACATATATTATAAGACTAGACCAAATTTCCTGATGTAGGGGCTAGCAAGTGGCAAAGTGGTTAAGGTGCTGGACACGCGTGTGGGTGACTGTGGTTTTTGTCCCAGACCTGGCAGCTTGATTCTCTCTCTCTCTCTCTCTCTCTCAAGCACCCATGTCCTATAGCAAGTTTAAAAAATAATAATAATAAATAAAATTAAAATGAATAATTCTTTAAAGAAAGGATTTCCTGATCGAAATTTGAGGATTTCACCAATTCTACTTCATGGACTTGGAACTTTAAAAGAAAGAGAAAAAAACTTGGTATCGGAGCTTGATTCAGCTGTTTCTTCCCCCCTTTTCTCTTTAGTCCCAGTTCTAGTTTCCCAAAGCAGTACCAGTGCTATTGACAGAAGATCCCAGGGAGAAAGAAGGGAGGGAAATCAGAGTATCAGAGTGAGAACACCTTTTGTTTAATTGGAAAGGTCCCTAAACTCCATTCAACTTTTCATTTATATATATATATATATATATATATATATATATATATATATATAGTGATATATATAGAGAGAGAGATAGAGAGAGAGAGAGAAAGTGACATATATATATATATGTGTGTATGTATGTGTGTGTATGTGTATATATATATACACATATATATGTAAAAGATAGATATATATATATATATATATATATATGTATCTTTTCCCGTTCCTGTTAGTGTAAACATTTCCCTATAGAAGATTTCACTCCCCCTACACGTTCATTTCCTATTCATTTTGCATTAGGAAAAAGATAAAGGCCCTAACACATTCAAATCAAAACAGGACAAGAATTGTATCAGAAGAAATCATCTGGCTGGCAGAAAAGTGGCTAGACTGTGGCCACCCAGGTTGCTTTGGCAGCACAGGGGATTGTTTTTCCTCGGGGTGCCAAGCGAAGCGGGCTGCAAGGGTGTGCAGCGTGTCACGCAGCCTAACCTTCGAACGCCGCTTACGTTCCTTTGTTCAGGACAGTGTTTTCTCTTCATCCCTCTGCACTAAATAGTTCCAGTTCTTTGGCATCGGTGTTTCCATTTGTGAAAATTGTGTAACTCTATCTAAAGGCTGTCTTTCCAAGGCTTTGTCTTGCTGTGTGGTGAAAGGATAAAAGAAAATTTGCATCAAGAAGCCAGGAAAAAAAAAAAAAAAGCTAGAGTCAACAGGCTAAAGAAAAAAATAGTCTTTAGGGTGAACTTGCACAAGAATCTACTTTGTGAAACAACTGAGTTTTTTTTGATGTGTTCAGAGCCCCATAACAGACAGGTGTGCATTGGTCTTATGTTTGTAGATCCTGGGTATTCTCCCAGACAGCAATAGTAGATTAATATTTGCTCTCCTGTTTGTGAGTTATTAAGACCATCTGTTTCTCTGTTCTTAATTTATTGCCTTTTAGCCATTTGCTCACAGATTTGCAGAGGAATGAAAAGAAGGTGTAACTGTAGGGTCACTTTATAATCATTAAACCTGTTAGGTTTAATGGTAAAGGAAGTGGAAAATGAGGAAATAATGTAAGCTTTTATATTACCTTCCAATTTCACATTTCTATACTGCAGTACTATTAGAAAGGAAGTGACTAGAATTTAATAATGTTGCTGTAAAATTCTTTTCCAAAAATATATTTTTTGCCATAGGGCACATGCACTCACCAGAGAAAGTGACAGAGAGAGGGGAAAGTGAGAAATCATCCCCCAGGGAAGTCACTCCATAATTCCTTCTCCTCCTTTATCCCCTCAGGATTTGGGGCCCATATGCCTAGAGCCCCGTGTGATTTTTTCTTCTTTTTTTTAAATTATTTATTTAACTTTATTTATTCATTAATTTTTAATTTGACCAGAGAGACACACACACAGAGAGAGAGAGAAGATGAGAAAGCAAGCCACAGGTCCAGGATTTGAACCATGGTCAGCCATGTGGGAGCATCCAGCGCCTTAACCACCGCACCACCCACTGGTCCTCCCAGTGTGATTTTCAAAGTGCCAGGTCTGGGGCTTGAACCATGGTCAACAATATGGGGTCCAGCATTTTAAGCATCATGCCACCTGCTGGCCCCTAAAATTCTCTTTTTAGTATTTGTTTATTCATTCCTTCCATGACCAAGAGAGACAGAGAGACAGCACTCCCAACAAAAGCTTGATGCCATGATCCATCTCCTGCCCCAAGCAGGCCCAAATGGTGTGTGTGTGCATGCCAGCATACTCAGGGAGGTCACTGGATGCAAACCTGGGACCTTCCCATGTGGATCAGCCTTGCAGAGTGCCATTTTTTGCTGCTGTACCACCATTTGACCCTCACTATGCAATTTCTTGATAAACATTGTATGCAAAGTAGTATCATTCCTTATGCAGATCAAGATAAAATTCTGATCAAAGGTCTCCCAAAATGTCTAGTTCCTTAGACAATACATATTTGAGCAATGTGAGCTGGAAAGTATCTAGTTAGTATAATTAAAAGAAATCACAAATAACGTTTATAAAAGAAAAAAGTATAAATATTTTCTGATAATAAAATAACTTTATTATAGATACTAAACCATAGACATGACTTTCAAGCTGATATATCCATTTGAGTCTAGATTGTAGATTTTTAAAATGGGTTTTGGGGGCATGGCTATGCTACAATCCTTTCTCCTCCTGGAATTTTGGGCATGCACACACATGCGCCTGGTATGATTCTCAAGCTGCTGCATCTAGTGCTTGAACCTCAGTCAACCATGTGAGAATCCAATGCCTTAACCACCTACTGGCTCCATTTGAGTTCTGTTTTTATGTTTTAGCTTTCCACAGATCAGTACAAAAGTTGCACATCAAGGATTCATCTGTGATTTGTATTTTACTGCAAGTCTTAATTTGTGTACCAGGTAACCAAACTGTCATGCTTTAAAATATTCCATGGCATCCCTAGTCCTTAGACTGTGTTGGTGTAATGTGTAATTTGTATCAAAAACAAAAACAAAAAAACACCACCTTGTTGATAGTGGTAATGATTGCATTCTCTATTCAGTTCCACCATGACACTGGTACTTTCAAAACCCACCATGTAAGTGCTTGCTCCTCTTCAGCAGTGCAGTGATTGGACAGATTCAGTATTTTTGAGGAAGAATAGTCACTTTCCTCTTACCAAAAAAACTGTGGTTGTTTCCTGTTATACCTTAATGTAATTTCTGAATGCATTTTGAGTTTTGTTTCATATGTTATTAAAGGCAATTTATTTTATTTTTTCTTCAGAGGAAAAAAAAAAGAAAATGGGTTCATTTTCTGTACATTTTGCTATAAAATGTAGCTAAAAGCTATTTCTTCTTTTTGCTTAAGTGTCAAAAATACTATGCTTATTACATTATTATACATATAAATCTTAGTATTTTTTAACTATTGGGCTGCTGTTAATCATGTCTAATGATCATCCTGAGAACTTCACAAGCCACATAAAAAACATTAGCCACGTGAAAGCAGTTCAGAAAATATATTTCGACTATGACTTATTGATTAGCCTTCCCCCTTTTCTTTCTTCATCCGTTCTCACTTGTCTCACTGGGGTTTTTTTTGTTGTTGTTGTTTTGTTTTGTTTTATTTTTTACCAGAATAAGACTACCCATTTATTACTAGAATTATCTTTTTATTATTTTTATTATTATTATTATTTTATTTTTGGAGAAGTTTTTGCTATAGGGCGTGTTGCTCACCAGAAAGACAGAGAGAAACAGAGAGACAGAAAGCAATAAATCACCCCCTAGGAGGGATGGCCACGCCACAATCCCTTCTCCTCCATTCTCCTCTCGAGATCTTGGGCACGTACACACACGCACCCGACGTGAGTTTAAGCCACTGGGTCTGGGACTCAAAACGTGGTCAACTACATGGGAGTCCAGTGACATAGCCATTATGCCAACTGCTAGTACCACTAGAATTATCATTTTTAAAAGAAATTTTTGGTATAGGGCGCATGCACTCACTTGAGATATGGAGCGACAATGAGACAGAAAGTGAGAAATTACCCACCCCACCAGGCAGGATGGCCATGCCACAATCCCTTCTCCTCCAGTCTCCTCTTGAGATTTTGGGCACACACACATACACATGCACAGTGTGTTTCAAGCCACTAAGTCCAGGACTCAAACCATGATTGGCCATATGGGAGTCCAGTGACGTAACCATTACGTGATCTGTTGGTCCTGGAATTACCATTTTAGGTCGATAGGAAATAATCTAATGTATCAGATGATTGAATCATTTAGTTCTATACAATGGATGAACCCAGGACTCCAATATAGAATACAAAGATTCCATAGAATACTAAATTTAACAGTGGAGGGGAACTGAGTACATAATGTTTTAAATTTCCTTCATTATATGTGTATTTATTTATATTAGCTGACTCCTTAATTTTTATTGATTTAATCCCAGTCATTTTGTTATTTCAATATCTCAGATGTGACCTTATTCTATTCTAACCCTATTCATCTCTGCTTTTTTATTAAAAATACAGCATTTTATGAGTTTTCTCCCACAATTGAAATAGTAAATAAGAAAAATAATAATTTGGAACTGAATAATGAAGTTTATTGCTTAGGTCTTTTAAGATAAACAAAGAATCCCTAACACTTATACATAGCAAAAATTTTATGAGACAGTCATATTACAGCTCTGAGTGATAAAATGACCATAAAACTTGGTGTTGGACTTCCTACTTTATCAAAAATGCATTCTCGTAATATATTTATGTGGTCAACTATTAAAATCTGAAAAAAAGAGATTGATGGAGAATTAAATGAGTCATTGGAATCCTAGAAGCAGTCAGAAGAAGTCCTAATTTAGAAGAAAAACTCAGTGAATGTTTTATGAAGAGGAGAATTTGCCCAGTCCTTTATTCCATAGAGAATTACTGAACCTATACAATGTACCTAGAATTATCTTGTTGCTAGAGATAACAGAAATTAAAATTGAGGTAAAGACCCCGTGATCATGGAACTTAGAGTCTAGTGAGAGTGAATAAACAATGAACACATAAACAAGTAAGCATATAAAATCATTTCAGATCATTCTAAATGTTTTAATGAAAATAAGACAGGACTCTGAAATACGGAACAGATCCAGAGTTAGGGTTACAGGCCAAGAAGTGACCTCTTCAAGGAGGTGATTTTTGAGGTGACCCTTAAATGATAAGGACCTGGGTGTTAGACACCCGTGGACAAATATTCGGGCAGTCATTAGCAGAAACAAAGCAGGGTGTTCCCAAAAACAGAAAAAAGGCCAGTGTGGTGGGAGCAGGATGAAGGAGCAGGAAAAGAATCTAAGAGTAGGTAGGGTATAGAACCCAGATTTTTATGTTAATTAGGCTTTGTAATCCACCTGAGTTTGAATTTGCTTTAGGTACAATAGAAAGGCACGCATAAATTTATAAATTTATTTTATCTGACTTACACTTTAAAAAGAATGTATGTGTAGGGACCAGGAGTTGAGGTAATGGCTATGTCATTGGACTCCCATGTTGTCAAGCATGGTTCAAGTCCCGGACCCAGCGGCTTAAACTCAAGCCAGGTGCATGTGCATACGTGCCCAAGATCCTGAGAGGAGAATGGAGCAGAAGGGATTGCGGCCTGGCCATCCCCCATGAGGTCTGATTTCTCGCTTTCTGTCTCTCTGTCTCTCTCTGTCTTTCTGTCGAGCACACGTGCCCTATAGCAAAAACCTCTAAAAAAAAAAAAAAAAAAAAAAAAAAAAAGCATGTGTGAATGAATGAATGCGGCTTCTCTTTCCAGTAAAGTTAGTTGACAGGAAGCAGAGGATAAAATTAATAAAAGATGTCCTTTACTTCAAACCCATAATTTATACATTACCCACAGAAATTTCTCAGACGCCGAATGACATATTTCTTTATAACAAGTCAAGAACACCTTGCTGAAAGTATCCTCTGGTACTAATTTACTTTCTGTATCTTTTCACAGGAACTCTTTATGACTCTTTTTAGAAAAGATAATATGTAAATAATAGATGTATAACACAACTTCAAAAGTGTTAACTTTACAAAAGAGAGCTAAAAGGAAAAATATTCACATTGCTATAAATATTTCAGAAATATTTGAGAGCATATTGCTATTTATAAACCATAGAGGATCATCCCAGGGTAGTTAGATTCTTCATCCATGCAGTTACTCATTATTCAAGTAAAGAAGAAAAGCAGAACTATCTGATAGAATAAGTTGTACACAAATGGATACAGCAGAAGAACCGATCAAAGATGCATTGACCACCCTGTGGACTTTATTGCCTCATGGGATTAACTCTGTGTGATTTTAGTCTTTATTCTTTGTAAACCTCCTGATAAAGGATATGGAATTTAATTTTACTGTCTCTTCTGTATGCACGTAGATGTTTTATGATGTACACAAATGTTTAAGCTTATTTCAAACATTTGAAATTCATTCAAGGGAATAAAAAAGATATCCTAACACACAAAGAGAGGGAAATCTGACTGGTATTTAACATTGTCGCTCCTTTCAAAATCCCTAGGAATTAGATATCACTTGTTTTTCGAAGAAGAAATTGAATCTCGGGGCTTTCAATTACTTGTCTAAGCTCACTAGCTAGTAATTGGCAAAGCCAGCGTTTGAACCCAGATTCTGATTCCAAGGCCGATCATTGATTGCTCTTCACCAATTTGATCTTGGGAGCTGTTTTTGTTTTCGTTTTCCTTGTTCTTGATGTTGCAGAGGTGCACACGCTCCCAGGAGGAAGAAGAGGGAAGTGAGAAATCACCTCCCATGGAAATAGTCATGCTACAACCCCTTCTCAATTTCTCCCTCCTTTCAGGATTTTGGGCACACACACGTACACACTCAGCATGTTTCTGAACTTGTCATATCCGGGACTTGAATCTCACAGTTATCCACGTGGGATCCAACTCCCTTAACCACTAATCCATGAGCTGGTCCTGGAGTTGTTTTGATAAAAGGGAGGAATGCACACAGATGAGCTGATTTGAGAAACTTCCTTCTTTGATTTCAGCATGTTGAACACTCCATTTCTGTCATTAGAGTCTTACTGCCTAGTTGCTGTATTTTTTAAGAATCAGAAATATATCTAGTAGAGAAAGAATTCACCAATGCAATGAGATTTGAAATAATCCTAGAAAAGTCCCCTGACTGAAATTCCACTTATTTATGGGACATGGAAAATATCAGCATGAAAAGTTATAAAGATTTCTTTTTTGAATACTAACACAGAGCAGTACCTAAGAATGCTTGGCAATGGGTAAGGAAGAGGATGTTAGAAAATGGACAGGTGCTCCCTATCTCTCGTTTGAATCTATGCCGGCACTGGTAACATTTTTTTTAAATTTTGCAAAAGAGTTTATTATTGAATTATAGACAATTCAGATACCTGAAGACAGTTTAAAATACTTTAAGACATCAATAGTTTGCCAGCAAATTCCTAACATATTCTTATTTATAAGAAGAGTATGTAAAATGCTGCTTGCTATAGCACACAGAGGAGCTAACCACAGTCCTAACAGAACACATCAATTTCCAGCGAGAGGATCATTTGCTTTTCTGGCAAAACAAGGCAGTAGGAAGGAGAAAAAAAGAAAGAGAGCCCCATATCCAATCCTGCCATCATTCTGGCAAGATATGTACTCTGAACTCACATCTTCATAAGGGAATGAGGCATTGCATCATTCTCCATTCCAGTCCTAATACTGAGAGTTATTCTTCCCTCTGAAACTTAACAGGACACACATAGACTGATGCCTATTCTCTTAGTGATCAGTTCTTTAAGTTGATTGAGATTTTGGGAATCACCTTTTAGCATGTTTTCTTGCTCCTTTTTAGGATTACCTGGGAGCTTGCATTGTCCTCACTGCATCTATTGCATCCATTAGTAGTGGCTCTCCTAATTCTGGATTGGTGGGCTTGGGTCTTCTGTATGCACTTACGGTAAGTATAGATGAAACTCTCTCTACTTTTCATGTATGTGGGAGGTATTTTTCAATAGTTATCATCAATCTATTACTCACAGATGTTTTAACACACGGCATCTTGCAAATAATAGTAGATTGGACCCACATCCAGCATGTTAGGGCAGCTTGGATTCCTTTCTGCCATTATCAACCAATTTTTAGAAACTTCTCAAATCCCATGGCTAAAGTGCTCCCAAGGCTGTTTGGGATCCTTGTACTTGGTCAATCATAGCCCAGTTGGGGACAATAAAATGGATGTAAATAAGAATGAGACAATAATGAATAATATTTAAATAAATACAAACCATAACATTTACAACTGTCCAATGTGCAGAGAAATCGAAGGATCATTCACAAAACATCTAGGAACCCTTGTGGAAAAGCAGACACCATGTATGTCATGACACTCTCCCTGGCTCTGATGTCCTGCAATGCATAAGAATTGTACTGTACAATATACAGTGGCCAAGTCATCCTATCCCAACATACAACAAGCAGTTATGAAAACTGTTAACTTTAATTTTCAATGTTTTACTTTTTTGTCACCTGACACAGATAACCAATTATTTGAACTGGGTTGTGAGGAACTTGGCTGACCTGGAGGTTCAGATGGGTGCCGTGAAGAAAGTGAACAGTTTCTTGACTATGGAATCCGAGAACTATGAAGGCACTATGGGTATTGTTCTGAATATCTGGTTTCACTAAAATTTTTATTTTAGACAAATACTGGTTGTATGTTAGACACATTGTACTTTTTACTCTTGTTTTCTACTTCTTCAATCTACAGAGAATTCCTTTTCATCTTGATTTTGCTTGATTATGTACAACCTAAAAATTTGTGACTAATGAGGCCTGAAAATTATTGAATACAATCAGAGCCCAAGTTGACATTATTTAATAATATTTGAAGAGAGTTATAAAAAATATTTGGGCTTTATTACAATAATAGCCGACCTAAACTAGGAATTATTGCATTTTCTTTCTCACAACCTTGTTAACTTAACTATCAATAAACCTGGATTTTGGGGACTGCAGGTGGCATGGTCATTAAGTCACTGGACTCCCACATGGCCAACTATGGTTCAAGTCTTGGACCTGGTGGCTTGCTTTCTTACTTTCTCTCCCCCCACTTCCCTCTCTCTTCCTCTGGTAAGCACATGTGCCTTACAGTGAGTTTTAAAAATAATAATAAAATAAATTTTAAAAGAAAAACACCTGGATTTTAAGTTACTGACTGAGATTGTAGCTTTGTTAACAATAAAACTGGCAAGAAATTCAATATTGAGTAAATAATCATCTTTATTAAGTGCAAATCTCAAGCTCAAAATGCTTTCCTTCAACCACTATCTAGATCTTCAAGAACAAAATCCAGATAACATAGTTGCCTCCCAAATTAGTCCATCTTTATTCATCCAACTAGTCTCACTTCTCATCATCCACCTGCTCAGCATTAACTATGGCCACACAAATGCGCTATGCTTTCATTTCATTTTTTTCTTTCCTGTAGATATATATATATATATATATATATATATATATATATATATATATATTTTGGAGAGGTTTTCGCTATAGGGCGCATGCGCTCGCCAGACAGACAGAGAGAGACATAGGGACAGAAAGCGAGAAATCACCCCCCAGGGGGGATGGTCACACCGCAATCCCTTCTCCTCCGTTCTCCTCTCGGGATCTTGGGCACGCACGCACACGCGCCCGGCGCAAGTTTTAAGCCACCGGGTCCGAGACGCGAACCGCGGTCGACTACGTGGGAGTCCAATGACATAGCCATTACGCTAACTGCTGGTTCCCTCTTTCCTGTATATATATTTGAAATAAATTTTCTCCATCTCTAATTTTCTTTCTGCATCTTTGTCTACCTACCTATGATCAATCTATGTATCACCCATCTCACTCCCTAGATCCTTCTCAAGTTCCAGAACACTGGCCACAGGAAGGGGAAATCAAGATTCATGATCTGTGTGTCAGATATGAAAATAATCTAAAGCCAGTTCTTAAACATGTCAAAGCTTACATCAAACCTGGTCAAAAGGTAAGAATTTCACTGCTTTTTGATTTGCTTTATGTATAAAATCTCTGTAGGAGCCCACTTCATTGCCTCTTCAGCTCTTGAGACATCCCTGCCAAGTAATTATATTCCCATTATTCTCTTATAATATTCCCTGAGTGGTGCAGGTGAAGTGATCTGCATGAAAGAGGAGAAGGAGAGAGAATATCAGAATAGAATACATGCCCTCTTAAGTCATATTGCCATCCATTAGTCTCTCATCATGATCATAGCAATCAACAATAGGCATGTTTTTAAAAATTTCCGGCTTCAGGACCAGTGGTTGGCGTAATGGCTATGTCACTGGACTCCCATGTAGTCGAACGCGGTTCGAGTTCCAGACCCAGTGACTTAAACTTATGCTGGAAGAGTGTGCTTGTGTGCCCAAGATCCCAAGAGGAGAATGGAGGAGACGGGATTGTGGCACGGCCAGACCCCTGGGGGGTGATTTATCGCTTTTCATCTGTCTCTGTCTTTCTGGCGAGTGCATGCACCCTGTAGCAAAAAAAAACTCTCCAAAAAAAATACAAATTAAAAAAAAAATTTGGGCCTCAGGCTCATGACCCTCTCAGACATCCCCTTGAAAACCTTGCATTCATACACCCCTAGTCCCAGAAGGACTTTTTGAAGTTATTGTAAAAAGAATAGGAGGACAGCAGTTAGCGTAATGGCTATGTCGCTGGACTCCCACGTAGTCGACCGTGGTTCGAGTCCTGGACCCGGTGGCTTAAACTCATGCCGGGCGCGTGTGCGTGTGTGCCCAAGATCCCAAGAGGAGAATGGAGGAGAAGGGATTGCGGCGTGGCCATCCCCCCTGGGGGGTGATTTCTCGCTTTCTATCTCTCTATCTCTCTCTGTCTGTCTGGCGAGCGCACGCGCCCTATAGCAAAAACCTCTCCAAAAAAAAAAAAAAAAAATAGGTATACAGGAAATAATGTTCTCATTCTATTTCTTGTTATAGAACCATCACTTCTCAGATAAATGGAATAGTTATTAGTTAGTCCAACAATATACAAAATGCAAAAATTAAGCCATGAAGGAAATTCAACACTACCATATGGAAAAAGAAAGAATTAGAATGGAATCATTGAAAACTCAATGAGGATTCCATGTTTTTAGTCTTAATAATGATAATTCATGGTTGTAATGTAAATGTTAAAATAGAATTGCTCTATGATGAAATCTTGTCTAAGTTAAAACTGTTCCCTCCGATTTTATGTCTTTTGTCTGAGTCTTCTTCTGTCTGAGTGATAGTTGCTTTTACAGGTGGGCATATGTGGCCGCACCGGCAGTGGGAAATCATCTTTATCACTGGCTTTCTTCAGAATGGTTGATATATTCGATGGTGAGTTGTCAGCTAAAAAAATTTTTTTTGGATATGTGGTGCTTTCATTTTTAAAGAAATCAATTTACCTAATTTTCTAGACATAAAAAATAAAAATATATATTTATAAAGACTTTGTGCCTTCATGTAATTTAAGGCAGATATCCCAAATAAACAGCCCAGAGTAAAAACAAACGAACAAACAAACAAAAATATATCTGGGGAAATAAAATGAGTAATTCTAAGCTCAGATCTAGATATTATTACTAAAGACTTCTAATAAAATAAAAACAAGGCCACCTACTTTGAAAGCTGTAGATGAAGGTGTAGAGGTGGGATTTTACAAAAGCAAGAAAGACTGCTTTGGTTTCATCACACTAAAAATCTCTTTTCACCAAAGGAAAAAAAATTACAATGAGATAAATAATTGCATTTTTAATTTTGGTACATCACTCTTACCATCATGTCTATAGCATGATTTAATGACCAACATTTTATGAAAGGCCAACCTTCTCTATGAAGTACCAAGCTCATGTTAACAATGTATAAAAATATTTATTCATCTTCAAAATTATAAATAATATGATACATAAGAGCTGGGAAATAATTTAATCTTCGTTTTAGAAAATGTGCCACATTATTCAGTCTATCAAGTGGCCTTTAAATAAGGCGGCACATAAGCCATCTCAAAGAAAAGGATACCCAGCAACGAACTTGCCCCCCAGCTCAAGGAAGTACTTACTATTATTATCTGTACTGATTATAATGACTTTCTATTTTTAGTGTATTGAATAGTTTATATTATTTCATTCAATGTAGGCAACTGCTCTGTGAGATAAACAGGCCAGTTTATGAACCACAAAGCTGAACTATGGGCATTCAATTTCTTTGGGTTTTAGATTCAGAAACAGGGAAAGCATCTATTCCTGGGTTGATAACTTGTTATTTCCTTGGCTTGTAATGCACAGATACTTCAAGGACTTTCAGTGGGGTTTTCATTTTAAAGCAGTTGTATCACAAAAGTGATAAGATTGATCTATTGAGTTGAGGACAGAGCACTAAGATATACACATCACCATAAGCCTAAATATAGTATGGGGAAATTTATTAAAAGTTGATATTTACATCATAGAATTTACTTTTCTATTTATAATGCATTCTACTTGTCAGTCAATATAGGACTGAGTGACAATAAAAAAAAAAATCCTTGTAGCAAGAAGCCAGCAGGTGGTATAGTGGTTAAGGTGCAGGACTCCCCCATAATTGACCATGGTTCAAGTCCCAGACCTGGCGACTTGAAACTCTCTTAGGAGTGTGTGCTTGTATGCCAAAAATCCCAAGAAGAGAATTGAGTAGAAGGGATTGCAGTGTGGTCACCTTCCCTGGGGAATGATTTCTCACTTTTCTTTCTCTGTCTCTTCAGTGAGCATATGTACCTAAAGCAAAGATCTCTCTCTCTAAAAAATAAAAAAATTTTTAAAGAAGAAGCTGATATTTTAGTCAAGAAAAATATATGTAGAGTGTCAAATTGTGGTAAATCTTCAGGAAAGAATGATACAGAATACTAGAAGAGAGAGGACTTAATAAAGGATAAAAGCCCTTTTGATTTGTCTGACTGCATACACTGAATAAAAACTGAAAATTCCTTCAGGAGAAATATGTAAGAACGACAAATTATCACCAAAATGTATATATTCTTAGAGTCACATAATGATCATTTTCATACTTAAATTGAAAGCATCATCTTCTAAATTTCAATTCCGAATTCAGAAAGAACTGCCACCTTGTAAACTAATATTATTTTAGTTGTGCTTTTATTAGATGCCAGTAACTTTTATTTTTCCTTAATAGGAAAGATTGTCATTGATGGAATAGACATTTCTAAATTACCGCTGCACACGCTACGTTCCAGACTTTCAATTATTCTGCAGGATCCAATCCTGTTCAGCGGTTCTATTAGGTAGGTGACATATTCAGCAGAAATTGGTGTGCCTTAGGTTCACCCTTCAGCTCAGAGGAAGATTTAACCCTGAAAATGGCTTTTCAAGTAGGAATGAAATAACATTATCATGATGGCGAGATCAAAGAACTGGCCAACATGATTTGTACTGGGGGACCATAAAGTTGCTGAATTAACCTAGAGAAGTGAATCCTTAGGTCTTCATAAACTCTTTGCTCTCAGCTTAATTCTGTGAAAGCTACTTTTTCCTTTGTGCTTAGGAGTAGTGAATTATTATTATTATTATTATTGCCTGATGCATTTGCCAGAGAGAGAGAGAGAGAGAGACAGAGAAGGAGAAAGAATCTTCTGGTGGGACATGGTGCTATAAACATACTATCTGATTCAGTTCTCGGAGCATTGCTCTAGGATACATATTGCTATTCTCATTTTACAGATGAGGATTTTGAAACTCAAAGAAGCTGTAAGTTACCTTAGTTTATACACTAGTAAGTGGTAGAACTGTGATTCCAGTTTAAGTTCATCTGCTTCCCTAGGCCACTTTGGCAGCATCTACCAGGCTACGTCTTGTCTCATCCATCTTTTTCTCTCTCCCGCTCCATCCTCTATCTGCTTAATCACAAAAAGGTGTTTGCCACCTCATTTGACTAATTACCCTTTATCTTGAAGAGTAAATGTATGCAATGTCACTCAATATCACCTGTAAAGATACTTTAATTACAATTTCTCTATGGGAACATCCAGGTGACATGGTGATTAAGGTGGCTGGATCCACATAGCCAACTGCATGGTTCAAGTAAGTCCTGGACCCTGCAGCTTGAAAAAATACACCAGGATGCATGTGCGTGCATGCCTAAAATCCCAAGAGAGTGGAGAAGAATGGGTTTCAGTGTGGCCATCTCCCCTAAGGGGTGCTTTCTCACTTTCCTTCTTTTTCTCTCTGTCTTTTTTCTGGTGAGTGCACACACCTTATAACCAAAACAAACAAAAAAAACAGTGCCTGTATCAAGTTATTTAGCACTACATGGTGGTTAGTGCAGCAGCTCACCTTCCCTAAAAGAGCATTACCTGTTCTTATCTACACGTCTTGATTAGCAGCAGCTCTGCAGGCCAATTTTTCTAGACATTATTCACATTATTCTAAGTATAATATGGAGTGGATGGATCCAAGAACTAAAAATGATCACATCATGTCTTTTATACAGACTTAACCAATAATGTCATGTTCCATCCTTCACTCATTCATTCATACAACACGCATGAATTCAGTGCTTGCTCTGTCCTAAGCATTGTTCTAGGTGCTGAATGTACAGCAGCAACCAAAACAAATGGAATGACATTTTAAGGGGGAAAAAAGCCATAAGTAAATATACCCAAAAGTTCTTATATTTTTATTTATTGACTAATTCACTGATCTTTTTCCTACAGATTTAATTTAGATCCAGAGTGCAAATGCACAGATGATAGACTCTGGGAGGCTCTAGAAATTGCTCAGCTGAAGAATATGGTCAAATCTCTACCAGGAGGTCTAGGTATACTTTCAATACACTTATTTTTTAGCATGTGACTAATGCTACATATCTCTATCTCTATTTTTTTTGTAAAATCATGTAATTCTACATGCTTCTCTTTTATTTATTAGTTTATTGCTTTCATGAGAAAGAGAGGGAGAAACAGGTCCCTTTGACTGGGTATTGCTGTGCCGTGATCCTGCCACTGTGGGATCTCCCAAGCCTTCCAGCTAGCCTGGATCACAGGCATGCCTAGGTGTGCCTGTCTTGTTCAGGGACTGAAACTCAGGCTTCCCATGTGACTCTAGTGTCACCCAGTGGTGCCCTACCACCTGTGCCACCTGAATGGGACTAAGTCCCCTTATATTTAAATAACCTCCCTAAAGAACAGTTCTAAAATGTAATGATTTTTCTTGGGGTGCAGGAGGATAACCTTATAGGAAATTCTACTCTGAGCTGGTCCCCATGACCTAGTGGTCAGATCCCACATGGTTGATAGCACAGTTCAAATCCCTCCTCTGGAGGCCTGGAAAGCACACTGGGCACACATGTACGTGTGCTCCAAATCCCAACAGAATGAGGAATCGAGAAGGGGTTGCAGCATGACCGCACTCCATCACAGGGTGCTTTCTCCCTCTCCCTCTCTCTGTCTGTCTGTCTTTCTCTGAAGAGTGTATGCACCCTCTGGCAATTAAAGAAAAAAAAAAGAATGTTTATTCTTTGTAAATATTTCTCTCTCTCTCTTTTTTTTTTTTTTTTTGGAGAAGTATTTGCTATAGGGCACGTGTACTCAACAGAAAAACAGAGAGACAGAAAGTGAGAAATCATCCCACCAAGGGGGATGGCCATTCTGCAATCCCTTCTCCTCCATTCTCTTCTCGGGATCTTGAGCATGCACACACACACATGTACCCATCGTAAGTTTAAGCCACTGGGTCTGGGACTTGAACCGTGGTCAATTACACGGGAGTCCAGCGACATAGCCATTACACCATCTGCTGGTCCCATATTCCTTGTAAATATTTCAAAGAAATCCAGTTTATACATTGATCTCTTTACTCTTCTCACCATTGATGGGTGCGGATCACTTTCATTGGAATGTTTCCCTGTGGCCATTTCTGCCAGGTGAGCTACATGATCACTTCCACTTCGGAAATGGATAAGAGAATGGCAGAGGCTGTTAGCCTCTCTCAACAGAGGCTCCTCAGCACCATGTGGGAGACAGCCAGTTCTTTGTAGCAAAATCTGTTTTCCTTGGTGCCAGGAGGCCATATTCCTTTTATTTGTATAACAGAATTTCCATTTTCTTTGAAGACATTATTTTGTATTTCCAGTTGCAATATCAGTTTTGGTCATTTGGGTCAGGAACAAAACATGTAGTTAGTCACTGATAATAAGTTAGTCCCTGAGGTAGTATAATGTCTGACAAATAAATGATGACAGAATAAAATAACATGATTAATGAAACAACAGAGTTCATATTGTCTTTAATTTATAAAAATGAACGTCTATATTTTTTGACTTAAACTTCCTTAAAATCTGAACTCTCTTAAGAAAGCAAAAGAAAGATAATAGTTTGTTCATAATTTAATTTTAATATACAATGTGTAGTTGCTATATTTATTGTGCTGTTTTATAATCTAGTTTTAAAATATCAACTACAAAATAAAACCATGTTTATTTGTTAGTTCATTTGGAAGGGAAAACCTGCTCACAAAGAATGCATTTTTATGATTTTAATTATTTCCAAGGAGGGGCCTTGACACAAACAAAAATTAAGATTGAATTTCTTTATGGATTTTATTGATTTTGTCAGTAGTGTGTTGTGGGAGTGATTTCAGAGCTCAGGATGAACCTTCTCATAATTTTTGAGGACTCCTATGGGGAGCCCAGCAAGTCTATTTGAGAAATGAGTACATGTTTATAGAACTTTCTTTCCTAGCATATAGACCTTTCTCTCCCAAGTGTTCTCTCCTCCCCCACCATTGATAGTAGGAGAGACAGGCAATTGTTTCTTAATAGTCCTATTGGGACCACCAGATGGTGTAATGGTTATGTCGCTGAACTCTCACATAGTTGACTACAGTTCAAGTCCCAGACCTGGTTGCTTGAAACTCACGCCAGGTATGTGTGTGTTTGTGCCCAAAATTCCAAGAGGAGAATAGAGGAGAAGGTATTGCGGCATGACCATCCCCCCTTGGGGGGTGATTTCTCGCTTTCTGTCTCTCTGTTTCTCTCTGTCAAGCAGATGCACCCTATAGCAAAAATCTCTCAAAAAAAAAAAAAAACCTTAATAGTCCTCTTCATTAATATGAGAGTTGCATGCACCTACTATGAGCTGTGGGCATAGTGTTTGGGGGTTAGGGTACAGTGTAAGCAACAGTGTAAGTGACTGAGCATTGTGCTCATCCTTTTAATAAAAATTATACCAATCACTTAATGAAGAGCTGGTTCAGGCCAAATGTGGTGAAGAACAATCATCATACCCAGCATTTTTTTTCACTTATTAAATAGATTAAGACTTGCAGGTAAATTTATAGCTTCCAAGGCTGAAAAATTTAAAAATCCGATGCAGTGCAAATAATAATCAATAGAAATTTCTCTCAAGACCTTACTAAAAAGTGTTTGAATTCTAATAAAATATGTTTTGGAAGCAGAATTAATCTTAATAGTATAGTTTATGAAATGTAGATGGGAACAAAAATGAAAGGGAAAGGATGGTGACATATAATTCACTTACTCACACAACAGTGTCTATGTAGATACCATGGTACTGAAGATACACTGATGAACAAAACCGAACCCATTAACTAATGATGTCATCTTACATCACTCACTCATTAATTCATGCATCAAGTATAAATTCAGTGCTTTCTCTGTATTATGCATTGTTCTAGGTACTGAATATACAGCTCATTTAGAGCTTATAGTCTAGCATGATGGTGTAATGGAAACAGAACTGGAATTGCAGTTGAGAGTATTCACTTCTTATCAAGCTCTACTACAAATCAGCCAAATGTGACCTTGGGCAAGCTACTTCATCCCTCTGGGTCTTAGATAATTGTATTAAATAATCTTAGAGAATTATATTAAATAATTAAATAATCTCCAATGTCTCTCAGTCTTCAAAATGTTTAGCACTGTTTTATACTACTGTCAGGAAGTAGTTCACCAGCTATTATCAAACCAAGATGACCTAGGATCACCTTTATTTTCCCAACATAAAGCTCTTCTTTGGCCTCCCAGTAAGAACTCCTTGCTTACACAAGCACAAAGCAATACCTAGCATCCCATTAAACTACATAACATGCTTTTCACCACTTTGTCCAAGGAAGATGTTGTTAATAGTAGCATTTCTTTAGTGGAATCTTTGCTCTTTCCTCTGATTCAGATGCAGTTGTCACCGAAGGTGGAGAGAATTTTAGTGTTGGACAGAGACAGCTGTTTTGCCTTGCTAGGGCCTTTGTCCGTAAGAGCAGCATTCTCATCATGGATGAAGCCACAGCCTCCATTGACATGGCCACAGTGAGTGCATCATCTAAGCTTTTAAAATTGATAGGTTGAAAAAATGTATGTAGAAATGAGAGTTCATATTTTCCTGATTGGGTTTATTTTTTAATTTAAAATTATTTATTTACATTCATTTAGTATACATCATTACAGCATACAAAATGAGTTTCCCAGCCAGAATACACTGTATCTTGGCTCAATCAAGCACATCAACATACTTATTATCAACAAATAATTTTCCATTTCTTATTTCCTGTATATTTCGTGGGTTTTTTTTTTTTTTTTTTTTTTTTTTTTTGCTATCCTTGATTACCTATCCCTCACCGTCTGCCATATCCCACCCTCCTCCCACATTGTCTCTGGTATCCATGGTTGCTTTCTATGCCTTTCCCAGCCCCCATTTAACTGATTTGCTAATGAACTCAATTAGTCTAAATATTTCCAATAGCAAATGTAGCTGATATATACATATACATGAACATAAGTCTGACTTTAGGCATAAACCTCAGTGAGTAGAATGAACATACTATAAAGTAGCACCTAGCTGGGGCTATATAGCTTACTGCAGTCATCAAATAAGCATTTTTTTTTTACCTGATTGGGTTCTGAATCTTCAGTGGGATTGTTTTTAGTGATTCCTGAATCATCTTGAACAACTGATGACAGCATATTGAGAATTAAATAAATGAGCCAATGTCTATGGTATTTTTTATTTTTTATATTCACTGTCTACCTTTACAACATTGAAAATGAATTTTCTCAGCATGAATATCTTGTATGTGAGATCAGTCCCATCACTTTTGATATATTTTCAAAGCAATAAATTCTAGTGCTCAGTTGATGAGAGTGCTGTGCTGTATTTAAATATTATGCTGCTGGAGTTTTAAATTGCAGTATGCAAATCTCTGGAAGAAGCTATTGGTAACCAAAACCAATGATTATTTTTAAAGCATTTGGAACAAAAAGGATTCTCAAGAATCAATAATTAATTAGAATTAATAATGCCTTTCCCAGCCAGGCCAGCTAGGTGGCATGGCATGGTGGTTAAGGTAGCTGGATCCCACATGGCTGACAGGTTGGTTTGAGTCCTAGACCCCATGGTTTGAGAGACATGCCAGGTGTGTGTGCATGTGAGCCCAGAGTCCCAAGAGGAGATTGGAGAAGGAACTGTGGTATGGCCGTCCCCCCTGGAGGATGCTTCTTTGCTTTCTCTCTCCCTGTCTCTCTGTTTCTCTTTGGCAAGCACATGTACTCCATGGCAAATATTTTTTTTTAAAAAAAAGAGTTGTATATTGGGAGTCAGCAGGTGGTGTGGTGGTTAAAGGCACTGGATTCCCACATAGCCAACAGCGGTTCGAATCCTGGACCTGGTGGCTTGCTTTCTCACTTTCTCTCTCTCTCTTGCTCACTCTGTCCCTCTCTAATCAAATTGAAATAAGCAAATGACTAAATAATAAAGTTAAATAAAATAATTCTTTAAAAAAAAGATTTGTATAATCATAATAAATTACCAATAAATTAATTAATTAATTAGTTAATTCAAAGTCAGAAACTTTATCTTTTTTTAAGTTTATTTACTAATTTCTCCCATGAGAGAGAGAGAGAGACAAAGAGAGAGGAATCCCCAACAGGATCTTTATATCATATGCTCAGAGAGGTTCTGAGATGCAAACCCAAGATATTTTCCATGTGGACCCTGTTGCATTACCATTGTGCTATGACCTGGACTGGAAATTTTTCTTTTTGAAAGAGATAATTTAAAACTATCATCTATGTCCAAGAAAGATCTGTCTGGAAGCTTGTGATTAAGTGGGGAAAGTATTGCATTAAACCACAAACTCTGTGTGAGCTAGCAATTAATATGGTTCTTTTAAAAGTTACCTTGATTGTGAAAATTTGGCATCAGAAAAGACAAAGATAAAAATCACCCACAACCTCAGGTAGTCTTCTTGCTGCAGACTTCAAACTGGTAAAACTACCTAAGAAAATCAAATAGTTTCAAGAATATAATAGACGATCATATATGGAGATGCTAATTTGACACCATTTTTCCTATTATGTTAACTAATGAAAATACCTGTATGAAGTTATAAAACCTCCTTAAAGTTAACATAATTTAAACTAGTAAAATAGTCTCTGATCAAGCCATCTTATTAAGTTAGCATAAAAACATCAAAATTATATTAACTAAGATTGTATAATATTAGAGGTTATTATCAGGATAATACTGCCTCAAAGAGAGGAGAGAGAGGGAGAGTGAGAGAAAGAATATAAATTAAGTGGAAGTTAGCTGCTTGATTGGAAGAAATTGGATGAATATGGAAGATTTACTGCTAAGCAAAGCAAGGCAGACTATGAAAGAGAGGCATTGTATCTCCCTACTCAATATATACCAAATGTCTGCACTCTATGGCAGAAACTGAAAGACTCGGGAACCAGCAGTTAGCGTAATGGCTATGTCGCTGGATTCCCACATAGTCGACCGCGGTTCGTGTCCCGGACCCGGTGGCTTAAAACTCACTCCGGGCACATGTGCGTGCGTGCCCAAGATCCCGAAAGGAGAATGGAGGAGAAGGGATTACGACGTGACCATCCCCCCTGGGGGGTGATTTCTCGCTTTCTGTCTCTATGTCTCTCTCTCTCTGGCGAGCGCACGCATCCTATAGCAAAAACCTCTCCAAAAAAAAAAAAAAAAGAAAAAGAAAAAAGAAACTGAAAGACTCAAAGATATAAAAGCATGAAGAACAACTGCGGATTCTAGAGACAGTTTGGGGGAAGGTTGGGAAATAGGGGAGGGTGAGAGGAAGGGAATCACAAGGAAAAAGAAAGAACCAAAACATTTAAGGGACACAAAAATGGAAAATTAACTCTTAATGATAATATGTATGGTAATATCCATGCTAGGAAAATTCATTTTGCAAGCTGTAATGATATACAGTGATTGAATGTATATATAAAAAAAGACTTAGATAATCAAGCTTCCCTCTAAGAGAGAAGTTCTTTACGCAGAATATCTTTTAAAACATAGTGAGTGGGCCAATCGGTGGTGTGGTTGTTAAGGTGGCTGGACCCCACTTGCCTAACTGTGCAGTTTGAGTCCCAGACCTGGAGGCTTGAAAATCACGTAGGGTACGTGTGTGTGTGCTTGCCTAAGATTTCAACGGGAGAATGGAGAAGCAATTACAGCATGGCCATCCCCCTGGGAGGGTGGGGGAGTACTTTCTCATTTTCCCTCTCTCTGGCAAGCACATGCGCCCCACAGCAAACTAAAATAATGATATAATAACAGTGATTTTTAATGGGAATAAAGATGGTTCTTGCCTAGAATGTTCTTGTATGGGTCAAAAATCCAAAATTTTTGGTATGGATTTCAGTTTTTTTCCTTTTCTGACACAAAGATTAACACTATTTTGGGGGACTGGTTTGGAATACATGCTTTTGTGGTATATAACTTACATGAGCCTTTGGATGCCCATTTGATTACATTCTTTTCTCTGCTACTAAATCTGTCAGTCACTTCTGGGTCTCATTTGCATTTTGAAGACACCTGCAGAATCCCTTGTGACCCTGCTGCCGGGAAGAGTCTGCTCTTATACCTCGTACAGGTTCAGGACCGGGATTGGATGTGAGTGCAAAACATGATGGCAAGACAAAGTAGTCCAGAGAAAATTTACATGATTCATTTATGTTTTGGCAGGAAAACATCTTGCAGAAAGTAGTAATGACAGCCTTTGCAGATCGCACTGTTGTTACAATTGCAGTAAGTATGAGTGATAGAGTTGGTGAATTCCTCTTTGGTTTTTATCTAAGATTTTGCAGTCTTTATGCTGGATCAATCAAAATACACTTGTGCTGAAGCACGTGTTTCTGTGCTAATGTTTCTGAATCAGTGCAAAAAGGAAAAAATATACAGTTATATTTTGAAAACATTGTTCTTTTCCAAGTTGTCTGTTTTGCCTAACTTTCCTAAGTTAAAATAATTGGGCGTCTGAAATCTAAGAATTCTAGCAGGTTATACCTGTTCTTGTTCACCAGATACAGGTAGTTCAAACAGAATAATTCTGTTTTTTATAATCTAATGATCTGAAGAGCAGTTTCAGAAACAAAATTCCTAAGTTCAATTGCCACTTCTGCTACCATTTATACTTAATTTTTCTGTTTCTACTTATTTTTCTGTTTTTTAAAAAGAAAACAATAAGCAACCTCACAGCAGGGGCAGGTAATTGCTCTGTTTTAGATAGTACCAATCAAGGGAATTGCTCACACCTTTTTAATTCATGTTACAGATTATTCAAACTAGGCCATGGCTTTCTGTCTCTCCCTCTTTACAGATAAATGGTTCTTGCTCACATGAAAGCTTACTGCTTAATGGAATACTATCTTTTAATGGGTCACTTGAACAGTTTCCCTTCTGCTGATTCTCTTCTTTCTGTTTTTCTCTCTAGCACCGTGTCTCCTCTATTCTGGATGCGGGCCTTGTTTTAGTCTTTTCTGAGGGTATTTTAGTGGAGTGTGATACTGTTGCAAATTTGCTCGCCCTCAAAAATGGCCTCTTTTCCACTTTGGTGATGACCAACAAGTAGACCATCGCTATCTACTCTGCCAAGTATCCCAGTCTCTGGTAGTTATCCTAGCTGTATCCCCTCAGTAAGGCAAGGCTAACACTGATTAAAGGGGAGGGTACGGGTAAGGGAACTAACTGCAGGGTATCACTGCATGAGTCACCTCAACAGTGCTTCAGTTTTGCTCAACACCCAGTAGGTACATGCACATGTTTTCAAATAGGTGTGAACAAGAGAGCATGTGTATGAAACCAGACAGCTAAACTCACCTCTAAACTAAGGACCAACTTCATGTGTTGGGGCTGTCTTGTTCACATTCCTACCTGCACTGAAGAATGCGTTGTTTAATTTAAATATCAACTTCTGTTTAACTGTCCAGTGATGGGAGCTATATGTGGAGTGCTTGCTGTGCTTCCTATTTGTGAATGACTGTGGGAGAAAGAGCACTCTTTGAAGAGAAGCTTTTTCAAGATGGCAGAAATGACTCCCCATCAGGCTTACTTTCTCCAAACCGTGCCTAAGTAAAGAAAACCCACCTACTCTCACTGTACAGCAAACTGTGGTTCCTCTGGCCTGGAGGAGGTTCACCTGATTAACTCGTTCACCCTCAGGTGTGAAAGGTTTAACGGTGAGCGAATTGGCTAACGAAAATTAGTTCTCTATATTTTTAAGAATTTTCTCCTTGGAGATGATGGGGAGATATTTTGGGAGAGAAACAACTTCCTGTTGCCCCTAGATGGGTGTGAGAGGAGGAGAAAACAGATCCTTACTTACTCAAATGACAAGTTCTGTACTCTGCATGAAGCATGGTGTCGTGTGGCCCCATTTAGTCCAGATTCAAAAGATTATTTGAGCATAATTTGTATTTTTAATAAATACGTAGTCCCTTACCTGATTTCTGTTGTCCTACATTCACTGAATACTTGGCCATAGACTTACGGATCTTCCACCCATTCTTCATTTCGAAACCATTAGCTTGAAGGTGACTGCTAGGACACCTAGAAATTTCTCCCATATAAATAAAAACCTTGAGAAGGATAAATCACTATAAGATCCTTCTGAGGACTAACTTTTCATAACAGGCTCATAAAAGAGAGAGCACTGCCACACGTGGTAGTCTCCTTGCAGGATGATCTAAGAATAACTATTTTTCCTTCCCTGCCTAAAAGTTGTCCTGTTACTTTAGTTAACTGCCACAGACATTGGGGGATATCTTAAAAAGATAACTTCTCTAGCTTCTAAAATGAAACTCTCACATACCACAATAGTCCATGGTATTCATTTATAAAAATGATTTAGTCTTCATTCTTGATTAGATTAATTTAACTAGAGCATTTGGAAAATTTCACCAAACACTATTACAATTAGCACTGCAGTTTATCACGAAAAAAATAACTTGGATTAATAGAATAAGCACATATTTATTTCTGTTGGCTCAAATTTTTCATCATTTTTATTTTCTTTCTAGTAAACATCAGACTATCAAGGCAATGTTGATAGTATTATAAATATAGACTTAGAAGTCAAATTCTTTTTTAAACATCTATGAAATGGTTACTAAAGGACTATATTTTCTGGAGGAAAGATATGTAAAAGATACTAAACAGTTTATTAAATTTAGGGTTTTTTTCTAAGTTCAGGATTGTGCAATGGTTCTGGTCCTTTCTCAAAGATGAATAGACATTATCCTTCGAATGTTGATAATCCAAAAGTCTATATCATTTGTTACCAATATTCAGCGAATGACAGGCTTGAAGTGGCGCATATTCTGTTATTACATTCCGTCTACATGTATTTCCCCTGTAGGAGTGAGTCATATTTGTGCTTGCTTTTCTGAAATCACAAACATTTAAACTACCCCCATTTGCATGGCCTACAATAGAATACAGGCTTTTACCTCTGGGAATGGCTTTAGATTGGTTGTTGGATTATTAGGATAGAAGACACTTTGGAAGACTGTGTTATCAACTAACTCAATAATATCTCTGGGTTTGCAACTCTGGAAAGGAACTCCCATCAGACGTTAATGCTTTGACCTGCATAGTCCATGTTTTGCATGGTAACCCCGAGTCACTATTGAGCACCTGGAATGTTCTATTGAGCACCTGAAATGTGTATAGACCAAATTCAGAAGTGCTTTAAGTGTAAAACATATACTGGACTTCAAAGGCTTATGGAGACTTTTTAGTATTCAAAGACTAATAGAAGAACGTAGGGATCCAGTAGGTGGCATAGTAGGCAAGGGGCTGGACTCCCATGTGGCTGACCATGGTTTGAGTCTCAGACCCAATGGCTTGAAACTCACACCAGGCGCGTGGGTGTGCATGCCCCAAGTCCTGAGAGGACAATAAAGGAAAAAGAATTGAGATGTGGCCATCCCCCTTCAGGGTAATTTCTCACTTTTTGTTTCTGTCTCTCGGTGAGTGCATGTGCCCTATACCAAGATCTCTCCAAAAAAAAAAAAAAAAAGCATGTAAAATACATAATGAATGACTTTTATATTGGTGACATGTTGAAATAATAACCTTTTGGATAAAGTTGGTAAAATATATTATTGAACTGGCTTTCATCTGTTTATTTCTACTTTAAAATGTATCTCCAAAATATTTAAAACTACATGTGGCTCACACTCGTGGCTTATATTGTATTCCTCTTGGATTGCAATGATAGAGAAAAGATTTGCCACACTGATTTTTTTCCCTTCTAAATTATATATATACATATGTGTGTGTGTGTGTGTGTGTGTGTGTGTGTGTGTGTGTATAATACCCAGCATTTATTGTCTATATGTGTTAGACAAGGTACTGAATTATTTTGCATGGATTATCTCATTTGCTCCTCACCAACAACTCTCTGAGCGGGTATTATTGGTATTATTATTAAAATAAAATAACACAGATAAACTGGAAGTATACAAAGTAAAATGTATTGCTCAATTTTGCATAACTAACAGGTGCTGAAGCCAAAATATCGAACATCTCACCCTAGTCTAACTTCAGAACCTGCAGTCTCACTATAACACTAATGATGGCAGGCAAACATCCCTCTAAAAAAAAATACTTGTTATGCAGCAGTTAAATGACAGAATGAAATATCTCACATTTTGAAGTTAGTAAATCTGGTTTTTATGCTAGTTCTGCTTCTTGTTTATATGATCCAATTTAGCTTTATCTCTATGAACACCAAAGATTTCCCCTAAAAATGGTGAGAAATAGCAATCACAGCTATCATTGTTCCCATGATTCATAGATATGTGTGTAGAGCATTTAACATATAGCACACGCTCAGTAAGTAGAAGCTTTTATTATTATTAATCACTTACATCACAACGTCTCCCCAGTGGGCTCCATATGAAAAGAGAACAAGTGAGTAGCAGTGACCTCCAAAGACTAAAAGACTGCATGGTTAAGTCCTGGATAACCCACTCCAATATGGCATGTCAGAATGGACTTCTCAGTATTGTCTTCCCAGAATTAAGCCACCCTCCGGTGTTCTTCAAGTTGTGTATTAGCCCATGGAATTAACTAACTCACACAAGAGATCGTTGTAGTTGAGACTAAATCATAAACCCACTCATTCGCATTGGCTCTCCTCTGTATTCAGTTATCTGACACTTATTGGCTTATTATACTTAGGGTTCCAAGAAAATTATGACACTGACCCATTAGTTATACTCAGGTTAATACAGCTGATATACAGGTTAGTCCGGCCATTCCGGATGGGATTTACGAGTTTGTAAATGAATGATTCTTTAACTTAAAAGAGGGCTGTGTTTCCTGAATCTCCTGGCATGCCAAGATAAATAAATGCCCCTGAGTAATCTGTGAAATGTACATATCCCACTGTTTGGATTTGTGCCCTGAAATGTGAACTAATACATGTATTCTTTTTGCTCATAGCATCGGGTTCACACTATTCTGACGGCAGACCTGGTTATTGTGATGAAACGAGGAAATATTCTAGAATATGACACTCCAGAAAGCCTTTTGGCTCGGGAAGATGGAATATTTGCTTCTTTTGTTCGTGCAGACATGTAAAGAGTGTTTAAAAATTTTAAGTGTATCTAGAATAATTCACTCATAACCTACTTAATGGGTCATCAGCTTGCCCTTCATAAAGTGATGTCTTTGACAGGTTTTTGCACAAGAAAAATGTTGACATGTCATTTTCCTATTTTTTAAAGTTTTCTAAGATATTAGTGATTAATATATTCATTACTGATACTTTTCTAATGAACAGGCCAATTTACCTTTAAGAATACCAGGTTGTATTAAAACACATTAGCTACTTAAAATGGACAATCAACAGCTTGTTTTTTGTAACTTTAAGTCTGATAAATATCTTACAGATATAGAGTTGCAATGAGTAGTCAGTATTATTTATATTATACTCTGATTTATAAAATGTATTTTCTTTGTTGGTCTCTCCAGATGTTAATGGGAAAGAATAAAAGAAATATGTGTTTTTTAACAAAACACTCAAACTTATTACCTACTTTAGGAGAATATTTTCTGTATTCATTAACATCGGTAATAGCGATTTTTTAGCAATCTCTTTTTTTTTTCCCTTCTAAATTGTTTTCTGTCACCAAGCAGTTATCATATTTGTGGCAGTTCTACAAAACTACAACCTTAACTAGAAGGATCATGAAAATAGTTTGGTTGTTTGAAAAATCATAATCAACTTCGTATTTTTCTCTATCTGGTAAAGAGGGAGTTCTCAAGATATCAGCCACAGTGTGCCTTTTCCAGGCTGAATTTCAAAGACTGATTAGGTTCAGTCCTTTGGTGATAGATCAGCTCAGCTTTTTATAGTTTACTTGGTCATTACCTGTGGTTCTTATCCTAAGCCCTAAAGTGCCACATGATTCAATATGAGCAAATAGAATAGCCTTATTTGTCACAGAATACATATATATATATATATATAATGACCGATGAAAATCCCTCTAATGTATCAGATACTCTACACAAAACAATTCAATGGCAAGGTGGAAATACCTCACACTTTGAAGTTGCATATATATAAAACAAGTATCCATTTCTTTTTCTTTTTCCTTTTTTTTTTTTTTGGAGAGGTTTTTGCTATAGGGCACATGTGCTCACCAGAAAGACAGAGAGACAGAAAGCGAGAAATCAGTCCCTCAGGGGGAATGGCTACACCAAATCCCTTCTCCTTCATTCTCCTCTGGAAATCTCGGGCGCACACTCACATGCACCTGGCGTGAGTTTAAGCCACCTGGTTCGGGACTCAAATTGCGGTCAACTACATGGGAGTCCAGCAACATAACCATTATGCCAACTGCTGCTCCCTACAAGTATCTATTTCTAGTTGAAATAATTCACTTCTTCTAGACATTTATACTTAATGATGTGACACACGTATCTGCTCTTGCTCTCATTTCATTTGTGTTTTTTAAAAGTATATAAAATGTTATTCCAATATTAATTCACATGTAAAGAGTATATAGAGATGATGTGATATTAGTATTATGTTTTACTTAAATATAAATTAATAAATTCAAAAATACTAAAAGTCACCTTCACTGTCACAGTAGCAACCACAGTTTCTGCAATTCTGTGCCCATCCAGTATAAATATCATTGATTTTTATATGAAGATTGACATGCATTGTAAGATTTGGGACTTATAATTGATGGGAAAAGAGAAATTTTGCTTCCCCTATATGGTTCTTGTGTTTGGTTTATTGTCCTGAGTGTATTAACTCTTGGGAAATCTGTAATACTTGTAGTATATTCAGAATATATAACTATACCTTTGCCTGAGAACAGAATCCTAAAGTTTACAAAAATTACTTTCCATGAAGTATAAAAATGACCCAAGCTGTTAAACCTAAATTGTCTCCCTTTGTTGTATACTTAAAACTTCATTGGGAGAAAATCATCTATTGTTTCTCGAAAACCAAACAGAAGAGAGTTGGTAACCTTTTATTCAATCTTGAAAATTTTCTAAAACTTCAGCACATAACCTAAAACATTACTGGTGTAAAAAAAAAGTTCTGTAGAGCTGAATGTGCATGACACTTGTTATTAAGTTACACCTCATTCTCACAGAGAAATGGGATTTACTCATAGAAACAATTCCTTGCAATATTTTTAAATAATCCTGCTATATGGCCAGTGTCAGTAGAAGGGTATCTAATTACACTAAACTGCCAATCATGTCTACCATTCTTATAGCTGAATGGCTGCTGGTCCCCTCATAGCTTTTACTCGACTTTACTTAAGTCGAGTAAATGTTTAATTGTTTAAAAAACTAAATTGACTGAATATGGTCAAAGATGATGTTTTAAGTCAATGAACCATTTATTATGTTATATTATTATCTACTGGATATAAAGATGGTTCATCATTAAATAATTACTATATAGATACATATCTATTTAAAAACAAGCTTAATCAAATCAAATTTTACATTTAAAAAGTTTATGATTAATTTTTAAATTTTAATACTTTGATATTTATTAGGCAATAAATATAGTTTTATATTAAAGTAACAAGGTTACTGATGTCATCGAGAGAGGAAAAGATGTTTATTTTGTGCACGCTTTTCTTTTATACTGTTACTCGTTATTCATTTGAAAGCTTACTTTGCTCTAGTTTAGATACCATGAGATCCTCCTAAGGAACTGGTATTTGAGACTTGGGACCATGTCTGGTTTGTCTTTGTGTCCTTGGCCTAGTAAATGCCTAGTCCACAGTAGGCCCTACTAAAAATAGTTGATTGATCCATTGATTAGTTTCACCACTCGGCATGCACCTTCAATTGTGGGAAACTCTCTTCACTTTTCTGTGTTGCATATATTCTATTTATTCTCTACAATATATGAAATGTGTTTATTCTCTTCAATAAATCTGTTTATTCTCTATGATATATGAAAATATATTGGCTTGATGCTATATAATAAATGACTCTGTTTGCTCCATTAAAGAGAGTGATCATTCTTTTACTTATAATTCCATTGGGTTATCAGCCAGTACTGATCAATAGATCACAATAGCTCAATAGGCACATCTAGCTAAAGAAGTTAATTGGCTCCAAAAGGGATACACTCAGTGACAGTGCCACCAACCATCAATGACGGTCTCCAATGACACACTCCATATTAAAATCAACACCAATTACAAGGCAATACTAGCTCTGTTTTGACAATTTTGTTTTACATTTGCCAGAGACATGTGCTAAATCACTTTTATATATAGGCTCCAGAGAAGTTTCATTAAGTGGGAAAGCTACATAAATATATTTTTTACATCTCTAATAGCTGGATGCCTGTACTTTTCCCCAAAGTATTATTGATAATTCTTATGGTTGTCTTCCAACATATCTTTTATCACTTACTTTGTAACAAATTCCTTGTAGTTCTGTGATTTACAGTACTATAATAATTCCTTGATTGGCCCATTATCTCAAGTTAAATGCAATCTTTTCATCTTAGACTTTTAGAATAAGAAATCAACACTAAGGAGATGTATCCTGTAACTTATTTTAATTTTTTTTTGACAACTACACATGTATCAGGGATTTTCAAACATTAATAGTAATTGTCCTGGATCAAATGAAAGAATCTGGATCTATATTTCTAGCAAATGCTTTTAGATAAATCTGGGAATCACCACTCTACCGTAGTCATCAGGCTAGTTTCTCTTGCAATGTTTAACCTGGAATCATAAAATACTGCAGATGATTTTCATAGGCTTCTTACCTTTGCTGACATTACATTTTCCCAAATTGCCAAATTTCAGTGTTTTTGAATGAATTGCCTTAGTTCATGATAAAAAGAGACATTGTTTAATGAACTGAATTTTAGCAGGAAATATAACAGAGTCTCTAAACACTATTTTCTTTTGTTTCGTGGTTTAATAAGCAACAAGGGTAAAACTTCTTCCCAATGACGCAAAGCATTTTCCCACCACATCTGAATTAACTCTTGAATTATTTGCACATTATTCTGGTGCTTCCGAGTTCATATGTCCAAAAATTAGTAGTGTGCAAATGCGACCATTTTGAGCAGTTTCACTATCAATTCACAACATGGAAGGGAGGTAGATTATCTGCGATGATTCTTCTCCTGTCCCCTTCACAGGTTTTTCTGCAGTGTCATCATCGTTGGTATATGAAGGCTGATACATTTATTCTATATACTGAGGCCATGGGATTTAAGTTCTTTCTTTTTCTGTGTGCAGTAGCAAATTACCCTTGGCCATTCACATTGTGGTCACCAGTGTACGTTTGTAAGATGACAACAACCAACAAAGGCACTTCTTCCAAAGAAGTTAATTGGCTCCAAGAGGCACGCACTCTGTAATAGTGCCACCAACCCTAATGATGGTCTCCAATGACATACTCCACATGACACAGTGTTTTGTTTTCAGATCATGATTTTTATTACATAATCTACCCATTGAGTAAAATAAGCACCTTTTTCATAAATATTAACAGTGCAACTTGGAGGCAGTGTCTTAATACTACTTCACTTTCATTTTTCTCTAAGATAAAGGCTACGGTATGTTCTGTTTATACACATTATCAGTTATTAAGAGAAAGACCATTAGTTTACTATTATTTGAGCCAAATGGATTTAGGCCAGCTCTTTCATATCTAGATATTTACTCTTTGACTCAGTACTTTAGGCTTTGTTCCAATAGTAGTCAAGGAAAGAGTCATTTTAAAAATTTTTAGTCTCTTTCTTTGAGTCACCGCAAATGTTTATGAGTTCTTTGAACTTGGACATAAACAAAACCCTTATCTGTTTGAATCCATTGAAGTGTACTTCTAACGCTCTTTTATAGGTTATAATCTGTCCTCCGACCCCTCGATACATGTGCATGCACACACACACACACACACACACACACACACAGAGGCATCTTTGGCAGCATCTTGGTGTGCCATGGTCTTCCCAGCTAGCCAGGATTATGGTCACACACAATCTCTCCTGCATATTCGGGTTGGCCTGGGAACTGAACCCAGGCCTGCTATGTGGCATCAAACCTCCCAGATGGTGGTCCCACCGTGCTGGCTGCACTTTTTTTCCCCCTCTGGAACTTTTTCAATGAAGGGATGATAGTGACTGTCACAAAAGGTAGTGAACTGGGCATCTATGAAATGCAGTTGTCTTCCTACTAGAGGATGCTTCATGAAAAGAAACTTTTGATAATTCCCTCTTGATTAACAAATGAAATATCTACTGTGTTTTGTTTACCTTTGAGTGACAAAATATGAATCAAGAAGTTATTTGTCAGCATGGTACACTGCTTTATAGTATATTAAAAATATTATTCAATCTTGGGAACCAGCAGTTAGCATAATGGCTATGTCGCTGGACTCCCATGTAGTCGACCGCGGTTCGCATCCCGGACCCGGTGGCTTAAAACTCACGCCAGGTGCATGTGCGTGCGTGCCCAAGATCCCGAGAGGAGAATGGAGGAGAAGGGATTGCGGCGTGACCATCCCCCCTGGGGCGTGATTTCTGGCTTTCTGTCTCTATGTCTCTCTCTCTCTCTGTCTGGCGAGCGCACGCGCCCTATAGTGAAAAACCTCTCAAAAAATAAAAAATAAAAATAAATAAAATTAAATTTAAAAAATATATATTATTCAATCTTAAGAAATTAGTGTCATTACTATATTTATGTTACAAAAGAAACTGGGGGTAAAATTTAAATGATGTATCACAGATTGCTTATTTAATGACTGATTGTCTGACTCCAGACACTGCACTTTTTTTTTTTTTTTTTTTTTTTTTTTTTTTTTTTTTTTGAGAGGGTTTTTTGCTATAGGGAGCATGCACTAACCAGAAAGACAGAGAGAGACAGTGACAGAAAGCGAGAAATCACCCTCCAGGGGGAATAGCCACACCACCATCCCTTCTCCTCCATTCTCCTCTCAGGATCTTGGGCACAAACACACATGCGACCGGCGTGAGTTTAATCCACCGGGTCCGGGACTCAAACCACAGTCAACTACATGGGAGTCCAGCAACATAGCCATTATGCCAACTGTTGGTCCAACACGGCACTTTTATACATCAGGAAGTAGGAATGGAAAGATGCAGGTGGTACTGAAAGGATACATTCTGCATTGGAATTTAGTAAAAGCAGAATTATCAAGTCTTAGGAAAAGTTAGGATAGGACAGATCTAGAAACAGTCCACTCCCTCAGTTCCATCTTTCTGTCTTTAGTGTCCCATTTTCCTGTTGCCCAGTTCTTATCTCTACCTACTTATTACTCATCTCACACACAGTTTTTATGAACCATCCCTATCTCTGAGATTATATCTTCTGTCTCCCAGGCCCATAGCTACCTCCATGTCTCAGATTATCTAAAAGTAACAAGCAAAGAATCTGCTTTGTCCAGCCTTTTTTTTTTCTTAGAGAGATTTTTGTTATTAGGCACGTGTGCTCGCCAGACAGAGACAAAGAGACAGAAAGCAAGAAATCAGTCCAACCTCTCCACTCCTATGGATGGCCACACCACACTCCCTTCTCCTCCATTCTCCTCTTGGGACTTTGGACACACACGCACATGCACCTGGCGTGAGTGTTAAGCTGCTGAGTCCCTGACTCAAAAACTGTGGTCGACTACGTGTGAGTCCAGCAAATTATCATACCATCTGCCGGCCCCCAGCCCATCTTTTTATTTTGTATTGACTAGACTTTGCATTCTATTACTTTAGGTTAGGAATCTACCTCTGATCTAAAAAGCTGTTGCAGGTAGTATGTGCCAATTAGAAGGAATGTCTTATGTGGAGGAGAAAGAAGCTAACAGAGTTGAAGAGTAACACAAAAGCAAGAATGCAAACCCAAATCACAGCCCGTAATTCCAAAAAAGGAATGACAAGACTGTGTTGGCTACTGATGATTTTCCTTTGTGAGGGAACAGCATTTCTCTATCAAACAAGCACAACAAAGTTGATTCAAACCTTTGACTATTCTTCTCATGTTACCCCATCCTATCTTTACTTCAGAGGGATACAATTTTCTCTTAAAATAAGAAAACAAAACAAAATCTTTTACCATAAGTAGCCACCTCCAAGCATTTTATTTTATGGTTTTTGCCACAGAGTGTGTGTGCTCATCAGAGAGAAAGAGAGACAAGGAGAGGGAAATGAGAAATCACCCCCCACACTGTAATCCCTTCACCTCCATTCTCTAGGGATTTGAGGCATCCATGCACACATGCATGCAATCACACCTGGTGTGATTTTCAAGCCACTGGGTCTGGGACTCGAACCATGGTTGGCAATGTCGGAGTCCAGTGCCATAACCACCATGCCACCTGCTGGCCCCACAACCTCCATTAACTTAGGCCAAAATTTTATTTCCTTATGAGACTGAGTGCCTAAAAGCCTGTGAGCTCCTTCCTCACAACTGCCCATTCAAAGCAAGCAGTGACTCACCCCCTAGAACAGGTGCACTGTTCCACTTAGGATCTCCAACATGTGTGACAATTATAAGTGTATTTCATACAGAGCACTCATTTTTCCTGGTAACCTATCACCGTCCTACGTAAGTGTCAAGCACTGGCCTCGGCATTGCATTTCCTATGTCCTTGGCAAACAGAGAAAACAGGATGGTGAAAGTCAGTGATGTAGGGTAACAAGTTTTCACTTGCAGCTAGGAGCTTCTCTTATTTGTTCCCACGTAACTGAACTTCTAACATACATTCAATGCAAAAATATTGTATATTGGAAACACAAGGGCATCTAGGCTTTTGACCAAAAACATAGGGAAAAAATTAGCAAGCCTGATATTTCATGGAAAATTTCTGGCTTAAATAATATTTTAATAAAGCTCAGCTATGTGAGCCAATAAAGCCTAGAGATGACATAATGATTTATGATTTAAATATCATATAATCTCTGTAATGTCTTGTATCATCTTGTATCAAAAAACATATGAAAAGCAAAGTCACTGGGGAGAGGAAGAGAGGAACAATATGAAACTTATTCAGATATTAATAGAATACATATTACATAAGCCCAGTCGTTAGAATTTGTTCTAAAGACAATAATAGCGAACATATATTGAGAAGATATGACCTAAACTTTACAAATATAATTTTGTTTTACCTTGGAAAAAAGTCTATTAGGTCAATATTTTTTCTCCTATTTGTAGCTGAGATTCATAGGGGCTCACTTGCTCAAGATTAGTGTATCTGCTCTGCAAACTCAGGCAACATGACTTCAAGGTCCACACTTTTTTTTTTTTCAGAGAGATGTTTCCTGTAGGGTATGAGCACTCACCTGAGAAACAGAGAGACAGAAAGCAAGAAATTGCCACCCAGGAGGATGGCCACACTGCAATCCCTTTGCCTCTATTCTCTTGGGATTTTAGGTGTGCATGCACACACACCTAGCATGAGTTTCAAGCTGCCAGGTCTGGGACTTGAACCATGGTCAACTATGTGGGAGTCCAGCAATATAACCATTACACCTTCTGCTGGCCCCAAGGCCCACAATCTTAGCCATGTGCTCTACTAGACTAAAGATTAAATTAGTGAGTTGACTAACTGCCCTTGGGAATAAATAGTTTATATTGTATGTGATATCTAACAAAGAAAATCATATAAGACTATGGAGAGTACTACTGAAAAGGGAACTAGATCAAGAATTTTAAGACCTGGGTCCTAGATGTGGTTCTACACATTGCATATATAGCCTTGGATTTATCATTTAAAGTCTGAGCCTCCATTTCCTCATTTGCAAAAAGGAAAACAAAAATACAATGACAATTACTCTGCTGATCTCATTGTGTTTTTATTAATCTCAAATGAAATTATAGTGAAAAGCTTTATGATTTGAGAAGGACATTCCAATATGGAATAATAGCATAGATAATCCACTACACATACCACTTCTTAGTGTGTACTACATACAGGTTTTTTAAATCACAAAATAAGTGGGTTTTTCCCTCTTAAAACAAACTGGTGTTCAACTTTGCAATGGTGAGATCATGTATTTGAGATGAGAAATTATATAAATGGCTCCAAAATGTAATACCCCTGAGATTTTGGAAAAGGCAAATGCAAAAGCAGTTTGTTGGAGTATGACCTAGATTCCTTGGGGAGGAAATTTTAAAAAATAAAATTAACTCACATTCAAAATTAAAACCATATGAGAAATGAACTACCAAGATGAGAATCAAGAGACACAACAAATAGAAATACAAGAAGGTTTAACATAACAATAACATGATCTATAAGAGATCTAAAAGGAAATCTGTTTACCAATAAGTATGTGAAAATGTGCTCATTCCTTGTCAGGATAAAAATAAAGACATTTAAATACCACCAAAATGCCTACAATGTCATAGGCTGACAATACCACGAGTGGTGAGATTGGAATTCTCATACACTCTGGAGGGAGTATAAACGGTATAGCCAAACTGACAGTTTCTACTACAGCTAAATATGCACCAGGACCCAACGATTCCATTCCTGGGCATGAATCCAAGAGGACTGAATGCTTACATCCACAAAAGGACTTGTACAGAGATGTTCATAGCAACTTTATTCATAATAGTGAAAAAAATCAAAAACAATCCACATGCCCATTAATGGAAGCATGGAGAAATAAATGGTGTTATATTCACACAATGAAGTATTATTACTTATTGTTACCAGTATGTAAAACAACCTGATCACCGCTCAAAGATCACATGAAAGAAGGCAGACACTAAAAGGTACCAACCACATGATTCCATGCATATAAAGTGAAACATATGTAGTGAGATAAGTCATGATAGGGTGGGTGAGGTCTGGAAGAGAATGGTTACTTTCAGGAAAGTAGTTGGAGGAAATCTAGGATGATGAACATGTTTTAGATCTTGATTTGTGATCTGTGTGGTAGTTGTGTAATTGTATATGTAAGTTTTAAAAAGTAATTTAAAATGGCCAAATTGAATTTCTAGAAAAGAAAACAACCTGTGAAAATTATAAACATTTGGGGTGAGCAGGTGGCATAGTGGTTAAGGTGGCTGGACTCCCATATGGTCAGCCACAGTTTGAGCCCCAGACCTGGTGGCTTCTAAGTCACACTGAGCATGTATTCATGCATGCCCAAAATCCCAAGAGGAGTACAGAGGAGACGGGATTCTGGCATGGCCATCCCCTCACCGGGAGTGATTTCTCATTTTCTTTTTTACTCTCTCTGGTGAATGCATGTGTCCTATGGCAAAACCCTAAAAAATAAATAAATAATTAAAATTCATAGATAGATTCAACAACAATTAAACCTAGATGATGAGAGTTCTTTTCATTAGAAACAGATGCAGGGGCCAGCAGGTGGTGTAACAGTTGTCACTAGACTCCCACATGGTGACCATGGAATCCCGGACCCAGTGACTTCAAACTCACACCGGGCATGTGTGCGAGTGTGCCCAAGATCCCAAGAGGAGAAGGGAGGGGTAGGGATTGCAGTGTGGCCATCCCCCTGGGAAGTGACTTCAAACTTTCTGTCTCTCTGTGTCTCTCCGGCAAGTGCATGTGCCTTATACCAACAATGTCTCAAAGGAAAAAAGAAACAGATCCAAAATGCAGTACAGAATAGGAACAATCAGAAGATATGGAGGATAAACCAAGAAGGTTTGAAACAGGAGACCTAGAGGAGGGGGGGCGGGAGGGGAAGAATGAATAGGAAAAGAGCCAAGAATGAGCCCTAAACATCTCAGACTCAGATGATTTCAAAATAATTGCAAACTTTCAAAGAGTAGCTAATCCTTTTTCTATTTAAACCATTCCTATCCATGAAGGAAGAATACCCATTAATTCTTTATAAAAGACTCATAGCATTTATCTAAAACCCATCAGAGATAACATAGAAAGAATTAATATGGATCAATCTCACATATATATTTATGCCAAAATCCTAAATAGTTTAGCAAAAACAATCTAGCATTATATTAAAATAATAGCTCACCATGACCAAATAAATATATCTCAGGATTGTAAAACTAGTTCAACATTTTTTTTTTAAATCTTGTGACTTAATTCACCATGTTGACTGGCCAAAAGGGGAAAAGATCACTTTAATAGATACTAAAAAGGTATTTTGTCACTGCCTTAAAAAATAAATAAGTAAACAGGGCCAGCTGGTGCTATAATGAGTTGAGACCAGGGAGGGGGGCAGATCTCACCTGGTCAACTGTGTGTTTTGAGTCCTGGACTGGGAAGCTTGAGAAATACAGCAGGTACGTGTGTGCACATGTGCTAAAAATCCCAAAAGGAAGAAGAGATGGCTAAGGGTTTCCGGCCTGATCATCCCCCATAGAAGAATGCTTTCTGCTCTCCCTCTGTCTTTCTCTCTCTCTTCTCTCTTTGGCGAGTGCACGTGCACTCTGGCAAATTATTATTTTTCTAAGTACAAAAAGCATAGTACTTTAAAATGATAAATATGTAAATTATATATTGTAGAAGCATTTTGTTAAAATCACTAAGAAAAAAAGCACACCTTTTTTATTAGCCATTGATCTAAAATCACTAATAGTTACAAGCTAAGAAAAAATAAAGATAATACATTAAATACTAAATATTAGGAAAATTGTATCAACATTATAATTATTTTAGAAAATATTATTTTTGGGTATTCTGGGCCTGTGCTAAATCCTTCACGTTATTCAACTAATTTAATCTACACAGTGTGAGAGTTAGAATGTAGGATTCTCATTTTGTAGAAGAGTAAACTGAAAGCTTAAGTTGTTCAAAGTCACCAACCAAGTAAATGGCAGAACTGGGGTTTGGTCACAAACTTTTCTGACTCTTAAGCTCTTTGAACTTAAAAAGATCATAGTGGGTCCAGCAGATGGCATGATAGTTACATCACTGGACTCCCATGTAGTCAACCACGGTTTGAGTTCCAGACCATTGGCTTGAAACACATTGGGTGTGTGTGCATGTGCCAAATCCTGAGAGGAGAATGGAGGAGAAAGGATTATGGTGTGCCCATCCCCTCTGGGAGGTGATTTCTCACTTTCTGTCTCTTTATCTCTCTGTCTCTCCAGCAAGTGCACATGCCCTATAGCAAAAATGTCTCTTAAAAAATACTTTTAAAAAAGAAGATACCCCACAATTTCTTGATTAAAAAAAATCGACTCTCAAATGCATAATAAATTTCTGTAGGTTTAGAGAGAGAGATTTTATTACCCCATTCATTCTAACAATAAATGAGGCAATTTGACAATGTAAATTAACAACAAATCTCAACTATTTAATTCCAATGTGAACCTGTTTTAAAAAAAATGACCTGATGAGAGCTTTGTTGGCATAGATAATTTTTACCTCAAGAAAAAATACAGATCATTTAACAGCAGAAAAAAATACTCCTGGCTTCATTGGGCCCAACAAATCTAACTGTCACTTTCAAACTTTCAAGCTCTCTAATCCTTTCTGCAGCTGGCATTTTCAAAAGGTGGCAGTGAGGAACCACTCTACAGAGAGTTCTGGAAAATGTCAGGTTTCTCTTCCCAAGCACTGCCTGAATCACTGACTGCAGAAACATGATGACGTGAAAGCATAGCAATGAATCAGGACATCCTTGGGAATTGCTCTTTCCCCAAGAGCTTCAGAAACTCTGTGAAGGATTCTTCTAGCAGGACAGATCCCAGGCTCATGCAAACTTGCCTTCCTTTGGCACTAGAATATCTAGGCCTCATTTCAGGCCCCAGAGAAATCAACTGTGGAAGCCACTATTCTTCACCTTCTCTACGGAGAGGCCCCCTGGCTTTATTTATAACCAGAATTTTTGTAACCCATCAACATGAAATAATAACCGTGGGTATTTTCTCCTTTATTGAAAGTTCTCCTGGAACCACAATTAGAGTAAAACAGATGTGTTGCTTTCTGTGTCTTTGTTTTATTACTAGACTTTGGTTGGCTTCTTTTCGGTCTCTAATGCCTTGATTAAATTCAAGAGTTGAGATGCCAGTCCAAGAATTGGTAAGTTTGCACTCTGAAGGTTGGTAAGATTGCAAAATAATACTCAGGTCTACATAAAAAGATCATCTTTTGTTTCAGTTTTTAGTCTTAAGTTAGGAAGATAGTAAGTAATAGAATCTGTATTCTATTGTGTATTCTATCTCACCTGCCCTGAGACCTTTTTGACCAGCACTAAACCAAAACTAATCCTACTGTGTTAACAAGAGCCGCCATGTATTGGGCCAGCCTTGTAGCACAGCAGTTAAGTGCTGTACATTAGGAACTAGATCCCACATAGCCAACCATGGTTTGAATCCCAACCCAGGCAGCTTGGAAAACATGGGTGCATAAGTTTCCATACCCAAAGTCCTGATAGGATAGAAGAAAAGGATTTCAGCATGGCCATGCTCCAATAAAAATAATAATAATAATAATAATAATGCTGATAATGTATCAAGCAATTACCATAAGCCAGGCACTAACCTGAGCAGTTTACATGGGTTATCTCATCTTGCCCTTATAATTTTTCTGTGAGTTTCTCATACCTGAGTGAGCAAGGGAGGCTCCAGGGTAACTTTTTTTCTTTTTAATTGCCAGAGACCATGTGTATGCCCTCTGAGAGAGGAAGGGAGAGGGAGAGAGCATGCTCCCCATGGGGTGTGGTCAAAACACAATCTCTTCTCCTCCATCTTTCCATCCTGTCAGGATTTTGAGCATGTAAACACATGAACCAACATATCTTTCAAGCTGGGGGGACCTAGAGTTGAACCATAGTGTGCTATATGGCATCTAGCTCCCTTTACCACTAGGCTGTGGGGCCAGTCCTCCAGGATAACTTTTTTTTTTTTTAGAGAGAGATTTGTGGTATAGGATGCATGCACTCACTGGAGAGGTAGAGAGATAGAAAGTGAGAAATCACCTCCCGGAGTGGATGGCCACCCCGCAACCCCTTCTCCTCCATTCTCCTCTCAGGATTTTGAGCACATACACATACATGAACCTAGTATGAGCTTTAAGCCACCGGGTCCAGGACTCAAACCACGGTCTACTACATGAGAGTCCAGTGACGTAACCATTATGCCATCCACCAGTCCCCCTCCAGGATAACTTTTAAATGTGCTTTATTTTATTGGAAGTATTTATTAAATATATTTTCATTAAATGTATTTTCATTAAATACATTTTAATTCCTAGGCTAAAAATGTTATATCTTATTCTTTGCTCAACAAAAACCTAGCAGAGCATAATATAATATTACAGGCATCTTTCATGTAGCTGAATCAGGGATAGTCATTGCTTTCAGATACTGTCCAATGGGAAAAGAAGAGTATTTGAGATCAGGCATTCTGAACTTGTCATAGCTTTATACCTATAAGGTTGGTATTTTAGATAAGTCATTTTGCTACACGTGAATCAAGTCAAATGTGAAATGAGGAAAATAACCTAATTCTCATGCTACCTCAAGGATTAGGACGATGACTTTCAGTCTAATGTCTGGCTGACTTTCAACCAGTGTTCATGGAGTGAGTAGAGAAATGGATGGGTCAGTGGATAAACTTCCCACTTTCCTAACCTCTGTTCCTGCCTTTCTTCTTTCCCATCTGCAGTTCTGGTCTTATTTCTGACCTTAAAGAACATCAAGCTTCTTCCTGCCTCAAAGCCTTTGTACTTGCTCTTGGGCAGCCTGAAGCACTCTTTCTGTATTCTATCATCTGGCTGACTTGTTATTCAAATTTACCTATCTTTTTAAAGTGTTTTTATTTTAGAGATATTTTTGCTATAGGGCACATGTGCTCACCAGAGAGACACAGACAGAGAGGTTCAAAAAGTGAGAAATCACCCCCCAGGGAGTATGGCCACGCTGTAATCCTTTCTCCTCCATTCTACACTTGGGATTTTGGGAATGTATGCACATGCACCTGGTGTGAGTTTGAGCCACCAGGTTCAGGACTCAAACAGCGGTCGACTACATGGGAGTCCAGAGATGTAACCATTACACCATCTGCTGGTCCCATTACCCTTTTTTTTTTTTTTTTTTTACTTTTTAGAGATTTTTGCTATAGAGCGCATGCAGTCACTGGAGAGACAGAGAGAGAGGAGGTGAGAAATCACCCGCTAGGGGGAATAGATGGTCACACCACACCCCCTTCTTCTCCATTCTCCTTTTGAGATTTTAGGCACACACGCACATGTACCGGAGTGATTTTCAAGGCACCAGGTCCAAGACTCGAACTATGGTCTGCCTTAACCACTACACGACCTGCTGCCTCCCCTCTCCCCTAATTGTACCTTCTTAAAGAGGCTTTCTTTAAACTCTTTCTAAAATTGTCCATCTCTGGCCCCAGTAACCTTCCATTCTTACCCTGTTTTCTTTCTTTATATCTTAACACCATTGATAATTACATAATGGATTATTTGTCTAGTTTTTTTGCCAACAGCTTCTTCCCCAAGAATGCCTTGGAGCAGGGACTCTGTTTCCTTTGCCTAGATGCACAGTACAGGGTAGCTCCTTACTGATGACCCCTTCTTGATGTTGACTATTCACACCTGTAAGTTGGCTTCAGCTGGAGTAGCTGAACATCCAGACTGCATGGAGACCTTTTCATGAATAGTTCTAATCAATATCTTTGGCCTAATTTAGAGTGATGCTTTTTGCACATAAATAGATTTTATCTCTAAAAGAAATGTTCTCTGAACTCATTGGAACAGATGACTAAGAAGAGTTATACTGTCATTTTCATTTCATGATAACTCCAAAAAAGTGAGTCTATAACATGCTGTTTTGATTATAAGTTTATGTAACAGTTTTATAAAGCTGATTCCAAAGCAGTATGTTCCAAAGTGGTTTATATGAGGACACTTATAAAGCAGCATACCAAGCAAATAGACCAGCCATTATTTGGGCTGCTAACATGAATCATTTCCATTATCATTTTGAAGACTCTCCAAATTCTTAAGTCTAATATGGCTCACGAGATCCAAGAGTTCAAAATTCACAAGTCAAGTCAAAGGCAAAGTCATCAAATGCAAGGACATCACCCTTGTACTTCAGAGTACAGCAGTCCTCCCTTGTCCACAGGAGATATCATCCAGAATTCTCAGAGGATGCTTGAAACCACAGATAGGATAGTTCTGAACCCTATGTATACTGCGGTATTTCCTTACACATGCATACCTGTGATAAAGTTTAATTTTTCAAATTAGGCACAGTGAGAGATTAATGATAATAAATAATAAAATAAAACAACTACAAGATTATATAATAAAAGGATGTGAATATGGTCTCTCTCCAAGTATCTTACTGTACAGTATCACAGGTAATTCAAAGCCATGGATAAGGAGAAACTACTAGCTTTGAGGATTTCACTATTTGTATTTGGTAATCAAAGCAGTAGGCAATTGAGAAAAAAATCTGCCTAATACCTTCTCCATTTGTCTGAAGACACCTGATACAGTGAGAATTTCAGAAGTTTCTTTATTCCAAATAAAATGTTCACAGGATCTAAAAGGAACCTTGATAGGTGCTTACTTACAAGTGATCAGATATTCTTGAATTCCTTTTGTGAAGGTAGAGTTTATCTAGAAAAAGATATTGCTATACAAAATTAATAGATAAATATATTGATAGTAGATAGATGGATGGGTATATATAGATAAGGGCTGAAGGACAAAGAGAAGGAGGAGGTAGCAGACCTGCCTGCTTACCAGTTATGATCACTCCCTATGAACTACATGATTGACTTCCATAAGACATTTATTCTGAAGATAATTCCAGGTTTGCAGACTCCCTCAGGCTGCTCAGACATCCTGCTGAATGGTCTACCACCACTGCTAATGAATTGCTTCAGACAGCTTCTGATAATAGACTTTCAGCCAATCTTATCCCTTTCTCATCTCCATAAGACCCTCCTCTGTTGTCTTTGTCCACTATAAACACTTTCACACAAATCACTAATATGAAAGACCCTCCCTTTTCAGGGTCATTGGACATGTCATTTCATCTGGCCATGCTGCTTGCTGGTCTGAATTCATACCCCAGGATCAGACCCTTATTTGGTGTTAGCTCTGTAAGACCAATAAATTATTTTTTCTTTGTAACTTTTACCTTGTAGTTCTCATTTTTAGTTTGACATTTCACAATTCCATAAATTTCTTTGGTATGCAACAAGAATATATTCTAATAGGATTCTTAAACAGTCAAGGAAATCATAATGGCTAAATAGTTAGCTCTGTTCTAAACTTATTACTGGTCTTCTCCAGGAGTGTACACAAATTAGTTTTCCTCCTGAAAGAACAATATCAGAAATTATTAAACAGTTAAAACACATGTAACTCTGGGACCAGCAGTTAGTGCAATGGCTACGTCGCTGGACTCCCATGAAGTCGACCGCAATTCCAGTCCCGGATTCGGTGGCTTAAACTCATGCTGGGTGCGTGTGCATGTGTGCCCAAGATCCCAAGAGGAGAATGGAGGAGAAGGGATTGTGGCGTGGTCATTCCCCATGGGGGGTGATTTCTCGCTTTCTGTCTCTCTGTCTCTCTCTGTCTTTCTGGCAAGTACACACACCCTATAGCAAAAACCTCTCAAAAAAGAAAATGTAACTTTTAATGGACAATAGAAAAAGAAAAACTAAATAAGCAGACCAATAAAATAAAGCTTAAGTAGCAAATGTACACCTGATTTCCTTTGCCAATTTCTCACCAGAGGTAAATTTAAGCATTCACTAATTGGATCATGATATAGGAGGAAGATCAAATGGGGAGGGCTGGAGATCAATTAGTAATTGATATGGATTGAGCAAACTAGTGTGTGTCCAGAAGACTTTTGGAGGATGAAGGTATGTCTCCCTTAAATTCAAAATTGGGTTGTAAAAAGAAACATACCCCGTAAGTACTAAAAATGTTTAAATATTGTTGACTTTGGGTTGTTAGAAAAGTTGCTGAGGAAGGGAGGAAGGGAGAGTTTGAAGGGAGAAGAACAATAAGGTAAAGAGACATGAGAGAGTAAGGGAGTCTTTCCAGACAGGCTGTATTAATCTGCTATTATTGCATTGCCAACAAACATTTCTGAAACTTAAAGATTCATAAGCATAGAAGTTCATTCAGCCCCAAAGTTCTGGGGCCAACTTCTGGTAAGTCTACAACATGGTAAAGGGCAGCATCTTGAGCACAGCAGCTGTCTAAGTTTTTACCTGTTCTGGTCTCCTTTCTCTTCTTACTAACACACAAGCCTCAATCATAGGGGGCCCATTCCAATGACTTTATGATACTCAAAGGCCCCAACTTGGAGCACCATAAAAGGAATAAGTTTTTACTTAATGATGTACAATACAAACAAATCCCAACACATGAATTTAGGGGAAGACATTGAAACCATAGCACAGGTGTAGCCACAGACATCCAAGAGAACTCTTAACTACAAATTTCCAATATGGATTCTGAGAAATGGTTACAAAACCATGAAGGGAGAAGAGATGAGAGAGTAAATACAAGAAAGGAAAAGCACATTTGAATATTATTACTTCTTTTTTTAGCAAGTAGTTTTGAGTACCTACTGCTGGGAGCGAGGAACAATTTGAGACTCTGGCTAAGTGGTGATAACAGCAAACCATGCACCTCAGACAGCTTACACTCAGTGCAAAGAAAGTTGGTTCAACAAAGAAGACACGTACTTTAAAGAAAAGTATCAGAAGGAAATGAAAAAGAAAATTATAAAATTTATTAAAAATTTGCTGTAAGGTATGTGCACACACCAGAGAGATTCACAGAGAGAAAGAAAGTGAGAAAGCACTTCCCAATCTCTTCTCCTCCAGTCTCCTATTGGGATTTTAAACACAAGCATGTCTGGCATGTTTTTCATGCCACCAGGTCTGAGACGCAAGCCATGTAATTGGCTATGTGGGATCCAGCCACCTTAACAACCATGACACAGGCTGGCCTGAAAACTGTAATATTTTTATGGTACCACACTCTTCCTCTTTGTTCTGAATGTCCACTACTTGTTTTTAAACATACCATTGTCAAAATTTACTTAATTTCTTAAAATTTCACCTTTATTGTGCTCTTGTTTTCATTTAACAAACTTGAATGTTTACTAACCAAAAGTAGGACATAGCCTTTCATTCCAAAACAAGTCAAAATTTAACTCAAAATTGCATATGTAGAAGAATCTCTCTCATGGAAAAACTGAGTCCAAAATTTGTTTTACAGCAAAAGAACAGAATTTTCTGAGGATTCAGAAATAAACTTATTTGTTACAAATCTTCTTGTAAATTCTTCTCAACAATTTACCATTTCTCATTCCAATTTTCTTACAATTGCTCTGTCACCACTATAAATATCATGGTCCCCTCTGACGTCTCTCTCTCCCGACATTGACTCTTAACATTCCTGTTTTTATCCCTCCGTGTATTGCCCACTGACGTTACCTCTTAGCTTCAGATCTCATGGCTCCTCCAATTAATATAATAATTTCCAGCGTCCTCTCCTGTCAATCATAGAATATGAGAGCCTAAAGGAACTCTACTTAGAATGGAAATGTTTAAAGGCATCTTACCCTCTGCTTCCTTTGCTTATTGTGTTGGTTTTTCATTAAAATCTGTCCATACTTGCCACTATCTACTGAAGACTGTTCAGATTCTTTTGTTAGGACTTTAAGGCTATCTCAGCATGTTTATTTCAAAGCCCAAGCATGTTTTTTCGACCTGCTTTTCTTCTACTGATTAAAAAATAGTTTTTGAGCACCTCTGCAATCTGGAGAACTTTGCTGGAGGCTGGCTTGATACAAAAGATGAAGGAGCACGGGCTTGCCCTTCTAATAGCCTCTGCTTCTGGGGGAGGGGCTTAGTGATGATGAGGTAGGAGATCAAGTACATGACTAAACCGCTATGTGTGGCGCAGTGGTGACAGAGCTGTCCAGAGAGCACTGGACTCAAGGGTCCAGCCCTGCTATCTTGCTGAACTCACTTCATTGATGGTAATTAGATTTGTTTCTGTTACTAAAAAATGGCCCTTGTTTACGCTATTCTCTCTTTTTTCTCTGTTTTTCTGTATACCCTTAACATATCGAGTCTTTCAAGGACTAGATCAGATGCTAAATGATTCATCAAGTTTTCCTCAATCTCTTACTATTCAACATCTCTTGTTGGAATCCCCAAGGCATATTCTTGTATTTCCTTTCCCATTCTAATCATATCCTCGCTTGTGTATGAGTTTATTATCAGTTTATTATTATTATCTTACTACAATCGTCTGCCGTCTAAGAGACTACCATGTTATAGATTTATTATCATTTTATTATCTTACTACAACCATCTGCCTTTAAAGAGACTATGTTATATATTTATATATTTCTAAATATATAAACCTAAAAAGGAAAAGTTCACAAAATATGTGTTTGATGAATGTTCTCCAGGCTAAAATAGTGTATAATAAATTGCACAGCAAACTCAATTGTAAAACAGCACAATAGAGGGACTGCCCACACAAACCGATCCCCACACAATAGTAAAAGTTAACACATAAATTACTGCAAAAATTAATGACGGTGGAGAGGAGCTACCACTGAGAGTAGGAGCCTCAGGCTTGAAGGCGTTAAACAGATTTTCCACAAGAGGGAAAAATTGTTCATTCGCCTTCATTAAAGACTAATTTTAGGGTTTGGGGTAACTTAATAAACATATTGTTTATGCGCCATACACTGTCAGCCCTGACTTCTGGAAAATACATGAAATTTCCAAGAATTAAAGTTTCCATTAACACGAATGCCAAAATCAGAAGGCTTGACCTGCGGGAGAATGTGTTTGTCTTTGCTGGCTGGTTTTCCATAAGCACTCGCTATTTACCCTACAGCGTGTCTGGACTCCATCTCTGGGCGTTATCACTAAGACCATTTAGACAAGAGAAAGAGGCTGAGATGTTTCAGAAAGCCATCAATTACTGAAGGCCCAAAGACCCTCTCAGTGCTAACGTGTCCATGCGATCATTATTTGGGGCAAAACGTCTTCATTGCAGGAAACTGCTAGTGATTTCTTTTTTTTCTCCTTTTTTTTCTTAGTTACAGAACCTGTGTGTGTGTGTGTGTGTGTGTGTGTGTGTGTGTGTGTGTGATGTGTTTAATTCCCTGCAAATTGGCTTTGTCTGGTTGAGAAACAGTTTTCTACAGCGGCTTTCCGGAAAGTCCGAAATGTCCACCTGCATCTCCCTACTAGAAGGAAATGGAAATGACCGTGCGCGCACACGGCGTCAACGTCTCCGAAGACGTATTTTCTGACCTCTCTCTCTAGTGTTATTTCATCTGAAGTAGCCCAGTTAACCATCCAGGTTACAAAATAAAAGGAAAAAAAAAATCTCTTTACGTCAGTGAACTTAGAAAGTTCTCTCTGAGCAGAGCCTTTTAAAGACTTCAGTGTCACGCAGGCGGCCGGGGGTCGCGGCTACTGGGAGAAGCGCAAGCTCTCCGCGTCCCGCCCTCCCGGGCGGCCCCTCCCTCTACCCGCTCCCCACCTCCCCCGACTCCTCTTCTCCCCCTCTCCTCCCGCCTGCACCTCCGGGACAGCGGCGTCCTCGCGTCAAAGCTCTACCCGGGAGGCTGATTTGTGGAGCCTCGGCACCCAGCTCCTCTCCCCCGACCCCTCCTCCGCCCACTGCTGTGGCCGCGGGAGCTGAGCCGAGCAGGGGGAGGGGAGAGCTACACCCATCCCCCCTCCTCCAGCCCTCTCCGCGTGTAGATGCAATTGCACCTTTTATTATTTTAACTTCGCCCTAGGACGAGCAGCCCCCGGATCTTTCCATCCGGCACTGGCGGCCCCTGCTCCCGCGCCGGGATGGGAGAGCCGGCCAGCAGCCTGCGGTCCCGCGTGTGCCGGGAGGTCCGGCCGCCGCGCCCGCTGCCCGGAGTCTGTAAGTTTCAACGCTCCTCCCGGGGCGGGAGGGGAGGCCGCCTGCATCCCCGCACACGATTCACAACGCAGATCACAGCAGCGGTTGACAGTGCTGGATGGATTTTTAGGGGCACCCTTCCTTTAACTCCTCCACAACCGGGAAGTTCATTATCCGTGTTTTTCCTGCAACTCGTCTGTTGGATCCCTTCGCTGTAAAGAAGTTTTCTATTTATACTACGAGGAGTTCTAGGGGAAAGTTTTCGGTTTTTAATTATTTTTTTCCTAAAGGCAATTTATACTTCTTTCAAGCTTAAATTAATCTCCTAATTCTCAATCTCCGTAGCAGATCGCTTATTGTTATTTTGTCAGATTACATTTAACATATTATTTAGACTACGCAAGAGGCCACGGCCTTTTCTTTGCCTACTTCTAAAAATAACGGAGGGAGAATGTCCCCTTTTGCTTTTCATATTGCTGCATCATCTAACTATTTTAATAAGTAGATTGTGTACCCAGCTGGCCTTAATTTGCTCATTGACATCGCGAGCTTGTTCCCTTGCGCTGATCTAGAAACGCGGTTAATCGCGGGGAATTATCTCTGAGCCTGCTGTTTACGGAAAGGCTCCTGGTTTTGTTTAACTAAGGCTATGCCCATATGTGTTCAGAATGATAAGAAAAATTGAAACGGTTTTCCGAATTCAGATCAAATCATTTCTCCGAAATGCCAGAACTCAAGCCCAAACTAGATGCGTGTTTGGATGAATGAAATCACACCAGTATTTTTGCAGGTCCGCTCGCAGGTATAGACCTGTCCCTGAATGAAGAACTACGGAAGTGAGGAGAAGGAGGGGGGTTTTTTGGAAAAGGGTTTTTAATCGATGTTTCCCTCGTGCAGGAGAACGCGTCTCGAGGGAAGGAGCGGCGGGTCGGAGGCAGGTGGATAAGCTGGCTATGGTGAGAGGACGATGTTGGCCAGGAAGAGCATCATCCCGGAGGAGTATGTGTTGGCGCGCATCGCGGCGGAGAACCTGCGCAAGCCGCGCATCCGAGACCGCCTCCCGAAAGCGCGCTTCATCGCCAAGAGCGGAGCCTGCAACCTGGCGCACAAGAACATCCGTGAGCAAGGACGCTTCCTCCAGGACATCTTCACCACCTTGGTGGACCTGAAATGGCGCCACACGCTGGTCATCTTTACCATGTCTTTCCTCTGCAGTTGGCTGCTCTTCGCTATCATGTGGTGGCTGGTGGCCTTTGCCCATGGGGACATCCATGCTTACATGGAGAAGAGTGGGATGGAGAAAAGTGGTCTGGAGACCACTGTGTGTGTGACTAACGTCAGGTAAGAACACAGTGGGATGAGGCAGGGGTCGAAGGCAGTATGGAAAAAGCATCCAAATGCTCTTCCTCTTGCCACTGTATTATTTTGTTAAAACAAAAGGTTTGTTTAGAACCTTCAGAAACAAACAGAAAAGCGAAATAAAGAAAAAAAAACTAACATATGAAAACTTTTTAAAATGCAACTTTATGGATGAAGAGACTCAGGAAATGTGGAGTTTTAAGGCTTTCGGTAAGCCCTGAAAATATAGTAGTTATTATAAAAGCGGTTGTAGTTCAAAGGATTTCATAAAGTGGCTTACCAAACACACACACACACACACACACACACACACACACACACATTTACTTTTCAATCTGAAGAAGTTGCTGTCCATAATTCACTGCACGTAAATGCCTCTTATCAACAAGAAAAAATATTGTGCTAATGCTCTTAATATTTTTCCAAGGACTTCTCTTTACCCATGATATTCTCAGAAACAATATGAAAAATGAAAAGGGGGCGGTGTCATTGATGAAAGTCTACTAAAAATGAAATAAATATAAAATGTTATCAAGATAATCTTAACATAGCTGATTTCTTGCATTGAATTCAGAAATTAAAAGTCATGCTAAGATTCAGAACTAGAGAACACTAATTTCTCATGGAAATTGGCCTGAATTTGTCATAGGAGGGATTATGTAGAAGTGACTTAATCTCGTAGTCTTTCAACGTTTAAATAGAATAGGAACAAAACAGTTCTTAGATTACCTAACTTTGGCTTCTTTCTCTTATAAATATTTCAAAGCTAGGGAAAGTGAATTTGATTTCATCCACATGCCTCTCGTACTTTCACATGGCCTAAAATCATTTTGTTGGGGGTAATTTGCATCTTATTTTGTTTTGTTGGAAGATGAAAAGGGATCATTTATATCAATTGCAAAAAATGTTGACTTCCAAGAAAAACAATAATAATAATACTGGAGAAATTTCCAGGACATTCTCTGAATAATATTCCAAATTTACATAATGTGCAAAGCAAAGAAACTTGAACAAGCACTGTACTGCCAGGGAACTATGAAGAATGAGACCTTTAATGACCCTGAAATCTTAAGAAACTAGCATACTGGCGAGAGCAGTCGCAGACTGGGAACTGTCCCCTCTTCTAAGTAACAGCCACACCAGCATTTCAAGGAGGGATGCCACTTTGGTGAGCAGAGACTGCACGCCACAGAGTTCAGCCTAGATTTTGAGGAGAGAAAAATACAGCTCACTGACTTCATCCATTGCTTTTACTTAAATAGATATTATTTTCCTTTTTCAAACTTGCCACAAACTTTGTCTCAAAAAAAAAAAGGTAAAAAATGTACAGCAGTGCTCCAAAATACAGGAAACAAAATACTGTGTTTAAAAGATACTTGAAGACTAAATACCGTATCTGTATTTCTCTTTAAGAAATTTTTTGGCACTGATATTAGTGAATTATATGCATTACAGAATAGATTCTTCATAAATATGCAGTAAATGCTGTTGAAAATGATAAAAGAGATAATAATAAACCTTGAAAATAGGTGACAGATTTTATTCACAAGACAAATATGTTGCTTTTTATTGTGAAAAAGGAAACCATTAAACAATTTATTAAATACATATCAAAAGTTATCTCCTTTCAGTTTTTTTTTTTTAAAGGACTCTTACAGGATCCATGGGCTATTAAAAGGTATTTACTGCTACCTCTTGTTTTTCAAATACAATGGATTCTGAAGCATATTCATTTCTCTGATACATTCCTGCTGGTGTGAACATTGGATTAAAAAAATATAACGAGACAACATTGATTTTTATCAGTATAACTATTTTAGCGATTTAAATTTCACTTAAATTATTTGACATCTTCCACGCTTGTTCTATTTTTTTATTGATGTACTACTTCAATCTCAACTGATTTAATCATAACAGACTGTATATAACAAGACTTTTTTTACAAGAAATATAGAAACAGAAAAATCATTCTCTCCCAAAGAGAATTTAAATGATAACTAATAATAATTCTCATTCTTTGAATTTTCTTTCCATTTATAAGTTCAATATCTAGCCGTATCGTTAATGTTGGAAACAACTTTTTTCAATAGATATTCATCGGAATTTCCAAATAATGTTTCTGCCTTTTTATTTTAGGCTGACTCACTTTCTCCTTCACGTAGATAACTTTCTAATATGAGTCAGACAATAGACCAACAATATTTCCTCTTTCTCGTTGTTATTCAACCTAGGTAATTCTGTAGCAAAATAAAGGAGCAGCTAAACATTTTTATCTCTTGAGAGTGTTTGACATGACAGGTGCCTATAAAAGGCTGGGCATTGCGCCAGCAGGAGGCATGGTGCTTAAGGTGCCGAACTCCCACATGACTGACCGTGGTTTGATTTCTGGATCTGGCAGCTTGAAAATCATGCTGGGCACAAGTGTGTCCATGCCCAAAATCCCAGGAGGAGACAGGAAAAGGGATTGTGGCATAACCATCTCCCCCCATGGGGTGATTTCTCACTTTCCCTCTCACTGTCTCATTCTTGGTGAGCAAACATGCCCTATGACAAAAACCTTAAAAAAAAAAAAAACAAAGAGTTGGGTCTTGTACCATATATAATGTTTAGAAATAATTCTTTTATAAAATAAAAATAAAAATAAAAATAAACAATATATAAAATAAAGCACAGGAGCCGTCTCTTCAGCCATTCACACAAAACATTTGAAGATATCCAATCCAGACTGTTCTAGAAGTATGGATGCATTATTAGAACTTGATCGTAACCATGCCTCTCTTCTAGGGTCCATTCTTATTCTTTATCATGTCTTTGGACCACAATGTAGACCAAATATCTTATATATAGCAAGTGCAAAAAGCATTGATTGTCGTTTTCCATGTATCCCTGTAGCAACAAAAGAAAAAAAGAAGGCAACTTTCACAATCCATTTAAAAGCTAGTCAAAAAAGTCATCTATGGATACTTGCTTAACCCTCAGGGTTTTCCTGCCAAAGTGCATTGTGTATATTTTGTGCTCATGTGTGTAAACATTTTGCACACTCATCGTGCATGGTATTAAAGATAAATAGTACTTTGACAGATGGCCCATGTATGGGTTGTCTTCTATAAAGTGAGAGAAGGTTGACATTGGGTTTGCGGCAAGGATAGGCTGAACATTGTTTCTATGAAGAAGCTATGTCGGCGTTAGATACATAGCTAGGTGAATAAGTGAATCATAATCAAATGAAGTGCCTCTTGACCAGGTGAGTAAGTCAGGATCACCGGAGAATTTTGCCAACAAGTCTTTCTCAGGTCGACCCTGAACCTACCAAATCAGTATTTATTCACTGAGACAGAGAGGAGATGGACAATCTGAAAAAGCTTCTCCTAGTTCGGACAGTTTCTGGCCCCTTCCCTCTGCCCCTTTCAGAGTCAGAATTGATAGGAACCAAGTTCACATCAATTATATGATCTTGACACTGTCATTTACCAACTTCTGCCTCAAATTTTTCCATAATATCTTTCATATTCTCTAAATCACTTAGAGAACAAAACGAGATAATCAATAGGAAGCACTTTTCTTTCCAAGTGAAAAAAACATTTTTTGGAACAAATCTACTACTTTAGGATGATGAGTTCTGTGTCACTTTTTAGCACTGTACTTTTTCTATAAAATACAAAGTACACAGTAAGTATTGGCCAGTACTTTCCACATGATTCAAATCTTTTAAGCAAAGGTGTACAATAAATAACAAACAGCTATTCAGTTGAAAGTTACACAAAGTAAACTCTGGCTTTGTGAAAATAAAGTATTTCAGAAAGTAAACTATGAATAGAAATATCAATAATATAAATATTGGGTCATTGGAATAGTTATGACATATTTTTCTGTTTCTTCTAAGCAAAAACTTGTCCAATGACGCAATATGTATATTTATTTATTGCCATAATGCTTCCACACAGCTAGGCCCATCACTAGAAAACATTAATAGAATTATATCCCAGAAGTCTAGGGATAGATACCAGCCAAAGAAAGAGATCAGACTTGTGTTTAAGATTAGGCATTTTAAAGTTAAATTGACTAGTTTTTCTGGAAGCATGTAATAGCCTTTCGAGGAAAAAAAAAATGAAAGAAGTTCGGCCTGGCATGTTCTTTTATTATTCGGAATTTGACCTGGTGCATTGTTTTTTGATCTCATTCCTTACAGGTCATTCACCTCTGCTTTCCTCTTCTCCATTGAGGTTCAAGTGACAATCGGATTTGGAGGGAGAATGATGACAGAGGAGTGCCCTCTGGCCATCACCGTTTTGATTCTCCAGAACATTGTGGGTTTGATCATCAATGCCGTCATGTTAGGCTGCATTTTCATGAAGACAGCTCAGGCTCACAGAAGGGCAGAGACTTTGATTTTCAGCCGCCACGCCGTGATTGCTGTCCGAAATGGCAAGCTGTGTTTTATGTTCCGAGTGGGCGACCTGAGGAAAAGCATGATCATTAGTGCCTCCGTGCGCATCCAGGTGGTCAAGAAAACGACTACCCCTGAGGGGGAAGTGGTGCCTATCCACCAACTGGACATTCCCGTTGATAACCCGATCGAGAGTAATAACATTTTCCTGGTGGCCCCTTTGATCATCTGCCACGTGATCGACAAGCGCAGCCCCCTGTATGATATCTCAGCCACTGACCTCGCCAACCAAGACCTAGAGGTCATAGTGATCCTGGAAGGAGTGGTCGAAACTACTGGCATTACCACGCAAGCACGAACCTCCTACATCGCAGAAGAGATCCAGTGGGGCCACCGCTTTGTGTCTATCGTGACCGAGGAGGAAGGGGTGTATTCTGTGGATTACTCCAAATTTGGCAACACTGTTAAAGTAGCTGCTCCACGGTGTAGTGCCCGGGAGCTGGATGAGAAGCCTTCCATCCTTATTCAGACCCTCCAAAAGAGTGAACTGTCCCATCAGAATTCTCTAAGGAAGCGCAATTCCATGAGGAGAAACAATTCCATGAGGAGAAACAACTCTATCCGGAGGAACAACTCTTCCCTCATTGTGCCAAAGGTGCAATTCATGACTCCAGAAGGAAATCAGAACACATCAGAATCATGACAGCACGACAAGCCCAAGACAGTCTTCTGTCAAGTTGTGATGGGTTTTTGTGGGGCACTTCCAGACTGAACCAAAAATGGAACACAATAATTTGTCCTTCTGTATTTTAATGCACTAAATGATATGCGTAGTCAAGCAATAGCACTTTCTGTATTAATAAACTACAACACACCAATTGGAAATTCATGGCTTACACTTGTTTCACCCAAGCAGAATTTGCAGTGATAAGCCCTCCTTTCTCTTAGTTTAAAACACAAGAATTACAGTAATAATAAACCTTGAAAACAAATTTTGGCTAGAGAATGAGTTATGCTGAGGTGGTGAGACCATAGATCTCTGTTTTTATTGTAACTCTGGAAATACAAATATTGGGTCATTGGAAAAGTTGTGACATGGGACCAGCAGTTGACGTAATGGCTATGTTGCTGGACTTCCTTGTAGTCGACCGCGGTTTGAGTCCCAGACCCTGTGGCTTAAACTCATGCCAGGCATGTGTGTGTGCGTTCCCAAGATCCCAAGAGGAGAATGGAGAAGGGATTGCAGTGTGGCCATCCCCCCTGAGGGGTGATTTCTCACTTTCTGTTGTCTCTCTTTCTGGCGAGTGCATGTGCCATATAGCAAAAACCTCTCAAAAAAAAAAAAGTTATGATACCTATTTTCTATGTCTTTCTACGCAAAAATGCATCATGACTTTTCCAAAGACCCAATAGAATGGGAGGTTCGAAAAACTAACATCATGTTAATACTTTTTGTTTATCCACTCTCTCCTTCTCCATGATACTGCATCTGGTAAGAAGCTGAAGGCAAACACCACTTATGTATATGATTCTAGAAAGATTCATTTCATTCAGTTGGTCCTTCACAATGACGTCAGAAAGTTTCTGGTCCTCCTCGTGGTAGTTTGTTGAGATCCGGGCAAGCAGTCTTGGAGAAAGGTTAAGTCCCACCTCACTTAGGACTGGGTTCCCAACAGTGATAGTCACATCTTTCAGCTTCTCACTTCTCACCAGACTCCACAAAGAAATATTGTATTAAATATTTTATTAAAACATTTTCTTTGTATTCACGGTAGCCTTGTGATTTCTCTTTACAACATCATCCCAAGTTAAAAAAATCAAGAAGAAATATCTTTAGAAGCATATGAAAGAGATGTCACACTGATAACACTTGCCTCTAAGAATCTTCTCTCTCAGACTTGTAGCTCCAAGAGAACTACATTTTTTGTGTTGTTTTGACTTCATTTCAGATTTTACAATGTCTTCTTAGATTTTTTTATCTAAGCCTGATATATCATTGAAATCCTCTAAGCATTTTTTCTCTGAATCTCCCACCTCCCATCTTAAAAGTACACTTCCTTCCCAGTAATATCTAAAATCAGGCCTGGCGTATGCAGACAGCATTCTCTTATTTCCTAAAGTGAGATTTTCTAGCAAAACTCAACTTAATTGTCCTTAGCTCCTGCTTCTTCAGAAAGAAATGGGTAAGTAGAGAGAAATATTAGGTTAATGAGCTGTGTTTAATTTTTTCCTAATATTTCATACAGCTAAACATCAGAAAGCTAAGGTATTGTGTAGCCTCTTACACAGATTTTGGAGTTTGTATTTTATTTCTTTTGTGAACATTGAAAGAGGCAGGCAATCATAAATATGTTTAAATTGTATTTTAAAAGACTCATGATTCTCACCAGGTAAATGGAAATAAAGTTTATCAGGTTATTGAGTTAATCATTCCTGACAAGTTCTTTAAAAAACTAACTAACTAACTAACTAAATAAATAAATAAGAATTATTTCATTTAGCTTTTTCTAAACTTATTTTAATTTGACCAGAGAAGGACAGAGTGACAGAGAGAGAGAGAGAGAGAGAGAGAGAGAGAGAGAAAATGAGAAAGCAAGCTACCAGAACCAGGACTGAAACCATGTCAGTCATGTAGGATCCAGCACCCTCAACCAGCACACCACCTGCCGGCTTCAATTCCTGACAAGTTCTAACCTCTCCTTTGAACTTCAGACTCATAGCTCAAATAAGTACTTGAAGCCCTATCTAGATACCTCATATGCATTTCAACTTACTAAGCCTAAAATCAAATATTTCATTCCAATTTCCAAACCTACTCCCTCTCCTTGGTCTTTCTTCCAATCACTTGGTCCAATATCTGGGTGTCATACTTGAATACTTGACATTTTGTTCACACTTCACATTCTATCTATCTATCCACACATAACCTCTTGGTTCTGCCTTCAAAACATATCCAGCGTATGATCAATTCTCCCTTCTCCTTAGTCCCAGCAGGGCTGCTCATCATCTGGTGTATGTGGATGCAGTGATATCAGTGATTAGGATGTTAAAACATTTCTGTAGAGGTTGCTAAAGAAAAGCTATCTTCATAAGACTTAGTTCAACAGCAACTACAGAGGTAGATATCAGACATCCTAGCAATTCTAGAACTGACAGATTCCCACCTCCCTGCCCCGTGAGCAGAGTAGGCACGGAAGGCAGCTGCCATGCCCGCGATGAGAACAGGCACAGTGGCTGCCCACTGTGCAGAAGCAGCCCATTTGTGGAGTGACACAGGCCACAGGGCAGATAACGGGATGTAGTCAATGGAACTGATGTGCAAGATTTCCAAGTTAGGTGATGCAGAACACCTGGACACTAGAGGCAAAGCTAGCTGTGATGCACAAGCAGTTCCTCACAACACCTGCCAGCTGCAAGCAAATTCCAGATGCCAAGGACCTAATGACCATCGATTTAATGGAGGAAATCAGTGGAAGGGTTTGATGGGCCTCCCTATGTCAAGCTATCACACAGGGACGTCATTTAGCTAGTAACAACCACATCAAATGAAAGATCACACCAACAATGTCCAGAAGCCTAGAAAGTGTTAAATTGACCCTTTGACCTATTTTTTGCTAACATATATTTTATTGGGTAAGCAATTTCAAATATATATAGTTTAGTTTTAGAAAATAAGGAGACTGCCTCTCTCTATGTATTTCTTTTCTCTCTGTGTGTGTGCATGTATTTATGTATATGAGTTGACTTACACATTACATTTAAATGTTATTTTATATTTAATATTGAGGTTCTCTGTTCTACCCTATAATAGCAACAATATTCTTTTAAATTATAAATCAGGTTACATTATGTCTCTTCTTAAATCCTCCTTTAGTGTTTCATTTTTCTCAAAATGAAAGCCAAAATCCTTCCCAAGTCCCACAAGCCACTGCATATTATTATTACCACCCTACGCCACAATGATTCCCACACTTTACAACACAGACTTTTCTATTTTTTTAAACCAAGAGGTATATACTCCTGCATAATAGTTTGCTGCTTAGTTCAAGGGCCAGCAGGCGGCATGGTGGTTGAGGCACTGGACTCCCACACGGTCAACCACAGTTCAAGTTCCAGACCTGGCAACTTACTTGCTTTTTCATTCTCGTTCTCTCTCTTTCTCTCTCTCTCTCTTTCTGGTGATGATATATGCCATAAAGAAAAATTTTAGAATAATAATAAATTAAATTAAATTAAAATAATTATATGTAAAAAGATGTTTTCTGATTAAAAATCCTGCTTCCCCACACACAGACATTTCTAATTATCCCCAAATGCTCTGACACAAACGTGTGTTCAGAACCGACAGAGTGTCTCAGTGGCTAAAGCAATTACTTTACTTCCCAAGAAAGTCTAACTCTTAAGAAAAAAAAAAAAAAAGTTAGTCACTTAGTGACATAGGACAGCATTATTTCTCCCCTCCAGTAGTTAGAATGATTTTGTTGTTGCTGCTGTCTAATGATTTGGCATTCAAGGAGCAAGAAGTTTCCTCTTTGATAATAAATCAATTGTAGATAAAGAAGAAAAAATGAAAAGATATCTGTATCTCCTGGGACTCCCAGCCCAATGCTTGTTATTTTCAGCATGTGGAAGGTAGAGGCAGAACTGAAATTTGTGTCTCCAAGGACTAATGCGTTAGAGTAACCATAACAAATCTTACAGGCTGTTTAAGAGGAAACCCAAGGGCCATGCTCTTCCCATGATCTTTATGCACAATCTCTTCAACGGTGATGGGAATTTCCCCACAGACCTCGGGAGGATGTGACTCTAATTACCCCCCTTGATAATTTCCTGCACAGATTCAAGTTGAAGTTCACAAAAACTTTCATTGACCTTTTACTTCAGATCAAAATATCACATCGGAGTCTAATTGCATATTTGACTATTTACATCTTTATTGATACCCTTTTTCAAGAAGTGTTATAGTTCTCATGAAAATTTTCTTGGCTGTACCATACGGCTTCCCTCCTCCTACTCCCATACTCCCTGGGATAATTTGAGTAAAGCTGTTGCACTATACAGGGTTTATTTTAATCACTCAAGAAAAAAATAATAAGGCCAAATTTCTACAAATTACTGTATCATTTCAGTGTATATTGAAAAAATGTAGGAGAAAATAGTTTTGTGTAAAATTGAAGTTAAGGATACTTCTTCCTGAAACTGTATAGATTATCAGATTTTTCACTTGCCACTGACTGGAAATCCACAATCTCTCAAGAAGTCAAGGCTCTTTGTGGTTTATTCCAGTACACCTTTCCAGTCTCATTTGCTAACCTCCCCCCAACACATTACAATGCGTCCTTCAATTTCATTGACTTCTTCACTCATATTCCGTCTCCCACACATATCTGTAAGTTGCTGAAATTCTGTGCTTTCTCAATCTATCATAAAGGATTCACTCAAAAGAAGGGATTGAGTGACTAGACAAGTGGCTTCGCAACAGAAGTTGTAAAATTCCAAAGTTCATAGACAGGAGGGGTTTGGAAGAGAAGCAGGAGCTGTGATACAGGGACATCACAGGGCTGTGGCGGAAGTGTGGGGCTCTATGAATAGACAATGACTGACGCTGGAAGTAACCAGGGCTCTAGTGCTGCAGGCTTCCATGGAGGTCATTGGGGCTTTGGGCCTACAGATAACTTGACCACCATAAATAACAGAAAGAAAAAGAGGGGCGCCCACATGAGAGTACAGTTTGTCTGTCTGTTTTAATTTGCCAGAGGGGTGCATGTGCTCACCACACAGAAACAGAAAAAGAGAGAGAAGTGAGAAAGCACCCCTACTCATAGGGCTGGTCATATTGCAATCTCTTCTCTTCCATTGCTCCCTCCTTCAGGATTTGGGGCACACATGCACATGCACCTGGCACATTTTTTAAGCTACTTGGTCTAGGATTCAAATTGCACAGTCAGCCATGGAAGATCCAGCCACCTTACCCACCACACAACTGGTTGGCCTAAAGCTAGCATTTAAGTTATTCAATGGCCTTTGAAGTTTCTTATCATTTGGTGACAATTAATCATCTTTAAATGACTGATGTTGATCTACTTTTTAAAAAAGAATTATTTTTATTTAACTTTATTTATTTATTTGTTTCAATTTGACCAGAGAGGGATAGAGTGAGAGAGAAAGTGAGAAAGCAAGCTTCCAGGTCTGAGACTCGAACCGTGATTTGACCATGTGAGAGTCCAGCACCTTTAACCACCATACCACCTGCTGGCCTCAATCTATTTGTTTGACAGATCAAAATTTTGGCATTCTCTAAAAACCCTAAATTTTATATAAGCATTAATGTTTTTAAAAATCACCTAAAACATTCCATTTACAATATTTCCATTTTATGGGATACCATTAGGAAGACCATATTTCTGGCTTGCCTTAAGTCTCTGTAGTTGAATCATATTAGCCTGGAATTAGGAGGAGGAAGGAGATGATCTCAAGTACTGAAATATTTGTGGAGAACATTGCAGTAGCTATAAATATGTATGTCAAATGTGTGTCAAATACACAGAAACACACATAAAAAAATTCAATCTGGAATTCTGGAATGGTAAATATGATAAATAAAACTAAGAAACAACTGTTCAATAAAGATGGGAAATTTACCAAATTTAAGTTAAATTTAGGGCACTTGAATGAAAGATTTTCTGTGAGATTATGCAAAATAAAAATATTATGTCACTGAATTTCTCTTGCAAATTGAAATGAAAGCCAATAGTATTATATTTCACTGTAATAAAGGGTGGCTCTTTTGTCTTATTAAAGAACAATTTAAACACCCATAAAAATCAAAGGATTAGTATAATGAACTCCTCATGTTCATCACTTGCCTCAATAATAACCAACTCATGGCCAATCTTTTTCCTCTTTCTTTTTTTCTTTTTTTTTTTTTTGAGAGGTTTTTGCTATAGGACGTGTGCGCTCGCCAGAAAGACAGAGAGAGACAGAGACAGAAAGTGAGAAATCACCCCCCAGGGGACATGGCCACGCCGCAATCCCTTCTCCTCCATTCTCCTCTCGGGATCTTGGGCACACACGCACACGCGCCCGGTGTGAGTTTTAAGCCACCAGGTCCGGGACACGAACCGCAGTCGACTACTTGGGAGTCTAGAAACATAGCCATTATGCTAACTGCTGGTCCCTCTTTTTCCTCTTTCTATTCCACATACTTTTATTACACTTTCTCATTATTGTGAGGAAATCTCATTTTGAAGAAGCTTTTATATTTTTAATAAAACTGTTAAGTTAGTAACTAGATTAAAATACAGATAAGACATAGAATGTCCACACCACCATGAGACTATAAAGAAGTAAAGAATACTCAAAAAATCTAGTTAAAGTGAAAATGAAACAAATACATAAAAAAGAGTGGAAAATGACAGCAATGAATCAAATCATAACATAAGAGGAACGCTTCTGGAAATGGGCACTATGAGGATTCTAACAAATTATACAGAAAGTTTGGGTGGTTTGTTCATTTTAGGTGGGGTGATCAAACCATACTTAGGCACTCTTACTTTTTAAAATCAAGTCCAGTTTATATTATAGTTCCCTTGAATCTATTAGATACTTATATACATGGAATCACTTATGTACTCTAAAAACAATGAGAAAAAAATCATTATTGATTTTCCCCTAAGGTAATATGTTTTATGTTAACTGCATTTGTAGCTATTAATTGGTATCACTGAATATCATAAAATAAATCTTTATATCCACAATTAGCTCCACAAAGACATCTTTAAAAAAAAAAAATTGTCAAAGGACACCTACACTCACTGGAGAGATATAGAGAGAGAAAGTGAGAAAACACCCCTCTCCTGCCTCCACAGGAAATGAGAACATACACCGGCACGTTTCTAAAAACCACCAGGTCCAACACACAAATTGTACAGCTGGCCATGTGGAATCTAAGCACCTTAACCACCATGTCACTGGCTGACCCCACAAAGACATAGTTTAAGTCCTAATAATAACAGAACTATAAATCCATTTGTGAAACTTTAGCATTATTTCTTGTGATATTTGTTGCCTTTTCGTTTAATTTAGTAACTATATATTCAACTACATGTGCTTGGCATAGTAATTAGATATAAAATTGAATATGACAAAATCCTATTGCTAATGAAAATTGTAGTTTAGCTAGGGGATAATGGGAGGTTTCAAATAATAAGGCAGAACCTGGCAAGGGCAATATGGGGTGTGCAAACAACAGACCATGTAAATATTTTTAGGATGAGAATAATTTTCAGAGATCAAGACATAAGAGTGTCAAGACTGAGATAGGTCTTGGGACCAGCAGTTAGCATAATGGCTATGTTGCTGGACTCCCATGTAGTTGACTGTGGTTCGAGTCCAGGACCCGGTGGTTTAAACTCACACCGGGCGCGTGTGCATACATGCCCAAGATCCCGAGAGGAGAATGGAGGAGAGGGGATTGCGGCGTGGCCATCCCCTCTGGGGGGTGATTTCTCACTTTCTATCTCTCTGTCTCTCCCTGTCTGTCTCTGTCTGTCTGGCGAGCGCACGCGCCCTATAGCAAAAACCTCTCCAAAAAAAAAAAAAAAAAGACTGAGATAGGTCTTGAATGACAGGCAAGTATTTCAATAGGCAGGGATGCATGAGGAGGATAACCAAAGGAGAAAAAATGGTATCGATTCATTAATTTATCCAAACACATATGTATTAAGCCACAAATACAATTGTGTTAACATGAAGCTTAGTTACAAGCAAGATAAGATAAGAAAGTGTCTGGCCTTCTCGAGCTTATAATACAATCAAAAAGGACAAGAAACCAAAGAACCAAACTTTTTTTTTTTTTTTATTGCGAGAGGGTGCATGTGCTCACCAGAGAGAAACAGGAAAAAGAAAGCACTTCACAATGGGGTATGGTCATGCTGCAATCACTTTACCTCGATTTCTCCATCCTCTTGCAATTTGGGGCTCACACACACACCTGCACATAGGTGTCTGGAAAATGTTTTACGAGGCGCCAGAGCCAGGACTGGAAACAGCCAGCCATGTGGTATTTGGCTTTCCTTATTCACTAGGCTGCAAGACTGCATTGGCAATTTTTGTTTTTAGTATCAAGACCATTTCAGATAGAACTAAAAAATGATGAAGGAAATAGAGGGCAATATGATTGATTGGATGGGACAAGAATTAAGGAGCAACACTTAAGGTGTTATGATGTGCGAAAGGCTCTCTGAGAAGGTATAGTTAGAATTGAAGCCTATGGGATAAGAGGTTGCAGGGGAAGGGCAATTAGAGGTGTAGAAGCTCTAAGAAAGGGCTCCTTCACAGAAGGACAAGGCCACGCTCCTGAGGGCAAGGATGCTTGAAGAGGCAGAGTGCTAAGGGCTTCACTTTTACTATACAAGCAGTGGGGAGACATTGGAAAGACTTAAGCAGGATTGTCACCATCTAATTTATATAGCTACATATATTCTAAAGCTTATTCTGGCTGCTGGTAGCAAAGTGAAAAAGAAAGGATCTTTCCAGAGAACAGGAAGAAGAGATACGATTTAGTCTGCATAACGGGAATAAATGAGTGGAGGGAGGAAGATTAACTCAGAAAGTAGATTAAGCTCCTATTATATAAACTTTTGAGAGTCAAGATGAGGAGTCTGAATTTAATTTAGACGGAAAGAGAAAGACCTCAAATTTTTTAATGAAGGACATGACCATGGTTTCACCTTTATGAAAATTATGTCAGTTACAATAGCTAAGTAGATCAGAGAAAGAGGAGGCATGAGGAGCAGATTGGAAGTAAATGTTGCAGCCTAAACAGGTAATGAGCCTTAAATGACTACAGTCAGTTTCAAATTATATTTCAAGAAGATTTAATATGGGAATGAGAGAGAGGAGATTGGGGAAAAATTTTAATAGACACATAATTAAAAAGTTATCTGTTGGGGGCCAGCACGTGCAGTGGTGATTGAAGGTGCTAGACTCCCACATGGCTGACTGTGGTTTGAATCCTGGACCTGGCAGTTTGCTTGCTCTCTCTCTCTCTCTCTCTCTCTCTCTCTCCTCTTTTTCTCTCTCTCTTGTTCTGCCCCTCTCTGGTCAAATTTTAAAAAAGAAAAACATAAATAAAGTTAAATAAATTAATTCTTTTTTTAAAAAAGTTATCTTTTGGGGACCTGCAGATGGCATGGTGGTTAAGGCATGTTGGACTCCCACATGGCTGACTGCGGTTTGAGTCCCGGACCTGGTGGCTTGCTTTCTCACTTTCCTTCTTTCTCTCTCTCTGTTTTTCTCTGACCAAATTAAAAAAATAATAATGATGATGAATAAAATTAATAAAATAATTCTTTAAAAAAGAACATTTATTTATTGATGATAATGTATATGATCTTATCTTTGATTGATTGCATTGCATTAATACTTGGAAAAAACATTTTGTATACTGTAAAGTTGTAGAGTGATTAAATGCAAATTTTAAAAGGGTAAAACAAAGATACAATACTCTAATTTGACTCGGATATATACATCTTTTTTCTTTTTTAAATATGTATTGTAATTTGTGATTTATATTTACTCATTACACACCTTTGTAGGATACAGAATGGCCTTTAAAAGCATGTATGTGGTGTATAATAAATAAATCAAGGATATAAACATATTCACTACCATCAGTCTTTAGCATTATATTATGTTATGAACATTACAAACCTGCTTTCCTTGTCATTCTGGAAGCACATACTGAATTGTCTATGATGTTCTTCACTGTGAAATATAGTTCTAAAGAAAAACAAGGTGATTAAAAATCAGATAATAGAAAATCTTATAAATTAAAAATGATAACATTTTGAAAATAAAGATAATCTTAACATAGCCAATGAAAGAAGAATCTGTAATTTCCTTGTAGGGGACTATGGGAGATAAGAGTTCATAATCTGAAAAGATCTGTGGTATCAATCATTGGTTCAGTTAGAGGTAGGTAAAATTGTATGTAACAGCTCATTAGGAAGAGATGGAAAAAAAGGAAACTTTCATTCATTCACTGGACATTCTTATAAGATCACAGTACCATACTGTGCACAAAGAAATAAGTCCTCAAAAACGCAAAAACAAAACAAAATTGGAAAGAGATGTTTAAAAGCAAAGACATGGTAAAGTCAATGATTTGATGATTTATAGGCTTCAAAAAAGTTCTTGATTTTAGCCTGCTTTAAATTCATTCCAAAGAAAGACTCAGCTACTTGTAACATTCTGGACTTTTCCTCTGCTATCTAGTTTTATACAATGAGTAATGGTTATAATCAATATATAAATTGAAATCTGTGGAGAAACTATCAAATAATTGCTGAATTTGTACTTATACCTGAATTTGTGTAAAATAGTTGAATCCGAATTTTTACCCTTTTAGTTGGGAAATTTAATCCTGACATTCAATGTTGTTATTTATATGTGAACACTTTTCCTTTTTTCCTAGTTGTTTTGTGTTTCCTTACTTCTATTTGTTTCTCTTTAGTTTTCCTAGTATAGTATTCCCTTAAGTATTTCCTGAAGAGCTGGTTTAGTTATAGTAAATTCTTTCAGCATTTGTTTTTCTGGGAATGATTATATTTCTTCTTCCCATTTGAAGGATAATCTTACTGGGTATAGTACTTTCAGCTCAAATTATTTTTCTTTCAGAGTTTTAAATAGGCCTTCCCAGTCTTTCCTTACCTGCATTGTTTCAGTTGAGTGGCCCTCTAATATTTTTCTATATGGAGACAAGTTACAGTGTCCCCTTGCTGGAGGTGTATTTCTTGATTCTCTCATCTTTGAGGCTCTTCTTTGATTTTTAGTCATTTGGTAATGTACTCACTTCTGCTTAACTTGTTGGAGCAGGATTATGTGACTGTGAGCTCGTGTTTCCCTCGTGTGAAATAATTGTGCTATTTTCTCCCTTCTACTGTGTTCTCCAGCATGGAAAAAAAAACAGGGGGAATTTTGCAATCAAATTTATGAAGGGGAATTACAGTATTTTTGCAACCACTACAGTGAATTACAAAGAATTCTCTAAAATCCACAATGTTGAGAATTTAGCTACAATATACATAGTTGTCTCTAGGCAGTGGGTATGGGCTGAGTAGTAAAACAGGGAGGTAAGGTAAAAGAAAAAGAGTAGGAAATAGAGGAAGAAAAAGCAAAAAAAAAAAAAAAAAAAAAAAAAAAAAAAAGAAGAAGAAGAAAAAAGTACTACAAGAAAAAGATTGGAAAAAATTCAAAATCAAGTCACAGAAAATGGAATTGTGTTAAATATGGAAAACCACAGGGCACACTTGAAGGCCCAACAGAGGCAGAGGTAGAGAACCCTGGAGGCTTTCTGTCCTAGGTGAGGGAAGAAGAGAGAGATTAACAGGACAAAGGCACAAACAGGGTGGAAAGCTGTTTTGTTGTTGTTGTTGTTTTGTTTTTGTTTTTGCTTTTTTTATAAGATAAAAAAGTTAAAAGGGACAGAGCAGAACAAGAAGTAGACACTTGCATACCTGACTAGCGCTGGGGTCTGCGGGGGAGCCCTGGCTGGGTGGGGTGTTTCACAGCCCTGAAGTTGAACCCAGAGGCCCAATGGAGGAAGAGGTGGAGAATCCTAGAGGCTTTCTGTTTCAGTTGAGAGGTCCAATGTTAGTCTAAGGTGGTAACCTTCATAAGTAACTTAGTGTTTCTCGTCTGCCGTTTTTAGATTTTTGGTCTTTGATTTTGATTTTTACCAATTTGGCTTCGATATGCCTTGAAAAGGATCTTCTTCTATCAATTTGGTGTTTCTATTTCCTGGACTTGGACATCCACATACCTGACTAAATTGGGAAAGTTTACAGCTAATATATCATGAAAGAGATTTTCTATGACTTTACCTGTCTCTTCTTTGCCTTCTGGAATATCGATTATGAGGATATTCGGCTGTTTAATGGTGTCTAGGATTTCCTGTATGCTATCCTGATTTTGAATGATTTTCTTCTATTCTTTTCATTTGCTTGCACTGAATCAGAGGTTTTGTCTTTAAGATCATACATTCCTCCTTCTGCATAATCCAATCTGCTCTTGTTACTTTTGAGAGAGGTTTTGATTTCCTGCATCATATTCTTTATATCCAGAAGTTCTGTTTGATTCATTTTTAGTGTGTTTATCTCCTTAAAGAATTTCTCCCTCATGGCATGGAAGGATTTCCTCATCTCCTAGAACTGGTTGTCTGTTTTCTCTTGCATTTTACTGAGTGAACATTCTGAATTATTTTTCTGATATTTCTGTTATCTCTTATGTTCATCCATTATTAGTGTGGCATTATTATGTCCCTTGTGGAGAGGTATTTCTTAGTTTTCTCCTATTTCTTGGTGACCTTCGTGGTGACAGCTGGCTGGGTGGGGACCCGTGCTAATAAGCTCAGGCTGAGTGTCCTACACCTCCTAGTTGCTCCAGGATGCATGAGAGGCAGAACAGCAACAGCCCACTTTCGTTAGATTCACTGTACAAGTATGGAAAAACTGCTGTCCAACATTTGGGGATTTCCATGTTAAATTGTTATATATTAGTAAACAAAGGTAGTCCTTGGTGCCTCTCAGATGTTCAAGCATTTTCTCACAGTTCAAAGCTCACAACCCCTTTCACAAGGCATCTTTCAGTTTCCAGAGTCTCAAACTCTGGTTGAACTCATGTATAACTCATTTAATGAAGAATCTAAACGTGGTTGATATATAGACATGTAGATACCAAGTAGATTAATTTTTCTCCAGCCATTGACTTATGTGTTCTATGTAAATTTCATTTCAGATAAGATAGAAAAATCTCTTGACTTCTTGACCAACATCCCCAAATTTGTCTCTTTTAAAATTCCAGATGGCTGTGCATGAAGCAGCATATCCTTTCAGATCTTCATTTCATTAGGCCATTCAAGCAGCTATCAGTCAGGCATTTAAGACTCCAGGGGCCATCAGATTTTTGCAAAGAAACAACCAGGTCAGCTTCAGAAAAGGTTAGCAGAGACAGACAGAGATCCAATGGTAGGAAAACCGGACAGAAAGTGGAGATACTAACAGCTCTCAGGAAACTTGGAGAAAAGCTGACTGCAGAAGATGAAGCCTTCTTGTCAGCAAATGCAGGTGCTATACTCGGCCAGTTTGAGCAAGTCTCTATGGATCTTGGCTCTGGAGACAAAGTCCTCACTCTGGCAAGTTTTCAGGCTGGAAAAACAAACAAACAAACAAATGACCTGGTATGGAAGCTTGTGACATTCATCACATTCTTATTGTAAAATGGTACTTTTCTTCTGAGGATTTCAAGTCACTGCAAAGAATGTAAAAGATTCTCAAAATGCATTAATAACCTAAGAAAAGGTGACATAAAAATAAAAATGTGGCTTCAAAAAAATAATTCCAATCACATATCGCATGGAAAATTTCTACTTCTCTACCATTGAAAAGGCCATATCCCAGAGATTTGTAATAAATGGGCATTTGCTGGTGGGGTGGTGGTAGCTTACTCTTTTCATGGTCCTTCTCACTCCAGTTGGAGAAATGGCTTATCCTTAGGATATCTCCTTCCTTTTCCTTCCTTCCTTTCCTTTCTTTCTTTCTTTCTTTCTTTCTTTCTTTCTTTCTTTCTTTCTTTCTTTTGATGGTTAGGAGACATACGTATTTATTATTGAAGGATTTTTACAGGAGTAGGATGGGTGAAGGGAAGTAAGTAAAAAATTTTACTCCAAAAGGTAAAGCATTCAACGCATAGGAACAATAATCATAAAACATGACATCTGTTTTGTTTAGGTATAAACAGTCATAATCCTTAGAAGTCCATTTGTCTGGTGCATTCTCTCCTTAGATCTTGATTACTGGGAAGGGTCTTTGGGATGAGGGGGCTCCCAGGAATCTTAATAACCTCAGTCCCAGGCCAGTTTGGTAACTTCAGTCCCAGATCGGCTTGAGAACTTCAGCCTTAGGCTAGGGTGGCAGCAGATTGCCGGTTACAAGGGCCTAGATAGAAATCCTGTCTGGTTAAGTAAAGACAAGGTTAATATACACTAAAGTGGAATACCTATATTATCTCTGGGGTAATCCACAGCTAAGAGGGTGAGTCTAATGTCTACATGGGAAGGAAATGTGGTCTTGTGAGCAGCTTAATGACTGACCTAAAGGTTATTGTGTACTTGGGACCCTCTACATGCTATTCTATACAATGGCTGTGGCTTAGGGAACGGCAATCTTCCCTTGTCCTGAGATCAAAGGTGGCTCATGGTCTTTGGGGTTTCATTGCCTCATGGATGAATCCTTGAGCCCCTCCCAGCTACTGAGATCATTTCACCAATTTAGTAGCTTTAACCTAAACCTTTCTAATGCTTATCTATGTAATCCCCAGTAGGAAAAGTGAATGCAGCATTCTTTATTGACATTTTCCAGGAGTGTGGGGTGAGTCTAATGGGAGTAATTTCCGTTTGCAGCCACCGCCTTAGTGGATCCGCATTCCTTCAGGATTATTGTAAAAGTTATAGTAAGGCTGGGGGTGTTATTTTGCCTTTATGGGGTACCGGGGTACCGCAATAAGGCCCATGGCAGAGAAATTGAGTGCAGGCCAGTACAGCAACACCGTGGAGAACTGGAACTCGTAAACTGTTGACCTTGCTAACAGTTCTCCTCAGTCCAGTCCTTGCTTTTAGGCATGAGGGGCAGCTCCTTTATACTCAGCCTGTGTTAACTGCATGGTCCCAACATCTCCCCCTTTTTTGTTTTGTAATTTGTAGAAGTGAATCTCTGTCTCCACCGATGTATTTGCAGTCCTTATACGTCTGGAGAGGACTGGAGACTTAAAAGAGTAACTATAGCCAAAAAGAGGGTCTCAGGATTGACAGGAGATTTTTGAGATTCAAGTAAAGCAAAAGCTGCAGTAGTGAGAGCTTTTATCTGGCCCCAGGTGAGTAAAGGGGAAGAGCCCGTGGTTTACAATTGGCGAACTCCCTCGGAGAGATTAAGGTTTGACATTTGAGAAGAGTCAAGCTGTTTCGACATCATGGGGATGTGGTGGCCAGATTGTTTGTGCCCGTGGGTGAGGTCTCCTGATGGACTTTTGGGAACTCTTTGGGGGATTCATGATGTCGAATTAGTCGATAGGGGATCCACACTGGTACAGTCGAAGCCCATCTCAGTCAAACTCTCTATCCTTTCTGAAAGTTGGTCCAAACCTCTGAGCAACATCCAGTGCTTCAGGAGAAGGTAGGATTATCCAAATTTTGTCCACTCTTCACGGACACCGTGTCTGGCAGAGCACGGTCAGCACAGCGGCAGGTTCTCCCCAGCGACCACGCAGAAGGAACTCTCCTTCCTTTTTCCTGATAACCTGAATACTGGGGAAACAAGAAAAAATAAGAGAGATGGCAAAAAAAAAAAAAAAAGAAAGAAAACCTTACTTAACTGGTACCCAGTATGTTTCCACCTGTTGCTAGTGGCCTTGATCAATGCCCAGCTCTCTACCCACAAGATATGTGTGTATTTTAGCATCGTTATTACCAAGCACCCCCAGGGGTAAGGGGATTCCTTCTCTCCATTCATCCTTTCTCCGTGGCTACATTTTCACTATCGCTGTGCTAATTATTGCTATGTAACACGTTACCACAAGGTTATGGTTTAAAATAGCACACATTTATTATCCCACAATGTGGAGGTTCAGAACTCCAGGTATGGCTTGGATTCTCCTCAGGTTTCAAATGATAACAGTCAGTGTCTTTTATGAGACTTCACTTAATACAATATGAATATTTGAGTGGGAAAGAATTTGCTTCTGAGCTGGGAAGGTGGTGGGAAGAATTCAGGTCTCCAGACCTGTTAGACAGAGGGCCTCAGTTCCCAGCTGTGTATTGGCCAAAGACCACCTGCAGTTCCTTGCCATGTGTACCACCCATCATGGTCGCTTCCTTTATCCAAGTATGCAAACCAAGAAGGCTATGGAATCAGATAGCAAGATGTAAATTACTATCTTTTTTATATTTAAAAATGTTTCAATTTACATTTAATCACATATATCTTTTCATTGTACGACATTGCTTTTACCAGTATGAGTACCAATCATATCAGTCGAAACAAAGTCATTACTATATAAATTATCATCAGCAAATAGCTTTTCTTTTTCAATTAAACATACTGTTTTTCTACTCCTGTTCCCCTCTCCCTCCCACTGTCCATTACCTACCCCTATATTACCACTATCCTTACCATCTCTAGTATCTACCATTGCCCTTCCTGCTACTGTACCTTCCAAATTTTCAGTTTCTGCCCTAGAGTGCAGACAATCAGCATAGATTGTGTGGGGACATATAAACTCTGTCTTTCAGAGTCCGACTTGTTTTGCTTAGCATTAAGTCTTCCATATTCATCCACTTCGTATCAATGTCAGGGGCTTACTGATTTTTATGGCTGAGCAATATTCCATAGAGTACACATGCTACATTTTTTCAATCCAGTCACCTATTTTTGGACATTTGGGTTGATTCCATGTCCTAGCAATTGTAAATAATGCTGCAATAAACATGGAAATGCAAATGTTTTTCCGACTGAGGGTTTTTCTCTCCTTGGGTAAAACCTAAGAATGGAATTACTGGGTTGTATGACAGTTCTATTTGTAGCTTTCTGAGGAAGCTTCATATCATTCTCCAAAGTGCTTGTACTAATCTACATTCCCACCGGTAGTGCAGGAGAGTTCCCTTTCACCACAGCCTCACCAGCATTTGTCATTATTTATTTTTTAAATTTTAGCCATTCTGCCAGGGGTTAAGTGGTATCTCATTGTGGTTATATTTGGGGTTTCTCAATTCTGATCCATTGGTCTACTTCTCTGTTTTTGTGCCGATACCATGTTGTTTTAATTATCACAGCTTTGTAATGTTCTGAGGTCAGGAAGTGAGGTGCCTGCTACTTTATTCTCCTTGCACAGTATTGCTGTGGTGATGCAGGGACTTTTATACTTCCAGACAATCTTTTTTCTATTTCTGTGAGGAAGATCTCTGGTAGTTTGATTGGGATTGCATTAAATTTGTAGATTAATTTGGGTAGGATTGATATCTTGATTATATTATCCCTTCCAATCTAGGAACATGGATGTTTTTCTAATTTTTTGTATCATTTTTTTATTCTTTTTTGGGTGTTTTATAGTTTTCTTTGTAGAGCTCTTTGACACCATTGGTAAAGTTTATTCATAGATATCATATTGGTTTTGTGGCTATTATAAATGGGATTTCTTCAATTCTGTCTCAATTTGTCCATTGTTGGTGTATAAAAGTGCTATAGATTTTTGTATGTTGATTTTGTATCCTGCCACTTAGCTATATTAATATCACTTCCAGGAATTTTTCTTTTGTGGATTCTTTTGAATTTTCTATGTATAGCATCATATCATCTGCAAATAAAGATCATTTCATTTTCCTATTTGGATGCCTTTTATTTGACTTTCTTGTCTAATTGCATTGTCTAGAGCTTCCAGTACTATGTTAAAAAGAAATGGAGGAATGGGACCAGCAGGTGTCGTGGTGGTTAAGGCGCTGGACATTCCCACATGGCCTACCATGGTTCAAGTCCTGGATCTGGTAGCTTGCTTTCTCACTTTCTCTCTTTCTCTGTGACTCTCTCTGGTTAAAATAAAATAAGTAAATGAGGGACCAGCAGTTAGCGTAATGGCTATGTCGCTGGACTCCCACGTAGTCGACCGCGGTTCGAGTCCCGGACCCGGCGGCTTAAACTCACGCCGGGCGCGTGTGCGTGCGTGCCCAAGATCCCGAGAGGAGAATGGAGGAGAAGGGATTGCGGCGTGGCCATCCCCCCTGGGGGGTGATTTCCTGCTTTCTATCTCTCTGTCTCTCTCTGTCTGTCTGGCGAGCGCACCCGCCCTATAGCAAAAAAAAAAAAAAAAAAACACCTCTCCAAAAAAAGAAAAAAATAATAAATAAAAAAAATAAATAAATAAAATAAGTAAATGAATAAATAAAAATTTAAAATAAAAAAAGAAAAAGAAATGGAGGAAGTAGGCAGCCTTGTCTTATTCCAGTTTTCCATGAAAAAGCTTTCAGTTTTTCCCATTCAGTATGATGTTAGTTATGAGTTTTTTCATAGATGGCTTTTATTGTGTTGAGGAGTGTCCCATCCATGCCAATTTTGATGAAAATCTTAATCATAAAGGGATGTTTTATTTTATCAAATGCTTTCTCTGCATTGATTAATATGATCATATGGCTTTATTCTTTCCTTTTGTTAATGTGATGCATTTAATTTATTGTTTTGCATATGTTGAACCACACTTGCATCCCTGGAATAAAACCTACTTGGTCATGGTGTATAATCTTTTTAATATGTTATTGAATACAATTTGCTAGTATCTTGTTGAGAAAGTTTGCATCCATATTCATGAGGGATATTAGCCTGAAGTTTTCCTTTTTTGTCATGTCCTTGTTTGGTTTTGGAATTAAGATGATGGAGGCTTCATAGAATAAATTGAAGAGAGTTCCTTCCTTCTGAATTTTTAGAAATAGTTTCAGGAGAATTGGAGTTAGTTATTATTTAACAGTTTTGTAAAATTCAGAAGTAAAGTCATTGGGACCTGGGCTTTTCCTTAATGGGAGACTATTACTGATTCAATCTGATTGTTTGTTATGGGTTTCAGACTTTCTATTTCTTCCAGGTTCAATCTTGGTAAGTTACAGGTGTTCAAAAATGTGTCCATCTCATCTAGGTTTAATTCTTTGTTGGCATATAGTCACTCATAGCATTCTCTGATGATATTTTGTATTTCTGTTATAGCTGCTGTAATAACACCTGTTTCCTTGCTGATTTTATTTATCTGGTTCCTTTCTCTGTTCTTGATTAATCTAGCTAATGGTGTGTCAATTTTGTTTATCTTCTCAAAGAACCAGCTTTTGGTTTTGTTTATTTTCTGCATAATTCTTTTATTCTCTGTGTCATTTATTTCTGCTCAAATCTTTATTCTTTTCTTCTGGAATATTTTGGGATTTGTTGTTTTTCCAGTTCCTTGAGTTATATCATTAGGTTGTTTATTTGCCATCTTTCTGCTTTGTTCTTGTGGGCACTAATTGCTATGAACCTCCCTCTTATGACTGCTTTTGCTGTGTCCCATAGGTTATAAACACTTGTTCATTATCATTGGTTTCTATGAACCTTTAGATTTCAGTCTTAATTTCTTCTATAGTTGCAAACTCATTTAGGAGTAGTTTGTTTAATTTCCATGTGTTTCTGAATTTTTGAGGGTTCTTCCTGTAGTTGATTTTAAGTTTGATTCCATTGTGGTCTGAAAATATGCTAGATGCAGTTTCTATATCTTTGAGTTTGTAAAGGCTTGTTTTGTGACCTATCATGTGGTCATTCTTTGACAATGTTCCATGTGGGGGTGAGAAATATGTATATTTTGTGGTTGTTGCATAAAATACTCTGTAGATGTCTGTCAAATCCATTTCTTGTATAGTATCATTTAGATCTTGTATCTCTTTGTTTATTTTTTGTCTAGATGATCTACCCAGAGGTGTCAGTGGCGTATTGAGATTTGCTACAATTATTGTGTGGCAGTCTATCTCTCCCTTGAGATCTAACAGTCTCTCTTTGATATATTTAGGTGCTCCAGTGTTAATTGCATAGAAATTTACAAGTGTCTTATCTTCCTGTTGAACAAGTCCATTCAGTACTATTTAATGTCCTTCTTTGTCTCTTCTTACATCTTAAAGTCTATTTTTGTCTTATATCAGTATTGCTACTCCAGCCTTTTTTTGATTTCTATTTGCATAGCATATCTTTTTCCAGTCCTTCACTTTCAGTCTATGTATGTCCTTATCAGTGAAGTGTGTTTCTTTTAACTAGCATATAGATGGCTTCTGTTTTTGTATCCAGTCAGTCAGTCTGTGTCTTTTAATGGGAGAATTTAATCCATTAATATTCAATGCTATTATTGATATTTGTGGATTTATCCCTATCATTATTTGTTAGCCATTTTTTGGTTGTTTTTGTTCTTCTATTTTCGTTTGTCTCTCTTTGACTATCCTGATACAACAGTCCCTTCAGTACTGCCTGGCGAGATGGTCTATTATTGATGAATTCTTGCAGTTTTTCTTTATCTGAGAATACTTTAATTTGTTCTTCCCATTTGAAGGATAATCTTGCTGAATAAATATAGTGTTCTTGGTTGAAATTGTTTTTCATTTAATGTTTTGAATACATTTTCCCATTCCTTCTTTGTCTGCATTGTTACACTTGAAAGGTCTGACATTAGCCTATTGAGATAACCTTTATAAGTAACTTGCCACTTCTCCCTTGCCACTTTTAGAATATTGTCTTTGTCTTTAGTTTTTACCAATCTGGCTATGATGTGCCATGGAGGTGGGGAGGAGGACCTTCTTGTGTTGATTCTATTTGGGATCTTTTTATTTCTTGGGTCTGAATTTCTCCATGTTTCTGTATATTTGGAAAATTTTCAGACAGCATTTCATGAAAGAGGTTATTCCATGCTTATCAGATCCTTCAGCTTTGGGAAAACCTGTATATGGCTATTTGGGCATTTCATGGTATACAGAATTTCCAGTATGTTGTCCTCATTGCTTTTGGTTGTAATTTAGTCTACGCTGGATACTTTGTCTTCAAGGTCAAAAATTTTTTCTACTGCATGGTCCTATCTGCTGTTAATGTTTTCTAGGGAGATTTTAATTTCTTGTCTTATATTCTTCATTTCCAGAAGTTCTGTTTGATTCTCTTTTAGAGTATCTGCTTTTTTTCAGAATTCCTCTTTCATGTCCTAAAATTATTTTCTCATATCCTAGAACTGGTTGTCTGTTTTCTTTTGCATCTCATTGATCTTTATTTTTCTTTTTCTTTTTTTTTTTTTTTTTTTTTGAGAGGTTTTTGATATAGGGGGCATGCTCTTGCCAGAAGGACAGAGAGAGACAGAGAGACAGAAAGTGAGAAATCACCCCCCTGGGGGATGGCCACGCCACAATTCCTTCTCCTCCATTCTCTTCTTGAGATCTTGGGCATGCATGCACATGCGCCCGGCGTGAGTTTAAGCCACCAGGTCCAGGACTCGAACGTGGTCGACTACATGGGAGTCCAGCGACATAGCCATTACACCAACTGCTGGTCCCACATCTCTTTGATCTTTGTCACTATGAATATTTGGAGTTATTTTTCTGACATTTCTGTGCATTTCTCCATGCTGTCCACTGTAGGTGAGGTGTTACTACACTCACTGGGGAAGAGTTGCCACCTTGTTTTCTCATGTTTCTTCTAGATCTTTGTTGGTTCCTAGTTGTCTGATGCATTATTCACTTTTTTTCTATTTTTGGAGTAGATTCTATAGTATTGATAGAGGATACTTCACCCTTAGTTCCCAGGTGTGTTACTATTGGAGGGCTCTCTGTCTCCCTGATCAGAGGAGTTATGGGTAACCTCAGGTGCTTGGTTCCTCTATCAAATATTCAGCTCTTGATGAAGTGGTAGCCAGCTAAGGAGATATAACTTAGTGACAAGGATCAAGTTGCACGCTTCACAAAGTGGATCAGTGTACCAGAAGTTCCAAAGTTGCTCCCAGGCCTTAAGCGTGGATCACCTAAGAGGCCTGCCCAGACCAGGCTCACATCTCCTGGTGGGCAGGCAGGGCAAGCCCAGGCTGCCAGAGCGGTAGGCAACAGAATCCAAAGAATTCCAAAGTTGCTCCCAGATCTAGAATGCCTAAATTGTTATCCTAATAATAAAATCTCGGAAGCAGCATTCTATCACCTTTACCATATTCTATTGGTCAGAAGAGAGTTACGGAGTATACATAGTAGAAAGTTGAGATCTTGGGTCATCTTTGAACCAACCTGTAATAACTTCTTTCAAGTAATCCCAGGCCACCCCTATCCTCCTGCCCTGAACTCTATTCTCTTTCACTTGAAGCCTCAGAAGAGCTGAGGTCTTCTGCATCCTGAAATGGCCACAGGTAAACCTGTCTGAAGTGAGTGGCTGCTCCTACTTTCTTAAGGACAGGATACTGCAATCCATTCTCTGTTGTCACAGTCAATTCCAGAAAGCTTCATACCTTTAGATTTTCATATTTTGCTAATAACAGGCAGACACTAGATTTTATATCCATGTAAGCCTTGCAGATTCCAGATTTCAGTTAAGTTTTGTGGCCCAGCCTCACACTCTGTAAATTCTGCAATTTAGTAAACAAGTCTGTAGGCATTAGATGGCATTCTTCATATTTTACAGGCACCTTTAAACTTCATGAGTGATTCTCTTAAAGTTTATTTGCTAGAGAGTGGGATAAAAAAATCCACAATACTTGCCACTAAGCTGATGATACCTGACTTTAACCACTTTCCCTTTTCCCACAGTCTTCCTGTATAGGCACAGAACCAGTAGGAAGTTGAGGTTGCAGGTAATGGTGGGAGGCAAGCTTTGTCAGCCCAAAGGCTGTAGGGTTTCCATCACTCAATAGGATAGCCAGGATATTTAATAGTACTCTAACCCTAGGTTTGAGCCCTAGATGCCAATTCTGGAAAAAGAAGAAAGTCCCTTTGAGCATCCTCCCCAGCATGCAGGACTAAGAAGAGCACTGGGAGTGAGTTTCCCAGAGCTTTCCCCACACCACCAGCCTGCAGTCCAGGACCCTTGTAACCAATCAAAGCAATGAGCCATGATCCACTTCATCTGCATCCTTCCATATCCCATCTTTAGTTGACATTTATTTAAAAAGCAGTCATTTTGTTCATTGTCCTAGTGAGATATAAGTATTGCTCCCTCATTTATACCCCTTCTGCTCTGTGTATTTTCTTTCTCCTAAACCAAGGGACTTACAAAGCCTCAATTATCAGGTGACTCTGCAAACTGAAACTCAAGCACAGCCCACATCTTCACTCCTACATCTTTATGTTTAAATACCCACAAGCAAGGCAGGCTTTGGGAGCTGGGGTGCTTTAGAAGTGATGAGACATTTCTCATCCTCCAGAGAAAAATGAAAAGCCATGGAATCTTAGATTTCTCTGATTAAAAGAAAATTCTGAGGTTATGTAAATCAATCTTCTTCATTTTGCAGATAAGGACCCTAAAAGGCAAGTGTTTCAGGAGAAGGCCAAACCAGTCTGCCTGGCCAACAGCAGCTGTTTTTCCTACTACATGGTGTAGGGGCTTGGAAAAAACACAAAGATATTTCAGTCATACCATACTTATCACAATTACATATGTCACATATATTATACAACTAAAATAACTCTCTCTATATATATATACACACACACACACACACGCGCGCGCGCGCACATTCATATATAGTAAGATTTTAACTGTGAATTGCTACATTTTCAAAAACTTAATTGAAGTGTGCTTCTCTGTCTCATGAGCATTGAAATCAGACCTCTTCACCAGCGCTTACAGAAAGCACTCGCTTCCCTTGTTTCAACGTGTAGTGACCCATGTTGGGAGCAAGAGGGCAATTAACAGCTTCCAGAGTCTGAGAAAAGGAGCTCTTCTATTGCATTTGCCAAGAGCAGGACTCCATTTTAGTTAATACGAGTTTGCATTAATTCGACATTTGGATGAGGGCCAAAGTCAGTGGCAGTAAATCTTGATAACTACCACTTGTTTCAAGATACAGCCAGGCAGTTTGTTTATTTTAAACGCTTGCTCGATGGGTTACTCCCCTGGGAAAATGACCTTGTTTACATCTCGGGCCCACGAGCAGCTTCTTCTTCTACGGAGTCTTATATCAGAACATGTCCAGGAAGATGAAAGTTGTAGTCTATACTCAGGTTACTTCATCTCATCCACTTTGTTAAAGAACATTTTGATTATTGAAAATAAAAAGTAGAGGGACTGGGAAAGGTTCATCATTCCTCTCTAATCTTTCCCACCCTTCCCCAAGCCAAAAATCACAGTTAAAAACTGCTCAGTGAGGGACCTGGCAAATGGCATGGTGGTTAAGGGCACTGGACTTCCACATGGCCAACCATAGTTCAAGTCCCAGACCTGAAGGCTTGCTTTCTCACTTTCTCTCTCTCCTGCTCCCATCCCCCATCTCTCTCTGGAAATATTAAAATAATAATAATAAATAAAGTTAAATAAAATAATTCTTTAAAAAAAAACTGTTCGGAACCAGCAGGTGGCGTGGTGGTTAAGGTGCTGGACATTCCCACATGGCTGACCATGGTTCAAGTCCTGGACCTGGTGGCTTGCTTTCTCACTTTCTCTCTCTCTCTATGTCTCTCTCTGGTCAAATAAAATAAGTAAATGACTAAATAAAATTAAAAATAAATAATTCTTTTTAAAAAAAAACTGTTGGGAACCAGCAGTTAGCGTAATGGCTATGTCGCTGGACTCCCACGTAGTCGACCGCGGTTCGCGTCCCGGACCCGGTGGCTTAAAACTCATGCCGGGCGCGTGTGCGTGCATGCCCAGGATCCCGGGAGGAGAATGGAGGAGAGGGGATTGCGGCGTGACCATCCCCCCTGGGGGGGTGACCTCTCACTTTCTGTCTCTATGTCTCTCTCTGTCTGTCTGGCGAGCGCACGCGCCCTATAGCAAAAACCTCTCAAAAAAAAAAAAAAAAAAGCTGTTGAATGATGCCTACTTTTTACTCTTTCACTTTTGGTGCAGTGTGTTTTTGCCAGGGAAAGACAGAGAAGAAGTACACACAACGGAACATGGCCATACTGCAATCCTTATCCTCCATTTCTCCATCCTGCTGGGATTTTGGTAACACATACACATACACCTAGCATGTTTTTCAAAACACTGAGTCTGGGTTTGAACATGGTTGTCTATGTGGGATCTAGGTCCCTTAACCACTAGGTTACATGGCTGGTCCTTTGTTAATTCTCTTGTCTTCATTTAGCCTCTACCATCCCTGGGACAAAAGGAAGCTCAGAAGATGCCATAGACCTTGAATGAGTATGAAATGTTGAAACAAGTAGCCCATTGCAAATAATGTGGGCATCTGGGAGAGGCAGAAGACATGTTTGGATTGATCTTGTTGTCACCCTGAAATACCACCCCCCTTTCTTTATCTCCCTGCCTAGCACATAAACAGTTATGCAAGTATTTGCAAAGCAGACTTTTGGTTAAGAGCCAGGCCTCTCTTACATGTACTTCTACTTCATAAACATCCTCTAGGTGATAACACCTTAGCATATCTGTCATTAACACAATTCTCTGCATTAGTTAATCTTATGAGTTTTCTTAGACAGCTAGTTGAAGAAAGACGACTACAGGGGAAAAAACAAATCTTTGCAGCTAGGAGAGTGAGACCACAGGGACAACTTGGGAGCAGCCGGCTTTACCCTTAAAGGTTTAGGAGAAAGGTGATAAAACCATTAATGTAAGCCATGAGCTTCCCATCCCTAGAAATCCTTGTGTCTGAAGAGTGTGGGAGGGGAAGAAAAAGATAAGATGAGAAAAGAAAAAGGGAGAAGGTTGAACAGGACACAGTAATGATAAAATTATGCCCACCAGGCCATCAGGTTAACACATTATAGTAGCTCCTTTTTGAGGAGCCCATCTTCCACTGTTCATCTCTGCAACACAGTCTTGTCCTCCTTCTGAAGTTGTGCAAAGATCACTTTGACCAGGATGCTTACTGAAGGTACATCAAGGTTCCAACAGCTTGTCTGGATGTAGTATGAGAAAAGGCTCCTTGGTGAAGAATTCAAGATGACTCAAACTGCGTGTCAGGTGAAGCAGCGTAGACTGGAAAACTGCAACCCCTGTAAAATGGAACCTATTGGGGATGTTAGCCCAGCACCCCTGCTCCTGCTGTGGTCAGTTTCAGGGTACACAGGGAGATGTGAATGGGACTGGAAAATGAGAGGCAACCCCATAAAGCTCTATGCCCAAATTCACAGACTAACCTCCTTCATCGCTCTTAGATATCCCAGACACAAACTCTAAAAGAAGAAACAAACGGAAACATCAGATTTAACTGAGAAAAGGGTCTGCTCGTGCTCCATCTCTTGGAAAATTTACTTAAGACATTCTGACTGGAATAATAATGTGGGGGTGGGGGCAGAGCAAGTAAAGTCCCATCTTCTCATGACTGAAAAAAGAAGAATAAAGTTGCTTACCCAAAGGAAAAGCATAGCATCTCTATCTACACTGGAGAAGGCCAAGAGGGAAATGCCATGTTCTTGGCAGGTCAAATATTCAAAAGCAAGGGATGTCATAGCTCACGTTCTATAGTCACAGAATTCAGTGTGCATTAGTGTAAGGCATTAATAAAAACAGCATGTTTGAAAAATAGCTTGTTCAGAGAACTACCCAAATTCTCTCAGAGTCTGGGGAAATCACTTAGTGCCCTGTGGCTTGTCAACTGATAGCTGAGATACCGAACAAGTTTTGGCAAGATTCTAAGAATCAGGAATCTATTACTTAGACTATGGTTACATCTATTTATAAAGTCATAGTAGGTGATAACAGACTTATTACCAATTCATAATGTTTGGATCAACAAAAGCTCAATAAGAAAAATGTTGACATTTAAGCAATTGTTTAAAAATACATTTTGCGGGACCAGCAGATGACATAATAGCTGCGTCACTGGATTCACATGTAGTCAACATTGTTTCGAGTCCTGGACCCAGTAGCTTCAAACTCATGTCAGGTGCATGTATGTGTGTGCCCAGGATTCTGAGAGGAGCGTGGAGGAGAAGGGATTCTGGTGTGGCCATCCCCCCTGAGGAGTGATTTCTCACTTTCTGTCTCTCTGTCTCCCAAGAGAGCACACTGTCATATAGCAAAAATCTCTCTTATTTAAAAAAATACATTTTGGGGAACCAGCAGTTAGCATAATGGCTTTGTCGCTGGACTCCCACGTAGTCGACCGCAGTTCGAGCCCCGGACCCGGTGGCTTAAAACTCATGCCGGGCGTGTGTGCGTGCGTGCCCAAGATCCCAAGAGGAGAAAGGAGGAGAAGGGATTGCAGTGTGACCATCCCCCCTGGGGGGTGATTTCTCGCTTTCTGTCTCTATGTCTCTCTCTGTCTCTCTGGCGAGCGCACGCGCCCTATAGCAAAAACCTCTCAAAAAAAAATACATTTTGGAGTTGTTACTTTAATACAAAAACTTTTCCCTAATGGGTAGAACACACTGGCTGCCAATTTTCCTTACAGTTCACAATTATGTGAAGAGAGCAGATAAATGTGCCGGGAGGTACAATGCTGAGACACTCCTATTCACGCAGGTGTAGGCTGCTCAGAGAGAGACCAAAAAAAAAAACAAAAGGTAATAAGATTTTCATGGTAATATGTTAAATTTTAAGAAAATATCACTTATAAAATTAGGCACTGACAAAACATACAAATTTGGGATGAGCGAGCGTTCACTTGACTAAAGACAGTCTCACAGAGTAACATCAACAAGAACCAGATTAGGAAGCCCCAGGCCCTTTTTTCCCCAGAGACACTGAATTAACAACACAAGGTGGACCAAAATATCTCTATGAGATCTTTAGAGACCAGTTGAGAAGCGACAGCACTCAAGGCAATGTAAAATCAAGAAAGCGTGCCAGCAAAAGCAGTAAAAAAATGTGCATGTTTTGCAACTCCATTGGTGCCCCTTCCCAAAACTTCATAGTGCTAATGGGGCACAATATGGAAAAAATGAACCATGCCGGGCTCCTCTGTAAGGTCGGAAATGAAAGAGTAGATCCATATACCTAATATTTTGCCTTGTCTGAGGGCTGCATGAAAGACCAGCTTCTATCTCTCCTAACTTCAAGTGCTAACAAGACTGCTGGCATAATATGAAAGCCACTAAAAAATGAAAGATTGTGGTACAGCATGTTGGAGTTACACTGCTGCAGACAGATGCCAGCGTAAGCAGAGATCAGAAAAAGTTTGAGAGGCCCTAAAACTTCTAGTTGGGTTGACTGATGGAGGACCAGAGGCATTCAACAGAAAGTTTAATCAGGCAGAAGAAAGAGTTAGCGAACTTGGAAGACAGGTCATTTCAAGATTAAAAATAGAAGTATAGTAAAGAGAGTCTCTAAGGGACTTATGAAACACTATTAAGCAGGGCAATCTATGTATCATGGGAATCTCAGAAGGAAAAGATCATAAGGAAAAGAGAGAAACAAAGGGGAAGAGAGCTTGCTTGAAGAAATAAGAGTTGAAGGGACAGCACATGGCATAGTGGTTAAGGTGCTGGACTCTCACACAGCCGACCATGGTTTGAGTCCTGGACCTGGAGACTTGAAATTCATGCCAGATGTGTATGTGTGCATGCCCAACATCCTTGTATTGTTCTCTCTTTCGTTTCTGATTTTATTTGAGTCTACCTTATGTTTTAAGTCAGGAGAATGGAAGAGAAGAGATTGTGGTATGGCCATCTCCCTTGGGGGTGGTTTCTCACTTTCTCTCTCCATCTCACCAGCGAGCGCATGCACCATATAGCAAAAATCTCTCTAAAATAAATAATAATAATGGTCGAAAACTTCTAACATGGGAGGAAAGAAATGAACATACAAATTCAAAACTTAACTAGGATGAACTCGAGAGATTCACCACAAGACACAAAGCATATTATAATCAAACTGCCTAAAGTCAAATAAAAAGAATTTTAATAACAGCTAGAGAGAAGTGACTCATTACATAACTAAGAAGCATATGTGAAATTATCAGTGGATTTTTCAACAGAAACCTTGCAGTTTAGAAGGAATGGGATAATATAGTCAACATACTAAATTAAAGAAAATATTGTCGGTCAAAAATTCTGTATCCAACAAAGTTATACTTCAAAAATAAAGGAAAGGTGCTGGTCAGTGGTGCAGCAACAAAATATGACACTCTTCAGGGCTGACACACATAGGAAAGTTCTAAGTTCACCTCTAAAGACTTACCTGAATATTCTGGGTACACAAATGCCCTTGATCTGGCGCTGGCTACAACTAGACATGGATTGTGACATCAAGACCCTATTGAAGATGGTATATCTCTATCTCTCTCTGTCTTCCTCACTCACAGAAGGAACAAATAAAGTTTTAAAAAGGTAGAGGAGAAATAGACTTTTCCAGATAAATAAAAACTGAGAAAGTTTGCTACCACTAGACATACTCTATAAAAAAATGCTAAATGGAGTACTTTGGGTTGAAATAAAGAGACAGTATATACAACGACATGAAACCATGCAAAAATATAAGGTTTTCCAGTGGAGGAATATACATAAACAAATATAATAACCTATTATAGTAATGTTGGTACATATAATTTTTAAAAGCTAAAAATAACTATAGGGGCTGAGTTGTGGTAGAGAAAAACTGGGATCACTTGGGAGAGGTTTTGAATTGGCATCTAGGAATCTCCCTGAGTATGCCAGGCACATGTGTGCATGTAAGTGATCTGAGCTGTCTGAGAAATTAGAAAAGAAAAAAAAAAATTTTTTTAAATAAAAGAACAAACAAGAACACAAAGCTGGCAGAAAGAAAGAAATAGTAAAAATTAGAATAGAGATAAATAAGGACTAGAAAAATGAACATAACTGAGCTGGTTATTTGAAAAACATAAGGAATGTTGACAAATCCTCAGCTATATTGTCCTGGCCCAGGTTTCCTGGGGGAGGGAGTGAGAGAGGGGACAAACACACAGACACACAGAGTGGAGACAAAACGAGGTGCCAATCAAGTCTCCTTTATTAAGGAAGAACAGTGAGCTTATATATAGCTGGTGGGCACCAATTGGTTGCCCGAAATGCAAATGAGATAAAACAGCATGAACCAATCATTGGTGTGGGTGGATCTTTCCCGTTGCCTAGAAACCCAACCGCTTCTGGGGAGAACAGTTGGTCACATGATTTCTGAGAAACAGTTTGCTCAGTGAGGAAGTGAAGCCTAATGGTTTCCAAGATGGTGGATAGCTCAAGATGGCCGATAGCTCAAGATGGCTTCCATATGCAGTGCCTGCCACACTGTATTACCTAAGAAAAAATAGAGTAGACTCAAATAAAATCAGAAATGAAAGAGAGAACATTACAACCAGTTTAACAAAAATAAGAATTATAAGAAAATATTGGGAAAAAGTTTATATCAACAAATTGGATAACCTAGAAAAAAGGATAAATTTCTAGGAGCATACAACCTACCAAGATTAAAGTATAAGGCAATAGTAAATCTGAATAGACCAATAACTTGTAAGGAAACTGTATCAGAAATCCAAAACTTTGTAACAGAAAAGTCCAAGATAAGATGGTGTTTCTGAATTTAACCAAATATTTAATAAAGTAACATCAATCCTCCTGAGATTATTCCAAAAAGTTGGAAAGGAGAGAACATTTCCAAATTTATACTTTGAGATCAGCATCACTCAAATAGCAAAGCCAGACAGGGATACGTACAAAATAAATCTATTGACCAATATTTTCAATGGATATTTTAATTTAAAATGTCCACACCATTTAAAGCATTCAGTTCAATCTCTACTAAAATCCCAGTGCGGAAATAGAAAATGTATACTAAAATTTATATGGAATCATAGGGGACAACAATAACAAAAGAAACTATTTTTTTAAAAAAAGCTGGAAAATTCACACATTCTGATTTCAAAACATATTACAAAGCCAGTAATAGTGTGATTTTGACATAAAGATGAGTATCAACCAGTGGGTTACAATAAAAAGTCTAGAAATAAACTCTCTTATATATGGTCAAATGATCTTTAATAGGGGTGTCAATACCACTCAATGGGGAAAGGTCAGTCTCTTCAACAAATAGGATTGGGAAATCTACATATCCACAAGCAAAAGAATGAAATTGAACCTTTTCCCTGAACAATACAAGAAAATTCACTCAAAATTGATGAAAGACCAAGACATATGGCTCAAAACCATAAAAAGTCTAGAATAAAACATAGGGAAAAGTCTTCATAACTTCATTTTCTTATATGTGGCACCAAATGCACAAACAACAAAAGCAAATATTGACAAATGAAGCTATTTCAAATTTTAAGTGTTTATGCATCAAAGGACATAATCAACAGAGTGAAAACGTAACATACAGAATGAGAAAAATATTTGTAAACATGTCTGATAAGGAGTTAATATCCAGAATATATATGTGTATATATATATATATATGTGTGTGTGTGTATATATATATATATATATATATATATATATATATATATATAAAACCCTACAACTCTAAATTGAAGAATCAAATAATACAATTTAAAACTCAGAAAAGATTGAATAGACATTTCTCCAAAACTAATATATAAATAACTACTAAATACATGAAAAGATGATCAACATCATGAATGACTAGGGAAAATAAAATCAAAACCACAATGAGCTACTACTTCACATATATTAGAATGGCTACTATCAGAAAAACAGAAAATAGTAAGTTTTTGTGAAAATGTAGAGAAATTTAAAGCCTCTCTTCTTGGAATTTTGGGCACTTATTCACATACAGCTAGCATGAATTTCAAGCCTCCAGGTCTGGGTCTCAAACAGCGATTGGCCATGTGGGAGTCCAGCAATGAAACCATTATGCCATCTGCTGGTTCCCATTTTTCTCTGTAGACAGACCTTCCATGACTGTTCTCCCTGTATCTATTGGATCATTGGGAAAGTCATGACACATTCTTGCATAGGAAAACATAGAAAAATACATCATGACTTCCCTGATGACCTAATATTTACTGTATTATTAATAATAAAATGGTTATAATATTTACTCAGAATATAATTAGTAATTATTAGAGCCAAGATAAATTTGAACTGAGATATTTATAACTTCAAATCTGTGTTTATTTTGCTGTGCAAAAATATTTTTTTTCTTTCCTAGTTAGTTTTGTTTTTCTAATATATTACCTAAATGGAAAGAAAAAATATGGATGACAGAATACCAGCCTGGGAGAATCCAAATAAAAAAAGAAAAAAAAGTATTTTACTTAAGAAGGTGAAGGAAGGAACTTATGTCACTCATTTTTCCATAGAAACCTTGCCTAAGTCCTGGGAGGAAGGCATGAGTAAAGGTAAGAAAACAGGCAAGAAAATTATGAGATGGAATGGGGATAACAGAAGATAATCAGGTAGTTAGAAAGTCGAAGAATAGTCCTGATTCTCCAGCTCTTCACAAGCACCCCATAAATCTTTTTTTTTAATTGTTTATTCATTTCTTCCATGATGAGAGAGTGAGCCAGAGAGACAGACACCTCCACCAGGGTGTTCATGCCGTGATCCACCCCAGCTTCAGTCAGCTTCAGATTACGAGTATGCACATACCCACTGCACTCAGGGAGGAATCTGGAAGTCACGAACCCAAAATCTTCCTATGTGGGTCAGCCTCATAGACCATTGCACCACCACTATGCCACAGCCACCTCTCCCATAATTCATTGTTGTCTGACTTTCCAAAGACTCTCATCTATCTATCATCTTCCTTCTAGAACACTCTGCCAGTCTATGGGAGCTACCATCATGACTTGTAGCTGAAAAAATCCTTATTTTTGAAAGTTGGGAAGTGTGGAAATGTTACAAAAGCACATTCTCAAACACTATTGTTCTTAGAGATTACATTCCTTGGTGCTAACAATACAACCTTATACTTCAGGTAGCGTACATGCTGTAGAAGATTGCTGTTGACACCCTCCCCAGATCCCCTTCACTGAGAGCCGGCACTCATCGGCCACTTACTGTGAGCTGGCTGCTAACTGCTCACAGCTACCTTTTCCCTAAAAGTGCCATAATCTGGCAGGAACTGTCTTCTATGGAAAAGCCTAGAAAGTCATACCTCTCTCTCTAAAAGTAGTCTGTGGCCAGTAATTAAATAATTCGGGGCTATAGAAGTCCAGCCCCAGACTCCATCTGGTACAATATATAGTGTGGCTTATTTTATCCTCTAGAGCACCTCGTGGGATGGATGAGGCCAGACTCCAGTGGAAGCCCGTTGTGTTTGACTTTTCTCCCTGCCTGAATTTGCTTTCTGTGATCTTGCACAGATATTTTTTTCTGAGAGCATGCCTTCAATAAACAAGTTAAAGAGTAATTCTAGGGGACCAGCAGGTGGTATGGTGGTTGAGGTTCTGGACACTTCCACATGGCCAACCATTGTTCAAATCCCGGACCTGATGGCTTGCTTTCTCACTCTCTCTCTCTCTCTCTCTCTCTGTGTCTCTTTCTGGTCAAATTAAAATTAATTAATTAATTAATTATTTTAAATAAATAATTTTTTATAAAAAATAATTCTAGTATCAGGTTCTGTTCTTAGGAACCAAGTCCAAGATATGGGAAAAATACAAAGTTTTATGAATGAGCCTAATGACCTAATTAACATATACGATTTTGGGGGGCTTGCTTTCTCACTTTCCATTTCTCTCTCTCTGTCTCTCTCTGGTTAAATAAATAAATACATAAATAAATAAGTTAAATAAAATAATTCTTTAAAAATTAAAATAAAATAAGAATTTACTATACACAAGAAAATGACAGGAATAAAAATGTCAGCAGTGAATTAGAATGGATAGATGAAAGAGCAGATTAGGACTCAATGTAGAGCATAATGAGAGAGTACAACAGCAGGTAAGGAATGATGAGGAGAGAATTGCTGAATTGGAAAAGAGTTTAGGAGGGGGAAAAATACCATAACAAGGGGTGTGAAGATAAATGAGTAGGAAACTTTTAGAAAAGGTAAAAGGCATAGAGGATGGAGTGAATCTAACAAGTAGCAATACTTGGATTTGGAATTCCAAAGAGACAGAAGGAAAAATGGTCAACAGAAATACTGAAGAGATTGTCACTGAGAAAATCTCCAAACTAAAACCACAGATTGTAGAATCTCTTGCAAAACCCACCCTAGATAAGGTAAATAGTTCACTTAAACTTTCTAAGGATAAATTCGTGAAGTTAAAACTTTACTTTTAAGGCCAGCAGATGGTGTGGTGGTTAAGGTGCTGGATTCTCATATGACTGATCATGGTTCAAGTCCCAGACCTGGTGGTTTGAAAATTACATTTGCCATGTGTGCATATAAGCCCAATAATCCAGGAGGAGAATGAAGGAGAAAGAATTGTGGCATAGCCTTCCCCCCAGGGAGGGTAGGGGAGTTCTCACTTTCCTTTCACTGTCTCTCTCTATTCTCTCTGGAAAGTGCACACACTCTATGAGTAAAACCTTGAAAAGAAAATCTTTATTTTTAGAAATGTTATCTGTCTAAGAGAAATAACAGTCACTTCATAAGATTGTTGTAATATCATGTGGGTAGTATTTCTGGACACTATAGAAATTAATTGTGATGCCAAGAGCTTTAATTATAGTTTCAAATCTTTCATTTACTAAGAGCTAAACATCTGTAAAAGCCTTTATACATCAATCTTGAAATCAATCTTGAAATGCTAGGTTAAAAAAAAGCCCACTTTGGGGCTAGCAGGTGGTGTAGTGGTTAAGGAGCCGGATTCCTAGAGGCCAACCATGGTTTGAGTCCCAGACCCCATGGCTTGAAAATACCCCAGGCATGTTGTGTACACATGCCCAAAATCCCAGGAGAAGAATGGAGAAGGGATTGCAGTGTGGCCATCCCCCCTTGGGTGGGGGTGATTCCTCACTTTTCCTCTCTCTGAGAAGTACACATGCCCTGTGGCAAAAAAAAATATAAGAAATAAAAAATAAAAAGACAAACACACACACAATGAATGGATTTATTACAATTGTGAGTTTTAATGTATTAATTATTCTCCCTCATAATCTTTATAGTCACTGAGTGTTTAACACTCATATTTATCAAACTTAACAAGTTGCTGGAATAAATTGTAATTACTGGAGCCAAGCAGGGTTTTTCTGGCATCAAAGAAGAAACATGGAAGAAAACTAATAGACAAAACCTAAGACCCAAAATCAATAGTCCCTTAATGACCATGATATGGAATCAATATTTGTTTAGATACATGTTGAGATAAAGGTCATAGAAATTCCTGGATTTATGTGATGCCCCATAAGTCTTTTATAAAAAATCCATATCTTATTTTCAAAAACCACTATTAAATATAGAAAGTTTATAGTGCCAGCGAGTTAGGAAAGCAGAAAACTTGAAACTAGCTCGTAAACATTTTAATGACCTAATAAGGGTTATTTTTACCTCCAGATATTGATCGAACTTCACTAGAGGAGAGAGTGGGCAGCCAAGTTCATTATCCTCACATGACCAATGTTGGCTGTTTATCTTTTCTGCCCTCTGCTAAAGTTCAGATCAAGTGTCTCATATTAAAGTGGAGGATAATTTACTAAGTGAATTAAGGAAACAAACTTCCAGAGTCTTAGTAAGGAGGCACTCAGACTATTTTTCTCTTGGTCATTTACTTCCAGGATCTCAAATATATGCAGCTGGAATTGGAGATTCTTTGATCAAGAGAAAACAATCTACCCATCGTTCTGCTGTCCTCTCAGCTTCCGCTCAGTGCTAGAGGAGACCACTTTCTTTTCACATCAGGTTTCATGGCAATGTTTTCAGCTGGAGGTAGGTTTGCAAGAAAGGACACAAGTATACCTATCCAAAATTAGCCACACATTTTCATTTAAGTCAAATAAGTTTTGAATTAATTGGCTCACTTGATACATATTCAGTGATCACCTACAGAGAGACAAGGACAAGGGGCAAGAAGGTGAACAGATACAGAACTAACTTGAAGGAGCTTAAGCTTTAGAAGTAGACACCTGTGTACAATGGTAAAACTGTTCCACAACTGCTAAGACATGCGAAGCTTATCTATGATACTATGGAACCGTAAGTGTTCTCGGGGAGATCGGGAAAGGCATCAGAGAGTTGGGAAAGAGGAAAACTTCAAATGAAAAGGTGCAGGCATTGTGGTCTATGAGACTAGATGGTGCAAGTGAATTACAGCGTACGCATACACAGAAACACAGTGCATCCTGGAAATTACAACATTCAATGTTGCTGAGGCATAAACAACATACAAGGAGAAGTAGATTATTGAGGCAGGTAGAAACCAGATAATGAAAGAGTGGAGATTTCATTCAACAGGGTAGTCATTTTCAAAGGAAACCTATAATCTTAAACAGCCCTGCAGGATCCAAGAAAAGAGCAAGGAAATGAGGCTCCAGGACATCCTTCTGCTTATTGTTTTTTTTTTTTTTTATTTTTATTTATTTATTTATTTATTTATTTATTTATTTATTTATTTATTTATTTTTGCCATAGGATGTATGCGCTTTCCACAGATGGACAGAGAGAGAGAGACAGTAATAGGGAAAGGGAAAAATGACCCCTCAAGGGAAATGGCCGTGCCACAGTCTCTTCTCTTTCATTCTCTTCCTGGGATTGGGGGCATGCACACACACATGCCAGGCATGAATTTCAAGCCACTTGGTTGGGGACTCAAACCTCATTTGGCAATGTAGGAGTCCAGTGACTTAACCAAAATGCCACTTGCTGACCCGAGGCCAGCCCTCCTCTACTAAATCAATGTCATTTTATCCATTTTATGTATTGTGGATAGAGACAACATTTCATTGAAAATATCTGCTATAAGTGACAAGGGCTACAAAGGAATATTAGCCAGGTTTTCTCAATAACTGAATTCATCAGAATGCATATCACATTAGTTTCAAATTGTCTGAATATATTCCTATTTTGAATGTCAATTGTAACAAGATAAGGAAATAAGAAAGTAAAACAGAGGCAGGAATCCAGAAAATGACAGTACTTTTGCTGTGTTGGATCATTTTTAAGGAGTTGACAACATACTTTATACGGCATGCATAATCCTGTTCTTAAAGTGATCATGCCTATTTGACAGTCCCAGATATAAATAATAGCATTTTTTAATGAATGATGCATTTACATCTCATAGATCTTCTTAAATACACTTCATTCAACATATAAGAAAACAAGTTCATAGTGATAGAGCTTTTTGCCTTTGGAAATATGACTCAATAGTTACATAAAACTGATTTGTGTGACCTTTAATGACAGTTGAATTTCTGTTAATACAACAGACAATTGGGACCAGCAGTTAGTGTAATGGCTATGTCACTGGACTCTCACGTAGTCAACCGCAGTACGAATCCCGGACCCAGTGGCTTAAAACTCACGCTGGGCGCGTGTGAGTGCATGCCCAAGATCCGGAGAGGAGAATGGAGGAGAAGGGATTGTGGCATGGCCATCCCCCCTGGGGGAAGATTTCTCACTTTCTGTCTCTCTGTCTCTGTCTGTCTGTCTGGCAAGCGCACGCGCCCTATAGCAAAAACCTCTCCAAAAAAAAAAAAAAAAAAGAAGAAGAAGAAAAAAAAAAATACAACAGACAATTTATTACATGAAGGTAGCCCAGGCATTAATCATTATTGAAACCAACAGATAACAGAAAGAGAAAACAATTGCTTATCCCAAGTTGTCTATTCTATAAAGACTCTATTTGTTAAAATCTAATTAGTATTGGGACCAGCAGATGGTGCAGCAGTTACATGGCCAACTATAGTTCGAGTCCCAGTCCTGGTGGCTTCAAACTTACAGTGGGCACATGTGTGTGCATGCCTAAGATCCAGGGTGGACAATGGAGAAGAAGGGATTGCAGCATGGCTATTTTTCCTAGAGGTAAAATAGAACTCACCTAGAGGGTGAGTTCTTACTTTTCCTCTCACTATGTCTGTCTGTCTCTCTCTCTCCAGTGAGTGCATATGCCCTAAGGAAAAGTGTATATTAAAAAAATAATAATAATTAGTATTAAAATGACCCCTAAAATCCTCCAAACCAATTAGAGCACTTTCAAAAGTGTTCTCTTATAAAATATGGCTCCCAGAATGGTTCACATATGGTTATTTTGAGGTGTGATTTTGAAATAATCTGCATATAAGCTTTGAAACTCATTATGCTGTTATTGATGAAAATATGGAAATAAGAATTACAGCACATGGAACACTGCTAGACAAGAATGTGGAGGACTGTGACTGAAATCATTTATTATTTGCTGAGAGCCAACTGTATGCTTAGCATTAGGCAAGGCATCCAGAGAACAGGATCCCACCCATTGGACTCTCACTTGAAGCCAGACACACAAACAGCTGAACCATAAATCACAACGAAGAAAATGGTGTAAATTTCACAGGCATGAATTTTGGTGTTGATTTACTTTCTCAGCAATAAAAAATTAAGAGGTGCCAGAAATAATCATAAAGATTGTCAATGCATGTGATTAATTTAGTCCCAGAATTAGCCACCTGAATAAATTTTAAAAAACAGATTTGTGACATTTAGCAATTACACAAATGAGTATTTTTAGCAATGGCATTTATAAAACATTTTATTGCATGATGTTATGAAAAGCAAATCATGCTAACTGTCCCTACCTGCTTCATGTACAGATATTTATTACCTTCCATTTTCCAGTCTGCCCTACCTTCATGATCTGGGTCTTGTTTAATGAATAGGAATAGTAAGCCAGAAAGATTCATTTTTCCTGCTTTCTTCTCCTAGGGTAAATCTTTATATACAAATATTTGCATATATAAATGTCATCCTGACTCAAGAAACCAGAAAACCAGGAACCTTAAATATTTTTCTTATCGTTACTTTTCAAAGAGAATTTAAAGTCTTGATTAATGGTCAGCTTGAGATTTGAAACCTACCCTAGGGTACGATTCACAAATATTTTGTCTTTACCCTGCTGTGGAAATTAGGTGGCGTTTGGGCTTCGGCTCACACAACATCCTGGACCTTTGACCCCTGGCATGCAAGATGTGGTAATACACAGAGTTATATTGAGAATTAAATGAGTTAATATATGTAAAATACAACACAGCTGACCTCAGTACACACTCAGTAACAGTGATTAGTGTTATTATTTCACAATACATTTATTTAAATAATAAAATATTTCCCCATGTACATGTGTATATCATGCTAGAAAAATATAATGAAAAACACAGCTAAAAGATGATATATTTTAGAGTTATCTACAGTAAAATCCCAAGGAAAGTATTGTTTTTAGAGAAATAAAATATAAGAGTTAGGGGAGAATTTCCAAGAGATACAATTTTTTCATTTAGGAATAATTTTTTGAGAGGTTTTTGCTATAGTGCACGTGTGCTCGCCAGAAAGACAGAGAGAGCAAGAGGGACAGAAAGAGAGAAATCACCCCCCAGGGGGGATGGCCACACCCCATCCCTTCTCCTCCATTCTCCTCTTGGAATCGTGGGCATGCACACACGCACCCGGCGTGAGTTTAAGCCACCAGGTCTGGGACTCAAACCTCTGTCGATCATATGGGAGTCCAGCGACATAGCCATTACATCAACTGCTGGTCTCAATTTAGGAATCATTTTTTAAAAAAGCTTTTGAGCTGGAATGGATGCAAGTTCAGGGTGAGTGCTTTGAAAGCGAGATGTGAAGGCAGTTAACATGAGTCTCATTTACCCAGGTAACCTGAGGATGTCTAGCAAAGACCATGTGTATGTATGTTCAGAAAATATAACACAAATGCATGCACACAGTTACAATAAGGTCCGGGTGGGCCAGCCCTGCAGCCTGGTGATTACGGGAGCCAGATCCCACATGACCGACTATAGTTTGAATCCCTGTGCTTATAACTTGAAAAAAACATTTCTCTCAACAAGATGGAGAAATGGAAGAGAAGGAATTGCAATGTGACTGTGCCCCATTAGAGATTGCTTTCTTCCTCTCTGTCTCTCTCTGGTGAGTGTACATGCCCTCTGGCAACTAAAAAGAATAGGGTCCTGTAAGATCAGATCCCCTCCAGGGCGCTGCCTTTTCATACACCAAAGGTCCTCGTGTGCAGAGTAGGGTCAGAAGGCGGATAGACACTGTCCAGAGACAGGCTGCTTTATACCAGAGTTTGTGAAGATTATAAGGGGACTTACTGGCAGTCTATTTATGTCATTCCACAAATAGTTACTGGGAATTTACTATGTGTGGGGACTCCTCTAGGCACTGTGGAAGCGACGGAAATAATAGGCAAGAGGATAAAAACCAATGAGGCCAACCAAAGCCCTTATGATGCTTACCGTGTAGCCAGAGAATGCAGAAAATAAACAACATCGATGAGTAAATTCCCTGGTATATTAGAAGCTAGAATACAAAACAGGGAAGGTGGGAGGTCTGAGATGTAGGAGTGGAGGGTACAGTTTTAACTATTTAGGCCAGGAAATCCCTCACAATGAATGTGATACTTGAATAAAAGCCTTAAAAGGAACAAAGATTTAAAGTAACAAGTCACATGTTTGCCTAAGAATAAACATTTCAGAAGAGGGGAGATTACCTCAAAGGGTGCCTGGCCCCCAGCAGGTACCCAGCGATTTTATTCAATAAAAAAGGAAAAAGTGTTGGGCTAAGTAGGAAGAGTTTTCGGGTGGTGCCTTGGGAGGGAATCCATTTGGTTTTTACTGGGTGAGGGGGACGCTAACAAAGAAAGGAGGAGCAGGTGCATCATCTTCCGGGTCATGAGATTCTGTAGCAGCAGGTATCACTATAGCCACTCAGGGTTGCTGTGACATTTAGTTGGGTCAGAGCCTCTGAGTCCTTGGTCCTACCCTGCCCACTCAGCCTGACTTTGACTCTGTCCTCCGGTTACCAAATCCTTGGTTCCACGATGGAGTCCTTTATTCCCACCGCTCCCAGCAGCTATAAGAGAAAATAAGAGAAAAGCTCCTGGGGTCTTTCTTAGCCCTGCTGGTGGCTTAGTTTCAGCTGCAGTAGCAGACATCTCAACTCACATCACTTCATATGGCTAGTTTTACAGCCTACAGTAGTGGAGCTGCCATTTATAATGGCAGTTGGGACAAATCAAGCCAGCTGCTGAGGCCACAAGTGGAAGTCCCAGGTTTGTGTCCCTGTCTATACATGGTGAGCATGTATGTGCTGATACCCAGGATCCTAGCTGGCTGAGGCTGGGAGTGGATCATGGCATGAAAACCCTGTCATGCATGTGTTTCCCTCACCTCTCTCCAACTCTCATGGAAGAAATAAATAAATAAATTTTAGGAAATGGTACAAACCAGTCAGTCTACTCTACCAGCACCAATACAGCACCTATTTTATCTTAGTATTAAGGAAAAGTATATTGCAGAGTCTATAGTCAATCAGGTGCATTGAATCAGAAAAGGAGAATGTGTTGGTTACAACTACCGAAAATTCACTTTCCGTCTTTCACGAGGAAGAGACTGTAATTCAGAGACAATCCCAACAGTTTATTGCACGCACGTCACGATAGAGCACATAAACCTCTTTGACTCACATTTCACGAGTTACAGTTCATTTTCACTGGCTCGCACAAGTGCTCAAGTCTGTAAAATTTAGTAGTGTGAACAGTGCCAGGCTAAAAGTAGACTGGAAAGAATTTGCTAATATATACAAGCATAATGATTTGAGAGACTGTAACGAGCTATATGGGTTAGCCTACGTTTATTCCTGCATCTCCCTGAAATTCTTTCCTCTAGCCATCTTGGAGACTCTCCTTTCTCTTTTCTAGGGAAGATCGCAATGCCTAAAACACTAAGTGTCTAATTTCTTGAACACTCACTAAGTGCTGTTCTCAGAAGTGAGTGTCACACACGGTAACTCATTTAAAGTCACCAATAACCAGGGGAAGAAAGTAGTATTATTATCCCTACTTTACTGCTAGGAAAATAAAGTTCAGGTAGGTCAGGTAACTTCATCAAGGTCACACATTTGTGATTGCCAACACCAGGATTAAACTGTAGGGCTATAGGATATAAGAGTTTGAGATTTTTTAAGAGACACGGGGATGCATGTACATGGAGCAAATGAGTTGTGGGATGGCAAACCACAGCAGAATTTATAAAGGGGAGGAAGAGGTCAGCAGGTGGCATGATGGTATAGGAACTGGACTCCCACATGGCTGACCATGGTGAGAGTCCTGGACTGAAAGCCTGAAAGTCATACCAGGCTTGTGTGTATGTGTGCCCAAAATTCTAGAAAGAGACTGGAGGAAAATGGATCATAGTGTAGCCATCCCCTCTGGAGGGTGATCTCTCACTTTCCCTGTCACTTCCTCTCTCTGGCAAGTGCATGTGCCCTATGGCAAGAAACCTAAAAACAAAAACAAAAACATGCCAGGGGAGGGGAGAGGTTAGCCAGTGGTATGGTGGTTAAGGGGGCTGGATCCCACATAGCTGATAGTGAGGTTCAAGGCCCAGATCCTGCAATTTGAAAAACACACGAGGGACATGTGCATGCATACCCAAAATTCCAAGAGAAGAGCAGAGAAGGAGAAGGGATTGCAGCATGACAATCCTCCATGGGGGTGCTTTCTCACTGTCTTCTCTCCCTCTCTCTTTCTAGCAACCACAAGCACCCTTTGGCATAACTTAAAAAAAAGAAAAAGAAAAAAGAAAAAGAAAAAATATGAATCAGCAGATGGCATAATGGTTATGTAACTGGATTTCCATGTAGTCAAGCATGGTTCAAGGCCTGGACCCAGTGACTTAAACCTCAAAACAGACATGTGGGCATGCACAAGATCCCGAGAGAATGGAGAAGGGATTGTGGTGTGGCCATTCCCTGGGGCATGGTTTCTCACTTTCTGTCCCTCTCTCGAGCACACATGCCCTACAGCAAAAATATCTCAAAAAAAGAAAAAAACAAGAGAAAAAAGAAATCAGGGACATTGCCAATCACCAATCATATATATAAATGTGTATATGTATATAAACATATATATGTAGACACACGCACACATAACTCAAAAAAAAAAATCCTAGTAGAGAAAAGCGAAGGTACATACCATAATGTGGTGTTCTTTGTTGAATACAATGAATCTGGTACTAGCCTTGATTTGGTTCTCACACACTGCATGAATGCTTTGAAAATTTGTGTTGTACCGCACAAAAATGGACAACAATTAAACGTAAATAAGAAATTGGTTTTAAAATTTTCATTAAAAAGAGTTCATTAAAAAGATTTCCTATATATGTTCTTCATCCCCACGTGTTAATCCTAGCAGGACATGGGGGTCAGGCAGGAGGCTGGCAGTCCTAGCCTGACAGTCTTTTTTTTATTTTTATTTTTTGGCCATTTGTATATAGTATTTATTTATTTTTAAATTTATTTTTATTTTTTTTACTTATACATTTAATTGCTATACATCATTTAGATTGTAAAGAGACTTTACCCAGCATGATCTACACCTCAGTCGAGCCCAGTTGAGAATACTATACACATCCTCATCAACAGATAACAAACCATATCTATGTCCCTCAGATGTCTTACCTCTCGATTTTCCCCCCAAATTTCCTTTCCTGCATTCTTCCCCTTCCACACTCTTCTCCCACTTTGTCTCTAGGGTCCATAACAATTTTTAATTCTTTCATGTCCTCCAGACTTTCAGTCTCTGCCATGGAATGCGGATGTTTGGTATATGTGAAGTGGAAACATACAATATCTCTCTTTCATAGCCTGACTTGCTTCACTCAGCAACAAATCTCCCATATTCATCCACTTTCTATCAAATTCCAGGACCTTGTTGTTTTTTATGGCTGAATAGTACTTCATGGAGTATATGTGCCACACTTTCAATCCATTCATCTGTTTGTGGATATTTGGGTTGGTTCCATCTCTTAGCAATAGTGAATAATGCCACAATAAATATAGTTGTGCAAGTGCTTTTTCTACTAAGAGTTCTTCTGCCCTTTGGGTAGACACCCCAAAGTGGAATTAATGGATCATATGGTGGTTCTATTTGAAGGTTTTTGAGGAACCTCCATATTGTTCTCCATAGTAGCTGGACCAATTTACTTTCCCACCAACAACATAGGAGTGTTTCCCTTTCACCACATCCCCTCCAGCACTTACTATTTTTTGTTTTTTCAATCTTTGCCATTCTGACTGGGATTGGGTGGGATCTCACTGTGGTTTTGATCTGCATCTCTCTTATAATGAGGAATGTTGAGCATTTTTTTATATACTTTTTGGCTGTTCATATGTCTTCCTTAGAGAGTTGCTTATTCATTCATTTCCCCACATTTTAATTGGGGTAATCATTTTCTTCTGGGTAAGCCACTTGAGTTCCCTGTGTATTCTGGTTATCAGTTCCTTTTATGAAGCACAGTTAACAAAAATTCTCTCCCATTCTGCGGGTTGCCAATTCACTAATTACAGTGTCCTTTGCTGTGCAGAATGTTCTTAATCTGATGTAATCCCACCTGTCTATTTTGGGGATTATTGTCTGTGCTTTGGGGCGTCCTTCTTAAAAATTCTTTGCCTATCCCAATGTCTCCAGAGTTTCCCCAGTGTTTTTCACCAGTAGTTTTATAGTTTGTTGTCTTAGGTTTAGATCTTTGATCCACTTTGAGTTGATTTTTGTTAATGGTGACAGACAGGGGTTCAGATACATCTTTCTGCAGGTGGATACCCAGTTTTTCCAGCACCATTTGCTAAAGAGGTTTTCCTCTTCCCACTGGATTGACTGGATAAAAATTGTCAAAGATGAATTGGCTGTTTTCTTTGGGGTTTATTTTTGGGATCTCTACTCTGTTCCATTGGTCCTCATGTCTGTTTTTATGCCCATACCATGCTGTTTTGATTATCACAGTTTTGTAATGTATTTCAGGGTTAGGGAGTAAGATGCTACCCACTCCACTCTTCTTGCACAGGATGGCTTTGGCAATATGAAGTCTTTTATGATTCCAGACAAATTCTATAATTATCTTTTCTAGATCTGTGAAGAATGTCTCTTGTAATTTTATAGGGACTGCATTAAATATGTAGATTAATTTGGGTAAGATTGCCATTTTGATTATATCAATTCTGAAATCCAGGAACATGGGATGTCATTCCACTTTTTTTGTATCCTCTCTATTTCCTTTTTAAGGTTTTCGTAGTTTTCCTTTTAGAGGTCTTTGACTTCATTGTGGCAGACACTGTTATCTTTCTCCCCTCCCTTTTGATAATGGAAATCTGATTTTGTTTGGGATAGGACTGTACTTAGCTAAGTATTTTTTTTTTCATTATTCCTTGCAGCTAGAGCTGACCATGTGACACATGGTCAATAACATGTAAATAAAATTCTGTAAGAGGATTCTGAAAAAGTTTGTCTTGATAAATGACCAGGATCATGGACCAGGATCTTCCTGTATTTATTCCTTTTACAAGTCTGGACAAAGGCTTGGAAGAACTACTGATGCCATTTTAAGATCATAAGATGTAGTATTAAAACACACACTAGTGGCAGACTAATTTTAAAAATCATGTAAAAACATTTTCCACAAAAATCTGTATAAAGCATGACACATTTTTTGTGAATGGCATTCTTGAAAAAAAAAATGTGTGCCTGAATTTTTTTTTTTTCATGTAGAAACTGAAGAAGCTGAGTTTGGGGAACAGGAAGACATGGGAGAAAAGAGAAATTGCACAGTCAGAAGGGATAAGGAAGGGACACTGTCACCGAATCATGTGTCTCTCTAAAGAAGTTCTCCCTGAGGACATCTGGCCCAGAGATGAAGTTTGTCACAAACACCGATCATCTCCTCCTGCCACTCCATCCTGACACCCCCACATAGTTGTCACCCCCACCTTATACACATAAACACACAGCTTTCTAGACTTAAGAAACACTTCCTATTGCTTCAGTGCTTCTTTAATTGGACAATTTTATCAACCTCCCTCCTTGCTCTCAGATCTTGATGTAACATCCTGATATTGTTTTGTCTCCCTGCTCACCCATCAGATTCTGCGTTCTTCCTGGAAGTGGATTTCCTGTTGTCTTTAGGGAATCTTTGCAGGAAAATATCCTTTTAAAAGCAGTTGCTGAAATCCTTCTTCAAAAGTTTTGTCACGTATTTGGGATGTTAACCTTCTACTTACATGAACTCTTCATCCCTTCACGTGTTTGTGATTCTCATCTTATCTGTGAACTCTTGATTTCAAGGACCTCACGTCATTCTTTATGTTCCCAAGAACTAGTAACTCCTGGCACAGAGTATATCCTCAATGAATATGCTGAATGAATGAACAGCATTATCAATAGGTTTTAGCCTTTTATTTGTTTTGTTTTTTAAATGACAGAGGGTGTGTGCTCTCACCTGAGAGACAGAGAGACAGGGAGAGGGAGAAAGCACTCCCAATGGGGCATGGGCATACCACCATCCCTTCTCCTCCATTTCTCCATCCTCTTGGGATTTGGGACACTCATACACATGCACCCAGCCTGTTTTTCAAGTCACCTGGGGCTGGGATTTGGACCATGGTCCATCATGCGGGATCTAACACGCCTAACCACTAGGCAACAAAGCCAATATTTTCAAGGCCTCAGTTTCTTCTTCCTAACTCCTCTACTAGGATATCTTCTGTCTGCTCCCAGATCCACTCCCTGCCCAATTATACTCCCTTACACTCTGATTCCTTAGACTTGGTCATTGGGGCTTAAGATAGAGACTAGAGGGAGAAAACAGAGTGAGATCAGAGTATATTGTCTGGCTGCCTCCTACTTCATGTGGTCACCTTGAATTGGCTGTGTCCCTTGACCTAAGGTCACTACTGCTATCAAAAAGACCTTCTCCATATAGAGCTACCTTGTCCATTTCAGCCATCACTTCTTCCCCTCATTCCTTTGGGAGAAAAGATGGTGAGAGCTTGCTGATACTAGCCAACTTGACTATAGTGAACTTTGGGGTTCCTCTGTAGCCTGCCCTCATCCTTGCAAACACAGCCATTGCTAAACCATCTTTGGATTATTCTAATCCCATGTCCCACCTGTTGAAACACTGACTCACAACTGTGAAATATTAAAATATTAGAAAATTTGTATATCTTTCAATACTCACCAACAGCTGGGTTGTTCTAAATACGCGCTGTTCTTATGTAAATATGGTATCTTTAATATTTGATAAGTGTAACATTTTAAATTTGAGGAGTTCTAAAATTCACCAACTCCATGGTCTCCTGTGGTAACAGTGCAGAAGGAATCTCAGTCAGTTCTTAGTTGTATGTAAAACACTCCATCAGGACCAGAATTCCTTCAGGTGACTTCACACAAGTCAAGTTCTTCAGGAACGCACACGTATACATATAAAAGTCACTCCATTTAGTTTTCACAAGCATATTGCGGACATAGTACTCTTGATTTGTTACTTCTGGTTATATATTTATTAGAATATTTATATGTCACACTGCTCTTTTCAGCAAGAAAACCACTTGTGACTTTTAAGCTAAGGTAAAATCCCAGTATATCTAATAGTGGCATAGAGTTAACCTTAAGTATTTTTGCCTTTTTAATTTTTGACCACAGTGTGGGACTTAAGCCACAATCTTGTCCCTGCACCCAAGGAAGAGGGGAAGTACATGGCCCTGGGAGCCAGAGGACCCATTTTTATTCAACTCTGCTCCTTTGTGCAGTTCATCCATTTCTCTGGTTATTCTCACTTAGAAGATGGAAGTATTGGTATAAACAATCTCTACAATCCTTTCTGAATATGGAGTATTTCATTCTGCTTTCATTAGCAAAAGAACAAGAAATGAATTTCCTTTCAAAACTTCTTCTTCCTGGCTATGTACTAACTGAACATAACCGCAAATGGTTTATTTGGACCATAGTTGTTCCATTATTCTCCAAGTTAAAAAAAAATCAATTATATCTCTTGACAAATTCTCTAAATTCTTCTTGTTTGTAGATTCTGATTCATTTTCTGCTTCTACCTCAGCTACTTCTACCTGCAGCTACCTCAGCTATTTCATCTGATCACTGAGACAACCTCTTCCTTAAATCTCAACTTCCAGCCCTCTCTGCTTTATGTCCTCTATACAAAGACTATACTGCCCAGGTCTTCTATGTTCCTTTCCCTGTCTATGAAACCCAGGTACAAGTCTTACAATCTTATGGCCTAGGACCAGCAAATGGAGTAATGGTTACATTGCTGGACTCTCACATGGTCCACCACAGTTTGAGTCCTGGATTTGGTGGCTTAAAACTCACGCCAAGATCCTAGAGGAGAATGGAGGAGAAGGGATTGCAGTGTGGCTGACCCCATAAGAAGTGATTTCTTGCTTTCTATCTCTCTGTCTCTCCGACAAGCACATGTGCCCGGTAGCAAAAATCTCTCTAAAAAAAGAAAAAAAAATTTATGGCCTAAGTGCTTTACCACTCACTCCATATTACTTTCTGTCTTCTGTGATTTAAATCTACAAAAGACCCTCCTCAATTCCAGTTCTCCTGAACAAGTTTATGTTTCTGATTTAGAACTTCCATACTAAATTATTTGCAAAACCCCATTGCTATCATTTGACTCTGTCCCTCAGAAATTTGCATATTGGGACTTGGTTGTATTCTCTATATTAAGAAGGTATTGAATTTCCCATGAGGGTTAAAATCCAGCAAGTCTACACCTAAGCTTTATCCCTGTAAACAATGAATAAAATAGTAAACAAAGACAGAGAGAGGGAGAGAGGCAGAAAGCATCACCTAATAGGCCGTGGTCATGCCACAATCCTGCCTCCAATCCTCTGTGTTGTCTGGATTCTGGGCACATACGCACACACACCTGCCGTGTTCTGCACAACTTTTCAGTGCAGGGTTGTGAAAGTGTTAGCCAAATGATGTACAGTGAGCGAACGTTTTAAAAAGAAGAAGAAAAATAAAATGTAAACAAATAATAAAAAGGACATTTTCCTGGAAAGTATTCACTTTGTACCAACTGCTATTGCTCTGATTTCATGTCTGTAGTTCACATTGTGTGCAAAGCTGTGAAGGAGATCATGAGGTGCTGAGGTATCTCACTCTCTCATTACCAGTGGCCTCATACTATCGGCATTTCTAATGCATCTGTCACTGAGTAACATTTTTTGCAAATGACTAGGCCTATGCCTGAGGTGACTAAATACTTTATATATATAAAAGTGTTATACTCTGATAAAGTGAAAACCACATCACTTACTTTGCCTTTGGAAGGCATTAGGACGTAGGGAGCTCCTCCTAACTCTTGGTTAGAGTTAGAGGAAAATAAATAAGCCCTTCTCTCTCTCTCTGTCTGTTATATCCTCCACAGAACAAGACCATTAGAGTCAACCATTATCACTTCCTGGTGACAGTGATGAGTTTATCTGCGAAGACTATGCCAGGGTTGGTGTCTATCAAGCAATTTTGTTAAACACAAAGCTTTGGTGATTTAAAAAGAAAGAAAAGAAGAAAAGAAAAGAAAAGAAAAGAAAAAAAGAGAAGAGAAGAGAAGAGAAGAGAAGAGAAGAGAAGAGAAGAGAAGAGAAAAGAAGGCAAAAATCATCCTTTCCCTTTGGTCAACATATTCCTTTTCAGGCTCATTTTGTCAAAAAACACCTTCAAAACAAGTATTTAAACTCTTATGTGGGCTGTTTAATTTATGGCCCAGAGAAATGTGTTAAAAATTAGAGAATTGTGCCAAGAGACTCTGTACCTGCATTGTTCATTTTTTTATTTAAGATTTATTTATTTTTAATTTAATTTATTATTATTCTTCAGTTTTGACCAGAGAGTGACAGAGAGAAAAGGAGAGTGAGAAAGCCAACCACCAGGTCCAGGACTCGAACCGTGGTTGACCATGTGGGAGTCCAGCGCCTTTATCACCATGCCACCTGCTGGCCCCTGTAACTGGGTTGTTTTTAACTGATCTGAAATTGTCTGGGCCCTTCACAAGGCTTGAAGTTTTCAAATTGGATTTATACATGTTTATTACATAACAGCCAGAAAAAAACAAAGTGAAAGGGAACAAAGAGACCTTTGGAGTGAAAGCTGCTCTCTCATGCAGACGGTTGAATAGTTTGTGTGAAATACCACCGTGTTATTAAAGTTACTCCTGGAGGGCCCCCTCACCCTACAGCAGTAGGTTTCCAGGGCTGTCACCAGTTGTCAATGGCTCTCCACCATCTTGAAATCCTGCAGAACTGGCCCTCTGTGATTACTCTTTAGCAAATTCACAGTCAGCACACTGTAAGAAAGGACAATGGGTCATTGCCTTATATTAAAAAAAAAAAAAATGCTATTTCCCTAGATTGGTCTCAGTAATGTTCACGTCTTAACTTTGAGCAGTTAAGGAGCAAATTCATCTTTTCTATTTTTTTCCAACTTCCTGCCAGGCTCTTTATCAGAGGAAATTAAATATCTGTCCTTGCAAACTGTATGTCCTACGTAAACAAAGCGTTAGAAACACTGTCAAAAATCACAAAATATCAAGCTTTCTAACATAAGAATCTTTATTTTTTTCACACATTACTTTTCATTCTTTTAATAGTATTACTGGCTTGTGAAACTGTAAACAGTCTCAATTAAAGTGACTATAAATGATGACTAGTGATACATTCATTTAATATATACTAACCTTCGCTATGGACCAGTTACTAATTCATGTCATTGTTCTATACATTATCTCAGCTGCCCTTAAAGGAGAGTCACAGGGGTAAAATAAAAAGTAATGCAGCTGGGACCAGCAGATGGTGTAGTGGCTGTCACTGGACTCCCACATGGCTGACTGCAGTTCGAGTCCTGGATCTGGTGGCTTCAAAATCATGCTTGGGCACAAGTGCATGCATGCCCAAGATCCCAAGAGAAGAATGGAGGAGAAGGGACTGCACCATGGCCATCCCCCCTGGAGGGTGATTTCTCACTTTCCCTCTTGATGTCTCTGTTTCTCTTTGGCAAGTGCATACACCACAAGGCAAAAACCTATTAAAAGAAAAAAAAAAAAAAAAGGAACACAGCTGAGATTCAGTTTCACGGCTACTCCACTGTGATTTTTAACTGTTGAACAGTATAGTCTCCCCAGGATAAACTAGAAGGCCAGTATGTAATAACCAATTTTCTCTCTTTCTTCTCCAGGAATGTTATTTACCATCCTCTGTCAGGGCAAGAGAGGATGCGCAGTTGACGTCATCAGATGATACAGTGACATTAAGAAAAGAGTAGTGACACCGACTTCAGCCCGGGAAACGTGTTGTCCTCACCAGGCGTACTGCCTCTGTTTTGCCATCTTATCTGAATGTGTTTATGCGATGACTTCAAAAAGTTCATGGAAAAATGAAATAAAGTATGAGTTTATTTTGGTGCAAAAATATTTTTGAAATTTATACATTTTTTTATAATAAGTACTTTGCATAAACTTTTTGTGATATATAACAAGTTATTTAACACATGCTATATGCACATATATGAGATAATATACAAAAATTTTTGTATATTATCTCTCTCTCTTCCTCACTCTCTCTCTCTCTTCCTCTCTGTCTTCCTCACTCCCCAACCCCTGCTCTCTCTGGTAAGTGCATGCACCCTCTGGCAATAAAAAATTCTATAACGAAGTAACATTACATAAGCATTTAGGGGGAACGTACAAAAACATTTTCAGTGAAAAAGATCGAATTTATTAAGGCCATTCTGCCAAAGGCACTGACATTCTGCCTATCCTCTAAAGGTATATATTTGGATCCATTTTACAAATGAGGAGACCAAAGCTAAGGTTCAGGACCTGGCACAAGGCCACATGGTTATTGCGGTCAGCATCTAAACAACAGCACCCCCCCCCCCAGATGGCCAGCCTTTCTATCGAAATAACCACATCATTTCCAGTTAGTTTTCAACAGTCCTTTTTGTTATTGTCTTCATTTCCTGCTCCTCATTTGCAAAGCCATAGTTTCGAGATAAACCTGCCTTTCTGCCAAGATCCATTTTTCCTGCTTTAATTCTCACCTAGTAGTTTACAGTGGACATTACGGCAGTGGTTCCCAAACTTTGGTAATGTTGAGATCGTTTAGGGATCTTACAATCACTAGTCATCCTGGGTTTCTACTCCCAGACGGTCTGATTGAATAGTTTTAGATTGTAATTGGGAATCCAGGGGTTTCAAAGCCCCCCAATGACTACTGTGCTACAAAATTTGGGAGCCACAGTTCTATGAACTGTTTAGAGTTCTTTTTAAAAAATAAATAAAGGTTTTTTCCTTAGGGTATGTGTGCTCACCAGAGAGAGAGAAAGAGAGAGACAATGAAAGGGAAAGTGAGAAATCACCCTCCAGGTAGATGGCCACATCACAGTCCCTTCTCCTCCATTCTCCTCCTGGGATCTTGGGCACACACGCTCACGTGCCCGGCATGAATTTCAAGCCTCCAGGTCCAGGACTCGATCCAGGGTCAACCATATGGGAGTCCTTCAACGTAACTACTACACCATCTGCTGGCCCCTCTTTAGGGTTCTCTTAGATGTAACCTCCAAAACTCCCATCTGCGTCATCAGACTATAGTGCTTACTACCCCTGCTAATTTTAGTCATCTGAGCACCTCCAAGACCTAATGCCATTCCTTGAATCCTCACTCTGAATCAATTACTGTCATAACTCTTGGCAATCTCCATATCCAGGTATACAATCTTTTCAATATTTAGACCTTTCAGATTCTTGCCTTTTTCCCTGAATTCTGGTTGTCTTTCACTCTGCCTGTTACTAGTCAAATGGTTACACTTCCTTACATTTTACAAATAACTGCAACATTCTTCAACATCAAGCTCAATTTCTCATCTTCTAGCCATTGTAACCTATCTTTCTTGATCATTTGCTCTTTCCCTTATTCTAACAATTACTCCACTTTGCTCAGACTTCACCTATTTTATCACCTCTTTATTGACTGTTCCTTACAGACCCTATATTCTCACCTCCTTCTTACCCAGTTTAGATTCTAGAATTTGTCAGTGTAGCAATCATTGCCTTTCATGCACCTGCCCATTTTCCCCTCCGTAGTAGTCCTCTGGAAAAACTCCAGACCTAGCTAAATAGCACTCTCTACCTGTTTGCTCACAAGGAAGAGAACAGAACTAGAAAAGTGCACTTAACTGTTCTCACTGGACTCACTCTCATGACCGTTAACTTCAAGTGGGCCCTTATTGCTGCCAGAAAATTCTATGGCGTTCTCTAATCCATTTACTCACCTACTGTCCTAGCTCCACAGTCTGAGTTGATGGCCTATATTCTTTATTATTATTATTATTATTATTATTATTATTATTATTAATTTTTTAAAGAGATTTTTGCTATAGGGCACATGCCCTCTCTGGAGGAACAGAAAGACAGAAAGTGAGAAATCCTCCTCCAGGAAGAATGGCCACATCTTAATCCCTTCTCCTCCATTCTCCTCTCAGGATTTTGTGCATGTACGCACACACACCTGGTGTGAGTTTCACGCTGCCAGGTCCTGGACTTGAACCATGGTTGGCCATGTGGGAATCCAGCACCTTAACCACTATACCACCTGCTGGCCCTGATGCCCTAAATTCGTATTCTGCTGGAAAATATGAATCAATTTGGAGAGGACAGTCACCTGGGCCTGCAGCTAAGCCTGTGGTGCCATCTTTGTGCTCCTGTATCCAGTCTTCCCTCCTGCTCGGTGGATGAACCTCTGTGCTCTTGTCCAAGACCACCGCTTCCACTTGCACACTGGATGCTACCCTTCCCCCTTACAGGAAGGGCTCTATCCAGAGCACATTTCCACTATCCTACAAACATGCTGTAATATTCTATTTGAGCAAAATTAATTCCCTTGGCCCCAGATATCCCCCTAGCTACTGCCTCATGTTCCTCGTCGTCTTTACTGAACTATTTCTTGTAAGAGTTTGCTATCCTTCTTCTCTCCATTGGCTCCATAGTTGCATTATTTTCTGAATAACCTATTTTTCTCTTGGCCCTGCTCTGAGCTATTATCTGTACAATTTTTTTCATGGTTCCAAATCAAAGCTCAGTTCTTGGTCTCCACCTCACTGGACTTCAGCAGCATTTGAGACAACTCATCACTCCTTCCATCTTCAGTCAAGATCTTCACTCAGCTTCTGGGACATCACATTCTCAGCTCCCTTCCCATCTGTTCAGTTGGATTGTCTCAGTCTTTTTATTCTCCTTCAGCATCCTAAACACAAAGTTTTAGAATCCTTGGACTTTGAAGAAGGTAAACCCAGCTAGTGGGCATTGTTAGATTTTCTTTATTAAAAAAAAAAAAAATATATATATATACACACACACACACACACACACACACACACATATATATATATATATACACACAAACACACATATAGTCGGGGCCGGCAGGTGTGGTGGTTAAAGTGCTGGACTGTCACATGGCCAACTGTGGTTTGAGTACTGAAACTGGCGGCTTGTTTGCTCTCTCTCTCTCTCTCTCTCTCTTGCCAAATTGAAAAATAGTAATAATAAATTTTAAAAATTAAATAAATAATTTAAATATCTTTAAAAAATACAATCAACCATTGGTATGCTTTGTGCTTCGGCGTATAATTGTTATTGTATGGTATTGTTAAGTTTCACTTTCTGAAGCAAACTAATAATAATCTAGCCTATGTTCAATGTTGTCAAATAAAGTAAGATTATAACTAAATATTTAAGACAACAATCTCTTTTTATTTATTTATTTTTGAGAGGCTTTTTCTATCAGGTGTCTGTGCTCGTGGAAAAGAGAAAGAGAGAGAGACAAAATGAGAAATCACCCTCCAGGGAGGGTGACCACACAGCAATCCCTTCTCTTTCATTCTCCTCTCTGGATCTTAGGCATGCACGCACACACCCCGGGGTTGAGTTTAAGCCACTGGGTCCAGGACTCAAACCGAGGTCAACTACTTGGGAGTCCAGTGACATAACCATTATGCCAACTGCTGGTCCCAGCAATCTATTTTTCAGAGCACAGATGTTTTCCCTCTAAGCAAGGAAATTGGTCATTTTGCAAACCATGGAAGATGTACGTGAACTTAGGCTTTCAAACACACAGTATGCCTCGGAATCCCTGTGAATACCAGTATAGTTGTTTCTGCTGGAACATGGCTCCAAATGCCATCAGAGTCCTTATGCCATGAAACTAAAATTGTTAGCTCAAGGACAAATTAATTCTCAGCAGCCCATTTCTCAGGCATTTGTCTATGGCCCCTCTGTGACGTTTCCAGGCTGCATTCAGACTAAAGTATCAGTGTCTATAATACACTCATGGAGTTTTACAATGACATAATTTTGCAACTTTATAGGTATACTGAAATTAAAGTAAAATTGTTTCTTCAAGAATTTATTTGATCTCATATTTTGTATTGTAATTTCTGATTGATGAATAGCCGTTTTACATCTTTACATCTTATCTCTTAAATATTCCTAAATTTATCTTTAAATGATCATCTTGGTGGGGCCAGCAGGTGGTGTGGTGGTTAAGGGCATTGGACTCCCCATGGCCAACTGTGGTTCAAATCCTGGACCTGGTAGCTTGCTTTTTCTCTCTTTCTCTCTCTCTCTCCCTCTCTCTCTCTCTTTCTCTCTGTCCCTGTCTGGTCAAAGTAAAACAAACAAACAAATAAATAAATAAATAAAGTTAAATAAAATAATTCAAGAAAAAAAATTTTTTAAGGATCATCTTGGGACCAGCAGAGGGCATAATGGCTACATTGTTGGACTCCCACATAGTCAACTGTGGTTTGAGTCACAGACCCAGCCGCTTAAAACGCATACCAAGGACATGTGTGTGTGTGCCCAAAACCCCTAGCAGAGAGTGGAGGAGAAGAGATTGTAGCATGGCCATCCCTCAGAGGGGAGAATTTCTCGCTTTCTATCTCTCTGTCTCTGGAGAGCGCACCCACCGTATAGCAAAAATCTCTCTCCAAAAAAAAATGTATCATATTTATGCTTCTGAAAGAAATTGTTTCAAGATGATGTCAAGGTTCTTGCTTTTTTCTTTTTTCTTTTTTTTTAGCTTAAGGTATCTATTCTACAATGTATACATATTTCAAACATGTTATACATAATAAATACATAGAGTTTGTATCTGTCAATTTAAAAATAATAACTTAACACAAAAGAAAGGAAATGGATTTGGGGCCATCAGGTGGTGTGGTGGTTAAGGGCGTTGGACTCTCACATGGCTGACCATGGTTCAAGTCCCGGACCTGGTGGCTAACTTTATCACTTTTCCCCTCTTTCTCTCTTTCACTCTCTTGCTCTGTCCCTCTCTGGACAAAATTAAAATAAACAATTAAAGCTAAATCAAATAATTCTTAAAAAAAAAAAAAAGAAAAGAAAGAAAGAAAGAAAGAAGAAGGAAGGAAGGAAGGAAGGAAGGAAGGAAGGAAGGAAGGAAGGAAATGGATTTATATCCACACAGCTGGTCAGGAGTAGTCCCAAGACAGTCTGGACTTGAGTACATATATTCTTTCCACTACATCAATTAGTTTCTCCAGTGCTGGTCCCATACTGTGGAGGAGGATGGCCGACAGATTCAGACAAGTCTTATTTGAATCCTGGTTAGAAGATAAAATGCTTAAATCATTTAGTTAATAAAGCACCTGACCTGGAGAAAGGGATTGATAGATGGCCAGGGTCGTTCTGTGCTGCCATTGTTTTCATTGTCTATATTACCTGAGTCCTCAAAGATGAGGGAATGCTTACTAAGTGAAGAAGAGCAAAAGATGTTCAGAGTGACGGGATTGCCTTGAATAACTCATGGAAACGGGTAGAGCACGTGGTGTGCAAGAAATAGCGGGGCGGTCCCCCCAGCATTCTGCTCATCCCCGATGATCCTTCCAGGTCTGCTACATTTGACTAGGCCACCTGCGTACTACACAGCTCTGAGTAGCGAACACTAGTACAGTCATCAAAAAATGCAGACACTTGACTGCAACTATCTGCCAGTAAATCGCGCTAGGTCTCAGAGAAAGCCCACTTAAATTACAACTGTCTCCCAGTAGATTGCGACGGATTTTTAAAATATATTTTTTTATTCATTTAATCACTGTGTATCATTACAGCATACAAAATAAATTTTCCCACCATGGATACACTACATATTAGTCCATTTAAAGATAATGTCATACATGTTATCCTTAACAAATAATTTTCCATTTTTCTCCTTTAAATGTTTTACTCCTTTCTTTTTCCCTTTGATTCCCTCTCTCACCCTCCCCTATTTCCCAACACCCTCCCACATGATCTCTAATATCCACAACTGTTTTCCATGTTTTTATATCTTCATATTTTTCTGTTTCTGCCACAAAGTGCAGATGTCTGGTGTATATGGAGGGGGGAATTCCTAAATGTCATCAAAAATGCAGAAAACTTTCAAAGACTATAAGGAATTTGCTTCTGCACACAACACCTCCCTAGAATTTGCAGGCATTATTTAAATATCTTTGATTCATTGCCAGATCATTATTCTGATAGGGATATAATCAAATTAAGAAAGCAATCCTCCTCCTCATTAATTGGCAGCTTTCTCTTCAAAATTGATCAAAAGCCCAATAAATAAATAGAATTATTCAGACTAATTGAATTCTTTCTCATCTAAAGATGCTGGTCCCCATGAACAGTTATGAAAAATAAGGCGATAGGGACCAGCAGTTAGTGTAATGGCTATGTCGATGGACTCCCATGTAGTCGACCGTGGTTCGGGTCCAGACCCGGTGGCTTAAAACTCACGCCGGGCACGTGTGGGTGCATGCCCAAAAATGGAGGAGATGGGATTGTGGTGTGGCCATCCCCCAGGGGGGTAATTTCTCGCTTTCTGTCTCTCTGTCTCTCTGTCTGTCTGGTGAGCGCATGCGCCCTATAGCAAAAACCTCTTAAAAAATACATAAGGCTACACTGCTTGTACTTACTCTGGAAGTATCACCTTGTACTTTTCAAAAAATGAAAGTGCGCCCAATTTATAATGTATATTTCTACCAAAAAATAAGCATATTTCATTCAGTTGTCTGTGAAACCAAACATGGACCCTGTCATCTGAGAAGCAGTATTTATGAGGGGGAAAAAAGGAACAGAAAAGATGATCCTGGGATAGTTCAAATCCCAAAGGAAGAGAAAGACACATATCACTTAGCAAGAATTCCCACCAGAAATAAAGACACACTCATTTGAGACAACAAAAACCTGAATGGAACCCAAAAACAATAGACAGCTAAGAAGGTCTGGATGAGTGAAAACTATTTTTGTTGTTTACCTAACGGTCTTACAAGTAGATTGTAGGGCAATTTTCCAGGGATAACTTTTTAAACCTCATTCAACTAATGAAAGTTGTTTAAGATGTTTTCTTTAATAGTTTAATAAACATGACTTTGAATCTCGGGTTTAAAATATTTGCTCAAGATTTACTGAAAACACAAACCCCACATTAGCAATTTAAGGAAAGTTATTGGATAAGCAAATAGCAGCTGTAGGAGCTACTGTGGAGACCCTTTCTTTACATTTCTTTGTAAAGATAAGTCTCCACCAGTTGAGCGCCCTAGTTCTTACACCCTTGGACTAAGGCATAGGCTGGCAGTTCATTATCTCTGTTAGTTTAACTGGAAAGAATACACTGAATGCAGGCCAGCAGGTGGCGGAGCGCTTAAAGCACTGGACTTGCATGTGGTCTACCAAAGTTAGAGATCCAAAGCCAACAGCTTGAAACTCACATGGGGTATGTGTACGTGCATGGCCAAAATCCCTAGAGAATAATGGAGGAGATGGAACCAGCAGATGGCATAATGGCTATGTCACTAGACTTCCATGTAGTCAACCGTGGTTTGAGTCCTGGACCTGGTGGCTTAAACTCATGTCAGGCATGTGTGTGTGCGTGCCCAAGATCCTGAGAGGAGAATGAAGGAGAAGAGATTGTATTGTGGCCATACCTCCTGGGGGGTGATTTCTCTCTCTCTGTCCGTCTCTGTCTTTCTGGCGAGTGTATGTACCCTATACCAAAAACCTCTCCAAAAAAAAAAAAAAAAGATGATAATAGAGGAGAATGGATTGCAGATGGCCATCTCCCTGGGGGTGGTTTCTCTCTTTCTCTACAGTGAATACATTCCCCCCTAGCAAAAATCTCTACAAAAAAATAAATAAATAAATAAATAAATAAATAAATAAATAAAAAGAAAAGAAAAAATATATACATATAGCTTTATATTGAATGCTATAAAGTTTCTTGTTTTTGTACCTCAAATGATCTTAAAGCTTTAATGTGCAATTCTATGCAAGATTTCAAGCAGACAATTTTTAACGTGGCAGATAATTTTGAACTTCCATAACATGAAATGAGCAAGGAAAACCAGTACATTTTGTAAAGAATGAAATAGTAACATGAAGAATTGTAAGATAACATAATAACATGAAGAACAAAATAATACCAGATGTTAAAATTTACTATAAAGCTAAAATAATAAAAATAGTGGCATTAAATGGATCAATGGAGTACAGTAGAGACTCAGAGAATACATATAGTTATAAAAAATTAGTGTATAATGCATGTATGATTAGTTTTTTAAAAAAGTAACCAGTAAAAAAAAGTGGAATAAATAAGAAAATAGAAGATAAGTGGGGCCAGCTGGTGGCACAATGGTTAAGGCACTGGACTCATGTAGCTGACTGCAGTTTGAGTCCCACATCTGGTGGCTTGCTTTCTCACTTTTCCTCTCTTTTTTTTTCTGTTGAGCACAAATGCCCTGTAGCAAATTGAAAAATAACAATAATAAATAAAATTGAATAAATAATTATGTTTTTTATAAAGAGAGAGGTTTTTGCTACAGGGTGCGTGTGCTCGCCAGAAAGACAGAGAGAGACAGAGAGACAAAATGCGAGAAATCACCTCCCAGGGGAGATGGCCATACCGCAATCCCTTCTCCTCCACTCTCCTCTTGGGATCCTGGGTACACACGCACCAAGCGTGAGTTTAAGCCAGCAGGTCCAAGACTCAAACCACGTTCAACTACATGGGAGTCCAGTGACGTAGCCATTACCCCATCTGCTGGTCCTTAAATAATTATTTTTAAAAAAATATATAAGTAAACAAATATTATTCAATAAATGACCCTGAGAAATGGATCAATTATTTGAGAGTAAGAAGCAAATTATTCCAAGTTCATTGTAAAATTAAATATTAAAAATTCAAAGCACAAAAATTGAAGTTAGGAGAAAATGTAAATAAATACAATGCTTATGTGGAAAAAGTTGTTTTAATAAATGGAAAACTCACAAAGAAAAATTATTAAATTCAATTACTTTCAAGTACTGTCAAAAAATGGCATTAGCAAAAGTAGTAAAAAAGTAAACACTGAAATGGAAAAATACTTCCAATTAATATGGATTCAAATGTGTCATTAATATGTAATAAATTTTTATGAATTTAAGAGCAATACATTATACACCAAGTTAAATTGAAAAATAATTGAAAATGGACAACTTGTTAAAAAATTTTAATTATCTTAACAAATGGATTTAATTATCTCCATTTATAGGCAATAACTTTTGCCTATAAAATTTATATCTATACATATGTACCTACTCAATGACAATATGGCAAATTGTGAAAAAGAAAAAAAGAAGGAATGAAAAGAATGCTAAGCTATATTGTTAGAATAATAAATTGTTAAGAGGTTCCTGGGGAAAAATATATATACTTATCAATACATTTTTAATAATAAAATCAAAACTGAAACAACTTAAATGTCCAATGATAGGTGACTTATTAAATAAATTATGTTGAGATTATACAGTTGGATAAAACTCATAACAGCATTTTTTAAAGTATCAAAACCATAAATAGTATGACCCCAGTGTATCACACACACACACACACACACACACACACACACATCTTTATAAGAGGAAGAAAATAGAAAAATAAATAAACCCATTACCTGCAATTTGTTGATCATTTAAGATTTGCTTTATTATCTTGGTATTTCTCAGAGTACTTACAAAGGATATGTTTTCCTGTTTTCAGAAATTATTATTCTAAGCAACATATGCATGTAGCCACCAGGCATATCTCTGGAATTCAATAGAATTATATGTGGTAGTCTCTCTTCAAGGAGCTTAGAGTTTCACTCTACATAAACACATACATAAAAGACAACTTAGATACATATGCTAAGGTAAGTTCAAATAAGAAAAATAAGGGATATGGAGTATGAGCTAAAATTTTTTGCTATGTAAAGTAAATGTTTGTAGAAAAATGTAAAAATAAATAAATGAAAGAAAAAAAAAGAAAAGAAAAATAAGGGATAATTTGTGTTTTGAAATTCTGAGGCATTCATAAGGATTGAAAATAAACACATCTGGAGAGCAGCTGACGGTATAGCAGTTACTTTGCTGGACTCCTATATGGCCCACTGTGGTTCGAGTCCTGGACCCGGTGACTTGAAACTCATTCTGGCCGTGTGTGTGTGTGTGTGTGTGTGTGTGTGCCCAAGATCCCAGGAGAAGAATAGGGGAGAAAGCATGGCAGTGTGGCCATCTCCCCGAGAGGGTGAAATCTCACTTTCCCTATCACTGTCTCTGTTTCTCTTTCTTTGGCAAGCCCATGTGCCCTAAAGCAAAAACTCTAAAAAATAATAATGATAAAAATAAGCATATCAAACTACTCACAAGTAAGATAGGTCTTGGGGTCAGCAGATGGTGTAGTGGTTACATTGCTGGACTCCCACATGGCTGACTGCAGTTCAAATCTCAGATCTGGTGGCTTAAAAATCTTACTGGACAGTCACACTGGCCATCTCCCCTGGGGGGGATGATTTCTCACTTTCCCTCTCACTGTCTCTGTCTCTCTCCAGCGAGCACACACGCTCTAAGGCAAAAAAAAAAAAAAAAAAAAAAAAAAAAAAAAAAAAAAAAAAAAAAAAAACTAGAAAAGAAAGATAGGTCTTGAAGGAAGATACAAATTTGTATCATGAGAAAAGATAAGTGATAAAGACTTGAGAACAGAGAGTCGGGACTGGACTTGAAGTACCCAAGAGACAGATGGTCTGGTAGTATATAGCCTGTCCTTACCTTGCAAGGGTTATTTTAAAGTTGAAAGGAATCTGGAAAACTACCATAAACATACCACCAACAGATCAAATAGATCATTGCAACACTTTCATTTTCTTACAGAAATTCTATGATAGTTTGTTTCTTTGAGAAAATGGGTGAAACTCTATTTCTAAAATGACGAATGAGTTATATAAGGGCATCAGCATTCTACAGTTGCCCCACAAGTATAGCTAGGCCCCAGCTTTGACATTGTGACTGCGTCTGAACTCTTCAGAGACAAACGGAACTGTCCATCACTGAAAAGTGGCTGTGTGAGCCGGGCTTGTATATGTGCTTTGCAGGAAAGACAAAACTTTCCCATGACCTGAAGAGACTTTGCAAAATGACCACAGATGGTTTTGACCAAAAAAGCTGGAAAAATGATATGAAGTCTTGTGAAAAATCTTGATTTGGGAAAAAAAAAAAAAAAAAAAAAGAAGAGGAAGCAAATAAATAAGAGGTCACTAGCAAGCTCCAAATTAAAAGAGGTCTCTCTGAATCAGCCACTGTGAGATTTGAACATATGGACTTTCTAAATCACAAAGGTCTGGTGAGAAGATGAGAACCAAACTGAATTCCAAATCCCGGGGTTTTATTATCCCATTGTTACACACTAGGGAGATTTATGGAGCCTCTCCCATAAATGTTTTGAGTGTACTAAAGAAATGACTTGTTCTCACTGAACGTTTTTTATAAAGAAGCCAGGCAGTGTGCCAGGAAGAGTAGAGTGAACAGTTAGTGACCAGAACTCCTGCTACCCTGACAATCATCTCAGGGAAATGATACATTGTATTTGACCTAACATGGTTTTCCTTCATTGTCTGCAATATGAAGACTGTTTGAAAGCAGAAAAACACAACTAGTCCTAAGCAAGTGGCAAAAATTTCTACTCAGCAGCACCATTCAGAATGTTCAAACCTAGAGATGCCAGCTGGTTCTAAATAGTGTCAGATACCCTACAGACCACAGGGAAAAGCTTCATCTCTGTGGTCGTAGGGTCTACATTAGACCTGGACACCCCCTGGCTCAGTCCTCTCGCTTTACAGTAACAATATCTGTTGTTTGAGTGTAAGCTTAAGCCAGAGTTGAAGTAAAGAATGATTTATTTATAAGGTAAATAATTTCAAGTAACTTATATGACAATAAAATATAAAATAATTTATGGACAAAGCAAAACAAAACTAGAGACACAGAGGAATTAATTGTCATTTGTCAGAGAGAAGACGGTTAAGTAAGAGCCTGCCGATGACACCTACCCCAGCACCAAGCTCTTGGAAAGTTTGCTCTACCTCCTCCAATGGGAGGAGGTAGGGACCTGGCTGGGACCAGCAATGGTCAAGCATTTTTCAAATAAGTGTTGAAAAGAACTATTTAATAATAAGG